>CM053402.1:77506423-77654994 GCA_028644305.1 Xerus rutilus | reverse complement strand
TGGTACCAGGGATTGAACTCAAGGGCACTTGACCCCTGAGCCACATCCCCAGCACTATTTTGTGTTTTATGTAGAGACAGGGTCTCACTGAGTTGCTTAGCAGCCTCGCCATTGCTGAGGCTGGCTTTGAACCCGCGATTCTCCTGTCTCAGCCTCCCTAAGTGCTGGGATTACAGGCTTGAGCCACCGCGCCCGGCTTCTAAAAATGTTATTAAATTGTACACTTAACATGGATGAATTTTATTTTATGGATATAATACTTCAATTAAAAATATTCTTGAAAATGTAAGATCTAAGACCATGGGATAAACATGACAGATAACATATCCATTTCTAACTGCATACTCTTAAAATCCTTCTTAAATAAAGAGAAAGAAATAGTTAAAAGAAAAAGTTATCAATCCATAATTGCAAAATTACTGGAAGTGAAGAAAACAATTTATTAAGGAAAATCACCAGTAGCATGCAAAATGACAGAAAATGCAAAGAATTTAAATCTTGCATGTCTGCAGATGTGGGTACGAATGGTAGTCAGCCATAGGCCCTCAGAAGATGGCAACAACAGAATATCCCAGAAACTGGTCTTGAGTCTCCAAAAAGGGGAGACTGGAGAACAGAGCAGAAAATAGGGCAATCAAGGATTAATCCAAGAAAGGGTCAACCTTTGAAGGTTGGTGAGAACCAATGTGCATCAACTTATATTTCATTCAAGATTGTTTTCCCATTGACACTAACAAACCATTACCAAGATAATCCCAAATAAAATAGAAAGGACTACTCCCACTGCCAGATTCTCTGTATTTCTACCACAAATGCACTAGAATTGTGGTCCAACAGCTTCATGAGCAAGAAATCCACAAATCAGAAAATCCCAATAAGCTTAAATCTTTTATACCATTACAAAAAGTAAGAGACTCCACTATCTCTCAAATATCTGTCTAGGACTGCAAGAAGGAATTCTTGCCAGGTAATAGTTCTAGCCTATTGAGTTCTATAATGACCTACAGCAGATCTAGTCATGGCCTACCTCAGATTGAAATCCCACATAGCCATCAATCATAAGTTCAGGATGATTCAGGATGCTAGTCCCATCTCAGATAGCTAACTCATGTATCTTCACAGAAGAACAGAGGTTGACTCTGCAAAAAATTAAACATACCAGGCTCCAGATTTGTAGACACTTGACTCAGTAAAGAACAGAGGATAAAGCTAGATTTAAAACAGAGGACTTGAGTAAAACTGTGCATAGAAAATGGTAAGATCTCAAATTCCTTCTCAGAGGGTTAGTAGCCAGATTTGTGCACTGAGGGAAGAGACTGAAAGGTCCTTCTCTGCACTATGAGAGAATATGTCAACTGAGACTAACGTTGAGGGCTTCACCAATGCAGTAGCTGTGTTACGTATCAACCCCCTTCATTGAAGTCCACAAGAACAAAGAGGTACACTTTGTAGCTACTTTCTTCCTTATTGTACACAATCAGTCCAGGATCACTGGACATTTAGGAAAGCCTCTAGGATCAAAAGTAGGGCTCAAAGTCAATAAATGCTAAGAGTAAACTCAGAGAAAAGAGAGAGAATGCAGAGAGAAAAATATATACAAATACATATACACATATACTATGGCTATATATACTAGATTGAAACATATGACATTGTCATTTTATAGAACAAATGACAACAATCATAAGGATAATAATGATATAAGATACCCGTTAGAATTTCCAAGAGAAAAAAAGCAATAAAAGCATAGGACTTGTGTGTGTGTGAATTATTATAAAAACAACATCAGATGATTTTATAGAAATAAAGGATATAATTCTATTGATTAAAAGATACTCCAAAAAATGAATCTAGCCATGTATAACATTACAAAATTTTGTAACATAAGGAATAAGGAAAAGATGCTAAAATGGTCTAGATGAAAAAGAATGGGGTCCTACACACAAAGAATATACAGTAATAGTGATCATCTCATTGACAACATTTGAAGTTAGAAACATAAGAAATGGTCTCATAATTTTGAGTAAAAATAATTTTTAACTGACAGTTCTCCCCTAGGCAAACTTACTGAAATGAAATGATGTCATATGTGAAATAAAAATACTCACTCTTCTTTCCATGTACGTGTCTCAGAAATATATTGAGAGAGGTGACTTACCAAAATAAAGGCAAAAGTAGAAAGCATAGAAAATAGAGTCCTGATCCAGGAAAGAAAGAAAGGAAATTCCTAAAACAAGAGCAGTAGGAATGTAGCTTTACAGCTGCCTGAAAGCACGTGTTCAAGTTGTACTAGAGAGATGCAAAGTTCCAAGAAGACTGTATCACTACTAAAATAGAAATGATAGATTATCCAGTACATTTTACCATTTGCAAAAATGGTGTTGAAAGGCTGATGCTGGATGGTGAGAAATAATTTTTGGTCTATATGAGAACAAACAAATGGAAAAAGTGAAGCAATTATTAAGATGCTATAACAAATAAATGTCATTCCTACCATTTGGCTCAGCAATGAAAAAATACTGCATTTTAAAAATATGTAAATAATGAATGGTGATATAACTAAAAATGCTACATTTAATTGCACCTAGTTAGAGACAGTAAACAAGGGATGCAAATAATTGTGTAAGAGAGCTTTTTAGTCAGTTTTTCGTTGCTATGACAAAATGTCTAACAAAAACACCTTAGAGGAAAAAAGATACATTTTTTGTTCAGTTTCAGAAGTTTCAGTTCATGACTAGCTGTCTCCATTGTATCTGGGCCTGTGATAAAGCAGAACATGGTGGACCATGTGGCAGAGCAAAGCTTCTACCTCATTGTAGTCAGGAAGCGGGGGTGGGGGGGGAGAGGGGCTGGGGACATGATATACTCCCCAAGGACCCACATTCTTAAACTGTGTCCTGCCTCCCACAATTCCCACCACCTCCTAATAATACCATTAACTTATGAATTCATCAAGGAATTCATCTATTGATGAGAGCAGAGCCCTTATGATCCAATTACTTCCCCAAGGCCTCACCTCTGAACACTGCTGTATTGGGAACAAAGTCTTCAACTCATGAGCCTTTGGGGGACATTTGAGATCCAAATCATATGAGCAGCTAAATCCTTTGCTATCAGGTAAGAAAAAAGGCAATATGTAATTAATAGATTTTTTTTTTTTTTTTTTGGTACTGGGGATTGAACTCAGGAGCACTCGACCACTGAGCCACATCCCCAGCCCTATTTTGTGTTTTATGTAGAGACAGGGTCTCACTGAGTTGCTTAGTGCCTCGTCATTGCTGAGGCTGGGTTTGAACTCGCGATTCTCCTGTCTCAGCCTCCCTAAGTGCTGGGATTACAAGCGTGAGGCACCGCGATATCAATATCAAAAAAGGTAATATCTAATTAATCTAATATCTAATAGTAGCCTAGTGTTTAATAGTCAAATGTCCATCAATACACAGTTGAATAAACAAAGAGGGTTATATTCTTAGAATGGAATAATGATCAACCATAAAAAGGTCTACTGTTGATTCCATCTGAACATGGATGAAGATCAAAATTACTACACTGAATGAAAAAGCTAAATTAAACAAACAGAGCTTTTATATGATTCCATTTATAAAAATCTCTAGAAAGATCAAATTAATCTGTAGTGACAAAAAGCAGACCAATGGTTGCCTGGGATTGGAAATGAGGGCACTGTGGAGGGTTAGGTAGATTTTTAAAACGGCATGAGAAAATATTCTGGGGTGGTAGAAATATTCATTATCTTGATTACAAAATTGTTTCATGGTTATGTGTGCATATATATAAATATACAGTATATTTATGTCAAAATTCATCAAATAATACACTTGAAGTATGTGTGATTTATTATGAATAATTTTAATAAAGCTGAAAAATAAAAAGAATCTAAATTGACAAAATAAATAAGTTCAATTAAAAATAAATTTTATCAGAAACATAAATAGCGGGCAACACATCTAAAGAACTAAAACTAGCAGCCTCTGGAGAGTGTATGTATATATATATATATATATGTCACTACATAATTGATGACATTAGTTAGATAAGAAGTAGAAGTTTAAGGGAAAAAAATCTTGTGTTAATAATAAATATTAATTTAAATGAATAAATACAAGAACAACATTCTACTCAATGTCTGATGTACAACAGGGTAGTGGTTAGACATAAGCTGTAATAAAGCCAAACACAGCTAATGTTCATTCAGGTAATACTCCTTTCACGCTGATCATCCAAACTGGTATCAGTTTTCTTGTATTGTTATGACTATAAACTGAATCAAAACACATTTGTACTTTTCTTTATAATAAAATATGTACAAAGAAAGAAGGATTAGAAAAATCTTTATAAGCAATGAAAATGCTAATATATGATTAATTATACTTTGACTTGATATATGTGCTGTGAAGTCTAGTGACAAATATTTAGAATAATATACTTCAAAGTAACTTTAAATAATTTCTAAAATTTGGTCATAATCTTGACTACTGTAGCATTGTCTGTCTGACTTTTTTCCATATTTTTTAATTGGTGCATGATAGTTGTACATTTTGATTGGATTTTTTGTTACATATTCACACATGCACTTAATATAGCTATACAATTTGGCCACTATGACTCCCCAGCACTTCCCCCCTCCCTCTCTGCTTCCCACTCCATGGTCCCTTTCCTCCACTGATCTCCTTTTGATTTTTAGGAGATCCACTCCTACTCTTGTTTCTGAGACTGATTTTGATAATAAATTTCAGAAACCTATTAGGAATGTAAATACCTTATTAAGTATCTCTTCTCATAAAAACCTTATTCATGTGGGAAGACTCATAGAGGCTATTTAGAATAACCAAGACGGTCAGCCACATGGACTTGATGAAACAGACTGCTCCTTTCAAAGTCATCAGAACGAGTGTGGGAAACTTTACTTTGTCTTATGGATACTTCTTAATGAGTTCATGGGGTTTTTCTTTTCCAACTATAATAAACCTGTACAACTTTATATTTCATTACTGATAATCCTTTTATGTAACATCATTGGTAATTTTATTAGAATTGAACTGACTTGTGCTTATTTTTAAAAATTTGAGCAGAAGAAAAATTAGAACTATCACATGGAGATGACTATTAGAAAATTGATTAGATCTACATATGGACTCTAATCTGTCTAAATGACATATTTTCATATTCCTCTATCACCAACCCTTTAAAAAAACTTCACCTTCTCCTATCCTGCCCTTGCCATCATGCACAGGCACAGATGAGCACAGAGAGAGGGACATAAACACACTTTAGGAGATTTCCCCACTCTATTTAATGTTTGTTCATTCTCAATAGAAATTTGTTGCATGAGAGACAGAAGCAGTTTCTAGAATATAAATATATTTGATTATTACTGATATTAAAATTGAGTAAGATGCAGGAGGGGGAAATGTTCAGGTTCTTGTATACCTTAATCTTTGCTGCTTTCATTTTTTTCCCTTTTTTATTTGGGTTGAGAGTGTTGAGAGAGAATGCAAGCTCCAGAAGAAGTAAGACAAAGTTTTGTAGATGAATGAAAAAAATCATAACCTTTTCAGACGACTGGCTAGGAATATCAATTATAATATGTCAGTCTATATTAGCACTGTAAGAAAGCAGAAGTTCTAAGTCTTTGCTAGCAAGGCAGAAAATAATGATGCACTTTTGCTTTAACATGTATAAACAAAAGCCAGAACATATATTGAAAAACAATTACTCATTAATTTTAAGTTACAGTTATTTTTATAATTAGATTTACATGCAGCCAACAATTCTTTTGCAATACTAGATCCTTGACTATCTCCTGTTTTTTGTGTATAGTTGAAACAAAAATATCCTTCATTTCACTGGATTTGAAAAATAGATTGAATGTTATTTTTAAAGCCATTGCAACAGTGGACATTTTGAAAGTAAAGCCAGTGCAATCATAGCACAAGTGAACTATTGCATATTTATAAGCATGTAATAAGAACTCATTTCCCACACAAAATTATCCAAACAAGAAAAATTACAGATACCATTGCAGAAACATTATGTGCGAGAATGTTAATCATGTTGTGAGATAAAGAGTATGAACTCTGATGTCAGAAGTGCTTGGTTTGAGAGGAAGCCCTGCTACTTGTTGGGAAACAGCACAGCCTGGGGCAAGTCTCTGGATGGGCAGCTGTAGCTAGAACATGGACCTCAGTGTGCCTGTCCTACACCTTCCCAGAGTGTTGATGTAGAGATCAAATAAGATGTCAAACCATGCTATGCTTTGCAAAGTAATATACAGATGTAAAGCATTATTTTTTCCTTTTTCCTTTTTTTTTTTTCAGTACAACTGAAACAACTATGCAGGCATAATAGATCTTGTAATTGGAGCTAATATTAATTTCTATGGAAAAACAAACTTTGTTTACTATCATTGCATACTTTTTTACAACAATATTTTGAATAAAACCCAATCTGATTAGATTTCACAAATGGTTGTAGAAAGATATTTTACTTTAGGTGAAGTGATTTTAACATTTTGTCTTCACTCGTGTAGTTTGGAGGTGACAGGTTTTAATGGTGGTGAGATTAACTTAAACTGAAGAACCAAAGACCCAAGGATACATAGAAGATGTGTCACATACACATATTAGATATTTCATATCTTATATAAATCTCAATCAGTATTTCAATGAATTTTAATAATTTCATCATAAATACTAGTGAATAAACCACTATTACTCCCTTTATCTACAGAAGATTAAAGACTGAGAAATGTTTAAAATATCCAACAAAACTAATTTGGAATTACCACCGTCATATTTTCTTGATGACTTCAGTGTATATGCTTTAAAATCACCACAATTACAAACATCCATGTAAAATTTTGGAATGAATAAAATAATCCCAATTGCATGATCTCATTTGATACTTATACAACCCAGTATGGCAAATTTTACCTCAGTGGTGATTGTACTTGCCTATAGCACATTTCAGGTAAAGAACCAGTAACGATGGTCAGATCCTTTGGCAGAAAGGCTTGGGCCTATGGTCATTGGACTAGGACACTTATCAGTATAATAATATTCAAACTGCATATGCCTGTCAAGCCCAGCCGTGGCACAGAAAACAACATGCCAGCAACCCTAGCTCTCATATCTAATAGACTAATACACCACTTGGGTTCATTACCCCAGATGATTTTACAGTCCCTTACAAACCTATAGTGTTGTACCGTGACTTACGTTGTGCCTCCAGTTTAGAAACAGGGTGTTATCTACCGAACATGTGTAGCAAGTCTATACACATAAGTAGAAAAGTTAGTTTTCATTCTATTAAGTAAGTTTGGGTTTCAGGTTTCTCATTGGGAAAATGACTTAATAATATCCAACTTTATTATATCATAAATGTATATGTGATGATAGGAACATTCTACCAATATTTGAATATCTTAATAAATTCACTGTAGAATCCCTGCCTCCTGACTCTAATCTGGTCTTTGCCTTTGGCTGATGTTGTTTGACTTAATATCAATTTCAAGCACTATATTCCCCAACCAACATGTTTTCATTCCAATAGTCAAGTGACTACCATCTGATCCAAAAGCATAGCTCTGAATCTGTTTTATGTTCAAAGGTACATCATTTCAGATGTAAACAAACTTCACCTCTTTAGGTCCTTCACAGGAAGGAGAAAGGTAAAGCTTAAGTAAAGCTGTCCTTAAATCAGTAAGAAAACAAGAAAAAGAATATACTCTTTCTGTTTTCCAGGGAACTAATGATACCAGCACACCCACAGACAAAATTCATATGATCACTATAATATGTATTCATATTAAATGGGTATATGAATGCTATGAGCTGGTTTTCTCATGAAGGGGCATCACCATGGCTGCCGACAATGTTCTAGATGATCTCCAAATTCCTTTCATCTCTGATATTCCAGGATTCTTTGCCACGTCTTGGGAATACCAATAGAAGGAACTGTTCAATTTAGGACAGTTGAAATAGTACAACCAAATTCAAGAAAGAGATAAATCTTCTTTAGTCTTTCAAGTCAATATCTTCAGCTACTGGAGCCAAAGCTGTGTAAGGATGACTGAATCTCTCTTGGCCAAAAAACTTCACGAGGTACCTTTAGGAGATCAGGAGTGTCAGAGACTCTAATAGTTCTAATAGTTATCTGTGAGCATTATTCTCCATCATCACTGCTTATATAATTATCAATTAAATGTGTATATCAGGAATGAATCAAGTCTCACTCTGTATTACTTAACTACTGAGATCTTGGGCGTCACATATATAATACTTGAAGGGATTCATTCCATAGTGTCTATGAAATAAAGAACATTATCAGTGAAACAGATGCAAAGACACTGGGAAGTCATAAAAAAATGTTTCTTGCATTACAGAAGATATGCATTTTCTTCTCTTACCTTTTGTTGATATTATTTTCATCAATAAAGGTCTTCATCTGGTTTCAAATGATACAATGAAAATCCTTTTTATATCATAGTATGAACAACCTTGATGTAGTTTCTCTGGCTTTGAATTATAATGGATGTCATCAGCAATGTAAGTTGTTATAATTTACTTCTGACATTAAGATGTTGCTTTAGGGCATATTGTTGCAAATGTATCCTATTCACTTTCTTGCCTTCTAAATGCCCTTCATGTTTCAGTAAAACAATCCAATCAAAAGTAAAGACCAAAAGCACTGTAAAACAAATCAAGCATACAAACGGTTCCTAAGCATTCCTGTTACATTTTAGCCCTTTAGCCAGGGGCTCTGAAATTTCTTAAGCTGTGTATAGAAGTTTAACTTAGCACACTGGCCACAGAAAATGTCACCCTGGATATTGTTTTCAGTCAGGTTCTAAAAGATTGCAAGAAAAAAACTGGAGGGTACTGGAATTATTTGGAGCACAGGAAACCACGCAGGTAACAGGTTAAGCTTTCAAAGATCATGTCCAAAGTGACTTGACCTTGTTCCTATCCCTGGTGCCAGGTCGATGGAAGACCCTTGTGACCAGGGTATTTACTGGAATCAGCAACCAAAGTCCCTGATCTTCCCCACTGAGATGTTCCCAGTAAGACAGCAGGGGACCACATTGGAAGGGTTTGGTTTATTTGTGGTTGTTGACAAAAGAATTAATTCAAAGCTGTTAAGAAGACATCTACCTGGAGAGGAATAAGGAATAGGAATTTTATTGTTGATGGTAATTATGATAAATTAAATTTCTGTGGCAGGATGTTAAAGTCACAGAAGAAGAGGACTGCCAGATGTTCACTGCAAAAAAATATCAGGCTACCAACCAGGAGGGAAGTGGAGACAAAACTGTTTCTGCAGTGATGTCTTCCTCCAGGATCTGAGGGAGATTTTAATGTTATTAAGTAGAATAATTCAATACTATTCTTAAGTACTCTACTTTCAGGCCAATAGTTTAGACAAAGAGTATAGGTTTGTATGTCATCAACAATGCATGAAATAACCTCAGTCTGAGTCCTTTATAAACTGACGTCTTCCCCAGTTTTTGATTATTCTATGTATTACAGTACCTATCAAGCACATGCTTAGTATGAAATACAGTACTGTACTAAGTACTAGAGATACATCACTGAATGAACTAGACATGGCCCCTGGCCTCATAGAGGTAATATTCTCTTTGTGGTAGGCAGATAGTATTTGAATATACAAATAAACAGCATACATTCTGACAAATATGATGAAGAACATTCACAGGGTACTGTCTTTCAGAGTGGCTGAACTGAATAATCTTGCTTCATACCACCAGAAAGACTTCTCTAGTTAAGTGATATATGAGCTGAGATGTAAGCAGCCAAAGAAATTTGTTCAGAGCAAGTTCAAAGTGTTTCAGAACATGCTCAAAGGCACAGGGAGGGAACAACTTTGGCTTATCTGAGTAGAAAACTCTCTAGGTTACAGTAGCTGAAGCCCAGAGAACAAAAGGAAAATAACATGAGAGGTAGGCAGGGGCAGACAATGTAGAGGCTTGTAGCTGTGAGAAGAAGTACGGATTGGGTTTTGAATGCAATGGGACACTGTGGAAGATTTTGAGGTTAACAGTATTACCTTACGTACACTTTTAAAAGGTCACTGTAGCTAGACTTGGAAGACAGAATAGGGACGCAAATATGGAAGGAAGAGAACAGGCAACTATTAGAATAAAGGAAAGAGATGGTGGTGGCATGGGCTAGGACCGTGACAGTGGAAATGGAGAGAAGGGTACAGATTTGGGTATATATTAGAAATAGAACCTATCAAAAATATTGATGGTTTGTGGTGTTAAATAGAATTTTAAAATGATCTCTAAGATTTCTGACCCCTAGAATACATGCTGCTCCAGTTTGGATCTGGAACATTCGCCCAAAATTCAGGTGTTCAAGGCTTGGTTTCTAATACAGCAGTGTCTGAGGTGGGGCTTGTGGGAAATGATTGGATCATGACGGCTCTGTCCTCATCAGGGGATCGATCCACTGATGGCTAATGGGACTACTGGGAGATGATGGAAATGGTAGGCAGGTGAGGAGTGGTTGGAGGAAGGACATGCCCTAGGTCTTGGGGACCATATTTTGTCACTGGTGCCTCTCTTTCCTTCTCTCTCTCTCTCTCTCTCTCCTCTCTGTATTTCCAGCCTCCCTGAACTGAGCAGCTTTCCTCCGCTGCACCCTTCCCTCATGTTCTGCCTCATTTCAGGTCCAGAGCAATGGAGCCAGTCAAGTGGAAACTTCTAAAACAATATGAGAAAATAAATATTTCCTCCAAGCTGTTCTCATCAGGTATTGAGATCACAGAGGAAAAAAAAAGATGATTAACACATTTGCTCTCTATAATCTGCCCTTGTGTGTAGACAGGACCTGTGACTGTACTGAGATAGCTCTTTTCACTGCCATTTTATTGCATAGACATTCTCGTACCACACTGGAGGAAATTTCTTTTGCCGGCTGTGAAGAAGTAAGCTTCCATGTGGCTAGGACCTGAGAGCTGCCTCAAAGTGTAGAAAGCAACCTCCCGATGAAAAAGGGACCTGAGCTTTACAACCAACCATGATCTGAATTCAACCAACAATCTGAAGAAACTAGAAAGAGGGTCATAGATGGTGACTCTATGGTAGAAAATCTTGGCAGACATCAACTGGATATTTATATCACTTTTGTGAAAGGATCATCCTTATAAGCCTCCTGTACCATTTCATTTTTGTGATACAGAGTATATTACCCTGTTTGGGCCCCAGGAAACCTTAGGGAGCCCAGCTGAGAGATAACCCTATGGAATGAAAGATTTTACTCTTTAAAATAATCAAGGTCATCAAAAATAGAGAAAAGCTGAAACACTGCTCCAGAATGAAGGAGACCAAAGAAACATCAGAACTAAATGCAAAACCTGATCCTGGATGGCATCCTGGACCAGAAAGAGAAAAGAGACCTAGTTGAAAAATGTGAATGGAGATTTGGGGTCTGGGTTGGTGGTGACACATCAGTGTATATTTACTGTTTTGGATGAACAAGTGGTGATTATGTTGGAGATAGGAATTATTTTTGAAAAATATACACTGGGGTATTTAAGAAGAAAAGGATATCATATCAACAAGTTGACCATAAGTTGTTCAGAAAAATAACAATGAATGTGGGATGGATATATACTATAAGTATCCATAAGAAAGAGAGCTAGAACAAATGTGGTAAAAAATAAACAATCAGGGGGTTAGGGAAAGATATTTGGGAGTTCTTAGTACTGTTCTTGCAAATATTGTATTAATTTAAAATTGCTTCAAAATAAATTGTAAGAAGAAAAAGGAATGGGAAATGAAAAAAGAAGAGGATAAAAATATTGACAATGACTTTTCCAACTTTTCTACGAGTTGGAGGCTGAGAAGTAGGGTGGGACTAGTAGGGATACTTGGTGTCAGGGAAGGATTTTAACGATGGCTGAATTGAACTTGTTTCTATGGTAATGAAATTGATACAAGCAATTGAGAGGGACACAGTAATTTCAGGAGCAAAATCCTTGAAAATTGTCATAGTCATGATGCCCATATGACAAAGTATATGGATATTTTTCAAGAGAAGCAGATATATTTGCTCTTTAAAACAGAAAGAAAGAAATGAAAAGTTTCAGATTCTACTAACTTTTACTAAATATGAAACACTTAAAAGCAAAAATGTCACCAGCCTTAATGACTAGGAATTAATTTTAAAAAGGTAGTGCAAAAATGAACTGTAATTAATTTTTTAAATAAAAACCTATCTATTCATATTTAATACTTTTATTGGAGCAAGCTAAAATGTTATACAGATCTCTTTCAGGAACTCAAAACAACTTCTGAAATTTAGAGAATTTTTGCAGAATTCAAATAGGAATCAAAGCAAATAGAATGATTGGGACCCTAAAATTGGCACTCCGCACTCCCTGTCTATGAGATAAGTTAAGAATTATACCAACAAAAATGAATGCAAAAAGACCTAAACCATCCAGTTTACCCTGTCACTAATAGGAGGAAGGAAACCTGTCTTCAGTTCTGGAGAAATTTGTGATCCAGCCTGGTCACATTACCAAAAACTTGCTGACTTTTGCTGCTGGGTCCACACTGGATTTTTTAGAAAATTGAAAACCAATTTTAACTTGGAGCAGAAAAGTCCTTGCTTTGACTGGGAATGTTGTGTGACTAATAGAAAAAAAATCAATTAAGTAATTTACTTTAGTGTCTCTCATACCAAATTCTTCAGTTTTTATTGAATTTTGTCATTGAATCCTAATCTTTTATCATAAACGCCTGATAGATTTAGCACTCTTAAAACTGGCACATAAGAATTAGTTACTATTTTCTTGTATTCATCAAAGCAGGGATTTTCATGTAAGTTCACACAATTATCCCTCCAAAGAACTGGTGAATTTGCTAATGCTCCTTTCATACTTTTAATATAAAGCTTTCTGCATTTATGTTTTGCTTAAATATACATAATTCCTAACTGTTTTAGAAATATTCCATTTCTAGATGCTGCAGAAGAAATTATTATTGTCTGTCTTAAGTTTATATGCAATGCCACCTTCACTGGACCTGTGAATCATACAGTGGTGATGCCAGTGGGCTCTGGCTCAAACCCCAGTTCCACCACCTGCTACATTCTTGACCTTGGAAATGCACTTATCTTTTCTAGCTTGAATATCCTGAAATGTAAAATGAAGGAGGAGTTGCAGCTTGCAGATGCATTGAATAAGTGTGCTCGTTCTATAGTACAACTTTCCCCTGGGGTTCCACTAAGTATTCTAACTCTGCTCCTGGGATTTCACTATGCAATTAGCTTAAATCACATGTATTAAGGTTACTGAGGCTTAATACTGGCATAGAAAGAAATCAAGTCTTTAGAAAAGCAAGGATTCATTGGAATTATCTAACCACCCCATATTTATCTCTAGGGCTTTTCTAGGTATCATAATGATACTCAGTAAATACTTAAGGAATGATCTTAAGGCATACTTCTAAGTGAGGTGGTCCTTCCCTGTGGTGGTCACACCATTGGGACATTGTGTAGATTAAATGACAGCAGAAACTTGCATCATCTGACAAAGAATGTTCTTGGTAAATATCATGTTACTATTATTGTTGATTGTTTATCAGTCACATCCTTTAACCAAAAATCATGCTTTCTCTAAAAGTCAAAGAAAACACTTCATTTGGACAATAGAATCTGGAAACTGGAACAGATATAAAACATCAGAACTTGAATAAACTTTGCAAGGACAAAAGGACTCCAAGTTAGGAAAATATCACAGGGCAACTCTAGAGCCCAGGTCTTCTGATTTCCTTTCTAGCCCACTCTAGTATGCTTTTTAGTATCGTTACTCTGCCTTATTCCTATACTGCTTCAACCCAGTATTTAAGACATCTCTGATTAACTCAGCTCAGTTGGTGGTAAGTCTATCCTATTGCTTAGATGAGAATAGAATAAAAATTTCACTTATCTGATAATTCACTTATTTTCCTACTTCTTACATCCAGTTTACCCTGTCACTAATAGAGATGTATGTTTGTTTCCTGTCCTTAACATTTCTTTCTCCAAAGAGGTTAAAACTTTCATTTTTTGTTGCTCTTATCCAGTAAACAGAGTTCAGTTTGTTTCACTAAGGTATTTCTAATTTAATGGTTAAGTACTTTTAAGTCCATTAATTTGTTCTTTCCATGTATTTCTAGAGATGCCATAGAAACTGTGTTTTGTGAAAGCTGTGCTTACACCCAGGGCTAAAGAAATCCTAAGACTATATCCAAAATGGGAAGATGCATTTGTCGATGTTAGAAACTCCCAATGGGTTTGCATTATTATGACATTTGCATTATTATCTGCATTATTCACTATAAGATCTTCAGGGTTTTCGTGCACACCAAAATGGCTGTCTTTTTAGAAAAGCCATCTGAACACAAATGATGGTCAATGGCAAGTAATGTCAACCCCACTAGGAACCATTCTAATGATGGGCAATTGAAGCAAAACAAAACCCAACATGTTCTCCATTTAAAACACTTGCCCAGATTCCTAAAAGCAAAAAAAAAAAAAAAAAAAAAAAAAAAAAATTAAAACCATAAATCATTAAAATGACCTGTAGGTATACAGGATTCTGTCACAAACAAATGTAAAAAAAGATTTGTAAAAGTTTTGTTGAGATGATGCTATGATGCTACAATAGTTGTTTTAATTTTTGGATGAATGGATGGGGGATTATAAAAATATCTCATTGCTCATTCAACACCAGAGTTGTATTTCTGCTACTTCTTTTTCAATTCCTTCCTTATGAGCAAATAGCAATTTGGGACATCGCCTCTTCAGCTTTTCCTCAAGTACTTTGGTCATTCTGAACTTGGAGGAGATTTAAAAAGTTCTAGTGGAAACTTTGTGTCTGACTAAAGAAGTGATGCTGTTAATCTTTGGGGGATTGAGAGAAGGGAAGACAAAATGTAAGTTGTGGCTAGAGTGTCCACTGAACCATGGACAGTTTAAGATTTCAGGAGGAAGGTGTCAAATACAGACTGTTTTCACCCAGCCTATCTTGGGATCTTCACATCTGAATTAATATATAAAACAAGACATAGAATATTATGTGAACCAAAATTACAGAATAGATGATGTGAAACCAGAAGAGCTCAGTTCAGCTTTCAGGTGTCTTTTCAGGCCACTAACATTTTTATGTTTAGACTTTCTATAAATGACCAGAAATTATCAAGACCAAATTAATTCACAACTTACTTGCAGAATGAAACTGAATATTTTATTCCTAGATTTTTTTTTCGTGGTGGCCAAAGGCCAAGGAGTCCTTTGAGGCTGGACATTCTCATATTTTTGGTGACTCTATTTTGCTGATTTCCAGTACCATGCTTAATCTGCCTTCTTCGAACTTCTTGGTCAATTTAAATACTTATCATTTCTTCTTCCATCAATATGTGTTCATTTGTCATATTTTGTGAATTTATTGCATTGATAGTATTTGCTAGGAGATGTGAAAACTCTGGGGATAGAGCAATTAACCTGTCCCTGAGTCCAACAAATTTTCCAGGGACAATGTCAGACAAATGATACAGTGTTTCAAACAGTGTCACATCAGCGATGGTGATCAGATTGTTTGGAACAAAAAAGAACAAAAACTAATTCAACCACAGCTCCCATGATTACGAGGCTTCTTCAGAGAAGGTGCTATATAAACCAAGATCTAAAAACTTAGGAAGAATTTTAAGGAATATTGAAGTGAGAGCACAGGTGTGTCTGCAGAAGCCACAATATTGTTCTTTCACATTCATTTTTCTCTCCTACCCATGTTTATAATCATATTCATTGATTGAATTTTCATATTTATTCATTTATACTGGTAGATGGAAAGCAGAACTGATCTGATCATGTATTATTAAGAGGTCCCTCATACAAAATGTGTCAAGAGAGGAATAAGAGAGTGTTAGCTTAAGCCAGAAATTTAGAGTCTTGCTCTTAGGCCATTAGCTTCAGGTCTCTGATTTTTAGTTTACAGTTCTTATAGAAGTTATGGTTCAAAAGTGACTCAAAATGAACAAACTGGCTTAAATGAGATGGTCAAGGGATTTAGCAGCATGAAGTATCGAATCATAGTTACCCATTTCTGTCCCTTCCCTCCTGGAAAAGCCATAGAAGAGCTCCCAACTCAAGAAGGTAATGTAGCACTTGATCACACACAGGCACACATCTATTTTCTCTTGAGCTGTGCCAGGTGTCCTGACTAACTACCATGCAAGTAGGTCAATGCTAGTCCTGAACTTAGCTACTGGGTATGGATGAAGCAGGACCATTCAAAGAAACTGAACAATCAGTTTGAAAATAATTAAGAATTCTACTGGGAATGTTGGTACCCCAGAACAAGGTCCCCATGTCCTAGCTGCTTCTGGAAGAAGTAGGAAGAATTCTAAGATTGCTGCCATGACTTCTGCTTGGGCTGTACCATGATTGGTTTACATGATAGGGCAAAAGAGATTTTGCTGATATTATTAAAGTCTGAAATCAGTTCATTCTTAATTACAAAAAAAGAAATTATTCAGGTGGCATTAACACAACCATGTGAGCCATTTAAATCTGGGTCTAAATCAGAGAGATTCAAAGTTTGAAAGGCATTTCACATGAAGGAGATTCTCCATTGCTGGAAGAGTAAGCATATCAATAAGTAGAGAGAGATTTTAGGAGCTGAAAGTGGCTCCCAACTGACAGTATATGGAGAAAACACAACTGCAGTCTTACAACCACAAGGACTGATTTCCTTATGTGTGTTATTTTTAAAATCAGCCAGTCAAATACTAAAAATACTGAAAAACTATTTAAGTTTTAGTGCAAGAATTAAGATTATGGGGATTGCTCTCATCATTGGACAATGAAATTTAGTCCATGTGAAAAATTAATTAGTAGAGGTATAAGCATATTATTTAAAGATATGGAAGAAATAACCAGAACTAAATGCATGGTTGCAATAAGCATACCATGATAATATAAGAAATTAACGAGTTTTGCACCAGAGTTCCTAGGGACCAGCAGGAGCTGCAGAGGGCCTAAATCCACCCTCAGGAAACTCCATGGGTATCCAGCCAAAGGGAGACCAGAGACTGCTACCTCTAGCCATAGAGGAGCCCACACTCAGGGTAAGAGCGGCCGCAGAGACACCAGCTCCAGACAGCCCCACCCAGGTGAGTCCTGGGCCTGCCCCAGTTCCAGTTCCGCTCCAGAGTTCCTGGGGAATGGCAGGAGCTGCAGAGGGCCCAAATCTGCCCTCAGGAAACTCCATGGGCATACAGCCAGGGGTTGACCAGAGACTGATAGCTACCAGCCACAGGGGAATGCACACCCAGAGTAAGAGTTGCCCCGCAGAGACCCTAGCGGAGATGGCCCCACCCAAGTGCGGCCTGGGCGTGTCCCAGTCCCGCTCCAGAGTTGTTGTTCTTTGGGATAGGCAAGAGAGAGGGACCAAAATCACCCTCAGGGAATGCCAAGGGTGCCCAGCTGAAGGCAGACCAGGGCCTGCTAGCCTCCAGCCCCAGGGAAGCTCACACCCACGGTAAGGGTTGCACACAGACTCTCCTGCTTGTGACCCTGCCTAAATGATACCTGGGCCCACCCCTAGGTCTGCTCCAGAGTCCCTGATCACCAGCAGGATCATAAGAAAGGGGCAAAACAGCCCTCAGGGACCGCCATAGGAGCCCAGCCAAGGCCACTCCCACTTCCCTCTAGAGGTACGTCCACTACCTCTGCCACCAACTTTAGTGGCAGTAGTGCCCATCTGGGGACACTGGGGGAACAGAAGTAGCTCCAAGGTGAGACACAGGTAATCTGGACTGTCAATACAAGATTATAGAATAGAAGCCGCAATACTTCAGATTGGTATTTCAAAAAAGGAAGATACACAATCAACATGAAAAAACAAGGGAAGAAAGTGCCCCAAATAAACCTGGATACCACTCTAACAGCATCCATTGACAGCACAGTTGATGAAATGTCAGAGAAAGAATTCAGAATGTACATAATTAAAATCATGAGTGAACTAAAGAATGACATAAGTGAACAATTACAGGCAAAAATTGATCACTCCATCAAAGAAATAGATGAGTAAATAAAGGCAACCATTGATCATTCTAACAAAAAGATAAGAGAGCAATTACAAGTAGCAAAAGATTGCTTTAAGAAAGAGCTGGAGATTGTGAAACAAAACTAATAAGAAATTCTTGAAATGAAGGAAACAATAAACCAAATTAAAAACTCAATAGAAAGCATCACAAGCAGACTAGATCACCTGGAAGACAGAACCTTGGATAATGAAGGCAAGATATACAATCTTGAAAATAAAGTTGACCATAAAGGGAAGATGGTAAAAAATCATGAACAGAACATACAAAAAATATGGGACAGCATCAAAAGACCAAGTCTAAGATTTATTGGGATAGAAGAAGGTGAAGAATTTCAAAACAAAGGAATGCACAATCTCTTCAATGAAATAATATCAGAAAATTTCCCAAATAGGAAAAATAAATTGAAAAATCAAATACAAGAGGCTTATAGGACACCAAATGTACAAAATTTCAACAGATCTACACCAAGGCACATTATAATGAAAATGCCCAACATACAGAATAAGAATAGAATTTTAAAGGCCACAAGAGAGAGGAACACTATTACATATAAGGAGAGACCAATTCATATCTCAGCAGATTTTTCTACCCAGAAACTAAAAGCCAAGAGATCATGGAACAACATATTCCAAGCTCTGAAAGAAAATGGATGCCAACGAAGAATCCTATATCCAGCAGAATTAAGGTTCAGATTTGATGACGAAATAAAAACCTTCCATGGTAAACAAAAGTTAAAAGAATTTACAGCAAGAAAGCCTGAACTACACAGCATTCTTGGCAAAATATTCCATGAGGAGGAAATGATAACCAACAATGAAAATATACAAAGAGAGGAACTACACTAAAGGAAAGACCACTCAAAAGAGAAAACAACTCAAAGTAAAAACCAAAAATAAACCAAAATGACCAGGATTACATATCATATTTCAATAATAACCCTGAATGTAAATGGCCTAAATGCACCAATTAAAAGACATAGACTGACAGAATGGATTAAAAAACAAGACCCAAAAATATGCTGTCTTCAAGAGACTCATCTCACAGAACAAGACATTCACAGACTGAAAGTGAAAGGGTCTAAAAAGCATATCACTAACATGAACATGACAAATAAGCAGGAGTTTCCATCCTCATTTCAAATAAAGTGCACTTCAAACCAAAGATGGTGAAAAGAGATAAAGAAGGTCTTTTCATACTTCTTAAGGGAATCATACATCAACAAGACATAACAATCATAAATATCTATGCCCCAAATAATGGGGCTATCAAACAAATCCTTCTCAAATACAAGAATCAAATAGACCACAACACAATAATACTTGGAGACTTTAAACAGCTCTCTCACCATTGCATAGATCTCCCTAACAAAAACTTAATAAAGAAACCATAGATCTCAATGAAACTATCAATAATTTAGACTTAACAGACATATATAGTGTTCTATCCATCAATGAGCGAATACACTTTTTTCTCAGCCACACATGGATCCTTTTCCAAAATAGAACATATGTTATGTCACAAAGCCAGTCTTAGCAAATACAAAAAAAATAGAGATTCTATGCTGCATCCTATCTGACCACAATGGAATAAAGTTACACATCAATGACAGATTAGAAAATAGAAACTACTCCAACACCTGGAAACTAAGTAATATGCTATTGAATGATCCATGGATAACAGAAGACATCAGGGAAGAGATAAAAAAAAATCTTAGAGGTAAATGAAAACTCTGATATAATATATCAAAATCTCTGGGATACCATAAAGGTAGTGCTAAGAGGAAAGTTCATTGCACTAAACTCATTCATTAGAAGAAGTAAAAGTCAACAAATAAATGAACTGAGTCTTTGTCTCAAAGCCTTAGAAAAGAAAGAACAAATCAACACCAAAAGAAGTAGAAGACAAGAAATAATCAAAATCAGGGCTGAAATCAATTAAATTGAAATTAAAGAAACAATTCAAAAAATTGACAAAACAAAAAGCTGGTTTTTGAAAAACTAAACAAAATTGACAAACCCTTAGCCACCCTGATGGAAAGAAGGAGGGAGAAAACCCAAATTACAAAAATTCGTGATGAAAAAGGAAATATCACAACAGACACTACTGAAATACAGAGGATAATTAGAAACTATTTTGAAAATTTATACTCCAGTAAAAGAGAAAACCCTGAAGACATTGACAAATTGCTAGAGGCATATGACCTACCCAAACTGAACCAAGAGGACATACACAACTTAAACAGATCAATTTCAAGCAATGACATAGAAGATGCCATGAAAAGCCTGCCAACCAGAAAATCCCAAGTCCAGATGGATGCTCAGCTGAGTTCTACAAGACCTTCAAAGAAGAATTAATACCAATACTTCTCAAACTATTTCATAAAATAGAAAAGGAGGGAACCCTTCCAAACTCATTCTATGACGCAAGTATCACCCTGATTCCATAACCTGACAGAGACACATCAAAGAAAGAAAACTTCAGACCAATATCCCTGTGAACATAGATGCAAAAATTCTCAATAAAATTCTGACAAATCACATACAAAAACATATCAAAAAAGTAGTGCACCATGATCAAGTGGGGTTTATTCCAGGGATGCAAGGTTGGTTCAAAATATGGAACTCAATTAATGTAATCCATCACATCAATAGACTTAAAGATAAGAGTCATATGATTTTATCAATTGATGCAGAGAAAGCATTTGACAAAATATAGCACCCTTTTATGTTGAAAAATAGTAGAAAAACTTGGGATAGTAGGAGCTTACCTCAACTTTATAAAAGCTGTCTATGCTAAACCCAAGGCAAACATCATCCTAAATGGAGAAAAATTGGAAGCATTCCCTCTAAAAATGGAAACAACACAAGGATGCCCTTTTTCATCACTGCTATTCAACATAGTCCTTGAAACACTAGCCAGAGCAATTAGATAGACAAAAGAAATTAAAGTGATACGAATCGGAAAAGAAGAATTCAAACTATCATTATTTGCAGATGACATGATTCTATACTTAGAGGATCCCAAATATTCTACCAGAAAACTTCTAGAATTAATAAATGATTTCAGCAAAGTAGCAGGATATAAAATCAATTGCATTTCTATACATCAGTGATAAACCCTCTGAAAGAGAAATTGGGAAACTATCCCATTCACAATAGCCTCAAAAAAAATAAAATACTTGGGAATCATTTTAACAAAAGAGGTGAAAGATCTCTACAATGCAAACTACAAGACACTGAAGAAAGAAATTGAAGAAGACCTTAGAAAATGGAAAAATCTCCCATGCTCCTGGATAGGCAGAATCAACATTGTTAAAATGGCCATACTACCCAAAGCACTATATAGATTCAATGCAATCCCAATTACAATCCCAATGTCATTCCTTATAGAAATAGAAAAGTCAATCATGAAATTCATTTCGAAGAATAAGAGACCCAGAATAATCAAAGCAATTCTTAGCAAGAAGAGTGAAGCAGGAGGCATCACAATACCAGACCATTAATTATACTACAAAGCTATAGTAACAAAAACGGCATGTAGACATGTAGACCAATGATATAGAATAGAAGACACAGAGACAAACCCACTTACATACAGTTACCTTATACTAGACAAAGGAGCCAAATATGAACACTGGAGAAAAGATAGCCTCTTCAACAAATGGTGCTGGGAAAGCTGGAAATCCATGTGGAGCAAAATGAAACTAAACCCCTATCTCTCACCACGCACAAAGTTCAACTCAAAGTGGATCAAGGACCTGGGAATCAGACCAGAGACTCAACACCTAATAGAAGAAAAAATAGGCCCAAGTATTCATCATGTAGGATTAGGATCATACTTCCTTAACAAGACTCCTATAGCACAAGAAGTAAAATCAAGAATCAACAAATGGGATGGATTTAAACTAAAAAGCTTCTTCTCAGCAAAAGAAATAATCAATGAAGTGAACAGAGAGCCAACATTCTGGGAACAAATCTTTGCTACACACACGTCCGATACAGCACTAATCTCTAGGATATATAAAGAACTCAAAAAACTTAACACCAAAAAAGGAAACAACCCAATCAATAAATGGGCCAAGGAGCTCAACAGAAACTTCACAGAAGAAGGTATACAATTGATCAACAGACATATGAAAAAATGTTCAACATCTCTTGCAATCAGAGAAATGCAAATCAAAACTACCCTAAGATTTCATCTCATGCCAGTCAGAATGGCAATTATCAAGAATACAAACAACAATAAGTATTGGTGAGGTTGTGGGTAAAAAGGCACACTCATACATTCCTGGTGGGTGGAACTGCAAATTGGTACAAACAATCTGGAAAGCAGTATGGAGATTCCTTAGAAAGCTTGGAATGGAACTACCATTTGATCCAGCTATCCCACTCCTTGGTCTATACCCAGAAGACTTAAAAACAGCATACTACACTGATGAAGCTACTTCAATGTTTATAGAAGCTCAATTCACAATAGCTAAACTTTTGAACCAACCTAGATGCCCTTTGATAGATGAATGGATAAAGAAACTGTGCTATATATACACAATTGAATATTACTCAGCAACAAAAGAGAATAAAATTACAGCATTTGCAGGTAAATGGATGGAGTTGGAGAATATCATGCTAAGTGAAGTAAGAAAATCTCAGAAAACCAAATGTTGAATGTACTTGTTGATAAGTGGATGCTGATCCATAATGTGGGGAAGGACATGGGAACAATGGCAGAACTCTATTCACAGGTGTGTAAGGAAAAGGGGGCATGGGGACAGTAAAGGTGGTGGAATATGATGGCCATCATAGCTCTAGCTTTATGTATGACTGTATGTATGTTGTGATTCTATATCACTTACAACCAGTGGTGTTCATTGCAGGGATGTAAGGTTGAGTCAATATACAGAAATCAATAGACATAATTGATCACATCAATAGACTTAAAGATAAGAATCATATGATTTTATTAATTGATGAAGAGAAATCATTTGACAAAATATAGCACCTCTTCATGTTTAAAACACTAGAAAAACTAGGGATAGTAGGATTATACCTCAACATTGTAAAAGCTATCTATGCTAAACCCAAAGCCAACATCATACTAAATGGAGAAAAATTTGAAGCATTCCTTCTAAAAATAGGAATAAGACAGGGATGCCCTCTTTTACCACTTCTATTCAATATAGTCTTTGAAATTCTAGCCAGAGCAATTATTCTGACCAAATTAATTAAAGAGATACAAATAGGAAAAGAAGAACTCCAACTATCATTGTTTCCTGATGACATATTAGAGGATCCAAAAACTTCCACCAGAAAACTTCCAGAATTTATAAACGAATTCAAGAAAACAGCAAGATATAAAATCAACACCCATAAATCAAATGCATTTCTATACATCAGTGATGAATCCTCTGAAAGATAAATTAGGAAAACTACCACATTCACAATAGCCTCAAAAAAAAAAATGAAATACTTGGGAATCAATTTAACAAAAGAGGTGAGAGACTTCCACAATGAAAACTACAAGACAGGGGCTGGGGCTATGGCTCAGGGGTTGAGCGCTTGCCTTGCATGCGTGGGGCACTGGGTTCGATCCTCAGCACCACATAAAATAAATAAAGATATTGTGTTCACCTACAACTAAGACAAAATATTAAAAAAAAAAAACTACAAGACACTAAAGAAAGAAATTGAAGGAGATATTAAAAGATGGAAAAGTCTCCCATGCTCTTGGATAGACAGAATCAATATTGTCAAAATGGCCATACTACACAAAGTGCTATATAGATTCAATGCAATTTCAATTAAAATCTCAACATAATTCTTTATGGAAACAGAAAAAGCAATCATGAATTTCATTTGAAAAATATGATACCCAGAATAGCCAGAACAATCCTTAGCAAGAAGAGTGAAGCAGGCATATCACAATACCAGACATTAAACTATAGTACAAAGCTATAGTAACAAAAATGGCATGGTACTGGCATCAAAATAGACATGTAGACCAATGGTACAGAATAGAAGACACAGATACAAACCCACATAAATACAGTTATCTCAGCTAGACAAAGGCACCAAAAACTTACATTGGAGAAAAGATAGCCTCTTTAACAAATGGTACTAGGAAAACTGGAAATCCATATGCAGCAAAATGAAACTAAATCTCTATTTCTCACCATGCACAAAACTCAACTCAAGGTGGATCAAGTACCTGGGAATTAGACCTGAGACCTTGTGCCTAATAGAAGAAAAATTAGTCCCAGATCTTCATCATATTGGCTTAGGCACCAACTTCCTTAACAAGACTCCTAAAGCCCAGGAAGTGAAATCAAGAATTAATAAATGGGATGTACTCAAACTCAAAAGCTTCATCTCAGGAAAAGAAACAATCAATGAGGTGAAGAGAGAGCCTACATTTTGGGAGCAAATTTTTGCCGCACACACATCAGATAAAGCACTAATCTCCAGGATATATAAAGAATTAAAAAAACTTAACAAAAAAACAAACAATCAATAAATGGACTAAGGAGCTGAACAGACACTTCTCAGAAGAAGATATACAATTGATCAACAAATATTTGAAAAAATGTTCATCTCTAGGAATTAGAGAAATGCAAATCAAAACTAAGATTTCATCTCATGCTAGTCATAATGGCAGTTATTAAGAATACAAGCAACAATAAGTGTTGGTGAGGATGTGGTTGCTAGTTGCTGGTGGGACTTCAAATTGGTGCAATCAATCTGGAAAGCAGTATGGAGATTTCGTGGAAAACTTGGAATGGAACCACCATTTGACCCAGCTATCACATTCCTGAGTCTATACCCTAAAGACTTAAAAACAGCATACTACAGTAATTCAGCCACTTCAATGTTTATAGCAGCACAATTCACAATTACTAAACTGTGGAAGCAAACTAGATAAACCCTCAATAGATGAATGGATGAAGAAACTGTGGTATATATACCCAATGAATATTGCCCAGAATTAAAAGAGAATAAAATTATGGCATTTCCAGGTAAATGGATGGAGTTGGAGAACATCATGCTAAGTGAAGTAAGCCTATCCTAAAGAACCAAAGGCAGAACGTTCTCTCTGATAAGTGAATGCTGATCCATAATGTGGGGGAGGTGGGGGGTGGAATAATGTAGAAACTTTAATTGGGCAAAGGGGAGAAAGGTGAGGGGAGGAGTATGGGGGTAGGAAAGATGGTGGAATGAGATGGATATTATTGCCCTAGGTACATGTATGACTGCACATATGGTGCAACACTACATTGTGTACAACCAGAGAAATGAAAATTTGTGCTGCATTTGTGTACAATGAACCAAAACTCATTCTTCTGTAATATATGCCTAATTAGAAAAAATTAATTTTTTAAAAAATCAAAAGAAACAAAAAGCTCAATAACAAAACTTTGTTCTTTCTCTAAACACCTTCACTGAGGTGTAATTGACATATAAAATTCACTCATTGTAAATGTATAATTCAATTATTTTAGTCTAATACCGTTGAAATCCATATCCACAAATGATTTTAATGTCACACTTCTTTAAAAATATGTATTATGTTTTGTAAGTAGTACCTTTTTAAATGTTTTAGTGAATAATGTCATCATTGTTATAGAACAGAAGAAAGGAGAAAGGATGGAAGGGAGGGAGGGTGGGTGGATCCTGCCTCTGCTCCATGTCTGAATGGGTTCTATATTATAGAAATGAAGAGGAGCTCCAAGAATCTTTGGGACTGGATGCAGCACAATTCATTACAATTGGAGCAGTACATTAGCTGGCTAGCGCTTTCACTGAGAGAGAGTCTAGTTCCCAAATGGAAGCTAGTAAGAGGCAGCCACAATGGCAGGACCCCAGTGGGACAAGAGCAAAGCCCCAGGCCCAGTCTGTGCACTGGCAAGCAGAACAAATACACAAGAATAAAATTAGACAAAATTAGAACTAAGAGAAATGTGTCAAGTAACTACTCCTATAATCCTTCTGTGTTAGTTTTCTCTCTGATGCTGCGACAAATTACCACAAAGTTAGTGATTTTAAACAAGGCAAATTTATTATTTTATAGTTTTGCAAGTCAGAAGTCTCACACAGATCTCACTCAGTGAAAAAGAAGGAGTGGGCAGGACTACATTCATTTCATTTCTGAGGCTCTAGGGAAGAATGCATTTTCTCATTCTTCCAGCATCTAGAGGCTACCCATATTCTTTTGCTCATGATCCTTTCCATCTTCAAAGCCAACAACATTGGTGAAATTCTTATCATGTTACCATCTCTCTGATCCTTCTCCTCCTCCCCTCTCTTCCTCCACCTCTTCCTTTTCTTCTCTTCTCCCTCTTCTCTCTAGCTAGAGCCAGGATAAAGCCTTTGATTTTAAGGACTTATGTAATTGGCTTGGGTTCCCTTTGATAATACAAGACCCTTTCCCCATCTTAAGGTCATAACCTTAATTAGATCTTCCAAAGTTCATTTTTCTACATAAAGTAACATTCTCATAGATTTCATGTGATTAGAGTATGAACTTCTTTGGAAATAATTATTCTACCTATTATACCTCTCAAGAACCATAGACTTCCAGGCTTCTATCCTCTGGAGTTCTCCCAGAGACTCGAGTACATATCCAGGGAGACTCTATTCCTTTGCTGATCTGGATGGTTTTAGGGCCTGGGGGAGATGTCCCTGTAGGTATCCTGCCTCAATGCCTGTAAACGGGTGTGGTGAGTCAGAAGGGTGGGCTGACACAGAACAAGCATGGTGATTAAAATGATCATTTGAAATGTTACTCTTATCATTTTAAAAATATAATATTTAGAAAAATCAGCTGCTACCGTTATATGAGGTGGCTTTTTATATCTAATTTCCAAAGCAACCTGGTAATTATGAAGATGAAAAGTGCACAATGAAATTTAATTTCATGAGGATAATAATAGGAAAAAAATCTTTTTTTTTAATTTTTAAGAAGGATTGGAAATTACTTCTTCCCATCCTCCTTTGCAGTTCCTAGGCTATGCTCCCATAATGGATTTTTATCTGTTTTATAAGTAATTTCCTTAATATTTCAATGGTCACAGATAGGATTGTACATCTTCTTAGGAAACATATATTTCATCAGCCCTGTCATGGTCTACAGTCCCAGAGCTTGTAGACGGATGCTTTTTTTTTCTCTTCTTGCTATCAGACACATAGCACAGAAATAAATGTGTTTGTCTACTGGAGACTTTAATGAAATTGAAAACATAGTAACATTTTTCAATGTCAATAAGCTCTTTTTCTTGTTTAGATGCTAATGTTGGTTTTTCCTGAGGATTCCATCCTCTAATTGTGAGTTATGCCTATTTTTCCCTTGTGTAGATCCACACCCTCTGCTCCTGAGAATGGCTTGAATTATGCTGGATGGTTTTCAGCTCCGGCTAGAACCAGGCATTTTTATTTCCCTAAAATTTTATGGTATGACACAAGAATGACAGAGTACAGGAAGCACATGAGCTTCACCAAAATGTTTACCAGAATTTAGAGGGCTTATGGTGTACCCAGGCACCCTACTGAAAGCTGGGCATCCTCTATCACTAGTGCCAAACTTTGTTGCTGATACTATAATTATTTCTGTTTTACTGATGAAAAAACGAGCTCATAGGGACAAATAACTTGCCTAAGTTTTATAGTTAGTGTGTTAGGCAGAGATCTAACTCCAAACCTCTGCCTGCTTCAAACACCACTCAGTACTACTGGCCTTCCTTACCCTCCTGCACCTGGGGCAATGCAGGGAAATGTGTTCTGCTTTTCAGTCCCTTTTGTTTCTGTTTGTTTTTATATTACATTTTATTTTATTTTATTTTTTATTTTTATTTTTTTTTTGAATCTAATTCTTCTCTTGCCACATTTTTATTGGTGCATTATAGTTGTACATATTGATGGGAATTGTTGTCACATATTTATATATGCACACAATATAACAATATAATTTGGCCAATATCCCTTCCCAGCACTTCCCCCCTTACTCCCTGCCTCTCACTTGTTGGTCCCTTAGCTCCTCTAATCTCCATTTGATTTTTATTTTTTTTTTATTTTTATTTTTTTATTATTTTTATTATTTTATTTTTTTCCCAAAAGTTGCATTTTAATACATGTTGGCAAACATAACAGAAAAAAACAAATTATCAGAAGCTGTACACACTATTCACTGAAAATTCAACAGTACTTTCATTAGGTTAAGAGTAGTTATGTTTCCAACCTTCAGATTGTCTGAATTTCTTTTTTAAAAAAGCCATGAAATTTGTTCTTGATTAATTCAAGCTCTTTAGAGCCCCTTTACCACTGTTTCTTTTTCCTTCTTTCCTTCCTTCCTTCCTTCCTTTCCTCCCTCCCTCCTGATGTAAACATTTGTTTGATTAGTGTTTACACATATATTTTGAACACTTCTTCCATGGGGAACATTGCCTGCATTAGGAGTCCTGGCAGCCAGAGATGGACCCTGAATTTATTCTCTTCATTCTTCCCATGTTGTCTGGGTAAAGCCCAGGCATTTGCATCACCCATAGTACACACATATTAAAAGATTTTTTGAGTTAGGAAAATAAGGTAGAAATTTACTTTTCTCCTATAGAAAGGTGAGGCTCTGTGATCCTGGATTAGTATAATGACTCTAAGAAAGACATAAAGACACAGACTCCTTCCAACTGGTTATTTCACAACCCTGCAGAGGGACATATTCTTACTCTCCTAAAAGCTGTCACATAATACTTTTATCTCTCACTGAGCAAAGCTTAGGCACATGACCACATTTTGCTTTAAAAGAGGCCTGAGACTAGAAAATGCAGTTTTCACTCTGAGCAGTTGGCCATGTGATTAGGTGTTCTAGTACAATGGAAGGAGAAACTACATGTTGGATCCAAGTAGCAGCCTTTCCTACAGAAGGGAGCAAGAGGATGTCATGGACACTCACTGAATCCATCTTATGGCAGTTGGTGGTCCCAGGTGATTCCAAGCATTTGACTCTTTCCAGACACCAAATGTTCAATCCTGACCTTGAAAGCTACAAGCTGTGGCATTTTAATGAACCAAGATGTAGGTGTCACAAGTTGACAGCACTGGTATTTTTACTTGTCATTGTCATTCATTGAGCATTGCCCATGGCTGTGACTCTCTGATCTTTCTGATAATGTCAGCTACCTAATATCTCTTAATAAATTCCATTTCTACCAAAACCAATCACAATAGAATTTCTAGTTTGCAGCTAAGAACCAACTCCTTACCAGTTTCCGTGGAAAATGGATTTCCAACTTTTCTCAAATTCAGCTAACCAATGGCCTCCTCTGCTGTTTTAGAGTAAAATTTAAGAAACAACAACTCCTTAAGTCATCCTTTCCATTGCCCAAATTTTTATTATTTTGGCTATCATGCCCCTCCTGGTTCTTCTGTCTTTGAGGAGGGAGTGTCTCTGCTTCTTATCAGAGACAAGTTCTCCAGTCTTGAGGTAGAGCTCAAACTTTCCACTTCTTCTGGAATGTTGCTCTAGAAACACCACCACCAACACACACACACACACACACACACACACACACACACACGCGCACGCGATCGCGCACTTGCACTTTTTATCTTAAGTCTCTTCTTCTCCCCTGGCTCTTTCCTCTCAGCACCCAAAATACCTCAGATTTCTTTTCCTAACACTCCTTTCCTTTAACACACTATTTCTTTAATTTACTATTCCATGATTTCTTCCACTTTTTCTTTTATTTCTTTGCTATACACTCACTTCTAAGCCTCTTATACTATGTCTCTATTCTCACCAATTTGCTACAACTACCTTCTCAAGTCATTCACAAATTCGTACTGCTCAAGGCTGCACGTTTTCCTCCACCATATCCTCAGATTCTTTACCACACTGGCACTGATGAACACCTCCTCTTTCTGAAGACCATCCTGTCCTGGACTCCTAAAGGGCCATCACCCTAATTCTCTTACTTTTCTCCTACCCACTGGTCCCAGGTGATTCCAAGCATTTGACTCTTTCCAGACACCGAATGTAATGTCCTGTAATCTCTTTTTACATCACTTTTAAGTCTTTGTCACCAGCCCCGCCCTGTGCTATGTGCTATGCTCCCCATGGCATCATCATTCAGTGACTGGCCTAAGTCCATTTGTGAAGTTTCCCTTGTCTTTCCTTTTTGTTAACCCCGGCATGTGGTCAATCAGCAAGTTCTGCCAATTGTACCTGATATACATATCTCAATTGTTTTAGTTCTAAAATTAAAGTGCAAACTCCAAAATGTGACTTATGATCTGGCCCATTTCTCTCTCCCAGTTTTTCTCAAAAAAGAAAAACAAATCACCACCTGTATGGACTCATCATCTTTCCTCTTATCCTTGAGAATCTGAAACACCCCATTCACTCTATTTGGAAAGATATTTTTCTTACTCTTGCCTTGAGTAATTTTTATTCCTCTGGTAGGATCTTAGTATAGTTTTTACTTCCTCTGAAAATTTTCTGGCCCTCTCCCCAGCTATTTTGTCCCATATACTTCCACACTGCAACATACAACACTAGGTATAGAATTGCCTCTCTGCTTCTCTGTGTTTCTAAACAGGTAGCAGCCACTTTAAGGGAAGTGATGTTATTTTTATTTATCATCACATTCACAATGATCAACAAATGTGTGTTAAACTAATGAATGCATTGCTCCTTTCCATCCTTAAATGTAAGAGTTACCCAGAGTCTTGCCCTTGGTTTCATGCAAAGCTGACCCCTAGAAACCAATGATATTATACAAGTTTGGTCTCTTTTTACATTTTTTTTTATATTTAGTATGCAGGATGGTTCCTAGAAGTATCAGACACACTTTCCACCTACTCAACCTACTCAAATTATTTACTGTGAACATTATCCAGTCCCTGTCATACTGATCATGACTTCTCATTTCTTTTTTTTTTTTTTTTTTTTTAAAATGTTTATTTTTTAGTTGTAGGTGACAGAATATCTTTATTTTATTTTTATGTGGTGCTGAGGATCGAACCCAGTGCCTTATGCGTGCTAGGCGAGCACGCTACCACTGCGCCATAATCCCAGCCCCATGACTTCTCATTTCTAAGGTTTTTGAGCATGTTATAGTAGTGCCTTTGCCTACACTAATGCGAATAATTCCTACCAATACTTTATTTCTTACAAAACTTCCTTGAATTGTCAAGACTAGTTCCAGTCTCCTTTCTGAATCATCCCATAATTGGTGCTTATCCATATCAGAAACAGATTGCATTATACTGTAATTATCTTTTCAAGTTTCCCCATGTCTATTTTTTACCATCTCTCTGCAGTATGTAGCACAGTGACTGGCATATTACAAAAGTTTAGTGAATATCTTTAGCTGGAACTTTTATATTTTTGACTAATTGACTAAATGGATTTTTATATTTAAGAACTTTAATGTTAACAAATTCAAAACTTGTCTCAGTCAGCTTTTGCCACAATAATGTACATAACAAACAAAATGTAGTGACTCATGATCTCATTTCCCATTTGTGAATTTGCAGTTTGGCTACAGCTCAGTTTGGCTAGGCTGAGCTCCAGGCTCTGGGCACTAGGATCCAGTTTGGAATTAGATGTGCTACGTGTGATTTTTTTTTTTTTTTAAATTTTTTTTTTTTTGGTACTGGGGATTGAACTCAGGGGCACTTGACCACTGAACCACATCCTCAGCCCTATTTTGTGTTTTATGTAGAGACAGGGTCTCACTGAGTTGCTTAGTGCCTCGCCATTGCTGAGGCTGGCTTTGAACTCGCGATTCTCCTGTCTCAGCCTCCCTAAGTGCTGGGATTACAGGCTTGAGCCACCGCGCCCGGCTGTGATTTTTACATTCCTTCAATCAGTGACCACCTGGATTTTTTTTTATAACAAATCCCAGGTGTCCTGAAGTCAAGCCAAAGCATACAATCATATTAAAGGCCTCTGCTAGTGTCACAGTTACCAACTTTCCGAGGCCAGTATCAACATGGTAAAGAACTTTGCTTTACCCACAGTAAGAGTGACAGAGAATTAGTACTCTCCATACAATTACCCAAATCATCACAGAGATCTTGCTAAAGAACACTGAGCTTTTAAAATACATACTGAGCTTTTGGCTGATAAAAAAACAAACAAACAAACAAAAACAGGAAGTACACAAAATTAAATGTCCCTGATATAGCAATGTTCTTGGCATTGTTTCTAGTTCTCAATTTTCAGTTTACTCACAGGGGATTTCTTGGCAGGCTAATGAAGTGATATAAACAAAGATTCTCTCAGAGACACAACAGAGCCTTTAAAAATCAAACATGTTGTTTGGGTCTTCAATTTTATTATGATCTGATGTAGCATTATGTATCTGAACAATTCTTTATAGGTACATATTTGATCTGACTAATCATAATATATAAAGGAGATTAAAATCAATTGAAGTTTGGATTAGAAAATATCGAACTGGAACATGAAGCCAAAAGTCTAAATCCATCTCTTTTCACAGGCTCTGCTTTGCACATGATTGTCACCTTTATGTAGCTGAATCTTTTCCTACCATTCTTCTCCGATGAGAGTGGGTGAAGGTGGAATGATTTTTAATTGCCAAAAAAAAGTAGGTATTTTCAGTGTACATGCCATTTTAGATAACTTTGATGCAAAATGTGTTTGAAAAGTATAGTTGGAATCTATTTTTGTTGATAATAATGAGATATTAATTTATGCCAATAAAATTAACCTACTCCTATACTAAATACTTATTAGAGTATAGGGATGAAAAAAAATTAAAAATGTTATATTTTAAAAACATGTTGATTTTTAACTATACTGTTACATAAAGAAGATGTCAATGTAACACAGTTGTTATTTTTAGATTAGGAGTCTGTAGACTTGAAGAACAACTTCTAAGAACATCAACTAGTCAGTTGCTACCATGGAGAATAGATCTAGGCCAACATAAATCATTGCCAAGAGACTATCAATTCTGCCAGAGTTGCACTGAGATTAAAATGAGCTCATTTGTTTTAACAATTAGAGACAAATAAGTTAAAACTACAATGAGATGCCAACTGTTAGCAGATATGGAGCAATTTGAGTTTGCATAAATGGCTGCTATGAATTTGTACAACCATTTCATAAATTTAGTACTATTGCTTTTGAAAAGTAATTGTTAGTACCAGCTAAAGCTAAACATGCATACATGTTGTGACCCAGCAATTAATATTCCAGGTTATACATCCAACAAAAGTAAGTCCTTATGAGTACTAGAATGAAAGATATACAAGAATGTTTATAGCTATGATTTATACTATCCCTGATTACATGGCAATCAAGGGAAGAAGAGATAAAGATGGACTGCTATATAACAACCAAAAAGAACACAAACTTTTGTAACCTACACTCACATTGATATATCTCACAAATATGATGTGGAATGAAAAACCAAAACAAATGAATGAATGATACATGAATTTTATGTATATGTTTGGAAACAGTTTGAACACATATCTGGCAGGTTGTGGTTGAGGGATGAGTGAATAGGTACTGGTTATATATTTCTTGACATGGGTAGTGGGAAAACAGGTGCATTCATGTTGTGCTAGCTCATCACCTGTATGTCTTATGACTTATACATTTTTCTGCATGATTGTTTTATGTGAAAGCAAAAACCAGTTTTTAAAAAGAAAATAAACCTAAACAATCCGAAAATATATACTACTACATTGAGTGTGTTCATAGTTTATGTAACTTTTCATTTTAACATCTAATTTGTGAATCAGGTATTATTTATTTCTACAATGTAGAAGGTTAAATCTGAGGATCAGAGCTGTTCTGAAAATGCCAATGTTAGGCCATGTTTTCTCACTTTCATAAAATCTCCCCAATACAGCTGCCTAAATTCTCTCACTCAATTTTCCTTTTACAAGCTGCTTTGAAATAGAGTTTAAGAAACCTGTAACAAATTTTTCATAGAAAGCTCATAGTTGAAGTTCCAAAGCTCATAGTTGGGTATAGGAGTTTGATGAAGAAAGTTTTAAAATGAGAAATACTTGATAATGAAACAGGGGAAATCTTGGGGACTGAAGTAAAAGAGAATAATTTCTTGTCCTCTCTGTAGTGCAGTAAATGCTCAGAAATGTGAAGGGAGCCATATGACTAGAGGGTGCTGTGTGAATACAGGCATACCTGGGTCAGCCATAGTCTAATAGAAAGATAATATGAGCCACAGGTGCAATTTTAAACTTCAGAGCGCTCACACTAAAAATAGTAAAAAAAAATAGTGAAATTTATTTTAATACTTTATTTTATATAATCCTATAAAACCAGAATATTTTCATTTTAACATGTTATCAGCAAGAAAACTATTAATGAAATATTTTACATTTTTAGCATATGAAATCTTAAAACATAGTGTGCATTTTATACTTAAAGCCCATCAGTGGAAATGATAAATTTTCATTTTTGGATTTATGTTTGGATCTTTCTTTAGTTTTTATAAAATTCAATTAAAAGAGTATATTCAAATACCTAATTTGTTCCAAATATTCTTAAAAGTTTTCTACTAACTGACTCTATTCTCAGTTTTTGAAGGTAAATTTCAATGAACCAGTACTAAATGGAATTGAAAATTCAGTCATCAGTTACACTGACCACATTTCAAGAGTTCAGTAGCTGCATGTAGCTAGTGGTAACAATTGAACTGCATGGACACAGAAGGAGGAGAAGGGACATCTTTACTTTAATAATTCCCATATCTTCCAATGTTGGGTAGGGTAACAGAGCAGGATAAACATTATTTTTAAAATAATTATGATGCACAAAATATATTCACAAATCTGTCAGTCCAGATTATGTGAAAGGTCTGATTCTCTTTCAAAGAAAACCAGGTGTTCAGACCAATGTGACAAGTACTCTTCTGTTTGTCCTAATTCCAGGACATATTGGCCCAAAGACTTCCAAAATGGAGCCAAAGCCCAGATATTTACTTAACAGTCATGCAACACTATCAAAAAGAACTAGAAATCTATCACCGTTTTAGTCTTCATAAGAATTATGGGTTACCAGGAATTAGGAAATAGGCTGTATATGAAAAAATAAAATCACCAAATTCATTTATTCAAAAATCTTTGACATTAGGGTGAAAGGACACATTTCAGGGTCCAAGAAATGCAAAAATCTACTTAAGCAATCTTACTGGGCAGAGTTTCAAACACTCAAAGAGAGATACATATTAACAGCCTAATTTGATTTAAGTACTAAATTGCCCGTTATAGACTATAAATAATGCTCAGGATGTCACAACAAGGTCTACAATAAGATTATGTAAATTACATGTTGTAATTATATGTTACATGTAATTAACATAAGCTAAAGTGATAATTTTGCCACCAAAATACCTGATAATTTTACAATCTCAGTTGAGAAGTTATTCCCCAAAATTGATTGGCATGATACAAATATTTTCTTCCCGAACTAAAAAACATTTAAAATTACTAAGAGATGTTCAAATAACCAAAACTTAGGCATTTCTTTTAGCTAAATAACTAGAGTAGATTTGGAATTCTATATGCTTACAATGTTTAAGAGAATTTGGCTTCCAAATACGAGTGAAATGTTTAATATACATATATATTAAAAACGTTTTATTACAGTCAAAATGGCCATCTACCAAAACTGTTATACAGATTTAATGCACTGCCTATTAAAATCCCAAGGACAGTCTTCATAGAACTAGAAAAAGCAATCATGAAATTCATTTGGAAAAATAAGATACCCAGAAAGACAAAGCAATATTCAACAAGAAGAGTGAAGCAGGGAGCATCATAATACCAGAACTTAAACTATACTACAGAGCAATAGCAACAAAAATGGCATGGTATTGGTACCAAAATACACATGTAGACCAGAGGTACAAAATAGAAGACACACAGACAAACCCACATTAATATGGTTATCTCATACCAGACAAAGGTGCCCCCAAAAATACACTGGGGAAAAGATAGCCTATTCAAAAGACGGTGCTGGGAAAACTGGAAATCCATATGTAGTAAAATGAAATTAAACGTTTATCTCTTACCCTGCACAAAAATTAACGCGAAGCAGATCAAAGACTTAGACATTAGAATAGAGACACTACACCTAATAGAAGAAAAAATAGTTGCAAATCTTCAACGTGTTGGCTTAGGACCTGACTCCTTGAACAAACTCCTAAAGTGCAAGAAGTAAAATCATGAATCAATAAATGGGATGGATTCAAACTAAAAAGCTTCTTCTCAGCAAAGGAAATAATCAACAATGTGATGAGAGAGCCTACAGAATAGAGCAGTAAACTCCAGGATAGATAAAGAACTCAAAAAACTTAGTAACAAAAAAACAAATAACCCAGTCAATAAATGGGCTAAGGAAATGAATAGACACTTTACAGAAGAAGAAATATAATCAATTAACAAACATGAAAAAATGTTCATCATCTCTAGCAATTAGAGAAATGAAAATCAAAACTACTCTAAGATTTCATCTCACTCCAGTCAGAATGGCAATTATCAAGAATACAAACAACAATAAGTGTTGTTGATGTTGGGGAAAAGGTACACTAATACATTGCTGGTGGGATTGCAAATTGGTGCAACCACTATGGAAAGCAGTATGGAGATACCTCAGAAAAATTGGAATGAATCCACCATTAGACCCAGCTATTCCACTCCTTGGTTTATATCCAAAGGACTTAAAATTAGCATACTACATAAACATTGATGCAGCCACATCAATGTTTATAGTAGCTCAATTCACAACAGCTAAACTATGGAACCAACCTAGATACCCTTCAACATATGAATGGATAAATAATATGTGGTACATATACATAATGGAATATTACTAGCCTTAAAGAAGAATGAAATCATGGCATTTGCAGGTAAATGGATGGAACTGGAGAATATCATGCTAAGTGAAATAAGCCAATCCCAAAACACAAAAACTGAATATCTTCTCTGATAAGTGGGTGTTGATCCATAGTGGGGCAAGGGGATAGGGAAGAATGAAGAAACTTTGCTTTGTGCAGAGGGGAGTGAGGGGCTGTGGGGATGGGAAGGACAGTAGAATGAGACAGACATGATTACCCTATATACATGTATGATTACACTATTGGAGTGACTCTGCACCATGTACAGCCAGAGGAACGAGAATTTGTGCTCCATTTGTGTACAATATATCAAAATGCATTCTAATGTAAAATAAATTAATAAAAAATACACAAATTACAAACTTCCTTAAATAAGTCTTATATATATATATATATATTATATGAGACTTAGATTTAGAATTAAGTTGAAATAGCCCTCAATCTGTACACAACATTGTGATATTTTAGATATCTAAATGTTACTATATCTATATATTTCATTTATTTGCTATATAAAATTATATAATTATATGTCAGAAAACCAACTTACTTGAGAGAAAAACTGAAAATATCTAACTTACTTATGGTTGAAATGTTTAAAATGAGTTCAACTCTATCTATAGTGGGAACTCCATATAATCAATGGCATTTTCAAAGGTAATTAATAATAGGTGGTATATCTCCAGAAAGAGTAAGTGTAGTACACTGAACTTAAACAGCTAGACAAGATAGATTGGGGGATTTACAACTTTAAAATTTAAATATTATTATTCAAATAAGTTTTTTTCTTCTTAACTATCTCTTCTGTGTATAAAAGATCCTTGTTCATTTATAGGAAAGGACATTTCTTCTTTACATAGAAGGCAATTTGATAGATATAAGGAGTTCACCACTCAGTAAATATTTTAGGCTTTACTGATCCTATAGTGTTTAGCAACTACTCAACTACTCAGCTACCATAATTGCACAAAATCATCCATATATATTATTTTTAAAAATAAATGTAGCTGTGTTAATATAAAATGATGTAGAAAAACAGGTGGTGGTTTGGATTTGGTCTGAATCTGTGGACCCCTGAGATAAATGAAAGTGTGTTGTCACTGGGAACTGATTTTGAATGCCAGCTGTGCCATCCACAACATACCCTTGATGATCTTGCTTTAAATTAGAATAAGCATATTGAATTTTCAGTACTAGAGAAATGATCAAGTGACATAACTCATAAAGTTTTTAACAAGGAGCTTTACCTAATAAATTTTAGTTTCAGGATTGCATTATAGAGGGGATGTCATTAAGCACAGTATCAAGTTGGAGGATGTTAAAGAATTCCACAGATGATTAGTGTGAGATTCCAGTGAAGAACCTTTAACAAGCAATAGGAAATGTGGACATGCAGTTCAGGATAGAGTTAAGGGAGGGAGCTAAGGTTGAATTTTAACTTGGGTGATCAGGTTAGGCTCAATGAGAAAGTGGTTGCTAAGCAGTCTTAAGGGAGTTGCAAAAATTGGATGTGAAGACACATGGACAAAGAATTCAGAGCAGAAGAAACACCAGTACATTGAACTTAAGGCAGAAGCATATTTGAAACGCCCAGCATACAACTGGGAGGCCAGTGTGTGTCTTCAGCAAAGAAAAAAATTTAGGGAATTATAGATGAGATTGGAAAAGTAACTGGGAATAGAATCATATGGACTCTTGCAAGTCATATAAGGACTGGCTTTTTGCCCAGAGGAATGATACAGTGATATTTCTGTTTTAAAACTATCTCTCACTAAGATGTAGACAGAGATAGAAATAGAATTTGAGACACCAATTAGGAAGGGGTTGCAGAACCCAAGCTAGACTCACTGGTATCTCTGACCAAGGTCACGCTAGTGGAGCTGGGGAGAAATGTTCTGAATACATTATTAAGGTAGAGGCTAGAGAATTGCTGATAGGTTGCTTGATAGATTTGAGGTGTACAATAGAAAAAGAGGGGTCAAAAATATCACATGGCACCCCATCAATATCTATAATCCTTATGTTATTATATATCAGTGAAAAAAAATTTATTTAAATTTTTGAAAGTCATGCTCTTAAAAAAAAGAAAAACAAAGAGAAGGGTCAGGGATAACTCCAAGTTAAGAGTGGACAATGTTATCTAAAATCTCAATATCTTATGAATCTCCAATTATAGAGAATATATCGTTGTTTGTGAGTCTCAAAATTTTGGTGTTGGAATAAATAGATAAAGTTTTACTCCAGTAAATTTTAGAATTTACTGCTACAGAATGTTTTTCTTCTTTGGAAAAGCTGAGGCCAAAGCCAGAGGTCTGAGAATATGTGTCAGCTCAATATATATAATCAACAAATGATTTTGTGCTAGGCAGCAGGACTCAGTTAGAAGAAGTATTCAGTTATTAAGCTTAACTTTCTTGAACTAATATAGTATGTTAGCTCACACTCTCTAAGCTTAACTTTCACTCTTTGAGAAGAAGGTAGGAACCACTAAAAACATGGTTCTGCCTGGTCTGATAGGCAGAAGCATAGGGGACTCTATATCCCTTCTGAGTCTGGAAACTATCTGGGTATAGATGTTACATCCATCTCCTTAGGCGCTCTGAAATTAAATTCTTTATTAGCTTTTCCTATGACTGAAATACTGTGCTCCCTAAAAGCTAAGCCATGGATTAGGAATAGCCATTAACACTGCCTCTTTGAGGCTATCCCCATACCTAGAGAAGGTGCTCACTGCAATTCATACATCATTATTCTACCATGGACCAGAAGGCATGGGCTCTTAGCACTGTTTCTTTCTATCCTTGTCCGCAGTGAGTGGGCTTCTTTTGTTTTTGAAATTTTCAATATTAAATGTTTTACCTTAAGATAAAATACATAAAATAGCTGAGGAGGACTAGAATTTACAACAAATCAATCAAGTGAATCCACAGAAATTCTACACTGTTTTTATTTGTTCAATCTATAGACTTGTGGTCAAAAGCAGTAGGTACCACATCTGTTGGCACCTTAGACATCATCAGGGAGTATTTTTAATATACAAATTCCCAATATGATACCATAGCTACCAAATCCCCAGTGCTGGGAGTTGTGCCTAGGAATCATGGTGTGTGTGATTTTGTGTGTGTGTGTGTGTGTGTGTGGTGGGTGTTGTGTTGGTGTTGTTTTCTTTTAAATTTTTACAGAAGATCTTGATGCAATTGACCTGGATCAGATTTTTCCAGTGCTTAGGATCTTTCCATAATTACAATGATAATATCATAACATTTAGAAATGATTTCAAGGCAATTGTTACAGAAAAACTCTAATAACTTACAAAAAGAACAAACAAACAAATAAGAAATTGGGGGAAAAGAGACCCTAGTAATGCAGTCCAGATGTGATATTTGGCAGATTCATCAGCTACTGTGAACCTGAAATCTGTCCTTTGGTGACAATGAACTGAGTTCAGGTACCTTTCCATGGGTCACTCTGAAATGATTCCCTATAGCTTTATCTCCTTTACTTTTGATAGCCAAATGATCAGCTTTGCTGACTGTTTAGAGAAAGTGATGTTGTTTGTTAGTTTATTTTCATCATCAGTAAATTGCTGATCCCTGCCAAAGTTCACAAAAACCGCCAACCATACATTCTTCAAAATAATTCACATCAATAACATGAATTTGAAAGCCCTCTCATTCCTTTCTTGGCAGCTACAAACTGCTGACTCACACACCATTCCCTGTCGAGTGTGTTTAACTTCATATTGCAGCTTAATAGTTTCATTCCAAAACAAAGACTGGAATTGGGAAGCTCAGGGAGAAAGTGCAGTAGGTGAAATGAAAGTTTCAATATGTGTTATCATATATAGGACTCTTAAATTACTTCTAAATAATACACAAGGTATGACACGAGCCTGAAATGAATCTGTGACAGAATGTCTTAGCCAGACCCAAATTCCCATCTTTTCTTCTAGAAAATACAGAAAAACAAGCTGACTTTGTGGAATGGTATCCAATTAAAGCATTTTCATTTCAAATTCAAGCTTGTCACCTGGGTTTCAGGATAATCCAATAAAGGGAGCTGGCCCACCCATTATTTCAGCCTAAATTTAGGCTCTTTATTAGTGGAGCATAATGTTATTAAATCAGTTATCTTTTCTAGAATGAAGTTGACTATATTACATGATAGCCTTGGTTTATCAGGTATCCAAAATTACAACTTAAGAAGAACAAGAGTCAATTTCTGGAAGCTGTGCAGTGAACCTCATAACACCCCAACTCTGGAGTGAGATCATAAAGTCAGCAAAGTCAAGGTAAAATCACATGAATTATGATTTTTCTAAAATAACAAATAGCTCTTAAAATTTCTGACAAAAATATCAAGTTTTTGTTCTGGATTTATTTGGGAGACACATCTCTGAAATCTCTCTCAGTAACCGTTAAAGCATACAAAAATAGTCTGTGTATATATGTAAAATAGAGTTAGGTTCTTGACTGTGGCCATTATAAACAGAATTCTTTTATTTTTGTGATGTCTACTGGGGCATTCAATATGATACCTGACAAAGAAAGCAAAGGTGCACTCCCTTGGCCCTTACCTACTTAATGCCAGTAGTGACTCCTTATCACTACTACAACAAAAAACAGTCTGCATATAAATTTCCAAATGCATTCAAGGAGGCAATAGCATTCCACATAAGAGCCAACTGATGAGGAGTCAGAGTGGTCGTGGTTGTTATTTTTCACCCACTGAAAGACAGCAACTCACCCAAAGCTTATAAATTGCAATGTTACAATGTAAATTGAGTCAATATTTGGAGATAATTCTCAATCCTTTTAAACAGCATGGTGAAATAAAGGAGTTGTGGGTTCAGAAAGAGAAAAATCTAAGCTTCAATCTTGGTCCTGCCTTGAATTCCACACTACATGACCTTGGGAAAATCACTTCCTCATTCTCCATGTCAGTTAACCTTACCAATAAAATGGAGGTAAAAATAGTAACTTTCCCACCAACTTCACAGGACTGCCAAGAAAATGACAATCAATATGAGATCTGATTTTTATTGCAATTTGATTATTAGAACCATGACATAGGGGCTGAGGTTGTGGCTCAGTGGTAGAGTGCTTGCCTCGTATGTGTGACGCGCTGGGTTTGATTCTCAGCACTTCATATAAATAAATGAATAAAATAAAGATCCATCAACAACTCGAAAAAAATTTTTTAAAAAAACCATGAAACAATATATTTTTTGTGTGGTGCAGGGGATAAAATTCAGGACTTCACGCATGCTAGGCAAGCACTCTACTTTTGCAGCTGAGTTACATCTCCAGAACCCATGGAATAATTCTAAATGCTCAGAGATGCCACGCGAACATGTTGTGCAGCCTTTGTCATTGCTTACAAGCTTAGGGCTTGCTGGTGTCTGGCTATACAGATTGACAATATGCGAGCTCCTGTGTCCTGTGTGCTGCTTGTATCAGTGTTTTACTGGTCTAGGTTGGACTTTCTTCATCTGCCTGCCTCTTGAGCACATTTCCTTTATTGTCCCTGGGGCATAGTTTCAAGTCTTCTCTCTTCTATTTAATCTCCTTCTCACTGCTGTTAGACACTCTCTGCCCCACAGTGCTATCGCTTTCCCACCCATGCATTTCCTCCATCTTATGAATCCACTCTCCATCACACTCCCCCCCTCCCTGAAATACCATTTCTGCTGAATTCTAAGAATGTGCAGCAGTCACTTCTAACCTTGACTGTACATGGAAGTCACTCATGCGATTATTCCCTCCATACTAGTTTATATGGAGTTTTCTGAGCAATTCTACTAATTTTTTTAAACCTCCCTTGATATTTAGAAAGGCCATGGTAGACTCTTGGAGTCCATAATTTGAGTCAGATAGACAGGCAGCAACCAGCAACAAAGTATAGGAGCCTGAGATTTCAGATAGGATCCAGATGTCTAAACAAGAGAAGAAAAACCACAAGAAGTCAACAAAGTTTGGGAAGAGAGGCTGGAATCTTGTGCAGAGGTTCAGGGTCAATAGGTGAATACAGATTAAATGGAGTGACGATCTGAATCCTGATGCAATTAATACATTGGACAATTTTCTTTGGATGATGCTTTTCTTATAATCTTAGACCTTCCCAAGTATTTCTCCTCTTGCTCTGTGAGGACAGAACCCTGGAGCTGTCTTGAGGAGTAGCAATGAGAAACCCAGATATTCGTCAGGCTGCAAAGGAGAAGTTTGAGATGGAGTTCATCAAAAGTCACCAATACTCCACTGAAAGACTTCCTAGGTTTTCCACATGAGCCTTCATAAAAGACAAAGCTAAAACCAGGGATTAGACATAGCCATGTTGAGACTATGATCACAAGACAATTACACATTATCCAAAAAAGTTCAGGAGGCAGAACTGATGTAAGTTGCCTCACAGGTCATGGTATCAGGAGAATTGAAATAATGGTCTCAACATCAGATGAGTAACAGGTTCATGGTTCAGTGTGATAGACTTGTCTGTTCTATCTGAAAGAACTGGAAAAGAGTCCAACTCTTGGAACAAAATATATAGGAAGGTCTACGCAAGAAAACAAGAAACTGGATTTGCATTTTTAGCAATATTCTCTTCTAAAGAAAAGGCAGTATTTGTGAGAAAAGCAATGCTGAAGTGAAGGCATTAGGCTGAGCAATAGCAGCTGTGGTTAGAGGAACTTTCAAGCTCTCTTACGCAGTGCTCCAAAAATAGCAGTTAGCAGGTCTGCCATGGCTCAGTACATCCAGACTTATCTTGACATTGTGTCTATAACTGCAGACACACAGTCTATGTTGCTCCAAACTGGCTCAAAACTCCAGTGGACCAAGTTTGCAAATTCATGGCACTGATCCTTCCAGCTGATCTGGACTAGCCTATGTGTCTAGCTTATGGCCTTTGGTGTGTTTGAACCTAAAGGCCCTTATCCCAGCCACCTCACATGGAATGCTGCTGTGGTCCAAAGCTGGAGGCTTTGTAATATTCTGTGAAATGTACTGCCTTCCTTTTCACAAACAATTGACCAAAAGTGTGTTCTGTTATGGACCTTGGACACTTTACCCTCACTCAGTATTTAAAATTAGCTCCCAGACTCAAATTTTGGCTTCGTCCTCTGAGATCGGTCACTGAAGACCTTATTTTGCACATTTTCCCCATTTTCTGTGTTTTGTTATGGGATAGCAGAAATTTGCATTTCCACTAATGACACAATCAGGCTTTGGTATAATCAACATTGTACTGAGATTCAGAAAGCTCGGGTTTTAGCAGACTTTGATACTACCAATGTATATTTAGGTAAGTATTAAACTTCTCTGAGCATCAATTTCTTCTTCAGTAAAATGGGAAAGTGATACCTAGTTTCATTTCATTCTTGAGTTGCAATAAAAATTAAATTAGGCTCTCAATACAAACTATAGGAAGAAAAACAAATAGAAACTAACAATTGACTCATTCATTTACTCTCAAAGTTAGAGCTAGGCACTGGGAGTACTAACAATTTATATTAAGATGTAAATGAAATAACCACTCTAACATTTTGAAAATTAGATATATTATGGGAAGTATGTGGTTTATTTGATAAGTGGGATTCAACCTCTTTATTGTATTCCCCTGAGTTATGGAGAATGAAAGAATTTAAGTAAATAAGTTGGAAAGAGAATTTTAATGACTAGAAATAGCAAAAGTTAGGATGGAGCATGCCAGATATAAAGGATTACCAGTTAGACAGTAGGACTACAGCAGAGAGAAGAGCTAAGTGGTAGAAGATGAGGCTCAGGAAGCAGCCATGCACTAGATCGTATGTTTTTTTGTTGGTTGTGATAAGGAGATTTTTTTTTCTTTAACTTAAAATCATTAAAGTTTTTAGGGAGATAAGTCAGAGTTGGAGGGAAATGGTATGACTGGATTTGCATTTTTTTCCCTTAAGTCTTTTGTTTTGTTTAAACAACCTCCAGTGAACAGAGTGGGCTAATTCCTACCAGTTGCTCACAAAGCCAATGAGAACAAACACACCTTCAGCCAGCCAGTGTGTGATGTATGGGAAGGTTTGCAATGAGAATGGCCTCAGCCTTAGCCTGGGCCAGCTCCCAGGGGGATACTCATGGTGGTGCAGAGGTTCTTGATGGTTTCATCTACATACATGATAAGGCTCAGAACTGCTGTCATGGCATTGATGAGCATCATAGCCAGCTCCCACATGAAGGCCTCAAAGCTGTCATTGCCCTCATTGCTGATGTTAACCCCATAGCACATGCTCCCTTATGTATACTAAGCCTATAGCTCACTGCAGATGTCTGTCACTCAGTTGGTGTGGGATAATGTCCAAGGTTTTGGCATATGTCCTGATCACTGGCAGTTGTTTTTCCAGTGTAGTCATTAGTGATTCTGCAGGTACTTGAAGAGCTCCATTTCAATGGTCCTGCAACCAACTACCGCCAAGTCATTCCTAATGGCACTCCTAGTGATCATGATGGCAACTTGCTGGGACTGTTCTGTTCTGTCTCCTGCATAAACTGCTTGATGCCACCATGCATGATGAGAATGTAGGTCTTGGTGTGGGGGCAATCACTGAAGAAATTGTACCTTTCTTTTCTGATCAAGGTCTCTTCAAACACCTTGTAGTGGCTGAGCACATCTGCTGACAGAGCATTCACCCTAATCTGGATTGAGCCTTTGCAGATTATCATTGTTTTTTTCAGAACCTCCATAGTCCCTTGGCAGTCCCTGTAGACAAAGTACTGGGTAGCCACATCCCCAGTGGGGAGTTCGTACAAGATGACTTTGGCTCCAGAATGATGGATCCTATCTATCTTGTCATAGAGAATATTCCATTTGGCATCAACAATTTCCTGATGATCCCCAATTGTGTGGACTCTGATTTTAGCATTATCTTCCTCAGCTTTCAATTTGCATCCAACATTTAAGAGGGTAATCATGGGATTATTGAACTCTCTGGATTGCATTTCAAGCCAATGTAAGAGAGAGAGTTCTGGAATGTAACACCAACCATAAGCAGAAGCTTTTCTAGAGATCCACTCAGGCCTTCTTGATTCTAGCAAAATCATCATGGAATCAACCACCATCTTATAAAGAAAGGATTTCTGCTAGGGGGTCTAGCATTGGAGCTAAGAGCCATTATGGCACACTTCTCTAGCAGCTTCCTCTGCTCCACTCTATCTTGTTTCTTCACATTCACAACAATATTTATGATATTAATTGCCAATGAATTGACTGTGCAGAAGGCTTGGATGATGATCTGGGGGTACAAAACTTCCCCCATGTGTTATTTTAGCTGCTTCAGAAAATGCACCCAGTAGAATCACCAAGGTGGAGACACCACAAACCTCCACATTTTAGTATTTGGCAATGTCCACTGAAGTCTTTGCTGCAGGATGGACAGCAAAAAGATTTCAGAGTTGTGGTACCACCATAAGAAATTGTTTCTTTGCCTTGACCGTCCTCTATAAAGTTATCCATGCCATGGGGACCACCCAAGATGGTTCTTATACCCTCAGCTAGAAGGCATTGAGTTCACTCATGAACTGAGGGATGCTTTGGTAGTTATCAGTCCTGTCTTTTCTACAGGATAGCTGGAGCAGGCATCATTTTGGAAGCTAATTCAGTGACCTATTCCTTCTCTTTCCTTCTCTGTGAATAGACCTCCCAGCAATCCCACAACACCTGCATCAAAGAAGTCTCCAGAAGCTTCACTACACTCAGATTTTCCTGAGAGACAATTGTTTTGATAGATATTTGACTACATGTCACATATCTTTTTTTAATTCCTTAACTTTATCTTACATGGACCCCACCTCAAATTCTTCTGTTTACTCTGGTGGGATAGTTAAGTTCCTTGGCAGAAGGCAGAGTCGAGCTTAAATTCTAGCTCCATCATTCACAAATTGTATAATCTTATAGAAGGTACTTACTTTCCAGTTAACCATTTTCTAATCTTTAAAATGATGATGATGGTAGTTGTCTTTTAGAAAAAACAAACAAACAACATGAATAAATGAAATATTATTGAATAATTTTAGACACATAAGTCAATAAATTTTAGTTTTTATTATTACCTCTGCCAATAACTTAGTCCTTTCACAATTACAGTTTTTGGATTGCATATATTTTAGCCTCTAATTTTATTTTTAAATAAGAGGTAGCACATTGATATACAATTAGAAGATAAAATTTTATTTCTTTTCCATAGAGGTTCTAACAGATTGGATCTAGAGTTTCCCTCAGAGACTCACATATTGAAGGTTTGGTCCCAGCTGGTGTATTATTGGGAGGTGGTAGCAACTATAAGAGGTGGGGCCTAGATGGAGAAAGTAGATCACTGGGGGCATGACTTTGAAAGGTATCTCTTCTACCCATTCCCCTCCTCTCTCTCTCCCTCTCTTTTTTCCTCTCCCTCTCCCTTCCCCCTCCTCTCTTTCTTTTTCTCCATGAGGTAAGGAGCTTTCTTCTGCCACACCCTTCTCCCACAATGTCCTGTCTCATCACAGGGCCAGAAAGAGTGAGTCAAGTGACCCTCTGAAAATATGAACCAAAATAAACCTTTCCTCCTTTAATTTGATTTTTCTCAGGTGTTTTTGTGATAGTACTGGAAGCCTGACTAAGACAGAGAGGATGGGTTTATATTGAATCACTTACATTTGCTTCTCTAAACCTCTAAAAATAATACCCATGCATTGTGTCACATTAATTAATAATATTTTACCTGATGTAGGGAATTAATATCATGACCTTTTTAGGATTTCAAAATTGAACAGAATAAAATTATTCCAGACTCTAAGAAAAGGGGTAAGCATGACTTAATTTAGGTTGTGCCAGCAATACCAGCAGTCTAGCCAGTCAATTCAGACAACCTTTAGCTGGCAGGCTCTTATCTTTGCCAACTGGATAGAATAGCCCAGTATAAAGCCAGCATAGTTGGTTTCACACTATTGAAAACTTTGTCCCAATAAGCTGTCAAATATGCAGTGATAGTCAGTAATCAGGCTGCAGAAGCTATTTAAATGAAAATGGCTACTTTTGAGTAAAACACAATGGGACATATTAGGTGGAGTTTGACCTACAAAGGGTAAAACATCAAAATTAATTTTGGGGGAAAATTAAGATTCTCCTCACCGTCTCAAAGCTTCCTTCTCTAATCACAGTGCAGACACTATCAGTGAACAGAGGATCTTTGTATTATTTCCAAGTTTCTCCCGCTGTCAGTCACTGTGACAAAGTGCCGGCCAGTCTGACACAATGATGAATCACTCCAGACATTGAGTTTTCACATGACTGTGGAGGGTTCTGTGTGAATTCTGTCCTCTGGAAATGCCATAGATGAACACTGGGTGCTCTGCTCATGAACAAAGCTGCAATCTGGTAAAATTAAACACATGCATTTTGAAGAAAAAAAATGTGTCATAAACATTTACTGTGTCTGTTTCTACCATGTCTTCATATTGCAATTGATTCAAATGTCTATTGAGCAAATCTTCACTTTCCTAATTCCTTCCTATCTATACTTTGCTGAAATGAGTAAAATTTCAAAGTCCATTCAGAAATTGAAATATTAAAACAAATATTTTTATTAATATTTTTAGCTATTAAAAAACAGATGTACCATTCTTATTCTTTATCCTTGAAATTTGAACATACAGCATATAAATTCTCTGTTAATACATTTTCTTAACTTATTAGATCTTACAAACCTAATGCTGGATGATGGATTGATGCATAGTCCAATGCAAATGTACTTGTAATGTCTACCTTAGCTTCCTGTTAGAGACTTGTCAATACACCAGTGCCTCAAATCCATTTTCTCAGTAAAAATGTTGCAGTTTTCTGATTACTATTCACAAAGGCAGCTTCCTGAGTTATTTCTGCTCCTGCACAATATTCATGATAGCAATTTGATACCTTAGCAGTTTCAAGGTTATCAAGTGATTGAAAATCCTACTGCTTACTTCAAGGTGTAACATATACAACTGTGCTGTCATCCATTATAGCAGTATAATAGTTTTTCGTAATGCCTTTCATGAACTGCTGATTTAGAAGTGTAAGCCTAACTTCTGAAGGCGCTTATCAGTCTCAGGCTGGGGAAGTATTGCTTAGCTGGAAAACATCAGCCTGGGACTCTTTGTTCTACTTGGAAAAAACTAAACCAACTTTCATTTCTCTTTGATAGCGCAAGAGCCTTACCCTGTGAAATCATTAAAGTACATTCGCGAGAAGTCACAAACAAACAAAAACCATGCTTATCTGGGTCTTTTGAAAGGCTAATGTTAATCAGCAATGAATTTTAGTAGGTACTGTAGAGATTAAGTTAGAAGAAAGGAATTACTGATGGAACTGAGAGACGTTTTGCTGAAGTAAAAATACGCAAACCTCAAGCAAATGCATAAGGATGCTGAGAAGCAAAATCAACCATTATTCAGACCCCTGCTTTCCTACCCACACATTGAATTTTGGTTTAGGGGTCTCTGGTTGGAGCAGAGGGTTGCTTGAATGAGTTTAGAAGGTGGCATCTGTTTAAGTAACAGATGTCCATGTCACTGAGGTGCTATGTTCTCACTCTTTATATATGGGAAAATTGCTGCTGAAAGAGTTTTATTGTCTTTATGCAAATGAAGATATCATATTCTTCTCCTTAAAGGGTTCCTTATCCTGATGTGGATCCACTACAACCATAAAGAACCTCAACTTCATCAATTTTCTTTTTTAACTTTAGGAATCTGATAGTTTCTTATGCACTGCCGGTTGTGCATGAAATGAGGTTTAGAATTACATACATACTTGCTCTTATTTAATGAGACCCCATTGGTTTGAAGCAAATCACAAATTGGCAGAGTAAGGTTGATGCTGACCCCTTACCAAGATAATTCACTTGCTATGGCACCGGGAGAGACTAGACCTGGTGTTGCATTCACACCCCTTCAGATAGCTTTAAATGTGGAAAGGAGGGGTTGCCTTAGGGGACTTATTTTACTATCATTCATTTGGTTCTCAGTTTATAGAAATCTCTTGCTCCTTTTATTTTTCAGAAGAGATGAAGAAGAGTGGAGCTAATCAAAACTGCCCTTCATGTTGGCACATAAAATTAACCACTACAAATATTCTAGGTGACAATATATAAAGTATACATAAATAACTTATGCATTCCAGGGGCTGGGGATATAGCTCAGTTGGTAGAGTGCTTGCCTCACATGCACAAGGCCCTGGGTTCAATCCTCAGCACCACCACCAACAACAACGAAAAAACCAACAACAACAAAAAACCCTTCTGCGTACAAACTTATGACGGTTATCCTGAAGAAGACTAAATTGTTAGAGTAGCAAGCTGAACCACTCATTTCTTTCATAGAATGGTGTTTTTCCTTGAAAGTACAAAAGAGAAAAACTATGAAGAATAGACAAACTATTCAGAGTTAAGTATTTGGAGGATATCATGAAAATGAAAAAGAGTCACTTCTAAGCAAATGACTACAACAAATTTGAATTCCAAGAAACTTATTTATCACTATGAACTTGGCAAGGTCATAATATTTAAAGATTTTTCTAATCAAATTGGTGGCATTATTAATAAATGTGATGTTTTGATATCATAAAATGAAAAATGTCAATATTTGAAATATCTGAATAATTCTGTGAATCAATATTTGCCAGGTCACAAAATCATGCATGGTAAAAAGATCCTTTCAAGTGTAATATAGACTAACAGATTGTAATTTAACAGAATAAGAAAAGTTCATTAATAATTTTTTTAGATTCCACACATATCTAACCTTTAAGAAACTACTACTTATTGAATTTTGATGTTTTATCCAAAAGGATCTCTACTATTATCTGAAACGGCTCTTAGATTTATTCTTACTTTTTCAGCTACATCTGTGTCTAAGACCATATTTTATTCATGTATTTCTGCAAAATAACACACAACAAGAGACTGAATGTAGACACAAATATAAGAATTTAGCTATCTTCTATTAAGCCAAACAGTAATGAGATTTAGATTCATGGAGGTCTGTAGAGATAATTTATTGAATTGATTGATTTATTAAGACAAACCTAGGAGACATTTTTGCATTTATTTTCACATGGACAATTATAGAAATTAAAGTAATTTCAAAGTTTGTGGGGAGTCTCATGTTTTCCAAGAAGAAAAATGGACTCTAGACCCATGAAGTCATGTACCTGTGATAAACCAAATGTTCATAAAGTATCAGCAGCCCAGCACCAGTGTGGTCAAGTGGACAGAAGGACTGATGTAGCTCATTAAGCACCCCTCTCCACTCCACAAACCTCAGATACTAGCATATCTTCTCAGGGTTCTGCACTTCCTCTATGCCACTAGTGTTTCTGAAACCATCAAAGTGTTTTTCATTTATATTTTTGAATCAACTAAGTCTGCTAGGAGCCTCTATCCTATTCCATGTAACTCAAGCCACAGCTAATATACTATTGAGGCTTTCAAACCTTCAGGCTGCTAAAACCCAGATGGACTTCACACCATTGCCTCCATGTTGTTACATCACCACCCATCAGAGAAAACTGGGAGGACACCTTTTCCTAGGAAATGGGAATGTAGTGAGCAGCTAGAAGGGAGTATGAACTATGACACCGGAAGAGACTTGCCACCTAATCAATACTACAGGGGAAAAGAGACATCACAAAATTAACTTCAAAGTAAAACTGGTCATGGGTAGAGATCATGTGCTTAGCACATGGCAGAGGATGCAGGATGTTAGGGTGGGAGCCGAGTTGCCTAGGAGGGTATAATTGTTAGAAATATGATTTGTGAAAATATCCTGGAAATGTACAAATTGTCATGGAAAAATGTTCCCATGACTCCAAGATATACATAAAGTGTCAATAAAGTCACTCCAGTTAGAACAGAGGATGTGACCCAGGAGCCCAATGCTTCTCCCTTATCAAGGCTCAGGCCCATTCCCTTCAACACTACTTTGCATTGAAAAAGAAATAAACAATGACTGTTTAATGGGTGACTATTCCTAGAGAAGAGAGCTGTCTTAAGTTAAAGGGAGATTCAACAGCCAGGTTTGAGGTAGAGAAGAATTTCAGAACTCCTAACAGCTGGAAAGAGCTGCCAACCCCACTTACCCTAAACTGTATTTGCATTGTTTTAGTCAGCTGTTTCACTGCTATGACCAAAAGTTCTGACAAGAACAACTAGAGGAGGAAAAGTTTATTTGGGGGCTCATGGTTTCAGAGATAGAAGACCATTTCTCAGGGCTAGAGGTGAGGCAGAACATTGTGGCCAAGGTGTGTGACAGAAGAAAGCAGCCAGGGACATGGCACCAGGAAGCAGAGAAAGAGACTAAGCTCAGTTCATAAAATATACACCCCAAAGGCATACCCCCAGTGACTCACCTCCTCCAGCCATACCCTACCTGCCTACCTGCCACCAGTCAAACCTTATCAGGGGATTAACATACTTATCAGCTTAAAGCTCTCATAACCAAATCATTTCATCTCTAAATTTTCTTGCATTGTTTCACACATGAGCTTTTGGGCAGCACCTAATATCTAAACCATAGCATGCATGATCTGGAGGTTGAACAATTTGCTTCTATTTCTTCTACTCCCAATTATCTTTATTGATTTATTTTTTTAATATTTTTTTAGTTGTCAATTATCTTTATTTTGTTTATTTATATATGGTGTGAGCATTGAACCCAGTGCCTCACACATGCTAGGCAAGTGCTCTATCACTGAGCCACAACCTCAGCCTCTTAAGAAATCAAATTTAAGGGAAAGTAGCCTCTCAAAATTGAGAATCTCAGAAAACATCCCTCAAGCACTTGTGTGCTTGTGGGCCCCTTTTTTCCTCAAACTATCTCCAGGCATTTTTAGTTAATGTACTTATTTTAATATCTGAGAATGACAACATTCACTATGAAGATGAGTATGACTTAGTGGTTTTTATCATTATTCAGAATTTTTTTCAATTATCAGTATTGAAATTTATCTCCACTAGTGTGGATAATACAATTTGATTGGACTTAGGTTTCAGAAATCAGTTTGCTGAGACTCTGAACAAACTTCATAGAGGTTGTTTGAAACGAAAGAGGTAGAATATTCCTAGAATATATATTATATACATATAATATATACTTAGAATATATACTTGGAATATATATATTATCTATATATAATATATACTTAGAATATATATATTCTTTTATATATACTATGTAATTCAGTTTTATGGCTACAATTTTTAGCAAGGTATGCTTTATCTATAACTAGTAAAGCTCAATGGTCATTTGTGTAGTTGGTGTCTTAGTATATTATTTGTGGACAAATTATTTGTAGATGTCATTAGGGCCATAATTAGTTCTATGATTTCCACAAGTGACCTAAAAATGAGAAAAGAATATCATAGCAACTGAGTAGAATGCCAACTGAGGCATCTGGGAATGTCCCTGCATATCTCAAATATCAGAGTTTAACATCAAAGACACCTGTATGCCTAGGTCTAGACAGAGATGGAGAGAAACCCTGAACCATCTCCCTCATCATCACCTTTAACTCCATTCCATTTCCTCTCCTCAACAAACTGCTCCCCAAATTGTTCTTGGATACGGCAGAGGCAAGAGCTAATAAGTTAGTCAAAAGCAAAATCAAGTAGATGTGACAATGAGAGACAGGAAAGAAGCCCTGATGGGGTGCTCATGTTGGGGTGTAGTTGTGCCTATGGCAGGAGCAGAGGGCTCAGGTTCATACTACAGGTGCTTGTTTGCTTTATTTAGGCCTAAATCATGTTTCCTCGGACCTAAATCAACAGGCAGGAATTTGGAGATATCCCAGGTCATGAGTAGCATATAAATTTTTCTTGGCACGCTGATGTCATTTAATAAGTAATGTGGCCAGCGTACTGTGCTGAAGTAGATTTTGAGGCTAAAATTGGGCTATGAGAAAGAGAAGGTTGTAATCCATAAACAACATTTGTCACAGGCATGATAAGGGAGATTGCAACATGTGTGTGACATAATTATCAACCCTGACCCACACTTTTCCAGAGCCTGTCAAATGTATCACTATGCTAGTGGCATTGTCTGCTAAAAGAGATCGGTATGTGTAGGATGATTGCTGTGTAGGGCCACTTCTATTTTTTCCTGTCCTTCCATTTCTAAACTACAGTAGGGATTTAAGTCTCCATGTTCATTTTATTACCACCCTCTTCACTGATCCTATTCCCAGAATAATGTTCTTCAGATACACCAGAAAAGCCTTCCATCAGTTTCTACATTCTCGCAAATGAAGGGCAGAGACAAAAATGAAACTATTCATAAGAGCGAGAAGACCCAGAGGGACTCTCCTCCTGGCCCACTGAGATACTTATATTAGTTCAAGTGAAATGACAGTCAAATGATTTCCTTGCTTGTTTCCTTCCCTTGACCAGTTTTTCAAGAAATCCATGTTGAAAATGTCTTGTTCCCTCTGTTTATATTGCATTTTAATGCAATTGGTTGCTTTCCTCTGTTTGTTTCAGGGTGGTGACACAGCTTTGGGGGCCTCGGGATGATGAAATGAATGAGAAGGGAGAGAGACAGAGAGCACACACATGAAAACCCCCATCAGCAATAGTTTTTCTTATTTATAGTGACAACCCCAAGCAAAATATAAAAATACATTTAGGGAGATGACAGCTTTGTTGCTTCTTGATCACAAACCAGCACTTACGAGTTCACTTTTGTGAGCAGATAGAAAGGGCTGTGCCTTGATAAAGCAGGATGAGGCAAAAGAAAAAGAGATCAGGTGAAGGGCAATATGTCCTAGACAAGACCAGTACAAGGACCGATATGCTGGACAGAATAGAATGCAGGCTCACATTCCTGTCTACAGGGCCCTGGAGTAGGGTGGCTGAAATCACTCCATTCAGAAATCAGAATTCCAAAAAGGCAAGAAGTCTTCAGAGTTGCCTTCCAGTAGTATAGTTTGTATTTGATAAGAAAAAGCCTTTAATTTAACTTCACATCCAAATAAGATGAAAAAAAAATGTGCATGAAAATATTTAATGAATCACTTATTCCTGTGTTAAGTAGAAGCAGTAGCAATTTATAAGTGAGTCCATGTTGGGATTGATAAATCACTTTAAAATGTAGAAGAGCTGAGGAGAGATGATGGGCCAGAGACCTCCTGCGGGCAGAGCAGACAAGTCCTTGTTCCATGTGCCTAACAACACCAGTTCTTCCTTTGGCTGAAGGCATTGCTTTGCACACATTTCTCTGGCTCAGTTCTTGCTGTGCATGCCCAGCTAGCTCACATAATCTGGCTACTTTGACAACACATGCAATTTTACTTGAATACTCTTCCCCAGATCATACTGAGCCTCATGTTCCCACCATATATCCACCTGCCCACCCTGATCCCTACTGTCTGGGTTTATCTCCTTGTTGTTTCAGCTCTCTCACTCTGGAGGACTCTTCCTCTGAGCACTGTCTCTCCATGAATTTGCTTTTACCCACCTTAGCTTATGTCAGTAGTCATTGAGGGATTTTCTTTGGTATGTGATTGATTCTATGTCCGTTGACAATCATTCCCCTACCAATCTGCATCTGCTACCATTCTTGGTAAAAGAAGTAAAGAGAAAATACTCCATAAGGAGTATGAAGAAAAGGAAAGGGAAAGATTCATGATCTCCAGTAAACTCTCATTAATGCTGCGCTTGATGAAGAGAGACCACCCACCTCCACTGACCAAACCAGTTGATTTGAAATGGCATATTTTGGCTGGTATGGGTTCATTAACTATCCAGATGCCTTTTTGAAAGAAGCATTTGTCTGATGGCAGTGGTTCTCAAACTTTGCTCCATTAGAAGAATCTCATGGGAAACCTGAAGTATAGGCTGCATGTCACGCCAAATAAATCTGAATCTGCAGGAGTGGAAAACAGGTGTTTGGAAGCCAAGTTTAAAAACCAGTGCTGGGGGCTCAAAGAGCAGCAGAAATGAAGGCAAGACTGTGGAGAGGTAATAAAAGAAGGACTGGGGATTCAAAATCTCTGCAGCTTGTTGGGTTTGTCACTTTGTCACTAAGTCATTCAGAGCCTCATTTTCATTAGTTATAAAATAGAATTAATTTAAACTTTGAAGGCCAGTCCTCAGTATTCTGAGGAGGTTTTAGGAAATCATGGTTTTGTATTTTTGGAAATACATTGTAAACTGCAACACACTTTGTGAAAGCAAAGCGTTATTAAAGTCACATGGCAGCAACACAGATTTTCAGCCTCTAATCTCTCATTCCACTCAACCTCCTTGGCAGACTTGTAAGCTATGTGCGGTCCATGATTGGCGCACCCCAACTCCATTTTGGGTCATGCTATCTCCTCTATTGATGCTTGTGACTTGGTTTGCAGTGTCTTTAAGATATTAATTGATGTCGAGGACCATGGCCAGGGTACCCATCTTGCCATGCTTTCAGTGTGTTCAGATGATACAGGAAAAAATGTGACGTGGGCAGCTAAATCACTTTGAACCAGAATTTAATGAGTTAATCATGTTCATATTTAGCTAGGATTTCAAGGACCCCAATGTCTGTTCTCTTTTCTGAGTCTACTCTGTTATTTTCATTATAGTTCTTAATTTTGTCACCTTATCACCTCCTTTCTCTGTCTTGGACTCTTCCAAAATTGCCTTAATATCTTGGCTCAAGTATTACATGTTTTAACAGCTAATGCTTCTATTCAACTACTTTACCCAGAGCTAATAACCATATTTCTGATTTTGACTGGTGCCCTGGCCATGATTTCTGACAATTTTTTGTCTTGGCATATTAGTTTTGGACTCACATCACCTCTGAACCACGATGAACACAAGGATGACATCAGGACTGACTGAGCCTCTTTCTCTGACACATCTGCATTATTACCGATCTGCTGTTATTATTACCAACTCTTAGCACTTGTATCTACTAATCTATTCAGTGATTTGATATTAGATGAAAGTAATATGTGCATTTCGACAGTAGATCTTTCAATATACCAAACCCTAAGTTAGGGGAGTGACTGTTTAAAAGTCAAAGATCAGGCACGGTGGGAAAAACATCACTCCACATAAGGGTTTACAAACATTGTCTTGGTGTGTAAATTGCTCCACACTAGAATCCTCTGTTCTCTTTTTATATATTTTCCCCTTCCTGCTTTCTAGATTTTTCTACCTAAACTCTTCTCCCAATATGTGAGAAGCACACATGAGCAATAATTGCTACAACATAACATTAAAGCTGCCCAAAGAAGAACCAAAATCAAATATGCAAAATATGCAAGTGATAACCTTTTGAAAAGACCTGCAAAATGAATCAAAACTATGTATCTTCACTGTGGATCTTAAGACAAACCTGAAATAAACAGAGAAAGATAGATTACTGACTGCAACTGAAGGCCAAAATGCCAAAGTATAAAATGTTACACAATTAATTTGAATATTTAATGTGATTTTAACAACAATCACAAGCTAACTTTTTATAACTTAAAGAGTCTAAATTTAGACTGAGTATATAGCTCAGTGGTAGAGTGCTTACCTAGCATGTGGGAGGCCCCAAGTTCAATCCCCAGCAATGAAAAAAAAAAACCCTCATAATTTCACCTGAATGAGTAAATGTGAAGATAGCGAATGCTGTTTTTAAAAAATAAATAACTCTGCTGGGCACCATGACACAGGTCTGTAATCCCAGTGGCTCAGGAGACTGAGGCAGGAGGATCACAAGTTCAAAGCCAGCCTCAGGAACTAAGTGAGGCCCTGAGCAATTTAGCAAGACTCTCTCAAAATAAAAATAAAAATGGCTGGGGATATGGTTCAATGGTTGAGGGCTTGTTTCAGTCTTTAGCACCAAAAAGGAAAAAAAAAAGAACTCACCCTAATGACTAATGACAAACTGTGTGGTAATTTCTTAATTTTTTGAGAAACATGGTATTGGCAAAAGATTCAATCAACATATCAGAGGAGAACAAAGAGCACCTCATAAACAGATATTTACCTTTGCAACATTCTATATCTAGGGGCTGATAGAAAGATAAACATGCAATGCTTGGTTAGATGTGGGGTTAGAGAACAATCTCCAGTTCAAGTAACAAATAAATTCCAAGTGGATTAGAAATTAAAGAAACTAAAAAAAAATGCTATCAAAAGCAGGAGGTAAAAGAATATCAATAATTATCTGACCTAAAAATAAGGAAAGGCTCTCTAATCATAAAAACAAAGAAAGGAATTACAAAAAACTATCAATACATAAGACTGCTAAATATAGGGAGTTTTGTAATATATAACATTTAATGATAAATGACAAGTTGAAAAATATTTGAAATTTTCATGACTAATGATAAGAGCTATCAATCTCTAATGTGCTCAAATTGATTAAATTTTAAAAATCCTTAAACTCAAAAGTACAAAATACAATAGTCCAATAAAAATATAAAAATGCTCAGCTCCATTAATAATCCAAGAAATGTCCATTAAACAGTAACAGAAAATTATTTTCTACCCTTAAAAATGCTGAGGAAAAAATAATTTTCATTCAATACCTAGAAAATGGTGTGAAAATTGGTACAAACTCTAATGGAAAATAGTCCAAGTTTCATATTATACTCAGAGTACCATAAAAATTCCCATCTTTTGATTATTAATTCTTTGTCTGGAGACCCATCCTGAAACAATAATCATATACATGTTCAATTTATTATAGTGTATCGCAAGGTAATTTTAATATAAATAAAATAACTCTAAATGTCCAGCAATACAGGGAAGATTTAAAATCATGCATTCACACTATTGAAGCACTAAATCATGTGGCAAAGAGTAATAATATGAAATGGTGCTCATAAATTGTCAAATGAAAATAAAGTATGATACATAGTGGGACTGTAGGGTACAATAACTGTTTTTCCACCATATGATTATATTTCACCATAGTATATTCAGGGCACCTCCATGTTCATTGTCCATTTAATCCTTATTTGGTGGGAAGGGGAAGCATAACTTTTCTTCCTAATTTGAAAAAGATATAGATTCAAAGCTGCGTTCTATCAGACTACCCTCTCTACTTTTTTTCTCCTAAGGTTCGTGCTACACAGTAAGAGCTACTTTAAATAAATTTAGAGTGTATCAATATTGGGGAACTCTTCTTGAATTCCTCAGACCACTGAATATGGAGTAGATTTTGCATGACTAGTATTTTGCCATGCTCTTCTCTGGGCACAGGGATACACTGCTGTTAGAAAAAAAGAGAGATTATTTTGGAATCTAGCACTACGGAAGAGAGTGCTAGAAGAGAGGAGATGCCAAAGGCACATACACAAACAAACCTCATGATTGAAGACTTTGATTAGAGTTAAGAAAAAATAAGCAGAATGAGTGGGTAGAGAATTGGTTTATGGGAACAGGGACTCCTTAATTTCAGGGAGGACTCCCAGGAAGAGGTGAAAACTTGAACAGATACCCAAATGATGTCAAGAAGGAAGATATGGAGAAAGAGGTTTCCAAGCAATGGAGACTGCATGTCAGAGGACTCTGAAACTGGAAAGGGTTGATGCAAAACCCAGGAGGCTGGAGCATAGTGAACAAGAGAGAGAATGGGGTGAAATGAGAAGGCAAATGATGGGTTAGGTCATGTAGGCTGGATAGGAACAGAATACGTCCTACCTTGGGATTAGAGTACATCCTACTGAAAGGTACCCAGAGAAAGTGGGATTTAAACTTATCAGTTGTTCAGCTAAATAGGATTTACATGCACAGAGATGGAGTAGAGCATTGCAATAACTAGGGCAACAAGATCATGATATTAAACTCAGCTCTATGATGCCTGTCTGATGTGAAAGTGCTTCTTTTTCTTCACTTATTCCTTTTATTAGCTAGGGAGTGGGGCTGAACTGTTTCCAATAACACTTTTATATTATCTAACATTTTAGGGATGTTCAATTATAATCAATGTGAAGTTCATTTTGAGAATTCCAGTTTTACCTTTATCCCATTGCTTTATATATAATGATATGATGAATTCAGGAACAGTTCTGGAAAACTGACACTCCCATCTATATCAAAAACATCAACAATTGTTCATATTCTGTACAAGTTATTAAAATTAGCAACAGAAAGTTTTTTAACAAGGACAAATGGGCAATTCTGTCCAATCTTATTATGTGAAGCTAATAATGAGTGCAACTATTTGATCATAATTTAAATGAAATGAAATATTTATTGTGAAAAACTAAATATAAGTCTGAAACCTTCACAATGCAACATAAATGAATAAAAAAAATCCCTTTAGATTTCAGTGCTTGGTCTATTTAATTTAATTGCAACTAAATTCATCTTTTCCCTGAGAACAGATTGCAGCATAAACAGATATTTATGACATTGTATAACTGTTCGTAGTTCTCTGTTAAGAAAACATCTGAAAATTTTTTTTATTTATTTTGAGATAGGTAAGGTTGAATACCTACAAAAAAAGATGCTGGGCTCTCTGCTGTGGCTTTGTTGTGTTTTGCTTTCTCTGCACTATTTATTTATATACTAAAGTTGAACTGCAAGAAGAAAGAAAAAAAAACTTTAGAAGGTTTAGCATGTGTTGTTTCCTATTCAACTCACATATCATGACCTATCTTAGTCTTTTCCACCATTTTTCCCTCTGAAACTTCAAAATTGCTGTCATGGTTGAGATATGTGGTGTCCCCCAAAAGCTCATGCATGGGGCAATGCAAGGAGGTTGAGGTGAAATAATTGGGTTATGAGAGCCTTAATCCAATTAGGGATTGAGTGGTGACTGAAGGCAGATATGGTGTGGCAGAAAAGGATAGGTCATTGAGGGGTGTGCTTTTGGAGTATGTATTTTGTTCCTGTCGAGTGGAATCACCCCCAACCCCACTTCAGGATCATCAGGTCTTGAGCTATCTTCCTCTACCATACCTTTCTGCCATGATGTCCTGCCTTGCCTCGGGACCAGAACTATTACATTGGACCAGAACTATTACATCTGGACCAAGACCTTTGAAACTGTTATCCTCCAAATAAATGTTTCCTCCTCTCTAATTGTTCTTGTAGGGTATTTTTGTCATAGTGTTATGGGCCAGGCTATATGGCAATGTCCAAACAGACTCCATTTTGCCCTGAGACTCCACCTCATGTAAAAAATGCTTCTGCCATGGGAACACCCTGCCTCTGTACCCATCAATAATTGCTTAGGATAGCATGTTTGGCAACACAAAATGACAATTCTTATACAATGTAAAATTGTTCTTTCTTTGGTTCCCATTTTTCTTGGACAATGTACCCTGTCAGAGATTGATTGTCTAGATGTTAGGAACCATTCTTTAACTTGTACTCAAGTAGGGTTCATTTGACATACTTACCCTCTGCTTATGATTTTAAATCTCATAACATTTGTTTATGGTTTTGAATCATAGCAACAGCCACTTATGATTAATATGGTTTTGGACTGTAAAAGGTGTATTCAAACCCCGGGAGGGGGTTGAAGGATATAGACTTGCAGCCTGCCCCTTGGCCCACCAGCTGGTAGATACAGACCACAGGCTGGTGAATAAAGATGATTCCGTCTCTTGCTTTAAGATCAACTCAGTGATTTATTGTGATCTCGCCATAACAGCAGTGAAAAACCTGACTAAAACAACTACCTACTTTGCAGAAATCCAATGCTAATTTCATTTACCCATTTGCTTCCTCTGACTCTCTCCCTATTTACTTCTTAAGGGATGGAAAGTGCTACAAAAGCTACCATAATCCAGTACTTTTGATCACTGCTGAGGTATGCTGTAAGCATGCATGAGCTCTCTTCCTCTTTAGCATCTTGTTTTCTTGCCTTCACTAATCCCCTTAGGACCCCTGCCTCACATTTAGCAATGTCTTTCAATGCATTTCTTCTTCTGTCAGAGAAAACAGATACCTTCCTGAGGGTTTCCTCAATTATTTTTAATTGCCCTATCCCCACTTTGGTCTTAACACTTGTCAAATTATCCATGCAGCCTCCTATCTTTGCCACACCCCAAACCCCTGTGTAGAATGCAGTATTTCCTGGTTTCATCTAAGCAGCTCTCCTACCTCAGCCCAGGACCCTGTCTCCTGCCTGCCTGACTAGGCCTAACCAGACTCACTTCTCTAGAAGAGCCCTTTACTCCTGGGTTTTATCCCCAAATGCACCTAAAGGGATCTTTTAATTTTACCTTCTTAAATCTAGTGTATCTTGCCCCTTCTCTGCATTGGCACAGTCAATTTTAGACCTGCATCTTTCAGTAATTTTTAAAAAATGAACCCTGTTCATTCACTTGGTAAATATTCATTAAGTGCATATTATATGGAAGACTCTCATGTTAGTTTTTTTCACTATTAACCAAAATACCTGACAAGGACAACTTAGAGGAGAAAAAGTTTATTTTTGGCTCTGAATTTCAGAGTTTTCAGTCCATGGCCAGTTAATTCCGTTGCTCTGGGTCTGAGATGAGGCAGAACCTAATGTTCAGGGTGTGGCAGAAGAAAACTACTCAGCTCATAAGAGCAGGGATGCAGACAGAAAGAATCTATGTATGTATAGTATGTCAAAATACACTCTACAATCATGTATATATAAAACAAAAAATAATTTTATAAAAGAATGAGGAGCCAGGGACAAGATACACTCCCCAGGGCATGCCCCCAGGGATGCACTTCCTCTAGCCCCACCCCACCTATCTACAGTTACCACCTGGTAGTCCATTCAAGTAGTAAGTATATCAAATGGATTAATCCAGTGATATTATAGCTCTCATGATCCAATCTTTTCACCTCTAAGCATCACTGCATTGCCTAATATATGAACTTTTTGGCGGACATTTTTATATTCAAGCCATAATGTCTCAACTCTAGGTACATGTGACACACAGAGAACCAAGTGTACAAAGATCTCTGCTTTCAAGAAGCCTATGTCCTAGTTGGCAGAGAGATTGATAACAAATATAAAATATAATAAATAAGTACATTATAATATGATAAGTTAAAAGGTGGTACATGCTATGGAATAAAACAAAGTAAGAAGACACAAGAATCTAGGAGGCAGTAAGGGGTTGCCATTTAAAATAAGGTGTTTAAGTTAGATCTTATTTTTAAAAAGGTGACATTTGCTGTTGTTAGTGATGCATTTCAAAAGGATTGTCCTGGTGCTGAATATACTGAGAGTGAAAGCAGAGACTCCTGAGGAGGCAAAGAGGGCTCTGACCAAGGGGTAGCGGTGGTAGCCACAAGTAGCATGAATTTAGCCATTTTATGATGATAGAGTGGGATTTGTTTGTGGAATGGAAGGTATGAAAAGCACGAATAAGCTAAGGTGTTTGTGTTAGCTTTGCCTGGCTATAACAAATCTTGAGATAAATTAACTTATAAGGATAAAAGTTTTCTTTTGGCTTACAGTTTTGGAAATTTCAGATCATGGTTGGTTGGCCCATCACTTCTGGGCCTGGGGTGAGGCAGCACATCATGGTGGGAGCCCATGAAGAAGAAGCTGCACACCTCACAGAACCCAGAGAAAGAAAGAAGAGGGATTGAGCCCAATATCCTCTTCAAGGTCCTGCACCAAATGACCTGACTTCCTTCCACTAGGCCTCAGCTTCAAAATATGTCACCATCTCCCGATATTGCCACAGGCTGGGGACCAAGCCTTTAAAACATGGGGCTTTGTGTAACACAACCACACAACAGCATTGGTCCCCAAGATTTTTGGCTTGAGTAAATAGAAAAATAGAGTTGCTACTCGAGAGATAGAGACAAGTGCCAATCAAGCAAGTACAATGGGGTAACATCAGCAGTTCCATTTTAGACATGTTCAGTTTGAAGAATCTGTTAGATGTCCTGTGGAGAGGCAATGAAGGCAGCTGTACATGTGAGGTAGGAATTTGGAGGAAGAATCAACATATAGAAGATATGGCTATCCAGAGAAAAGAGAAGAGCATCAAAGTGGATGCCCAGGGCGCTCTAACATAAAGACCTAGGGAATAGAAAAGGAATCACCAAAACAGTTTTAAAAAATAAAATAAAGGAGTGAACATCAGATAGAAAAACCAAGAAAATGTGTTCCTTGGAAGCAAGATCAAGAAAGGATATCAGAGAAGAGAATTTTATGCAGCTAGACCATAGCTGATAGTCACTTAAGGACTGAGACTGAGAATTTACCTTTGGATTTAGAAAAAAATAATTTCTGTGGAGTGATACATATAGATTTACAAGAAGCAATTGGGAGGAGACAAATGGGGACAGTGAATGTAGATGAGCTTTAAGACATTTGCTATAAAGGGAATCACATTTACCCTGAAATGCAGTACCTGGTGGGTTGAGAGAAGGACTTTTAAGGTGGGAAGAATAAGCTAAGCATGTGGCACATACCTATAATCTCAGCAAACATAGGAGGCTGAGGCAGGAGGATCACAAGTTCCAGGCCAGCCTCAGCAACTGAACAAGATGGTCTCAAAATAAAAAATAATAATAAAATAAAATAAACTGGGTATATAGCTCAGTGGTAAAGCATCCCTGGGTTCAATCTCTAGTACCAGAAAAAAAATAGATATAAAAATAATAACATCTTTGCATACTGATGGGAATGATCCATAGGAGAAGAAAAATATCTTTGGAGAGTGTGGCAACAATAGCTCTGAGTAAATACAGGGAAATGGCATTTAATGCCCACACGGTAGGACTGGCTTTAGGTAAGAGCACAACTACTTTATCCCTGGTACTGCATAGGGGTCTCAGGATCTGCAGACAAGGAAGGTGGGGAAATATGGTGCTGAGTCTCTGTAGGCTTCCTTCTGGTTGCTTTCATTTCCTCAGTGAAGTAGAAATCAAGGCCAATAACTATGAAGTCGGAGAGGACACATATTGCAATTTGAGGGAACAGAGAAAAGATAGAATTGTATCTGTAGGAGTAAAGGAATGAATGGATTTGTAACATGGTTGCTGGACAGCACAAAGAATCAATTCCTTCTCATGAAGCTAAACCAAGATCTGTCAATGAAATGTTTCTTACTAGCAGGTTTGATCCATGTTTATCTTGCTCATAGTGAGAGTCCCATGGCTAGGACAGTGCTGGTACACACAGGAACCCCATCCCTACCTTGCCTTTAAGCTGACTTTCCTATAATTCATCCTCCACAAAGCTGTCAAAGAAATTGCTGTAAAAACAATGCTTACATTATTGCAATGGTATTTCGTAGTCCTCAAGATAAAGTTCCAACTTCTGACCACAGTATAGAAAGCTTGTTATGGTCTGGTCTCTGGCTAAGTTTCCAACCAGGCCTATTGTTTTACCCTCATGCTTCATATGAAGGGCATCTTAGAAACCTATGCTGTATCTTGTTGGACTCTTCTAGCTTTTAAATGATTAATGATCACTAGTATTTGGGGAATTCAGCTCACATATCTCCTTCTCCAAGTAGCCCTTGCTGAGCCCCTCCCTAACACTTCCTCCTCCCTGTCTGCATTGTATGTCCATATCATCCTTTGGTGACTTCTGTCTCAGCATTTCCACTACCATGTGATAACTGTGGCTCTGCTCACCAAATCAGTGCACGTAAAATCCAGCATAGCTCCATGGTATTTATTTGTATCCTGAACCCCTGCTATGGTGTCTGGCACATATCAGGTACTTTAAAAATGTCCATAGAATAAAGGAAGGAAAAATAAGAACCAGCGATGACTACCTGTTGTCTGTAAGACAGGCTCCTGTAAACATTAGTACATAATACATAGCAAGGTAACTGTTCTTAGCTATATGGGTTACTTCCTTAATTCTTTGACTCTTTTCTACTTCCAAAGGTGTTTTATGTATATATTTGATTTTTATAAGAAAAACAGTTGATATTTGTTTAAGATTTCATTTAGAGACATAGGAAATACTCTTTGAACAGGTTTTCAGACTAGAATTAGGTGGCTCTGAGCCATGCTCACTCTGTTATGTCTAATTGGCAAGGTGGAAGAGGCACACACTCTGGAAGTCAGTAGATCCAGGTTGAAATTCAACTCTTCTCCCTTTACCAGAGTCTCCATTTCCTCATTTGCAAAAAGCTTACCTGCAGCCATATTGTAAGGATGGAATTTTGTAGATGAGCAATAAATGCTAGTTAGTGATTAGAACTGTGAGCCAGGACTCTAATTGGTTAGGCAGCTTCCCTGAATAACAAGTGGCTACAGATTTGAACAAAGCAATAGTTTCACTTGACAATCTACCTCTTTCCCAGCTGAGGTCAACCTGCTTCTTTCTCATCCTTTAGGTCTTACTTTAAATGTCCTCACCCTGCAAATTGTTTCTTACTCTACCAGCCTTCCACCCCAGTTAACATCCTTTCTTGTCACCTGGGCCCTCCTGTGCCTTCATGGTACTGATTGCCAATTCAAAGTCTAGACTGCCAGTTCCTTAGTTGTCTTGTTTAGAATCACATGTCCAGAGGCCCAGTCCAGAGGCCTCATACATGCTAGGCAAGCACTCTACCACTGAGCCATGTCCCTAACTGCACCATGTTTTGGTCACACTAGTCAACTAAATTGTTTCGGATTTTTCAGGGACTGTTTAACTTCACCAAGTTGCCTGGAAACCATAGAGAGAATATTGTCATCAAATGGGGTTAGCTCTCAGAACTAGGGGTCATTGTTTCTGTGACTTCTTTCTGTCTACGGCTCCCAAAGGCTTTATTACTGAAGAATAGTAACAATTACTGTGTGTTCAGGACAATGGATTATTACCAATACATGAAATCAGAACATTTGGAAAAAACAGGTAGTTCTCAAATGAAGAGTCTGTTAAAGAAAGATATAACAATGATTATAAAATCTACTGGTCATGCCTCAACATGAGAATTTCAACCCAGCTCCCTGTATTTTGCCAGCAGCTGAGGGAGCATGCCAGAATGCTTTGAAACACTGATCATGCCCTGCAGTCACTTGCAAGCTGGCTGAAGAAGTCAAGACTGACATCCTTGAAATCTAGTGAGAATACAAGTCGATATAAATTATAAGCTAAACTGTGCTTTACAGGAGAGCACTAAAGTTACTGTAATTTAACTATAGAATGCCTGAGGAGGGGAGAGATCAGTGAAGGCTAAAAGCTTCCTATGGGAGGTGGGGCTTGAGTAGAAGAGTAAGGAACAGGGAGGCCTGGATCAAGCAGAGCACCCCTGCTGGTGATAGGCTTGACAGTCTTTTTTTTTTAAATTTATTTATTCTAAGTGAGTATATATGACAGCAGAATGCATTTTGATTCATTGTAAGGATGTGAGACAGTGTCATGAACTTGGCCCCAGAGGCGGGTAGTGAATGCATTCCCACAGCTGTGAATGGGTCTTTGCCTGGCAAACTGTCTTGCATATAGGATGGCCCAACTGTAAAGCGTGTGGCTTCCTTGCTGCTTTACTACTGCCTTGAGTCTGCCCTGGAACAATGCAAAACTAAACCAGCACTAAACCAGCACTAAACAAGAAAAATTCTCTACCCACTAGATTGGCAGCAGGTGGAGAATCCAGGCCCTGCCAAAGAAACCATAAGGACAAGCATTTGTGAAAATGCATCTGACTGAACAATTGTTATTTCCCAGAAGGATGAGAGATTGAAAACAAATGACAGCAGGACAATGAGCATGCCTAGTGTACAAGTGTGCATATCAATGAATACACATGTGTACTCTGTGCACGTGTGTGCGGTGTGGGTGTTTATGCCTAGTGTGTGTATGTGGGTGTGATGGCACATGTATGAATGTGGAAGGGTGTATGCCATGTTGTTGTATGTGTGCTGTGCTACCTACAGCATGGACATGTGTTTGTAGGTGTGCATGTGCAGTTTATAGTGTGCATGTATGTATATGTGTGAGATGTGCATGCACTTGTATTTGCAGGTGTGTGTGCGTGTGGAAAGTGTACCTTCCACTGCCCCGGCATTTGCCTGGGTATCCTCAGTTCTTGGCTACCTTACAGACAGAAGGAGGTTCGGGGTGCAGACCTCTATTTCCTATTCTGTTTCCTGGAAATCCTGCTGTCCTTTAGTGCCTTGCTGTCTGGCTGCGGGGACCCTTCCTCACTGCTTTCCTTTTCAGTCAGAGAAAGGGGGAGGTGTGTGTGCTCTCCTGAGAAGGCTGGGCAGCCAGGAAATGACTTTGATGGATCACTTTGCACGGGAGACCCAGCACTCCCAGATTAGAGATGCTACAGCTCCGGCACCCGCGCCTCCATTCGAGGTTGTTCTGATGAGATAATTTTTCTCATTAACCTTGATAACTCTCTGCTGATATATGGATCTGTGTGGACTAACACAGAACTTTTAAAAAATCCTTTTTAATGTTCTATGCCTTCCAGAGAGAAGAACTTGGAGTCTGGTGGCAGCCTGCAGCTGTGCAGCTGTTCAGCAGACAGGACAATAGCTTCTGGGCACCCCAGCTGACATGGAGGGAGAAACTCAACAAGTCCTGGTCTCTGATACCTTAGATCTGCTTAGCCAGAAAACTCTCAACTAATAGCGATCAAGTGTTGGAGTGAGTGATACTTTAGAGATCTCAGAAATCCATGGCGACAGAACAGGGTTCACATGCTTCCACTTACACATCACAGCCTTAACCTGGATACTTACAATGGCTCCTTACAATTGTCCTGCCATGCTGCAAAGCAGTATGGCAAATTCGTAAGCATTATTTGGGATGTTTTTCTAGCAAACTTCATATTTCTACAATTAAAATGAATTTCTGTATCATACTTTTCTTACAGTACTTGCCATGATTAATTATACCTATCGTTTAGGTTTAGGTCTTTTTCCTGGTCAGCTGTGAGCACTTTGAGAATACAGACTCTCCTTTTCACTTTTGTTTCCTCAGCATGAAAACAGCCTCTGGCACATAGTAAGAATTTGATGAATGTTTGTTGACTTTTGATATGAATTAGATAATGCATGAGATTAGGAAGCACCCTGGGTGCTTAATGGAGTCAAGTATTAAAAGGGAGGTTACTAATATCTTCCCAGATCTACTCACAATGGACAGAGGCCAGGAAAAGTTGATACATCAAAGATTTTGGTCCACTATCACGAATAATTGCAAAAACAGGCCCAGGAATGTAACATATTGATAGACATAAATAGTTTTATGAAAACCTAATACAATATAATTATGATGTCTGTAAGGTAAGTACAGAAGTGATTTTTAAAATAATTCACAATAGCCAGGGATGGTGGCACATGTTTGTAATCCCTGTGACTCAGGAGGCTGAGACAGAAGGATTGCAAGCTTGAGGCCAGCCTCAGTGATTTAGTGTAACCCTAAGCAAACTAGTGAGAGCTTGTCTCAAAATAAAAATTGAAAAGGGGTAGGGATGTGGCTTAGTGATAAAGCCTCCTTGGATTCAATTCCCAGCACCAAAAAAAAAAAAAAAAAAAAAGTCACAATATGCAGTATGTCCTGTGATCCAGTCAGGAGTCACAGTGGAATGATGATCCTCTTTGTTTTGTCAGTGTACCTCTGTGAGTTTACACATAAACTGATTGAGAAATTATGTCAAAATTCTAAATTCCAGGCTCTTCAGGAACATGAAACTCAAGCAAAAGTTTTTCTTGATTTCTAGTCCTCAATTTGATGCCCGGCCTCATACACTTAGAGCAAACACCTCCTCTTCTTTCTCCCTTTGACTACCCAGCAGCCATTCAATAGCCTATGAATTGACACTCCTTTTGGAAAGAAGTCATGTACATCTTGGGAATTGAAATTAACCTCATAAATCTTTCATGAGGCTAACAAATGTGTTGTGTTGAGGTGGAGGAGTGGAATTTAAAGAACTTCCAGGAACTCTCCTCCAGATGGAAAACAGAAGGTGTTAACTGACAGCTGCTATGGGTTTGGAGTATAAAGAGTTTTTGCTTCCATGGGTAAGGAAAGGGTCCTGAGAATTAGTACTTCTTATAAACTTTCTCTTGGTGCTGATGCTGCTGGTCCTGAGAACCACTGCTCTGTGGGAACCCACTCTTAGAAAAATGCCAGGCTACATTAGAATTATGGGAACTGCGAGAAGAACCAGTGGGCACCATTTGAATTATAGAGAACTTAATGCTGTAAACAATCTTATTTTATAAACAAACAAATAACAGAGATCTAGAGAGGAGAAATGATACCATTTTTGAAATAAGCAACTTATGCATATTTGGTCATAAGGTCAACTGAAACTACCCAAGTGGTTGTTCATCTACTAAAACTATTAGGAAGATTATAAAAATATATAAAATGAAATCAAGATTGTGATGTTAGCTCAATTCACAATAGCTAAGCTATGGAATCATCCTAGGTGCCCTTCAACAGATGAATGGATAAAGAAAATGTAGGTGTTTGCTGCTGAGGGAGACCCCAGAGGAGTGAACCACTGCTGCTCTGTGACGTGGGCAGACTCAGGCTGGGTGGGCTGCATAGGGAGGATGCTGGAGCCCAGGCTCCGGAAATGGATTCAGTGACCTTTGAGGATGTTGTTGTGACCTTCACCCTGGGAGAGTAGACTTTGCTGGATCCTTCCCAGAAGCAGCTCTACGGAGATGTAATGTGGGATACCTTCAAGAATGTGGCCTCTATAAAATAAGAAAGAGGAGATTGGACCATTGAAGATGTGCACAAGAATCCCGTAAGAGAAATAAGTGAAGTGGTAGGGCGATTCTGTGAACATAAGGAAGGTAGTCAATGTGGAGAAATCGTCAGCTGGAAACCCGATTGTCTTGTGAACAATATAATTCCTCCTGGAGTAAAATCAAGTGAAAGCCCTGTGTGTGGAGAAGCCCTCATTTGTCATTCATCTATAAATGTGCCCCTCAGAGTTCACGCTGAACAGAATCCATATGATTATCCAGAATGTGGGGAGAATCCATGTAAATATAAGGAATATGGAAAAACCTTCAGTTGTCCCCAGTACTTTGAGGAGAATAAAGGAACTTTCACTGAGGGCAGATATCATGAATGTAAACAATGTGGAAGAGTCTTCTGTCTTCACAGTTCCCTTCAAGCACATGAAAGAATTCACACTGGAGAGAGACCCTATGTATGCAAGGATTGTGGGAAATCCTTTACTCGGTCCAGGTCTATTCACAGACATGAAAGAACTCACACTGGAGAGAAACCTTACATGTGTAAGCAATGTGAGAAAGCCTTGAGTGATTCAAGTTTCCTTATAATACAGGAAAGAACTCACACTCGAGAGAAATCCTATGTACATAAGGAATGTGGGAAAACCTTTCGTTCTTCTCATTACATTCGAATACATGAAAAAGCTCACATTGGAAAGAAGCAGTATATTTGTAAAAATTGTGGAACTGCCTTTGGTTATTATAGTTTCCTTAAAAAGCATGAAAGAGTTCACATTGGAGCAAAACCCTGTATGTAAGGAGAGGGGGAAATATTTTAGATATTTCATTTCCTTCCACAAACACCAAAACTCACTCTGGTGAAAAACCTTACATATGTAAACAATGTGGGGAAAATATAGTCACTGCAGTCATGTTCTTAGACATCAAAGAACCCAAAGTGGAGACAAACTCTACGTACATAAAGAGTGTGGAAACATCATTAGTTCTTTTATTATCTTGGAATACATGAAAGCATTCACAAAGGAGACAAACAGTATACATGTACATAATGTGGAAAATGCTTTCCTTGTTTCCATTATATTGAAATCCATGAATAACCTCCATGTTGGAAATAAATCTTGTGTGTGGAAGCATTGTGGGAAAGCAGTCAGTTGTTCCATTTCCTCTCACAGACATGGAAGAATTCACACTGGAGAATAACCCTAAATAAAGAACGTGGGGCGACTTCATTATTACATAAGCTTTCTGACAGACTTGAGAATGCACATTTCAGAGAACTTGTATTAATGTAAAGCACGTGGTAATGCCTCTAGTCATCTCTGTTCAATATACGTATGTACATGGATTCAGTATGGAGAGAAACCTGGAATAGAAGAAAGATGCAAAACTTAAGTTGGCCTTCATATACACAGGATCAAAACTCTTTGAATGTGAAAAATACAAGAGAGTTTTCAGTTTTAACAATTTAAATGTCTTATGAAAATTCCTCAGGTAGTGGAATCCTATAAATGTAATTAATATGAAGAGCTTGATATAAAATAACTTGTTTAGCATTCTCCAGAGAATTTACTGTAGGAAACATACTAAAACTTATAAATATATTATGTTCATAAGTGGCTCATTCTTAAAGTAGATCTCTGCAGTCTATATTTCTAATTTATATTCTTGAAAAAAAATGTTGAGAAAACATAAAAAAAAGAAAATGTGGTGCATATATACAAGGGAACATTACTCAGCCATAAAGAAAAATGAAATTATGGCATTTGCCAGTAAATGGATGAAACTGGAGACTATCGTGCTAAGTGAAATAGGCCAATCCCCCAAAAAACCAAAGGCCAAATGTTCTGTCTGATATGTGAATGCTGACTCATAATAGGCAAGGGGAGGGGAGTTTCCACTGGATTGGACAAGGTGCAGTGAGGCGAGGGAGGAGGAATGGGAATGGGAAAGACAATAGAATGAATTGACCTAACTTTCCTGTGTTCATGTGTCATGAATAGATAACCAGTGTAACTCCACATCATGTACAACCACACTAATGGGAAGTTATACTCCATATATGTATGATACATCAAAACACATTCTATTGTCATGTATAACTAAAAAGAACAAATAAAAATTTTTAAAAAGAGATTTTTATGCTAAATTCAATGTGAGAACTAGGTTCAAGATGTGCTCCATGAAATGTCTTCCTCTGAAGTTTCACGCCCTTCACCAAGTCTAGGGAGCACAGATCACAGCTTAGGAGAAGAGACACATTTTTGACAATTAGGGTAGGCTTGCCCAAAGACAAACTTGTAAAAAAGCTCTGCCTGATGGATCTTTTAATGAACACATTAGACCAGTGGCAGAAGCCGAAATGCTTGCAAAGACATGAGATTACCTGTACATGTGCCCTGGCCCTGTGCAATAAAAAAAAAAAAAAAAAAAATCATCAGTGACAATTGTTAGGCGGTTGGCTCCTGCTTTGAGGAAGCCTGGTAAATGCCAGCCAGAGCTAGTGGGTTCTTGCTTCCTGCTTTTACCAAAGGGTTCTCAACCTCTCTCAGCCGCAGTCTCTTGTCTAGCAAGTAAGGTAATGGGTTTAAAAAAGAGAGATAATGAGAACATGGAAGCTTCACACAGGGCTTGGCATATAGAAGACTCATAGTAGTTATAACATATGCCAGAACTTTAGGATGTTTAGGCTAATTCCAGATATACTACAATTTCTTTTATGCTTTATCTCCATGCTGTGAGATTGATATTATTCTTATTGTCTCTACTTTGCTGAGGAAAAAAAGCTCCTAAGATTGAGAAAGGTGGTAAATATATCTAAAGTCACACAGTACATAGAGATCATGAATACAAACCCAAGGCTGTCTAATACAAAATTAGGTTTCTCAATTATTATTTCTAAATACTACATTAGCCTGTGTGGGGAGAAGGAGTCCTAAAGGGCTATTACCTGATCCAAAAAAATCACTTGATCTATTACAGTACTTTGACATTTGACATCAGTATTTGACATTTCAGTGCATTGCCACTTCAGCTTTCTCAACATTATTTCTATAAGCTAAGAGTTAAAAACTGGATTTGTGGGAAATTACTAGTCCTCATCATCCCTTTTTATCTTATGCTTACCCCTTTTCATTCATATATGTTACCTGTCTCTTCCCTTTGGCATCTGAAATCATGGCCCTTACTTATTTTTAAACAATATTTTCTTGCAAAATAGTCCTGTTGTACCCACACAAAGATGTGTACACATAAGTTTATGGCAACTTTACTCAAATAACAAAACAAAGCAAAATTTTAAAAAGTGGAAACAACCCTATGTCCATCAACAAGTGAATGTATGAAAAATGTAGTACCTATAAAATGGAACTTAATAACTAACACTAAACGGCATAAATGTGGATAAATCTTAAAAGCAGAGTTGATGACCAAAAATGCCAGAAACACAAGAAAACATGGCATGTGATACAAATTATATGACATTCGAGAACCATAGACTTGTAGCCCAGCTAATCTATAGGACAGAAAGCAGATCAATGGTTACCAGAGTCAGGAGATGGAGTGGGTGGAAGGCTGACGTGTAGAGACACAGGGAGCTTCTGGAGTGTGATAAGTATCTTCCATATCTTGATTGTGTTGATGGTGGTCACATAAGCATATACATTTGTCAAAATGCATTGGATTATACATGTAAACATGGGTAGACACATTTAATTACATTTAAATTATACATCAATAACATTGGTTTTAAAATTGGCTCTTGGGGAGCCAAAGAACTTTGCAAAAGATACAGTGAATATGTATGTAGAGAGTTGGATTTGCAGCTAGGAGACCTTGAGGCTTCTCCTAATGTTGTCATAAATTACAGTTAAAATTCTTTGGGTCTAGGTAGAATTATTTCTTGTTTGTTTCGGGTAACCCTAAAAAATGGTGATGGAGAAATTTTAGAAAGGGGTTTTCATGTGTGGGATCCTATTATTCTTTAATTGGTGGTATAAAGCTGGGTGCAGTGCTGTATGCCTATACTTCTAGCTTCTTGGGAGCCTGAGGGAAGAGGATTGCTTGAGCCCAGGAGTTCAAGACCAAAGTGGACAATAGAGTAAGATGCCATGTCAAAATAATGAAAGTAATGATGATAATAATAATAATAATGCTAGAACAGAGATCATAAAGCAGAAGTAACAAAATGGCAAATAAAAACATTTCTCACCTAAAGCAGTACCTTTACTTATGCATTGGAAGTTATTTGTGTTGTTTTATTTTTCTTTTTAGTTGAAGTACACTGACTACACAGCATGTACGGTCTTAGCATGTAACATGATAGATTTTCATAAGCAGCACACCCATGTATCCTGCACTCCAACCAGATAATAGAGCAACATCAGCACTTCAGATACCCTTTCATGTATCCAAGTCCTCCAAACAAGTCACACTATATGTGGCCAAACACAGCCACAAACACAGCCACAAAAATCTACAAATGGAAATTGCTCCACATGGAAGCTTTTATCTGTGATATTTGATGCAAAACTTGACATTGCATCAAGAGGTAAATCACAGAAGAAACTTGAAAATTAGCTAATGAAAATGTAGGCAGGTGGTATATGAGTACTCCTGGAGTTGACCAAAAATGGTTTCTTTTATTGACAATTCACACAAATCCTTCAATTAAGTACCTGAAATAGAGTGGGAGTTAAGTAAATATTTGTTAGAAGGAAGGGAAGCGGGGAGAGGACCACCTTTTAACTTTTGGCTGAATTTATATACCTAAAGACAGGAAAAAAAAAAGTATTTGATTAAAAAGTCTAATAAGTAAGACTAACATTTTTCATTTAATTCATACACTCTAACCATTTCCCTTAATAACCTATCAATTAGTATTTAGAATTACTATATTGAGGACAATTTTGAGTCCATAAGTTTGAAAGGCATAAATTGAGATGCTCACTTAGAATGCATTTCTATTTCTCTATTCCTCCCACAGCAAATTCAGGACAAGAAAGGAAGAAAGAAGGCTCCGCTCTTCAGAGGTTGCCATGCCCTCATCAAAGCTCTTGACTTCAGAAGCAGAAGCAGCCATGGTTATTGAGTGGGCATGGCAGCTCAGCTGAAGGATGATCAATGGACTTCAACTCAGATGCAGAGCTGATTGACAGAAGATAATTCTCATTCAAGATAATGGGGAACCTGAATTGGACTCATGGTACTAGAAACTGAGAAAGAATAAACTTTCCCAAATGAAAAAAAAAAAAAAAGTCTTTTTGATGAGTACATGCTGTTAGCCTGAGCCTCTTTGACAGCTGACAATATAGAAGTTTGCATTTCTAAATGCTCTTTTCCAGTTTAGATTCTTATCAGTGTTCTTTGTTGGTATTACTTCATATGTTTTCTCAGAAAGAAGCAAGAAATCACCTCCTTTCCTCCAAGAGAGAGCATTATAAAAGGTTCTGCCAAAAGCATGGAGCCTCAGATAAGTAATCTCATCCTTCACTCATGATAAATAAGCTATTAAAAATCAAGAAAAAAAAGAAACAGTTGGAATGTCTGAAATGCACAGACAATGTTGTGGGAACCTCATTTGTAAGACCAGGAGTCTTCTCCATTGTTTAGCCACAATACTGAATCTTCTCTATTTATATTTTTGTTTGGGTATTTTTCTCTTCCCTGGGCTGATGCGCTTTGTGTGGGAGACTGAAAAGCTGCCAGGGCTAGTCCATCTGGCTGGCCAAATGGATTGTGCTCACTGGAGCGATGCCAGTTGTAAACCAGTGGAAAGTTTAATTTCTGGACAGTCTGAACACCCAGCTCCTTTCTCAGTGTAATGGAGATTACGTTTCTATTTTCCAGACGACTCCTACAGTTGGCCTGAGCATTGTCACCTTGTCTTGCCTCCTAGAATCTTGATCTCAGTCTCCCAACTCAAGAGTAAAACCTCTCCTTGGCATCAAGTCCAAAGCCCTGAAATGAGTTTGATGAAAAGGTTTATGGCAAGTGAAAAATCACTATGTTACATTTGATTACATTTGTCTGACCTTGAACAATCTTAGGAGCCAGAGTAGTCATTTCAGTTAAGTAATTTAGTTTAAATTGCTTAATTAAGAAATAAAATTTCATGGAATTCCCCAGATTAATTTGCACTTATACTTAAGAGCATCAACATCTATAATCAATTTAAAGAGGAAATAGGCCTAGAGTATTTTATAGTTTGCAGTGAAACCTAATTGGATTCATTTGGGCTGAAATAGGAAATATAGAGAGATCTGATATATTTTTAATTTCCCACATCTTAAGGACAATAATGGGCATTTAATCTTTGTGAGGCACTGAGTTTCAGACTTGAAATTATAGAAACTGTGGATTTCTAAGATAAACTGGCTGATTGCCCTTGTTCTTACTTTTCAGAGAAGGCGTTCAGTTGGGCTGGATTGCAGAAGGATCCATAGACAGAGCTGACCTGTACATCATGGCAGGCAGGTGACAGAGGAGGTAGTCTGGAACCAGCAAAGCCTGCCCTTCCCAGTCTCTGTGCTCTCTATCCAGATTCTTCTCTCTCTTCTTTCTCCCGAAGAAGATTTTAAATGAGACTGTCAGGATTAGATCTGAGTGTTTAAGGTTTCTGTCAAGATACTAGGGAGAGATTGAGAAACTAGTCTGTGGGAACAGACTAGCAAACAAAGAGAACACTTTTGAACCCACATGTCTACCCAGTGTGTCTTAGTCTGTTTTCTGTTAATATAACAGACTTGGTCATTTATAAAGAAAAGAAGTTTATTTAGATCATGGTTCTGGAGGGTGAGAAGTCCTAGAGCTTGGTGCCAGCATCTGGCAGGGACTTTCTTACTGTATCATAATATGATAGAGGGCACCACATGAGACAGAGCAAGTGTGCCAGATCAGATCTTTCTTCCTCCTCTTATCAAGCTTCTACTGCCATCTTGGGGTTTCACCCTCATGAATTCATCTAATCCTAATGACTTCCCAAAGGTCTCACTTCCAAATACTATTAACATATGAATTTGAAGCTTAAATTACCAACACACGAACTTTGGGGGAATACATTTAAACTATGGCACCTAGTCAGAAATCCTGAGACACTGAATTAAGAAAGCAGCAGTAGAAATAGAGAAGAGATATTCTAGGAGTGATATCAAAAAGACTTGATCTATTGGGAGAAAATGGGGAAAGAGAGTAATGAGAGGGTGGGAGAAAGCCACCGTGACTAACAGGTTTCTGCTTTGACTTACATCTAGTCATCCGTACATCCAAGTTTGTCTGGGGCTGGGCAGGTTTATACCCATTGTCCTATCATTTTATTCTCTAATAGGTCCCCTAATAAAAGGATGAACAGAAATCATATTAGGAAACCTAGGGAAGAGACAGATTGAGGGAGGTTTTAGACTTATTTATTATATTTAAGATGACTCTGTTGCAATTGTATTTACTCACACATCTTCTACAAACCTTCGCATGTATCTTCTCATTAGATTGAGGTTCTCCCAATTATCTAATTTAATCCTTCAAACCACATCTTCACTCATTCCTGCAATTATTTTCCTTTTTTCTTTAATCATAGTGCTTAATGCCTTCTACCCCATAATAGTAAGTGTGATTATTAAATATGTATATTGACCATTGCTTGCTGCCTACTGGGATGGAAGTTCCTTCAGCCAAGAAGCTTGGTCCTGAAATATTACAAGCACCTACAACACTACTTGCTATTTAACTTGTAATTAATGAATATTTTCTGAATGAATGAATGAATTCAATAATATATTGCATATATACTGTTTCCAAGATGTCCAACACAAAGTGAGTCATGTGATTCTGAGGCTTAAGAGAGAGTCTGAGCTTGAGTGATAAAACTGTATCAATACCAAGTAAATCATGTTTGAGGCTATGGCATGATTAATACTCCTTAGGGAAATCATTTTAACTAAGATAAGGACACAGCCCAGGACTGAGCCTAGAGATTAACAACAATTAGGAGAATGTGTGAGAAGAGAAATCTGGGAAGAAACCAAGTAGGAGTGCCAATTAAATAACCAGAGCCAGGAAAGGGTAGTGTTATAGAAACTGAGGGGGATTAAAAAGAATTTTTGTAAGGAAAGACTTGCTAAGAATATGAAATAAACCACAATATTCAAGTAAAGCTTTAATCATTATTACCCAATCTTTTAGCAAGATGGTTGTTATGGACAGTACTCTCCTTTTTCTTAAATTAGTATGCTAGAGCTCTAAACACCAATATAACTGTATTTAGAAATAGAGCCTTTAAAAAGGTAATTAAGGTTAAATAATTTTATATTGTATTGGGGATGAGAACCCAATACAATAGCACTGTGCACCCACACAGGAAAGGTCATGTGAGGACACAGCAAGAAAGTGGCCATCGGCACACTACAAAGAAGGCCTCTGGAGAAGCCAAACCTACTGACATCTTGATCTTGGACTTGCAGGCTTTGGATTGTGAGGAATGAGTTTCTGTTGTTTGAGCCACCTCATCTGCTGTATTTTGTTATGGTGGCCTTAACTGACTAGTACAATTGTCCTTATTGAAAGGTTGTGCTTGAAACCACATTTTTCAGAAGTAGTGAAAGATGATTTCATATAGCAGTAGGGTAGAAAGTCAAATGGGGGTACATACACGCCTGTTTCCTAGAATAGTAGGAGCAAATAAATGACCCAGGAAACAGAGGCTGGGTGGAAATCCCAGGAGAGCACTATTAAAATGTGGTTACCATAAATTTCCAAGAGGCAAGCTGATCATCTCCACACTATAATACACATAATTATGCATATTAATTTTAGGGCATAGTTATTTGCTTTGTAACTGAAGGAAGTTCTTGGTTGTTTCTAATGTGAAATAGGTAGGAGAATCTTACATGGATGTTTGCAATGAAACTGGCACTTTTGGTGTGATTACAAGGTCACTAAGGTAGCCTAGACTTCCTAACCAAATTATATCATGTTGATGCCAGGCTCCAGGCTTTAGAAAGTTTAGAATTGTTTGTATATCAAAAATTTTAAATGCACTTTTATAGTTTTTTCATAGGGTTTATCAATTTAAAATCAGAGCTGAGTTTTTCTTTCTAGAGAGCATGATTTGTTTCTATGGATGGAACCTCACTGAATTAGCATGCAGGGTAGAAAGTGGGTTTGCATGCGTAGCGTCCTAATTTTTCTCCCATTCTCAAGGGGTTTTCTCCTGCCTCAGTATGATCCTTCATAATATAAATGCACTGTTAATTTCTAATATTAATAAATGAAAATAAAGACATCTTTATTCACATTACTTTGTACTTTATTTCTCTGTTTTATAAACAAATCCTCCTCCTATTACAATAACCTCCATAACCTTTACCATCTCTTTTCAACTGTGTCTAATCAGACTGGGTTTAGGTTGTTGACTTCCATCTTGCCAAGGTTAATTCCATCTGGACATAGGTTAATTCTTCATCTCTTTACCGTTATTCCTTCCTTCTTTCCTCCCTTCCTTCCCCTCTTCCTTCTTTCCTCCCATCCTTCCTTCCTTCCAAAGCACTTCTGAACTTAACTTAGAACCAGCATATTCTCCTGGCTTTCCACTTACATCATTGTTTCCCATCAGCCTCACTTCTGACTCATGAGCTCATTTCTGAGTCACAAGCTCTAAAATTTGAAGTGCTCCATAGCTCAATGTTTGCTCTCTTACCTTCTCTATAAATTTTACTCCTCAGATGGTCTCGTGTGATTTCCCGGATATAGACACCATCTTAAGGTGATAGCTTCTCAACATTTTGCCTGGGCTTTGATTCTCATTAAACCTAGACATTGTAAATTAATATGTTAAAAAATGTAAGCCTTTTATTCTCACCATGACCTCTAATTCAACTATTATCACTGATGCTCTACCAAAACTTAGTAATTGTCTTTAAGCCATCTTTTTCTCAAACCATTAATAAGTTGTACTTGTTATACTTTAAAATGAGACATCTACTCTAGCCTCTGCTAACTCCTTGTCACCATCTTGTATTTCATGGGTAACTGAAATCGCTTCTTAAATGGTACCTCTGCTTCCATTCTTGCTCCATATTATAGACCCAGAAGAATAGCCAACATAATATTTTACAAATAGAAATTATACCAAATGCTGCCTATTGAACATAGCCTGTGCCTCTGGGTACCTGGGAGGTTGCACTGACCTGATATCTTGTGGGGGGTGAGGTCATATGACTGGTACTGGCCAGTGGGTTGTGAGTAAATATGGCACTTGCATTACTGGGTTGCAGCATTTAACTGCTGATTGGAGACCTCTCTATTTCCCATTGCCACAAAATTGTCACGTTCCAGACAATGGTGGCTTCTTAATTCTAGGTCTGTTATGTTTTAGATGTGGTCTCCCCCAACAGCTCACATGTAAGACAATACAAGAAGGCTTGGAGGAGAAATGATTGGGTTGTAGCCTTAATATAATCAGTGAATTAATCCCAAACGGGATTAATTGAGTGGTAACTGGAGGCAGGTAGGGTGTGGCTGGAGGAAGTAGTTCATTGGGGGTGTGGCTATGGGGTATATATTTTGCATCTGCAGAGTGGAGTCTCTCTCTCCGCTTTCTGATCATCATGTGAGTTGTTTCCTTCTGCCACACTCTTCCACCATGATGTCCCGCCTCACCTCAAGTCCAGAGAAGTGGAGCCTGCTGTCTGTGGATTGAGACCTCTGAAACCGTGAGACCCTAAATAAAACTCTCCTCCTCTACAGTTGTTCTGGTGGGGTTTTTTAGCTGCAGCAGCAAAAAAGCTAACTAAAACAAGGCCCTAGAGTGGGAGTAACAATAGTCAATATAGGAAATAGACCCGCCCAGGCAGGCAATCATGATAAACAGTATAATCATGAGAAAAATCTGTGTTCAGTCCTTGAAATTTTCTTTTTGTTACAGCAGCATAACCTACCTATTTTGACCCAACCTCTTCTCTGCTTGGAATATATCTCATGTTGATGAGTTTTCACTGAATTTTGAATAAAATTCAAATCCCTTTCTATGGTCCTATAGGACTATGTGAATTTATCTGCTTCTTGGTTCTTATTCACTAGACTCATTTTCTTGTTTATCCTACTTATCAAATCCATTTCTTCTTTTTGTACTTTGTTTCCAAGGCCTAGGGAAGATTATCTGCAGATCCTCACATAGCTGATTTCATCACTTCATTCAGTTTTCTGCTCAATGTAAACCACTCAGGGAACCTTACCTTCTCTCTTTAAAAATATGTCCCCCATCTCCTGCCCCAATCTCTTGGTATTCTTAACTTCTATATTAGACAGTATAGACTAGGTCATGCTAAAATAACAACTGCCAGAAAGATCCTAGAAGTTCATCTCAACTCATGTTTATTTCTTAATCTCACTAAATGTCTTACTGGTATCAGCAGTGTGTATTAGTCAGATTCTGTTGCTGTGATAAATACCTGAGATAAACAGTTTAAAAGGAGGAATAATTGATTTCATCTCATGGTTTCGGTCTATGATTGCTTGGCTCTATCACTATGACCCTGTTGTGGCACAGTACATGATGGCAGGAGTACACGGCAGAGGAAATTTGTGTACTGCAGTCGTCTGGGATATGTTTAAAAAAGAGACAAAGGAGGAGATCAGGAGGTCAATATCCCTCAAGGGCTTACTGCAAATAACATAGCTTCCTTGCATTAGGTCTCACCTTCAAAGGTTCCACCATCTCCCAATAGCACCACAGGCTGGTGACCAAGCCTTTAGCATATGGACCTTTTGGGGGAGGATTTAAGATCCAAACTATAACATAGTGGATCTCTGCTCATTTCACTAAGAACTGAGACTAATGAAGCCTCCACTTTACTGAAGGATTTCAAGATGCCTGTGGCATAGTAATTGGAACTATGCTGTGTCCAATACAACTAAATAAATACACTAGCCTAGAAACCATATATATAATTTCAACTAACTGGTCCCATCGCTTGTCCCAATCACAGTTAGTATGTTGTCTTGGAAAAAAGGAAATCCAAATAATGAGGCAAACTACAGCAGTGACTTTCATAGCATCCATATCAGTTTTCTACTGCTGTGTAACCAATTGAACAATAAATTAAGCTTCTTTCTAGTATCTTGTCCTGCACTTTCTTGGTGCAATAAGTGGCTGTGCTCACAGAGACCTCTCTATACTTTTGCCTTTTCTCAGCAAAGCATCATAATGGGACCAGGCTGATGTGTGCCGTGCCATCTTTAAACTATTAAATTACAATTTTTTTATCAAGCCTTAGACTTATACCCAAGGTTCCTATAAGGATTGTCATCTGATTTGTCTTCTGCACTTAATGTAAAATCAGGGCTTAGAATATGTTCTTTAGATCATATATGTCCCTTTCTCAATGTGAAAAATCTATCACCAAATTCAATTTGAGGGAAAGTTTTGCTTCCTTCAGAAACAAAATGTATTAGGATATCTTAACACATTACCCTCTGCAAATTCTTTGCTGGGAAACTTTTAGTTTCATATTCAGTTCCAAAAGCTATGTTGATCTCTGTTCTGTTGTTGGAATGTTTATTTTTATCCTCTTAAATCTCTCCCAGTTAAACTCTGACTTTTCCAGTTATTTTTAGCATTTCTATAAACCACTGCAAGTTCTTGCTGGAGAGAGAGAGAGAGAGCACAGATACTTAATACTCGGAGTTGTCCTGCCTTCTATCTCAAATTATGTTCATTATGGTTCACCATTCAGAGCTAGCAAAGGCCAGCGACTACCACTCTATTTTTTTTCCTTTTGGGGGGTACTGGGCATTGAACTCAGGAGCGCTCAACCACTGAGCCACATCCCCAGCCCTTTTTTGTATTTTATTTAGAGACAGGATCTCACTGAGTTACTTAACACCTCACTAAGTTGTTGAGGCTGGCTTTGAACTCGCGATCTTCCTGCCTTAGCCTCCCGAGCTGCTGGGCTTACAGGCTTGTGCCATGGCGCCAGGCACAGGAACTTCCACTCTTGTATCCCTACACAATCACAAGGTCTCTTGCATTTTTCATCCAGATTCAAAGAGGTGGAGAAATAGGACCAGAAGTCATGGCTTCTAAATCCAAAGGCAGCAACCTCAGCATGCTTAATGCAGGAGAAAGAAGGGAGTATTGTGTCCAAGAGGCACATACCCATATTGAGTATTGGAGGTCAGCAGAGGATGAAAATATATGAGTTGCCCATTATTAGGCAATAGGGAGTCATGAGGGACGAAGTGATGTAGGAATGTGTACCCTGGGCACAAGCATTTCAATGAAATAGTTGATGTCATCATGCTAGTCAAATAAGACCTATGAGTGGGCCTAACATGGCCTTTTTCCATAGTCTATGGGCTCTGATTGGTTTGCCCAGGTGAGACAGGAGACATCTTAGTCAATTTCTAAAGCAAACTTCTTCTAGGCTAATTAGAGTATCTACCTGATTTTGACTACTACATAAAGAGGACACTAATACTAATAATTATTTTAAAAAATAAAATTCCATGTAGTGGTGTAAAGCAGAGTAGGGATGGCTATAATAAAGAAATATGTTATAAACTACTTTTTCTTCAAGCCATGACATAGTTTTTTGTTGCTTGTTTGTTTGTTTTTTGATCCAAATTTTGTAATGTTTCAGATATTAATTTTTTTAATGAAGACATTGCAGATAACAGGAAGACCTTTTATTTCATTAAAAAAATAAAAAATAGACTACACTGTACCTCTCTCATTTTATTTTTCCATTCTAAATCATGTTGGACAAGATGAGGGGGGAAATAAGATGGAAATGAACCTTATCTCCAGAACAATAAAAACAGTAACATGAAAAACAATACTGATACTTACACAAATGGAGGGGCATGTACTTTAAACTCCATGATTTAATTAATCTTCTATTATTTAAAGCTATGTCACTCTTTTAGCTTTGGATTAGAAATTTACAATGGCGAAACTGTAGTTTAATGTCTAAAACTGACATCAGGAAGAAATGGTTTGTCATGTGTCTAGGCCTCTGCACACTCAGACAAGGTAAACTGAGTTGTGGTGTCCAATTTGTATGTTTTAGCATGTGAAGAGAAAGACCATGGGTTGAGAAAGCAGAGGGAAGGAGGAGTACCAAGAGGCAAGGAACCCAGCTTCACATCCTACCTCTGCCATTTGATTTTGGCATTTACATATCTTCTGTAATTCTCAGTTGTTTCATCTGCAAACTGGTAAAGAAAATATTTGCCTCATAGACTTATTGGGAGGATCAATAAAATATCTAATTAGAGCTCTCAGCATAATACCTAGTTCTTAGTAAGAGCTCAGTAAGTGATAGCTGTGGTTATCCTTATCATTAATTATTAATGTTGAAGAAGAATGGGGGGAAATCTCAGAAAAGAATCCAACAGCTTGAAAATGCAAACTATTATTGTGTCTTTTATGTATTTTCTCTATGATATGGGCAGGGCCTTAGGTGAGCAGGAAAACTATAATGTAGTAATAATATTCCTTCAAGAATTATTTTCTCTCTTTCTTTCCTTTTTCCAGGATTTATAAGAATGACCAACATTGTTTCAAGTGATTCATTGATTTATTCATTCAAAAACATTTTTATGAATCTTTTTTGCACCAGACATGGAAGTAGGTGCTAATGGTATAATGATTAGTGCGTGCACAGCCCCTGCCTTTATGGAGAGTACAGTTTAGGGAAAAAAGAAAAACCAAACTAAAGGCCATTACAAATGGTAATTGGATTTGACTCTTCCTGTCACAAACACCCACGACTTGGTGAGCTATCTCACACAAAGGTCGTGATGAATCCTTCTACGATTATTTATGACTAATGAGAAGCTTCTAAAGAGAAGAAACTTAATCCAAATAAATAAACTTCTAATGACAGAAGTTGAATTAATGTGGCACCAAGAGTAAGAAAGATATTTAAATAAAATTCTCCTCTATGTATTCCTCAAATTCTACCACATTGTTAACCCCTACTCTACCCAGAAGTAAGGCTTGATATTCTTTGCACATGATGACTGTTAAAGTAAGGGACCTTGCAGCTCCATCCCCCAGTGTGACTCTTCCTCTTTTTTAATATATAAACTCGATGCAACCTGAGTCTGTTTTAAATTTTAAAGACAAAGAATCCTTTTTGACTAGGTGAGCAAAAACATTTCCAAAATTAGAGAAATAAGAGGTTTTCCATTCAGAGCTGAGACCATTGAGCATGGAAATGTATTTAAATTACAAAGTAGAATGTGACGATTCATGTTGAGTGGAGTTGAGTGCAACAATGGTCCCCAAACCTCGCTGCACGTTGAAATCACCTGAGGACCTCTTGAAAAATGCCAATGTCCATGCTCCACTTAACATCAATTAAATAAGCCTGCTTGAAATCTGAACTCTTTCTTCCTTCCTTCCTTCCTTCCTTCCTTCCTTCCTTCCTTTCTTCCTTTCTTTCTTTCTTTCTTTCTTTCTTTCTTTCTTTCTTTCTTTCTTTCTTTCTTTCTTTCTTTCTTTCTTTCTTCATTTTAATGAAAGAGATTCTATTATGCAGCCATGTTTGAGAACTATTGGAGCAGAGGAAGAGTACCAGGACCGAGAGATGAACCCTGAAGGCTTGGCCAGACTTTGATACAAAGGAGGAGTAAATAATGGCAGCCTGGCGGGAGACTGGTGAGAGAACAAATGGTCAGACTTGAGAATGGTCCTAATAGGGCTATGAAGAGAAGGCCTGACCTAAGCCAGTGCTTCCTATTGAGGAGGCAGATGGCAGGGTCATGTTGGGAATATGGAATTCTTCCACCACCATTACCCTTTACTGTCTTTGTAGTTTTTTTTTTCTTTTTTTGAAAGTGCAATGAATATTTTGGTTCAAAGTATTTTAAGCCAAAGTAGTACTCTGGTATTTTATTTTGGATGACATTTTAGACAAGAACTTTTTTCCCATTACCTCCTCTAAAGAAGAGTGAACAATAAAATAATTAAATGACATTATAAACCTGGAGTTATAATGCAGTTTCTCCAAGAGTCCAGGAAGATTGCATAAATGGAGGCAAACTTGTAGGGAGTAGGAAGCTCCACTTATTTAGGGCCCTCATTTTGACAGTTTTGCTGACCCAAGTAGTGGCTTCAAAGAGAACACTGTGAAGAAATATTGGCAAGTGAAAATTCTTTTTCCCCCCAAGAAATTAGAATATCTAGACCATAAGGAGTATCTTTTTGTTGTTTTATCAATATTATTTTATTTTAAAGAACACAAAAATATTCGTAGGAATTTTCAGAGGTTCACTTACAATGCAAATGTCCCACCCTAATTTCCTGATAAAATGCTAAATTCTTTAACCCTCAGTTATACTAAAACGAAATTTACAGAAACCTAAATCAGAAAGAGACATCTAGACTTGGTGCCATGGTGCACACCTGTAATTCCAGCTACTCAGGAGGCTGAGGCAGGAGGATCACAAGTTTGAGGCCAGACTCAGTAACTTAGTGAGCCCATTTCAACATAAAACCTAGAAAAGGGTCACAGACAGAGCTCAGTTGTATAGCACTTACCTAGCATAATGAGGCCCTGGGTTCATTACCTAGTACCACAAAAAAAAAAAAAAAAAAGAAAGAAAGAAGAGAAAAAGAAGGAAGAAAAAAAGGAGACACCTAGTTAGAAGACATTCCGGGTGACACTTGAAAAAAACCTAATAGTATTTAAGGTTACTACCCATCCTAACTACCATTTCTCCAGGTCTTGCTCTACACTTTCACTTACACCATCTTCAGTGCTTCCAAGAAACATTATGCATAAGAGGAAAAAAAGGCTCACAGAGTTTAAGATACTTTCTTACAGCTGCATAATTAATCAATGGCACAATTAATTAGTAGCACATGAGAGACCTAAAGCCAAGTCTGTTTAATTCCAAAGTCCAACCTCCTGCTATGAACTGGGCTGCTTCTTAAGAATCCAGTCCTCTCTATTATGAGCCATAGCTCCTTTCTTAGCAATGAGTGTGAGCCTAGAGGTCTAGGTCAAGGGTAAAGTCTATTGTATGAAGAATTACCTTGAGATAATTTTTCTTCCACAGATGGCTGAAACCTGGGCTTTTGAAGATAGGGCAGCTGCTCCCTGGTGGAGAATTAAAGTGTATGTATGCACATAAGTGTATATATCTGTGTACACATTCACACATGAGCAAAGATGGTGCTACTATGAGGTACAACAAAAGTTGAAAGTCCTCTCTTATGTTTCAGCATGGAGCTGTATTTTTACTTTTTTATTTATTTGAAGTGATGCTTTTCATCAACTCCATATGAAATTGCTTTTGTCAACATGTATTAAAGAGGCCTGTTGGAAAGTCCATGGTGACTAGACCCCTCTGAGCCATTTCAATTCTGACCAGGTGGTACTTCCTAGGAGCACCTGTCTGGTGTCATGGCATCGAGTCCCTTTGCAATTTTCCCTAAGGAAAGACAATGGAAATTTACAGGCACTGAAGGACTCTATCAAAGGCACCAGATTTAGGGTGGAGCTAGGGTACAATGCAGCTCAGTGCATATTTATACAACAAATAGAAGGTTTTCTTTAGGATTTCAAGAACAGAAGGTGAGGGCAGACACAATAGTCTTTCAGACATGCTTTAATGAACCAGTCTCTTAGCTGAATGACTGCTCTGTAACAGGGTGTCAGTGCCAAGACAACACAAGCAAAGGATGTTCAGGCTTTGCTTGGGCAGGTGTCTCCAAAGGGAGGGAAATATGACTCATGACACTTAAACTAAGTCGACAGCACTGCCATCATCTTTGGAAAGCAATTTGTGGGCACAGAGCTCGGCTGTTTATAAAAATGACGTGAACAGCAGCTTCAGCCTCAGGAGGCTTCATAGGGATAGATAAAGAGGAGGATTACTGAAGCTAAAGCTTTTGTTTAAAGAGAGATTACAAAGCATTTAGTTCGGATCAAGTCAGCTTGAAGCTTAACTTCGAAAACTTGTCCCTTTTTTCCTGCTCTGTGATGAAATTTGGCTCTTAAACTTAGTGCTCAAATGTGAAGATGAAGATGAGGCTTCATTTGGAATGACCTCAGATGGGCTATTAGTCTCTCTCCCTTCTGTTAATACAAATTCAGGAAACATGAAGATTAGTAGAATCTAATCAATTGCTCCAAACATTAGTTTTTCTAGTAACAAGGGTGAATGTGTTTTCTAAGTGCTTGATGTGAGAAGGAAATCATACAGTAGGAAAGTGGAGGCAATGAGGTCGAATCCTACAGAGTTTCTCATGAAGTTGCAGTTATGAATTGTCAAAAGTAAAGACTGTCCACACTGGGAAAGTAAAAAATATATGCTTAAAACACTCAATCTATCCTCCTTCTGAGACTGAATTGGATTGACTGCATGGCTGATCCAGTAACTGCAAAAACCTACACATTCAGCAGGTGATTTTAAAAAATGAATTGACTGAAACATAGCCAATTTGTCAACTATTTGTAGACTTGGTCTTTGCTCAGTCAGGGATCATTTCTGATCTTCTCTATGTCAGGGAGATGTTTTGCTTCATTGAATCTTTTCTCCTGGGGAATTAAAATATGAATAAAAATGATGGAATTCCAAATGAACTATATGTAAAATTAGATATGCAACTGATCAACTCATTCATTAATACAATAGTAATATATATAGCACCTACTTGCTGCCAGGCTGTAGTTGGAGCACTGGAAATCAAGTAATATATAAAATAGATTCTACACTAGGGAGGTGGAGGCATAAGCAGTGGTAGGGAGTACGCTCCACAAGCCTGAGACTTTGGGTTCAATCCCCAGAACCCCAGCACCTCATCACAAATAGTCCCTATGCTTAAATTACAATAAGAGAGGCAGAGACTAAATTTAAACAAACAAGGACATGTAAGAATATTCTTCCAGACTCTGGTGTTACCAGGAAATAAAGGGGAAGTGGAGTAGGAAATGGAAAGGCCCTTTTAGAATGGGGATCGGAGGAGGCTTTTCTGAGGAGCAGATATCTGAAAATATGAAGCAGCAAGCTGTATGAAGTTCTGAAAAAAGAGTTCAAAGGGAAGGGCTCATGGGAGAAACTAGTTCAGAGAAGTGTAAACACCTCAAGGAGCCAGTGTGGCTGAGGAGGAGAGGGTGGGCAGGAGTGAAGGAGAAGTTCAAGTTAGAGGACAGCAGAGGCCAAGAGGGCCCCTGGTAAGGAGTAGGGCTCTGACTCCGTTGTGATGAGAGGCTGTGGAAAAGTACTGCAGAGGAAATGACAAAATCTGAGGTGTGGTTCCAAGGAGCTCTCTGATGACTGTGGAGAATAATAGATTGACACATGGAAGAGGAGAAGCAACAAGAACGGTTTGAGGCAGTTTCTAAAGTCTGTGGAAGAGATGGTATCTCAGAGGAGTGTGATATAGGAACCAGTGAACAGAAGTAATGTGACTTGGGTATATTTTGAGAGTAAACCTAGTGGAACTTTCTGGTGGATTGATGCAGAGAGGATGAGGTGAGAGAAAGACTTGAGAAAATGGAGTGAATTATCTCAGTGTTTAGCATTCAAAGCGCACTGCATTCCCTTTATCCATACACAATCCCTGGAACGTGGATGAACATTCATGCCTAAGATGAGAACAGCAGGAGACAGCAGACTTTGGGGAGGGGGTTGAGGTGGGAAAAATAATTTAGATTTAAACATGTGAACAATTACTGTTACTACTAAGTTAGTGGTGAGTCTGGAGTGGTCTGGATGGAGGATCTTGATTAGAATACCATTAGCACATAGATAGCAGATTAGATCATGAAAGGGGTGAAAGAGAGAACAGGACCAAAAACCAAGAAAGAGAGAAGGACAACGTTCAGGAAAATGTAAAGAAAAATAAACTGGCAAATAAAACTGAAGACGAGTTATCTGTGAAAAAAATTAATTTCACAGAGAATAAGATGAAGAGCATATTTCAAAACTTGCTGCTTTCTTGAGTAATATAAGGACATTGAAATGACTGATGGATGTGTTGTGATAAAGTGTTGGTAACATTGATAAGAATGATTAGTGAGGAGGAAAATGCTTACAAAGAAAATGGAAGGTGAGTACAGTGGAAACTGAATTAGATAGTGCATTCAACATTTTTTTTTCTAAAGGTAGCAGAAAAAAATGAAGATAGCTGGAAAGGATCAGGAGACTTTTTAAAATTTTCAACATTCGTATATGCTTTATTAGTCAAGATAAGCTAGGTTATGCTGTAATAATAAAATAATACCAAATTTAAGTAGCCCACAAGAAAAGTTTATTTCTCACTGAAGCTATATGTTTAAGGAGGGCCAATCAGAGGTTTGACTCCTTATAGTTTTTATGGTTAGCAGTTTCACTGAGGCTACGTTGTCTTATATGTGCACCATCCCAAATATGCAGCCTTCTCAACTACTGAAGCAGAAAAAGATTAGAAAAGAATGAATGGAGTCTGGGGATGTTGTTCAGTGGTAGAGAACTTGCCTGACATGGCTGAAAGCCATGGGTTTGAGCCCCTGCACCACAAAAATAAAAAAAGAATGAGTGATGGGATTTTTACTCTCAGCCTGGGAGTGATGTTTATCTAATTGGTCACAACTAATCATATGACCAGCCTAACTTGAAAGGGCCTGGAAAGCATGGGATGGCAAAGTAAATCTTTAGTGAGCATCACTGCTTCTATTATATAAGTCAGTGGGAATTATCAAATAGAAAGAGTAAATTTCAAGTAAGAGTCAATTTTCTGACCCATCTAGAAAGGATGGAAATTAATGTACTTTGGGAAAAACTAGTTTTACCAGTCCTATCTCAGTAGGGATATTTTATCCACTGTATCAGAAAAGAAAGTAGGGTTCATGAATAATGATTCATAGCATTGGGCAATTCAATGATGGATATTTTCTTGGGGAAATAAAAATCAAGGTCATCAAGAATGAAGAACAGGGAAGCATATGCATAGGTTTTAAGTGAGACAACAAATACTGGTCTTTAACAGTGGAAACATGAGTTTACTAGGAAATGAAAAAGAAAGCAGAGGCAATGTAGTGTATTAGTTACTCTGGATGGGCTCTGGAGCCACACTTTCAGGAGTCCAGTCTTGGCTGTGTAACTTATGCTATGACTTTGAGGAATTGACTTAGCAGCTAAGTACCTCAGTTTCCTGATATATAAAACTGGGGTAATAACAGTATATCAAAGTATTGCTTGGGAGTTTAGAACAAAGCCTGACACTTTGTTGTGTCAGTTATCATGAAGATGGCTGAACAGAGGGACAATATCAGATTGACAATCCTAAAAATGAAATGATGTGAGTTAACACAGTTGCATGATTTTTCTCTAGCCATGTTCAACTGCTCATTTGCTAGAATGCAGGTCCAGGGTAGACAGAGAATTAGATTTAATCAGAGTCAGGCTATAGGTGTTTAGGACAGGCATTTTGTCCAATGCTACATTAGTAGGTAGTCTACTTATTGAGAATTCTACTTTCACATTGTATGTTCTACATGAAATCCTACTTATTTTCAATGTTCTATGAGCTATGTTAGATCATGTAAGGTCAAACTTTGTGGGAGAGCTTCAGAATATTCAGAGGGTTAGAATTCCATTTCTGATGAAATTAGCCCTCTTCTTCAACAAGAGAACCATTTATGATTCATAAAAATGGCACATTTGGCAGCAACAAACCTACAAGCCTCTCCATGAGGAACTATCACTTAGAGCCACAGAAGTCAACTAAAGAATATTTAGAATTTCCCTCTTGTAAGCAAAGGAAATTATTTCTACACTAAATGAAATTATAGTATTTGAATGAAGTTCCCATTATTTTTCCCTCAAGCAACTCCTTTTGCTTCTATTTTCAAATCTCTGAGTATCTGAAACTTGATCTTTAGTGGGAAACTGCACACCAGGGTACCCACTTCAATTATTCTGCCAGGTTATACACTGCTTTCTTAGCTGCTAGTGATCTGAAGTTAATGTCACCAAGTAGAATACAGAGATAACTCCAATGAGACAGAATGGCGTGCCCAAATCTACCTCATTTCTCTATACAGTCATCCACAAGGTGGCCAACAAAGAAATCTACTTTTGTGTAATAAGTATAGGACAGTCTTCTCCATATTTTTCTTTGCATTTAGAAAGTTTTTACTTTGGCTTTTCTTTGCAAAATTGAATCTAGCATCCTTAACAACTCAAGCCTTACAGAAACCTTTTTGCTACAGATATTACTCATTATCTAATTCATTGGGATTTCACATTTTAAAAAATTAGATTTCTGATTTAAAAGGGCAAGTAGCTAGTTACCACTATAGCATCTTCCAACTATTATTAAAATATAGTTGTAAATATATGCAAACAAAAGTATAAAAATAGCAAAATATGAAAACTGGGAAACTAGAATTTGAAAGTAACCTAATGCAAAGATCAAGGAAAAATCTAAATATTTAAGTTGCAGATGGAGCCAGATAAGAAAATGTCCTATAGTCCATTATACTATTCCCAGACACACAGACTCAAAACCTGGACAATCCAAGAAATGAGCAATTCTTATATGGCTTCAACTCTATGGAATTGTGATTTTGATTTTCCTTTTGTCAAATTTTATCTTTTAATTTTTAAATGGAAATAACTTTAAAAGGGTAATATGTATACTGTTTCAATTTTATTATATTTCCAAACACTTTTGCTATATGCATGTATTACCATATAAATAGAGAACAGAAAATAGTTTTTAAAATATAATTCTTTAGAGAATTTAGAGAAAAATTGGCTACATTACCTCTTATTTTAAGTCAGATTTGCAACAAAGTATTTTCTTTCCTATTTGTTATGTTTTATCACAAAAGTGAAAAAGATTACCATTTTAATGAAGGTTAATCCATACAATAAATTTTTGGCAAGCAGAATAACCAAATGGCTAGCTAGAGTTTTACCCAAAATAGAGGGTATGTTTGGCTTCTGCCTTAAAATGTATCTGAGCACTGTGCAGAACTGACTGTCATGATTCCAGAGGGCCATCAAAAAGCTAGAGTGTCTGGAAGCTAAAACTAAAGGTGACATTTTTTCTTTTAGTTTGTTCTTTTTAGATACACATGACAGTAGAATGTATTTTGGCATATTATATATTCATGAAATATAACTTAATCTAATTAGGATCCTATTCTTATAGTTATGCATGATGCAGAGTTACCCTGGTCATGTATTCAAATACAAGAATAGGAAAGTTATATCCGATTAATTCTACTGTTCTTCCTAGTCCCCTCCCCACCTCCTTTCCCTTCATTCCCCTTTGTCTAATCCAATAGACTTATATTCTTCTTCTTCTCCCCCACCTCCCTTGTTGTGAATTAGCATCCACGTATCAGAAAGAACATTTGGCCTTTGCCTTTTAGGGGATTGGCTTATTTCACTTAGCATGATAGTCTCCAGTTCTATCCATTTACCAGCAAATGCCATAATTTCATTCACTTTTTGGCTGGGTAATATTCAGTTGTGTATATATACCACATTTTCTTTATCCATTCATCTGTTGAAGGGTACTAGGTTGGTTCTATAGCTTGGCTATTGTGAATTGAGCCACTATAAACATTGATGTGGCTGTGTCACTGTAGTATGCTGATTTTAAGTCCTTTGGGTATAAACTGAGGAATGGGATAGCTGGGTCATATGGTAGTTCCATTCTAAGTTTTATAAGTAATATCCATATTACTTTCCATAATTATTTCACAAAGTTTGTAGCCCCACCAGCAATGTATGAGTGTACTTTTTCCTTACATCATTGCCAATGTTTATTGTTACTTGTATTCTTTATAATTGCCATTCTAACTGGAATGAGATGGAATCTCGGTGTAGTTTTAATTTGAATATCTCTAAGTGCTAGAGATGTTGAACATTTTTTCATGTATGTGTTGACCAATTATATTTCTTTTGTCAAGTGTCTGTTCAGTTCCCTTGCCCATTTATTGATTGGGTTTTTTGTTTTTTAATGTGGAAAGAATTCTTGAGGTAATGTGTCATCAATAAACTTTCTTTGGTACTGGGAAACAAGGCTGATCAAATGTTGTTATATGCGTACTCAAATATGGCATAATGAATCCCACTATTATGTATAATTATGTCATACATAATTTTTTCTTTGGAATGAGGATGGGTTGTAACATATCTTAAGATACAGTGTCATTCTCAAAAACAACTAAATCCAGAGTAAGATTTAAAACAAAAAACAAAAAACAGTGACTTCCAACTTGGAAGCACATGCTTTGCACATTATTTTCTATTATTATTTCCATTGTTATTATTACTAAAGTATAATTTACATACATAGAAAAGTACAGATTTTAAATGTATGATTCTATCAATTTTGACAAAAGCATATACCTGTATGACCAGTAGTCACATCAAGGTAGAAAGCATTTTTATCATCTCACAAAGTTTGCTGAGGTTTCTTCCCAATTTGGTTTATTTCCAGTTTGGGACTTCTGTGAATATTCTTGTACATTATGGTGGACATGAGAACTTATTTTTGCTGGGCATATATATTTCTAGGAGAGAGATGGCTACATTGCAGGGTATGTGTATGTTGAGATGTTATAGATACTTTGTAACATTTTCTTTAATGTTATTAGATCAAGGTGCTCTCCACTGGCTATAAGTGAGTCATACTAAGTATGTACTTACCAATACTTAGTATTGTTTGTACCTTTACTTTTATACAAATTAAAACTATAATGAGTTGCCTTTATATATGTACTTAATGAGAACTCACTGTGGTTTTAATTTGTATTTTTATGGTGATAAAATAAACATGTTTATTGAATATTTTGCTATTCTCTATTATGAAGGGCCTGCTTATCACGATGTGTTTTACATGTCTATTTTCTTGTCTATAATTATTGTCCTAACAACAGGTTTGCTAATTCCCTAAGGGTAGGGATACCTTTAGTAATGCTTGGCATTAGTAATGCTGTGATGCTTGGCACTCAGAGAACTAACATATTACAGATTCTAAAAAATACTGGTTTGAATGAAACAAGGATAATTATTAAGTATTTCCTACTATGTGTCAAGTGTTTTTCACATATTGTCTCAATCTCCATACTGACTCCATTTAAAGATGAGGAACTTGAAGCTTAGAGCTAGTAAGTGATTTGCATTGCTTTAGTTTCAAATTAAGACTTTAAAATTAAAAAACTCTTCTTGATCCTTCCAATTCACTGCAATGGCTTCAAATTAGAAACTGTACCCCCATCATTCATTCTGTCCTCATACAGCCTATTATGTTGATAATAACTATTAGCCAGAGTCAATTTCTGCTGTTTGTATTGCTTCTTCAGGGGATTAAAGTTAGTTTTATAAAAATCACCCTTGAATTTATAGAATAAAGCAAACACATAGGAGGAAACGTATCATCAAGGATTAAGGAAGATCATGTGTCAGGATCAGGGTAGGGGACACCAGAAGCTTAGCAAAAGGAATAAAAGAGCAGTTTCTTCATTCTGCCCCTGAAAATATACTCACAAACTGAATCACAACTGGAAGGGAAAAGGGAGGCTATTGTATGAGGGAAGTAAGAAAAATTAAAAATTAAAAAATAAAGGAAGCAAGCAGTGTTTTAGCTTAGCTTGGTTTTTTAGAGGATTAAATATGGCTGATGCCAGGAACATCATAAAGTAAATTTCCCAAAGGGGTAAAAATTGGCAGAAAATAAGAACCATGTATTTAGAAATGAACACTATTCTTCTAACTGTAACAACAAAAACTCTAAATTGTTTATCCTGGAAATGAATTTTGGAAAGAATGTAATAGATGTATTTATTCATTCATTTATTCTCAAACACACATTGAATATCTTTTGAAGACCAGACCCTGCACTAGGTATTGGCAGAAAAAAGATGCTACAACAGTGTAGTTCCCCCTAAGGGGTTTGCAGTCATGCAAGATGACTCAGAGAAACAAAAATGGCCAATAACATGGTGACATTCTTGTGAAGCTAGGTATGGGGCTGCTAAGAAAGCATGGAGAAAGGAATTCTTGTCTATCTGAGAAAGTCTGGAAAGGGTTCCCAGAGGAGAAACAATCTTGAGCTGGAATATGTGTACTGAGTAGGAACTGACTGAGGGAAAAGTAGGGATAGATGTGTAAGACAAAAGGGAAAAAGCGAGAATAGATAATGCATTAGTAATAATTATTGCAGATAAAATTCACTGATCATACTAAAATTAGTGGGTAAAAGCTTGAGGAGAAAAAAACCAAAAATTTCAGTCTCAAAGTATTTTCCCCAATGTATGTATTAATTATAAAGGCAAAGATTCATTCTGCAGAAGAAAACTGCAGCAGAAACCACCTTCTAAAGAGTAGAAGTCAGTATTACCTATGATAACATGTATGCACATTTTGAACCCCATGATATCATGCACTAAGAATGACACATTATTTCTGTACTATTTTTGCCAAAAGAATTCACATAACTTCAGTCTGATTATAAGAAAACATGACAAACCAAAACTAAGGGACTTTCCATAAAACAATTGTCCCATAGTTTTCCAAAGTGTCAAGGTCATGAAAGATAAAGAAAGACCCAGAAACTATTACAGATTACAGGAAATAAAGGAAAAATAACTAAATGCAAGGTAGGATCCTGGATTAGATGAAACAGGAAAAAAACATTACTGGAAAAACTGGTGAAAATTGACTAAGGTCCTTAATTTAGTTAATAATATTATCACAGTGTGAATTTCTTTTACTTGATAAATGGACCAGTGATGCATAAAATGTGAGGGAAAGAAGAGTAAAAGATATATAGGAAGTCTCTGCACTGTATTTTCAATTTTTTATAAGTCTAAAATTGGTCCCAAATTAAAAAGTCTTTAAAAAGCATGCCGGTTTAAGATAACAGAGTGTACGCATTTGTGGAGTGATAGAATCTTAGTGTTGGAAATTTGTTGGAGACAAGGTAGGCTGGGTCCTTCCTGAGGATTTTGAATTTAATCTTGTAGTGATAAGAGGCTTTTGAGGAGGTTAAACAGCAGAACATCAGAATCAGATTTGTGTTTTATGAACAGCCTTCTGGTGACACTCTGGACAGAAAGGTGGGAACCATGGAGTCGTGGACACCGCTAAAATAGCTATAAGGCCCAGGGAAAGATGTTAAGGACTTGAACCAGAACAGTTGCATAGGGAATGAAATAGAATGACAGAGTTCCAGAGCAGCCTCTTAGGAGATTAATGGTCATTGGCTTGCAATACAATTAAAAGTAAATGTGAAAGTTTCCTAGGCCTATATTATACACAGATGTTTCCTAGGATATTTTCCACACCCATTGCCCATACATCCATGTGTGTAGTCTCCACTGCTGTTCATCTTACCCTGATTATGACTTTACTCATTCTCTGTCTCTTATGTATTCCTCCTTCCTGACCTGAAATTTGGTGATTACCAGGAGATCAGCTGCCCCTTACAGAAAACATGTCAAATTTCTTCTATCAGATTATGCATCCTGAAAATGGACTTTTGGCCTCCTCCAGAATGCTCTCCTAACAGGAAGCAAGAAAGACGAGAAACCTCCACTCTCCTCCTGTGCTAAAGTTACAAGCCCACCCAGCTAATGGAAACCAGCAGGACTCAGGATCCAAGAAGCCCTTAGCCCAGAATATCATTACTCCATTAATGAGGGGAGAAAGACAACTAAGAAGAAGTTTCCAAAACCACAAGAAAAAAAAAGACAAATTACACCTTTCAAACTACTTACTTCCTTGCATCTTGCCATTAGTATACTTTATTGTATTTTATACCCCCTTCAAAATTCAACTACCTCTGTTTCTATCTGAAGCCATTTATTTCTCCTGTGTGATAATTTACTCTTCAGGTTTTATTTTAAAAGAAACAGAAGTGGAAAAGTGTCCAGATAAGAAAATAAGGTTGGAAAACACACCATTTAAGACCTCTAGTCAATTCTACATGGTCTAGTAATTTCTTGAATGCTTTCATGAAAATGGAACTCAGATGATCAAGTGGCTTCATGATAAAGCTGATTTGATTTGATGAGCAAGGGAAGTAAGAAGCTTCTCTAGTGATCCTCAGTCTGCATTGCTCTTCTAGGTATGTATGTCTTTTTAATTGAACACATCTCCATGTTCTCCCTGTTGTTTTCTGACGAGGCCAACTCATGATATTAAGGCTTCATTAGGTCACCATTGTGTGACTGTGTTCAATGTTATTTCTTTGCTGTCCTTCAGAAAAGCAGGTAGAAAGCCTGAATATGCTGGATACCTTAAGTGGAACTGCAACATAGAGTATAGGATTAAAATATATATATAGTGGTGATTCTGGCCTTCCAAGGATGGCAGACCTCTAGGTATTAGCAGAGTACTTGATTTATTCCTATTTAATTTGCCACATTACTTTATGTTATGTATAAGATCGCTTAAAACTTTAAAACATGGTGCTACCATCCCTTTCAACACTAATGTAGGTAAGGAGTAATTTGATCTTGGGTGGAAGTGGGTAGAAAAGTCTTCCCAAAAAAAGATCTTGAAAAGAAGAGGAAAGAGACTGCACGAATAAAAACTAGAATTCATTTTTTAAAAAGTTAATATACACTAAAAATAAATCCAATGTTTAATTTGAGATGGGTAACAAAGAAATGAGGAATGAAAGTTTATAATAAAAGGGTACAGTAAGCCTGCTGGCTGGCAGGTAAAGGTGAACTGAAGAGAGAAAACTTCAGAACATAACCTACCTACCTGCCTGTAACTTGAGTCTACCAGAGATGTGGTTTTGCCCCCATCAATTGATATAAAAGAGCATGACAAATGTAGCCAAGTCTAATAAGTTCAGAATTAAGGATACTGAAATACTTGGCCTAATGCTTAGTCCTATTACCAGTGGGGAAATGAAAAGTCCAATAACAAAAGCATCCTGACGAGTTAGTGAGTATTTATCTGCTTAGGGGTGGTCATGTCCAATAGTATGGGAGACTCCCACATCCTTCTCAGACTTCAAATTCTTTGATTCTTTTTATAAGACTATGAGAAAGATTCAGAAAATTCAAGATGAACTTTAGACAGGTTTTCAGCTGAGTCATTTTATTTTCTACTCGAAATAACATTAATATTCAGATATTACACACATTGATTTCTCAGTTTGGTGTGAGCAAATCCTTTGGTTCTTAATTTTTCAAATGTTGAAGTACAGGCCAAAGAACTGCTCTGTTTTAGAAACAGAAAACAGAAACAAATTCCTCTGTAGTCAAGCGATGGTCTATACTTTTCCATTTTTTGAAGGGACCCATAATCTGTTACACCTAAGGCCACTGATGGAATGACCATTGCACATCACTCTCTTTGTTGGTTTAGTATAAGAGTTGAGCTCTTTTCTGTTCTCCAGGTTTTATAAGGTAATAAGCAGAAAAAGTTCTGAGGACATATAAGATAACAAAACTCAAAGAACATGTTCCATCTACCTACCCATTCCCTTATTAAAATGCATCGGAGTGAGCCACGTCATCTTAGTGGCAGCATTTAACAGTTCCTTACACACATAGATGAATGACAGAAGCACTATCCCATGGAAATTGGTGAAACAGATCTGGCCATGGGACATGATTCAGAAGATCAGACTTCAGCTATTTCACAGTTTTGCAGTGAGCCAGGCCTGAGTCCATGGAAGAGGTGACAATAACCAAACCTCTGAGTTATTCCCTCCCTTCTTACTTCTAAAATCTATGGACTGAATAATCATATTGGCCAGATAGGGAGAGGAACTAGGCATGCTCAGTCCCTGCTTGGACTTCTATTTTATTTTTTCCTCTTTCTGTCTTTACAGAATACATGCTTTTATCTGCTCTTTACCACGGGCTAAGCATAGTGCTTGAGGTTTCTTTTGGAGGCCTAGAGTTTTCTAGTGTGATTTGAGATTGGGGCACAGAATTATGAACTCGGCTGTTGCTTTTTACTTAAAAACAATCTCCATCAGCTCTACAATGAAAAATTTTGACATTTTATCCTCTTTCTTCTTGTTGTAGACCCTAGAAATACTTCCATTTATAAGCAGTATGATCTTTGCAAGCTACTTAATCTGTTTCTTGGCTTCCACATGTGTAAAATGGGATAATTCCAGTACCTACTATTATGGTATTGTTATAAATTAAATGAGTTAATGGAAAGGGCTTAGAAAAATGTTGTCAGTGTTTGCTGTTACTTCCTGATCTTATCTATCAATTTTTACATTATTTGATAATGAGAGATATGTCTTATTGAGTCCCATGAAATACAACAACTGGTAGCAGGCATGCACACACAATGTCATGTTTCTGGCTTCAAATTATAGTGATAGCAGCAGATAAGTAAATTGATAATTATAATAAAATATATGATGTTATAATAATAAGGTATGCCATGTAGTATGGAAACATGGAGAAGGCAGCAAATGACAAATCAAATGTTGCTATAGCTATACTCCAAACCACTTCAAGACAAATTGTAAATCATAGCCTAGTATTTTTCAGCCCCAGGGCTAAACTTTCATTTTTGTGCTCTTCACCATTTTTCTGCCACACAATAATCCATGCCCTTTCACCACTCCCTGCCTGCCTTTCTGGAGTGCTCCTCATGTTCAGTCCAGGTTCAGCAGTAGGTTCGCACAAGAGCTGCCCGAGGCACCCATCCATGTGAGTTGCCAAACCATCAGGTGAGGATTGAAGACATCTCTGGATATAGAACAAGGTAGAGGAAATTGAGTTTATCAGAAAGGAAAGGACATCATGTACCAGATGAGGTTTGTAGTTCCAAGCAAGGGAAGCTAGGTCAGAGTGATTAAGCAGAAAAGGAGTGTATTAAAAAGATATTTAGCAGATCACAGAATCACTGAAGCAACTTGGAAGCTAAGCAGTCAGGATAATGCCTCAAAACCACACTGTACTACGAATCTGGTAAGAAAACTGCATCCTAAAAGACACAATTTGTATCACTACCACTCGGGTATAAAGAACTCACTGCTTAGGTGATCGATATTGCTGACTACTCTGATGCCCCTTTGACTCCAGAAAAGCAACTTTACAACTTTGGCAGGCATCACAGACTCCAAATGCTGGACATTTATGCTTTAATCTTGAAAGAACAACAACAAAATGGATGATGTGCAGTTCTCGCTTTCTGACATTGCTTATTTTCTATCACATTTCACAAAAGCACATTTGGTTTGGTGAGTCTACAACACATTCCTGAATTCCAGCTGTGAAAAAGCTGGCAAAGCCATTTCTTCCTTGGGGTGGTGGTGGAAAAGGCAATGGCAGCCAGAAAACATCACAAATGTCAAGTAAACTAACAATATTTGGGGGGAAGGAATGGGACCCTTCAAAGACTTGATTGAATAATGACCGATGTCACTAAATACCTTCTAAGTTTTTTTCTTTGATTTTCCAAACCAATGGAGAGCTTTTTTTCTGTAGTCTGAGTATTTGGATTCTCCCACATTTTAATGTTGAAACTTAATCACTAATGTGATAATATTAGGAGGTGGGGGTCCTGGGGAGGCTATTAGATCAAATGATGGGCTTAATGCCCTTATAAAAGAGGATCCAGAGAGCTCAGTGAGGACACTATGAGAAGGCACCATCTATAAACCAGAAAATGGGCCTCAACAGACCCTGCATCTGGTCTTGGAATTCTAAGTCTCTAGAATTGTAAGAAGAAAAGTTGCTGTTGTTTAAAAGATATCCAGTTTATAGCATTTTGTTACAGCAGCCCAAATGGATTAAGACAGGATCTTTTTTCTTTTATACATAAATTTGGAGCCAGAACTCAGAAAACTATATGAAAGACTTCCTTTCTTGGCCCCATTTATTCACCATTCCCCACATAGTGGTCTGCTTCTCCTTAGAGTGTTTAAAATATATAAAATATATTAAAATCAAATTATTTTGAAAAGTCATTGAGGTACTAGCCTAAGTGGGCATCCACATGTTTTGATATTTGACAATGTGCCATAGTAAAGATCTCTGCCCACCTCCTGGTATTCACAGAAATACCATGAAATAAGTGCTCAGAAAACAGCCGTTATTATTAATAATCTTTGCTTTTCCTTAGTTTTGCTTTTCTAGTTTAAGAAATAAACTAATTGTTCAAATAAGGATTGTTCAAATAATGAATTTGCTGTTCAAATAAAGATAATGTCAGATGTTGTCTGACAGTTGTAGTAGCTTTTTGAAATCTGGACTAAAATGATCTTCCCACCTTCTACTATCTTCTTTCCCTCACTAGGGAGACAATACACCTTCCCCATAACCACCACACTGGACACAACATACCTTCTCCATGTATATCACTATTCTAAGTATGAATACAGGCTTCTATGCCAAACATGTCTTCAAATGTTGGTTCTGAAATGCCATACAAAAGATACTTTGGTCTAATTTACCTCCCTAAAATGAAATGCAGCAATACCATGAAACAAATGCTCAGAAAATATTAGTTATTGTTATCAATGGTCTTTGCTTTTCCTTTACTTCACTCATTGTTGACATTCTAACCAACCTCCAAGTCAAAATGAAACTCAAAAGCTCCCAAAGAACTAGTCTGCAGCACCCTACCATCACTCCACCCTCAAACAACATCAAACTTTTTTTCTCTTGTTATAAAACCTATCACAGTTTCATGGACTTACTTGTATTAGAGTTATATATTTACTATTCCCACTACCATCAATTCTTTCGAGAAGCCAGAGTTGGCTTCATCTGTATGTTGCCTACACATATGTAGGTTGCTTCTATAAAGTGAATTTTAGCAAACATTTGTTATTTTGAATTAAATATTCATTTTTACTTTGTCTTATACCCCAACCTTTTATTAATTGAACATGGAGGTTACAGTATTTTAATAGAATACTGAGTTATCCCATATGTAACTTTATTTGTATAAGAAGTTTCTGGATCCACATTGCCATCTTCTTAGGAGTGGAAGTTCCTTAAAAACAATGCGCAAGAAGATCCTTGAGAAAGGCAGCCAAATAAAACCTTATGGTCCAGAAAAGAAGTGGAATAAATGTGTTTCACAGATTAAAAATGAACCTTCTGTGGCTCTTCATAAAAGAGTAACAATGAACTTGCAGCAGCCTCCAGGAGCCAAGCAGGCTGCCCTTGAGTTGCACGCAGCACCAAAGAGTAGAGCCACTGTCAACCTTTCTTCCCTTGAAAGATCACAACAGACTCTGCTCTGTTGAAAACCTGCAGTGCTGCATGTTATCTGGCAGACTCTTCAGTGAAACTTTTTGGTATTAAAAATCCATTGGCCTCAAATACAACAACAGACTGATTAGAAAGCCAGCCTCACCTGTGGGGATGAGGAAGTCAAGGCAGAAGGATGGCCACCATTTTTCAAAGCAAGCTTCCTCTGGGGTTGATTGGGTTCTGTATTAATTTGGAGAAATAAAGTATATCACAAGCTTATACTCTGAACTTTTAAATTTGATTATGTTTTTATGGTTATGGTTATGTTTTTATGGTTATGATTGTGTTTTTACAGTTATGATTGTGTGTGTCAATATTCAAGGAAAGACACAGACAGACTGTGATAGAAGTATAGAACAGTATAAGACACATGCATGGTGACTGAACTTGTTCACAGCCTTACTTTAGAGTTCTAGATGCTATTTATTCTTCCATTGCCTTGCAGGATTTTTCCGAGAGAAGAGTAACAATGTTTGATCTAGAAGAAGCTTGGAAATTGTCCAGTCCTTTTATTCTACAGAAAAAGTGCCTTGAAGCCCAGTGAGAATGTAAGACCTAATAAAGATCACATGAATTGAATGGCAGAAGAGAAACTAGATCGGGTCTCTTTTTGCACCTTTTTCCCCTGATCCAAAGCTATCTAACATAACTATTCAAAGACGGAAAACTTACTATTTTCTCTAGGTGTCAGACATACTTTCTTTCTTTCTTTCTTTTTTTTTTTTTTGTAGAAAAATTAAGGCTTTTATTTTGAATAGCTGTAGATTTGCATGCAGTTGTAAGGCATAACCCAGAGAGATCCCATGAGTCCTTTACCTTGTTGCCTTTAATGGCAATATCTTATGAGACCATGGTACAATATCACAAGCAGCATCTCCCAATTTTACTCAGAATTCCCATTTTACTCAACCTTACTTGTGTTTTTGTGCTAGTGTGTGTCTAGTTCCATGTAATTTTATCACATATGTAAGTTTGTGTATCTCTTGTCACAGTCAAGATACAGAATAAGTATCTTCCTGAGAATGTAGACATACTTTTTTTCAAGCTGTATCCTTTTCAAATTTATTACTTTGCAAATCTAAGCAGCCATATTGGAAAACAATGGTTTCAGTATTAATTACTATGTAAAATGGGAAAGGGGCTTTGCAAATATTTTACTACATAAATAACCCTAGCTATGGGGCTCATCTTTTATTTGTTACCTTCCTGCCTGATCCTACTATAATAATATATACTGATGAAAAACTTGTTCTGACTAGTCCATTTTTAAAGATAGCAACAGTTTTTTGAGTCTCTAACACTGAACACCTGCAAGTCCTGTTTTGGCCTGGTTTCTAATTACTATATTATTAGTTTGCTTTTCTTCTCCTCTTGGCTACTTACCCTCTGCGTACTCATTTCCTCTGCCCTAATGATTATGAGTTGGGCAGTGTTGAAACAAGCCTGCTCAGACTCAACAGATAACCTTGTCCAATATCAATTCTCTGATTTAACCAAACAAGGCTACTCACCCTCTGAGGAATTCCCTTTAAATCCTAATTCATTATTTAATAAAGTTCCCAAATTAACAACCAGAGGTCCATATGGCTTAGGCAAGAGAGCTCTGCAAATTCCTATAAATCTAATTTCAGTGGCATAGCCTAAACCTGGGATGCTTCCAAATTAGTTATACCCAGTTTCAAGGTGTGCTTGGCAGCCTCACTTGGAGGAAATTTGCTAAGTAACCCAGAATGCTATTTCCTCTGGACATCTCTGAGTATGACATTACAACAGAATGAAGCTCTTGGTGACCTAGCCCTGTTGAAGAAAATAGGAAACTTACGCTGGGTGATCCATAGAGCAGGGAAACTGCTCAGACCCTTTGCTTGTTCCCATTAGATGTGAAAAGTCCTAATTAATTATCTTGGATGATCTCCATTTCCAAACTTATTTTATTACTGTGGAATAGTGAAAGCAGACCTCAACAGGATCCCACATTTGGCTCAATGCTTTGCAGTTACTATCTTGAAACTCTTAAAAATTTGATCTTGAGTATATGCTTTGTATGGGAATCAGATGAGACACTATGGCATACACTTGAATAAAGAACATACATGAAAGAAAAGTGAAAGCTTTGTTTCTAAAATGGGACTCCTTTCCTGCTTGCTGAACAAGGGTCTCACATTTCATTTCTGTCCTGTGTGAGAGGGAGGCACCTACCTCAAATTCCCCACTTCATCTTGGCTATTTGTATCTACATATGGCCCATAACCTTCTTCCCTGGCTTGTATTCTACTCATACATCATCTCAGAGACCAAGTTCATTTTCTCTTCCTTTCACCAACAGTCATTTTAAACTGTTTATTATGCTCTCAATCTATACCCAACCTAGTACCCAGCACCTCACCCATATTACTCACACAAACACTGTGGCAGCCCCCGGGGGCCCTGCTCTCTTAATCTTCATTTTACAGGTGAGAAAACTGAGACTGAGATAAGCTACTTGTTCCAAACCACATGGTAAGTGTTAAATTGGAAATTGGAGCCTTAACAGGATAAAGCTGGAGCAAACACCACAGAAAAATGAGGGGAGGCGTAAAATACCTAAGGCAGGCCCTGGGTGAGAACAGGATCTAAATATTAAATTATTAATCCATTCCATGACTTCAACACTGATATTTTGACATTTTATTGACTTATTCTGACTTTTTAAACAAGTGTCTTCAACATACTATTATAATAAATCTACTGTCTACTAAAATCCACCTTAGTGAGATGTTGATAAGATTATAATAGTGACTACCTACCTGGTTTCATTTTATTTTCTTTATTAAAAAGGAGGGACAACTCATTATTGTGTTTAAGGACAAATGTATACTTTTATTCATTTTCCATTACTTCCTTTCCTGATTTCACTCTCTCTTTTCACACACTTTCTCTCTCTCTGAGATTTGGTTTAGAAAAATTTGTTCAGTAAAGATAAAGTTCAAAATCTGTGGACTCCAATTTATAGAACCTGGTTATAGAAAAAAATAGATATATAGTCTCCGTACTGATCCTGAAAATATTTTCAAAATCTCTTCTTGCTCCAAGGCCCTCTCTTCCTGGACTGCTACCCTAGTCATTCCAAATCCTGTCTTAGGTGATATTTCAATCTAAAAAGAAGGATAACTCTTTACTTGTCATGTCATTCCTCATCTTTTCCCACTGCTGCTGAGTTGAAATCAAATAGTATGTGTTCTACGGGGTTTCACTCAAATTCATTTGGTGAAGCCTAACTACCAGTTTCTGGAAATGTAAAAGTGTTGGGGAGGTAGAATATTTAAAAGATAAATAAGTTACAGTGAGGCCAGTAATATATACCCTAATCAAATCTGTCTAATGTCCTAAAGAAGAGGATATTAAGCACAGATATATATACACCAGGGATGTACATGCCACATGAAGAAAAACAAGTCATCTGCAAGCCAATGAGAAAGGCCTCAGAGGAAACCTGCCTTTTTGGTACTTTGATCTTGGACTTGAAGACTCCAAAACTATGAGGAGAAAAAATTCCATTATTTAAACCATCCAGTCTATGATGTTTGTTGTTGTTGTTGTTATAGCAGCCATACCTGAATAATACAGGATCCTTCTCATCAGCAAACACATTTTGGAACCACCCACCTTCTTTCTTGTCCTCAGCCAGCCATTGCCCAGTATTTTCAATTCTTTTTCACAGTCAACTTTCTAAATCATTTTTAGAAAGTATTCATGCTTAACTTTTCTCCTTCGATCATACTTAGCATCTAATTTATTAATAACTTACATCAGCTCTAGCTTTAAAATATTTCTAGAATTCAACATTTTCTTCTCATGTCAACTATCATCACCTGGTATAGGATATTATCATTCCTTACCTATATAACCTCAATAGCCCCTGACTGGTTGCTCTGCTCTGCCTCCTCACAGCAGCTTCAGCTGAGAACCCTCCAATTGTCTTGCATCTCAGACAGGTAAGTTTTCAAAGTTTGACATGATCTGCCCTACCTTCTCTCCTTCACCACTTCAATCTTACCTATGACCCTTTTTACAAACTTCCCTCAAGTCAGGTTGGCTTCATTGCTGTTTCTCAAAAATTAGCTGAATTAAGCTGCACCACTTCCTTTGTATGTGCTGTTTATCCTGCCAAAAATATGCATCCCATAGAAATTTTCTTGGTGCATTCTCTTTTCTCTCTCCCTTCCTCTCTCTCTTTCCCTCTCTCTCTCATTAACCTTCTGTAGGTCTGTGCTCCAACACCATCTTAAGAAAAAGGACTTCCCTAACGACTTATCTGACTTCCTCATGAATAACACCCACCAACTCAGCAATGCCTATCTCTTTTAATGCTGCTTTGTTTATTTTTTCTACCTGACATTTTGCCTATTTATATTTGTTTGCTTTCTGACTGTTTCCCCTCTATTACAGAAATAATGTAAAGCATCTTAAATTTTCTACTCAGCTCCAGCACCTAGAGCAGTGCCTGCATGTAGTGGTTCTCAATAACTATATCCTGAAAAATATCTCCACGTTATCACTTCCTCTGTGTTTTTTATATTTATTCCAAACTGGCCTTCCCTCTTACCTTCTAAATCTCCTCTTATCAAAGTCTTCAATGACTTATGTTTTACAAAATTCTCAACTAATTTACTTCTCTGGTTTTTGATAAAACAAGATAACTACCTTCTTGAATTGCCCTGTCCTCCTTAGATCCATCTATGTCACTGGCCACTTTTCAGTCTCTCCGCTTCCTCCTCCATGTCCTCCAGGACATCCATCTATGTCCTTACGTTGTGCAACACCACCCAGACCACCTAGCTTCTCATGCTTTACTTTCCCTCCAGGTGATCTGGGCTTCTCCCATGGCTTCAAATACCATCTATGCTAAAGACACACACTTATTCTCTCACCCAGCATGACCTCCTGAGCATTTGCCTGTGTTTTCATCAAGATTCTCAATGTGATATAGAAACGGAATGCCTAGGCACTTGTCCTTGAGTACTACTTCCCTCAGAAAATGGCCTTATTGTTTAACGCAGAAAACTGGGAGTCTTCCCTTTCCTTTCTACATTCAAGGCAACACCAAGCTCTGTCCCTTCGACTGTCAAACCACACCTATGCCTATTGCCTTCTCTTTATCTCCACTGTCACATCATTCTCCTCCTAGACCATTGCAACAGTCACCTAAAGGTCTTTCTGCTTCTACTTTTCTCTCCTTTAGCTTGTTCTCTACACAGTCTCTGGAATGATTCATGATTAGTTCCTCACTTAAAATATTTCAAGAGACTCTTATTGCAATTAGATTATAAAGTTCATCATGATCTATATCTTTCATCTGATATCTTATATTTCTCTCACCCTTTAATCATCTTTTTATCCATACCCATATCTATACCCATGAATAGCTCTTATTTTTAAGCACCTACTTTGTGCATTGTGTTGGTTCCTTAACTCACTTTACTGTATTATTTTCTCATCTGTCATGCAAAATGAGCATTAATATCCTTAGATTTTAAATGATAAGGCTGAATTCAAGGAATATTAATCCTGGTGCTACAATCATATTTGTTGAGTGGATAAACTTGCCGGAGACTACATACCTCCTCCACCTCATAGTACTGTTGCAATGATACACGTGCCAATCTTTTGAAATGGTTAAAGTACCAAAAGGTAGGGGCTGGGGCTGTAACTTAGTGGTAGAACACTTGTTTCCCATGTGTGAGGCACTGGGTTCAATCCTCAACACCACATAAAAATAAAGAAAAATATTGTGTCCAACTATGACTAAAAAAAAATTTAAAAACAAAAGTACCAAAATGTAAATTTAAAAAAATAAATTACATGTTTGTAATCATATTACAAATCATATTACATGTTTGAAGTTTGTGCTACTCTTTATACACAGGTATTTCTGCTGAGTGGGAAATAAGTAACTAATAGTCTCTGTCCTCACAATTAAATAGCATATTTTCTCACCACACAGGCAAAGATTACACACACTAGAACTCATAAAGAACAATATATGTGGGCTGGGGCTGTAGCTCAGTGGTAGAATGCTTGCCTAGCAAGTGTGAAGCACTGGATTCAATCCTCAGTACCACATAAAAATAAATTAATTAAATAAAGATATGTTTCCCTCAACTAGAATATAAGCTTCAAGAGAACAAGATTTTTTGTGTCATTTGCTGTTGAATCCCCAGTCTGTAATGGGCTGGGCTTGGAAGTCACTGAAGAAATAATGTGGTAAAGACATGAACAGTGAAGCACCATGTCAAGTAGATCCCATTTCTCAACTGAAAGGCTTAATGAGAAGAAGGATCATTGTAGCAATTCTGTGCTATAATATATTTTTCCTTGACTGAAAAATGCCACCCAACTCTGCTTTTAATTTTTAGAATGGGCTTCTCTTCTCTCTTAGGAAATCTTATACTAGGGGAAACTGGAGCCTCAGTCCCCTGGTGTCCCCAGGTAACGTGACCAGAGGCACAGACCATGCTGTCCTCTGTGCCTCCTGAGAGCCTTCATGGCAGCTGCTTGGTGTCTCAGTGGGCCTCATGTCCTGCATTGCTAGCTCCAAACTAGAGGTTCACCAACTCATCTCCAGTGTGCTGTTTGTTAGGATTGATCCAGAACCCTAGAGGCCCCAAACTAGCTCCATTCAACTGTGACAATGTGCCCAAAAGCTAACGCAGGTTTTACTAAATTAGGGAGCAAATGTCAGACTTCCTTTTCATTATCAGACACACATCTTACATGGCCTCTTTATTGGGTTTTTATATCTTGAGGGGGTCTTAATAGGATGAAAGGGAGCCTTGCTAGGTGCAAATGAGTGCCATTTGACTATTTAAAGGCACATTTAATTAAACTGGATTCATTGCCTGCATGGGGCAAGTTAAAAGAAAACTAAATAGATGGAGTATGATTACATATTATTAAGAAGAGAGACAGCTCTGGAGACCAAATTCTTTTAACACAACATTAAGCTGAGCTCATTTCATATGCACAGTTTAGCACCGGCCTATAAGGAGTACGTGTTTTGAGAAAATCAGCAGAATGGTTATGAGCTCTAAACAGCTTTTAATAAAATGCAATGTTTCAGGGAAGGAGCAGCTTCTAAGCTTCACTTAAATATGCTAATTAAAGAAAATGAAGTTTCCCACTGATTCCAGGTTCTCTTTGTTTTCCCTCTATTTTTCATGTTCATCTCACACTGGCTACTTTCTACCTTATTTTATGAACTTCCAGAAAAGCTCCAGATTCCTTATTTAAAAGATATCAGGACTCCTTGTGAGTTGGGAGGTCAGGGAGTGGGGTAAGGGGCAAACCTGATCTGTCAGATTGGTGACTTTGTTTAAATTGGTTATCTGGGCCTGGGTGTTCATAGACTGAAATTACTCTCGGCTTCTTGGCGGCACAGAGACCATTTTGACAAATGGATCCCACTGAGCATGGCAATAATAATAAAAACAGTCTCCATCTGTTGAGTCTCTGTATTGAGACAGGTGCTTTATAGAAATTAGTTTGTTTTCCCATCACCTTGTAAGATAGGTATTGATATCCCCATTCCACAGAACCTGAAAGGACATGGTTGGTGACTTGTTCAGGGACATACAAGTGTTGTTGCTGGCATTCAGACTCCCAAACCCTTACTCCCTCAGTAACATCTGTCCTGATCCCATCTAAGGAGTGAGACCCATGAGGGAAGTTGGGTATTGAGAAGTATGTAAAACGGCCAACATAATTGTATACTGCAGAAGAGAAAAAAAATAACTTTCAATAACATTCAAAGCAATAACATTCAAAGCATGAACTCCTTTAAAGAAAGTTTCACAAATTCTTGTCTGTTGAATCATAGGCATATATATATATATATATATATATATATATATATACACACACACACACATACATATATATTATATATTGTATATTATATATATTATATAAATCTTGTCTGTTGAATCATATATAAGATTCATATATATATAAATATTGTCTGTTATATATAAATATAAATTATATATAAATAAATATAAATTAAATATAAATTATATATAAATTGTCTATATATATAAATATTCATACATATATATAAATCTTGTCTGTTGAATCATATATATATATGAGAGAGAAAGAGAGAGAAACATTGATCTGATTTATCCTGAGTTACAATCTTTTGACCTTGCCTCTCCATTCCCCTTTACTGTAATGGTTTTAACTTGTGGAATCAATTCTACTCCACCTTCCTTTGGTCCACATGGCCAGAACTGTGTTTTCTCTACCATTTAATTCCATAAGTTTGCTCATGTTCTGGCCTGGGCTATAGAGTCTAAATTGGGTCTATTGCCTAGGCTGGGAACATACCTTATCTGTTTAGCTCTCTTTTAACTTGCCCTATTCTGGAAAATGAGCACTATTTTGGGCTGTAATTATTGAGAAAGAGATAACCCTCTAAGATTGCTAAGTAGATAGAACCTAAGTCTGGAATTAATGGCATTGGAATAATTAAGGGTTATCAAGCATCCGAAAGCATCATAAATATCTGAAAACACATGCCTCTTAACTTCATTTTACAGTTATAGAGTCTGAAGTCCAGAGAGGGATTTTTCTTAAAATTTTTATCACTAGATAGTGCTACATTTAGGCCTAAAATCAAGGACCCCTGCCTATCAAGCCACTTTTATTTCCTCTTTACCACAACCCTCTAACATCATTTGAAACTTGTTAGAAATGTAAATTATTGAGCCCCATCCTAGATATATTTAATTAAAAATTCTGGAGGTAGGAGGAGCAATCTGTTTTAGGTCTTTCACATGACTCTGATGCCTATTGAAGTATAACAACTGCTGCTCTAGATAAGTGGTTTCTAAATTTTTGAAACGAACACTTTCTCTAAAAAATGTTGCAAAAGAGCTTGATATATGTACCAGATAAGTGTGGGTTATTTTGCTAGAAATGGAGGAAAGAAGTCTAGAGATCTGCTTGTTTCTGGAGACCCATGGCAGCACCTAAGAAAGTTTCCAAAAACCACTAAGAGCCCATGAGTCACCATTTGAATAAAGATCTTTGAAATGTTGTGTCAATGGGCACCCACCCCAATTCTTATAACATTAAGGTTCTTTCCCTCCATTTATATTCAGGTCTTCTATAATCCCTGAAGCTGTTTTAGCATGAACTATTTACTAATCTCTACATTAAAAAGGTCTTCTAAACATTTACAGAATCAGAAATGGAAAATGGGATTGGTGAGCATACTAAAATGGAAATCTACCTTGGGAAGGAAGTCTCAGGTCCTATCCCAGCTATCTTCAAATTGTAAACTCCAAACACAAAATGGAGTCACTTTGGCTCAGGCCTGCATGTATCTGCTAACCTGCTCTTTGTGCTTCTGTGATTAATGCTTTGCTATGCTTGCTTCTCACGGATGGGGGGGGGGGCAAAACCACAGGCTGCCAGACCCCCTGGCCAGTTACCTAAAGTTCTAGGAACTGAAAGAGGACATAGGAGGCACTGTCATGGTTGAACTGTAAATAACTATAGATTGAATATCTGCCAAATCATGTTTTCCTGAGTCATGTAGCTAGCCCATCCTATAATAACCTCTAAAACCCTCACTTCAGGGTCACTCTCTGAAGGAAAGGAGAGCTGACCCTAATCGATTGGCCTGTGTGCCTACTTCCTCAATAAACTTTGCTGCTTCTGCAGAGTTGTCTGGGCGGCACTTCTTAGGGAGAGGTGCGGGTTGGATGCAACAAAATCCAAATGCTGGTGTAGGATGATGAGGGAGCAGCCATTTGAGGGAGCTCAAGACCTTGGTATCTGGAAATGGGATAGGAAACTATTTCTATTCACCTCAAATCAGTTTTCCTTAAAACTTACAAATTTAGTAGAGTTACTTCCTGACAAATTTTTGAAAATCAAGAATATGTTATGGAGCCTGGCACTTTCTTTGGTGCATGCTTACCTGTCCTTCCCTGGGGGAACTTAATCTCCTCTAAAGAATTGTAGAACTGAGCCTACTACACTTATGCACAATAAGGCCTCAGTGTTCGCCCAGGAAGGTGTTCAGGTACAGGTCAGTGTTCAACAGAAAAGGAAGCATCTGATGGAGAAAGATTTTGAGGCAAGGAGGTTTTATAACCCTCCCAGGAACAATGGAAGCTGTTTTGTGTGTTTGCAATGGTTAGTCATTGTCCTGCAAATGTTCCATGATCTTCAACTCAACTCATTTCCAAAAGATTTTATTTTATTATTATTTTATAATAAGTTTGATTATCCTCTTCCTTATAAAACTATGTTTGTCTCTCGGTATTCCCTGACATTCTTTTTGTAAAATGATTTTATTAGTTCATTATAGTTGTACATAATAGATGTGTTCATTTTGACATAATTATACATGCACAGAATATAATTTGTTCAGTTTCAGTCTCCAGAACATCCTTTTTCCCACCCCACCTCCCTCTCCCTGCTTCCTTTCCTCTTCTCTATTGGTCTTCCTTCTACTTATTTATTTTTTTTATAATTGATTCTTTATTGGTATACATAAAGGTGAAATTCATTGAGGCATATTCACAGCATAATTGGGTCAGTTTTCCCTGACATTCTCTTTCCTATGATACCATTGATTCTTGTGCATGAGCCTACTACAAAATTTATCATATTATTTTAATAGTGACAGTAATTTTTTATAATAATAATCTGATGCATTTGATGCTTTTATTATCAGTGTAGGGTATATATCTACACTAGTAGACGAGAATAGGGACTTTACCTACATGTCTCAGGAAACAGATGCAACATCTGTCACATAATAGATGCTCCAAAAATTATTTTACTTAAAAAACTAATAAATTCCTTGCTAGACCTACTCTCCCAAGTTCAAACACGAAGCTCACTATCTTGAGAGATTAGTAACAGCTGCCATTAATCCAGTGCCCAATGTCAGGTGAATTGCAGACATCATAGATGAGGAAATGAGTCACAGAGACATTGTGAACTTAATCAAAATTAACAGGAGTGGTGGAGTAAAGACCTAATCCTGGCTTTGTTCGATTCTAAACTCTTGGCTCACTATTGTATCCATCTCTCCTAATTAATTTATTCATCCACTCATTTAACCCACACTTAAGGAGAGCCTTCCTTGCTTCAGTAGCATGGCTGAGCATGTGACATTCCTGTCAAGTCTCTGATTTTCCCAAGCTCATACAATGGGGAGAGAAAGTCTCTGACTGTGCAATAAATAGGTAAACATAATCCAGTAATGAAAAGGGGCTCTTACCTTGAATCTATGTAATACTGTTCCTCAAAATGTACAACTCTCTAAGTACATAAACACTGAGATCATAACAAGATTGTCCTTGATTCACTGTTTTTTCCCTGCAGAAATGAAGCCTGTGACTTGACAACATCCTTGGTCCTGAAGTAAGATCAAATTAAGCAGACTATCTTGGTATTGTTCATTATCCCAGGCCTGCTCACCTATGCCCTGCTCTAATTGCCAGCTTTCCTGGGCAGAAATGATTCCAAGCTGCATGCTCTGCACTTTCTTCTCCTTTTTAATATCATCAGATTTGAAACAGATATATGCTGTAGCAGAGTTGCTGGAATCATTGTAGAAGCCCAGTAGGAAATATTTGCATATTTATGAAAATAGTTTACTTTCTGCTATGACAATAACGAATGTTCGCAATCTTAGCAGTTTGTTCACTTTGAAGAAAGAACAAGGAGTGCATTAGCAATTTAGAAAAGACTTTTGGGAGGTGAGTTATTTTCCTTAATGTTGTCATTCCAAAAGATTTTGTGGAGCACAATTTTTCATGACAAGTATTAACTTCTTTTGACCAGGATAAGCATGGAAACTTCTAGAATCTTCCCAAAGTGTGCCAAAAGTTCAGGTGAGACTTTGCCAAACTTAGTCTAACAGATGATACTCATAGTTCACATTCAGCAAATATAACTCTTGCCTATGTTTTGATAATTACTTATGACTGATCTGTCAGTCTCGGGAGTCAAGTCCAGTCTTCTAAAAATCTTTCTAAAATTATTCTGAAGATACTAAGAAAAGAAGGATACAAATCTGACTTAAAATATTTGTAACCAATATATTAGTAATCTTTCTCTAGGAAGAGAATGAAGATTCTAGGGGAAAAAAGTATTTTAAAACTGAAAGATGACGATTACACTGCCTTTAATAAGTCTCTGGAAGCCAATGTAAATGTTAGACTATCTTAAGCTATACCACCAGTTACAGTAATTTTGAAAGGGTCTAAAATAAATGAGCTGCAGGTGAAAAAAACTGAAAAATACATTAGAAAGCAGAATTTTCGAAGTTACATAGATTTGAATACAAATCCTCACTTTTTTACTCACTTGTAGTGGTTTTTAGAAAAAAAAAACTTAACTTTTTGAACCCCAGTTTCCTCAGCTATAAAATGAGGATGGTCTTGTCTATCTTGCCTGGTTCTCTAAATGTGAAATTACAAAGAAATCTAGTTCTGGCATATAGTGCTAAAAAGATCAGCAGTCATGCGGTAACCTCTCCCGTGGAGTATGTGTTCCATCTTCTGCTGTTTTTTGTGGTACAGTCAATGTATATTGTGAAAGTATAATGAACTGACTTGTACAAAATAAATTTTCTTAACTGTATAGGAGGTGAAACAAAGGTTAACTAGGATCTGAGTGGATTCATCATCAGCATTGGATGACCTTGGATGATAATAAAGGGCAGTTAGGAAAACAGAAGAGAACAAACTTAGGTCAAACTGGACAAATTTGTGATGGGTGAAGGTAATTTTAGTGGAGTTGGGTAGTAACAAGTATACAAAATATTACACTCTCTAAATACAGTTGTGATTGCTCTAACATTATCATCCCAGTCTGGCTATCTCTATATGACTCCCTTGTTTATCTAAGTCCCGTCTTCCCAGAATACCTCTGTTTCAAATACTTCCTTAAGTCTTTGGGAGAAGGTGGTGAGACATGGCAGTGGGTTGGCTAACACAGTGAATCAGACATGAGGCTGATTGTGTCAATTATATTCCCAAGACACTAGCAGCTAGATTTAATAATTTTTAGCCTCCATGATAGTTCTTTGGGAAAATTCTTACAGCTTCTAGTATTATTGACTATTCCAGTATTGGGGAACACTGCTTGGCCCCTGCACCTGAAGTTCAGGAGTCCTCATTATTGCTCCTTTATAGTGAAAAGATAAATATGCCGTTGTATTTGAATAAAGCAGGGGAAAGGTGCATTACCTCTATTATTCATAACTTGGCTCCTCAGCCAGATAACACAAACTCCCAAATGCTGGAGCTCATTGGTTAATTATCAAGACAGATGTCAGCTCTATGATCAACTGGCCCATCCTTTTAGACTCACTAATAGCCTCCAACAATTGAAGCCTTAGACTGAGCCTAGTGAAAATTTCCAGGCTTCTAATTCTTGAGGAAAACACAATTCTTCAATCCAATCTTCAAACACTATTCCTCAGACAATCTATTATATTACTGGTGATCAGAATTCCTTACCCCAATCTGACACAACCTTCTGTAAAGTGGGGACACCAATAGACACAGAAAAGTTAAGAGCAGACTCCACTTACCAGTAGCATCCAAGCTCCTGGCATGGACCAGCCAAATGCTATTATTTTAGGATTTGGTACCTGACATTTGGAACTGCGAATGTTTATATTTTAAGTTACTAACATCTCTATTTCTGCAAATTCTTTGATAAAATATGTTTAAGTAAACTATGCTTAAAGACAAAGAGAAGTGCCATTTTTACATTACAGGGAAAAGAGAGTTGCAGGAGTCAATGAGTGAGGTAACCCACAAAGGAGGTGCAAGAACAAGGAGTGTTCGGGCCTAGGTTTGCAATCATGACTTCTCCACCAACCATTTTCTTCCGCAGGTCTTCGCTGGAACACTGAAAAGACTTGGAAAACCTAAGGGTAATAAACTGGGTCTTCATGATTACTCTTAGTATGGGGAAAGATTATGAACCTTAGGAGCACAGGGATCTAGATTAGAATACCAATCTGCTATTTATTAGCCCTGACTTCCCAGAAAAAAAACTACTTGACTTTTTTGATAATTCGTACCATTATTAAGATGAAAAGATGTCACCTAACTAAAAAAAAAAAAAATCAAGAAAAATTAAATAAGAATTGTAATCTTTGAGCTTACGATTTTTTAATAAACTTTAAAAATTTACAGATTGAATTTAGGGAGGCTGAGACAGGAGAATCTCAAGTTCAAAGCCAGCCTCAGCAACAGCAAGGCGCTAAGCAACTCAGTGAGACCCTGTTTCTACATAAAACACAAAATAGGGCTGGGGATGTGGCTCAGTGGTCGAGTGCCCCTGAGTTCAATCTCCAGTACCAAAAAAAAGAAAAAAAAATTTACAGATTGACCATCCACATACCTCTAACTCAGAGGACCTTTGGTGTCATTGTACCTTTGGCTTGTTGCTTCTTCATCCTGGAATTCTCAGGTCTTTCCTGATAAGTTACTTGATGGGCACTGGGATTTAAATGAAAGTACTGAAATTTTCAGAAATGTCTCCTAAAATAAATACATAAGATCCATATTTTTATCTTTCATTTGCCTTAAAAAATAAACCAATATAGACAGAACTTTCTGACATCCTTAAATGCTAGCTTGAGATCACTCAACTCATTTGCATGGATGACCTCTACTTGAACTCATTTCTCTGGAAATAAAAGTTTAGTGCACTACTAATTCAACTTAGAAAGTAATTGGAAGACTTCAGCAAATGAGGAAAATTCTCATTTTATAGGGACTGGGGACTTAATTCAAATGAAAAAAGCTTCATTGATGACATGAGTTAATTGTGCAGTTAACATGAAATAACCTTACCTAGAATTACAAAGACTCTAAAAGCATCCATTTGCAGGTATCTATGATTAAAAGACTCTTTAACAGAAAATCACATTTCTTGAATTTTCTCTGTACTGCATATTAAGGAGACAGTCAGTGGTCACCAGGGAATCTAATACTTTATACAATTTTATTTAGTAGACCCCTATTATACCTTCAAATCTAAACATAAAAGGTAGGATTTCTTCAGGTACCAATACCATCTCTTTATCATATTCTCTCAATATTCTTACCCTCTTTTCTGCTGAGTCCTTACCTTCTACCTCTGTATGTCAGAGTTCTCAAGTTTTGCTCCGAAACTCTCCTGTCTGATTGTGTACCTCCTTGCAGATTCCATCCATTCCTCTGGCTGTTGGCAGAATTTACATGCTACTGATGCCCAAATACTCCATCTCTGAGGGTGAGTTATATATCAACCTGCCTACTTAACATCACCACTTGGATGTCTCATAGTCATGTCATAAGTAATATATTCAGAATTAAATTCTTTCTGAGGTTGGGCTCTCTATAAATAGAGCCTCAAAGATCCTTAAGTGATTTGTTACATTGATATTGACTTAGTGATCTTTGAGTGATTTATTTGGTGAGTACTCTCAGGAGAAGAGGAGTGAGAAAAACAGCAGAGGGCCAGAGAAAAGATCTAAGTGAGACAAGTTTCAATGGAGTTCCATAAGGGAGCTTTGGAATGTAGGTTGTACACCAAGTTGGCCCTACCTTGAGGCAAGGAGACTGGCCTTTTGTGACCACATGTCAGGCTTCAGTCTTTCCCCTGAGTCAGAGGCTGGAGGACATAATATCTTGAGGTACTGCCGATACTACTGCCTTTCTCGGGCAAATTCTCCTCCATAAAAGATGACCTAGGCAAGTAATTAGGATAGACATTCATGGAAACTGAGAATGGGTATAATTTGCCAATAAAAAGTGTAAGAACAGGGTTCCAAGAGCATCTGCAATAGATTCTGTTTCTCTTTGTTCACTTTTGTACTTTTTCCTGCAGTGGGATCAAATCCAGGACCTCACACATGCTGGCAGTTTTCTGCCACTAAGCTATATTCTCAGCCCTACAATAGATTCTTAAATGACTCCACAATATCTACAAATTTATCTCAAATCCATCTGTATCCCTCCATCTTCACTCCTAATGACCTAGGAAAAGCTACCCTCATGTCTTACCAAGACTAGTAAAATGTTCCCAACAGGTGTCCCTATCTATGTTCACCCTTACCATCAGTACATGATAAAAAAAAAGAAAAAAGAAAAAGCCAGAATTTATTTTTTTATTTTTTAAACACAAATATGATCATCTTCAAATCCTTTAATGGCTTCTCACCTGCCTTTATAATTACTCACAAATTCAAGACCAAGGTCTAAAAGGCACTACAGAATCAGGCCTCCTGACCCCAGTGCCCACCCCTGTGGAGGCCTTTCTCCCTCTAGCAGTGTGTGAACTTCCTTTGGTCTGTTCCTATTTCACTAAAAGCTCTTCTTTTGCTCCTTCTATCCTATTTCCTTTAGTGAGAATGTTCTTTCCAGATCTGTTTAGTTGACTCTTTCTTGTCATTCAGGACTCTGGTTCAAGGACACTTGCCTGAGAAAGGCCTCTCTTGACCTACTTAGCTCATTCACAGCATAAATCACAATCTGTAAGGTAATTTTTTTCCGTGAAAACCTGACTATTGAATGAATTCAATTTGCTGTATGAAAGCAAAGAAACAACTTTCCATTAACCTTGATCTCTCAGCTCAGTATCCTCCACATTAGATAAACCTGTAGCTCCCTTAGTTTCTCTCAAGTATTAACGATCCATTGAAACATCTTAAAATTTTCATTTCTTTGACTTAAATTAGTTAAAGCATTTCAGTTGCCCCAGCTTGGGCTTACCTCCAGCTGGAAAGACTGCATTGGAAAAATGATCAGCTCTTCACAGCACAGAAGCCCCTCCTGGCCCCACGTACTTGTGTAGGTTCTCTGGTTCTCTGTGTCTTCATGTATGGAGCAAGGGCAGAGCTGGGTGATTGTAACTTGGCATCAGGTACTTCGATGTGTTGCATGCCTAACTGCTGATCTTTTCTCAAGCTGGGGATACACACTGTGCAGTTTTCTAACACAGTTAATGCCTTTGATGCTGGCTAATGGCACACTCTTGAACTCCACATCTTATGGTGTGCTCTCCCACATGACCTTTTTGAGATCACTTCACCCACATACAGGTCCCCGTTCCAGACTCCACATCTGAAACAGGGAAAAATCATTCAGCTTCACACTGTCAACACAGAACATAAAGACCTTCTGATGAAGCCTGCCACTAAAGGTTCCACAAAATCTGCTGGAGGCTGTCAGCCCTGACTAAGATGTCTGGCCTATGTCTCCAGACATCTGCTTTCTGAGAATCAAATTTCTGAAGAGGAAACAACGTGCTCCCTGGCACCCTGGGCTGCTCACTGACAAAACTATGTCTGTCACTCTATTCCCAGGCCTGCCTTGATTTGCTCTCTTTATAGCCAGGAGGTGAATAGTAGCAATAGACAACAGAACTAATTCTCTCCAATCTTCTAGCCAGCATACATGATACTACATATTTTTTCAGAATTTGGGGGCACTTTATGCCTACTGTTCTCAGCTTTAGGGCCTCAGTTAAAACTCCATGATGGGGAGAAATGGGATGTCGTATGTAATACTTTGTTATTATTTGGTTTGTGATTCTCACTAGTATATATACTGTGAAAGCTCAGATCTTGTCCTTTTGGTTCTCTGATGAATTCCCCAGTACTGAGCCCAGTTTCCGGCACAGTCTGTGCTCAGTGCATATTCATTGAATTAATTACTGGTAGTGTGTGTATATGTGTGTGTGTGTGTGTGTGTGTACACTTTTTTGCTTAGTTCATGTATTTATTATATTTGTTTAAACCCTGACTCTTGGGATGAAAGAGGAGCAAAAATATGCAGCAAGCAGATTAAAGAACAAGGACCGGTGTTTAGATTGTAACCTTTAGTTAGGATCTGAAGGTCTCAGAATCTAGTCAGTATCAGAGATTTACATCCCCTCTCTGATTTTTCATGGTGCTTTTATTTATAATATAGTATTTAAACTGTTTAGTCCTTTTTTTCTATCCCAGGTCATGGTAAATTCTTCTCAAGTCATTCATCTCCACACCTCTTCTCAGAAGAGTTGTCAATAATGTGGGCTGCTTAGATCCAAAAGGCACCTGGAGAGGACCTTTCTCAGCTCAGGCAGGTGTCAGTTCCCCCAGTGTTGTCCTGCTTAGCTGGCTCTCCCTCCCTCCCAGAAGGTCAGAGAGCACAGTCACACTTCTCCTACCAGTTGTTATATTAAACAGAAAAAAGAGTTAACCTGGAATTTCTTCTATTATTAGGTGATCAATGCCTCTTAGTTATTATAATAATTATCACTACCATGATTTTATGGTATGTTGGCAAGCCTGTCTGCCAGTCTTTTATGTAGTGAAAGTAATAAGCCTCTTTTCTTTACCACTTTCCTTTGTTGACACATATAGATACTAAACTGGTTAGATAAAAAAACTGGTGTGTTTTCATGGTCAGAACATGCAATGGGTTTTGAAACAAAAAATTATTATTTTCCAAACAGAAGAGGCACCAATAAAGAACTGAGAATTCCATCCTGGAAGCTCAGGTACCTGAAAAGAATGCATTTTGCTTTTCTGACAGTCTCCTTATGTGTCATGGAAAGATTTTACCTGAAGACCTTCCTGGGCGAACACCAGATATCTGAGGCCTTATTGTGCATAAGTGTAGTAGGCTCAGTTCTACAATTCTTTAGAGGAGATTAAGTTCCCCCAGGGAAGGACAGGTAAGCATGCACCAAAGAAAGTGCCAGGTGAAAATGCTTTGATTGGACCCTTAGGAAAAGACCAAGAAGAAAAATAATGTGAAAAACTAGCAAGTCAAAGAGTAAAGCAAAACAAAAATAAATAGCAAGCCTCTTAATTGGACAAAAACAAAGCCAAGTTCTGAATTTTTTCCCCCCTAACTCCTCCAAAACTAGTGGCGGAAGAAGAAAGGAATGGAGAGTTATTTCAAAGGACATCTGTGGAAACCATCAAGCTTCTAATCAAATTGAGAAAATATCAGGTCTTGTTCTTGTCTCATCAGAAAATATCTGGTGAGATCTAAAAGAAGGGTAGAAAATTTTTGTTCTCCCACACAAAAAGTGGAGTGTGTTAAAATGAAGGCCTGTGAGTTCTGGTAAGAGGGAGTAACTGCGACTCTGGAGTCATGTCCTGGGATGGGCTTTACTTCCCTGAAAAATAAGTGTCATGAGACTGCATCCCTAGAGAAGACAGTCAGGGTTTAGTCCCCATTGGTGAGAAGAATTCTCCTTGATTTATGTTTCTTTCACCTTCTATTGGTTATAGCTATGCCAAGATACCTGGTCCAGTGGCTGCTGATGTGCATGTACATGACTATTTACATGGCCCAGCTCAATAAATGCAAAACTGAGTGTACCAACAAAATTCCTAATGTATGTCTTGCACCCTCTTTTGTTTTCATGATAAACTCTGAATCTCACGTCCTTCTAGATGCTAGAGAACATCTCCTTGGAGCTTGATTGCCCAGACCTGTATCCTGATTATAGTCAACACCTCCAATGGATCCCTATATTGTACATTTCTGAAGATTTTTAAGAAGTATACTTTTCTCAAAAATATTTTACTTCCTTCTGTCAGAAAAGTGCCATAGGACACTGATTATTTTTAAAATAATGCACAAAAATTTTCTAAAAAATTGTCCTACTCAATATGAAAGTTTGCAATGACTGTAATGGGAAGGTTGATGAGGATATGTTTTGCAATGTTCAACAAGCTAAACAATTATTTATTTTTAGTTGTGTGAGAGAGTACAATTTATTTATATTTGTTTGTTTGTTTGTTTATGGTTAGCAGAACTGAACTCAGGGTTGCTTAACCACTGAGCCACATCCCTAGTCCTTTTTATTTTTATATATTTTATTTTGAGACAGAGTCTTTTTAAATTGCTTAGGGCCTTGCTAAGTTGCTGATGCTGACTTTGAACTTGAGATCCTCACGCCTTGGCCTCCCAAGCTACTGGGATTACAGGCCTGTGCCTGTAATAATTATTTAACCTGCTTCTGCAAAATAAAGCCAGTAATAGGATTCTGGAATTATATTAGTTAATACATATAAAGTACTTAGGAACCTGGCAATAAGAAACATTCAGTAAATAGAAATTATAGTCATTACTACTGATAAAGAAATGGAGTTTTGTTAAACAGCTTCACCAAGGACATCCAGCTGGGATGCAAACTGGCTCTGGTCTCTCTCAATCAAAGTCAATCTTCTTTCCTCTGCTTCATCTCAATTCTTGTCTCAAGAGTGTGGTCTGTGGTCAAACCTCAGAAGTGTTTGTCCATAAACAATGAGTTTTAACTGAATGAAAAGTAGCTATGAAATAATCTGATACTAGGAGGCATGTTATAGAAATGCATGCTGTTTTTACAGATAAAAAAAAAATATGAACAGTTCTTTCCAGAAAATTGTGTTTCTGCTCAGTTTGCAGTTCCTTGTTGGCATCTAACTTCCTGAAAAATGAGTGTCCCATATCCACTTCCCTATTTGGGACCTATTGTAAGTAATTATAGTTTTTATAATTTTGAATTTTAGAATGATGATTAGTGGTCCTTTTGAGAACTTATGGATTCTTCAATATTAGAGCCCCAGAAATTTGTAAACACTGGGGAGGGGAAGGCCTGGTACTGGTACCTAAGAGCCAAACCAGACCTCTCACCTGAAAGTCCAAATAAAGATAGCCCTGTGGCATCTGAAGAAGCTTCAAAGCACAGGAGGTTCTCCTCTCATTCCTCTTCTTCACTACCCTGCCATCACTGTCCTCCAATAAAATCCCACCATTCTACCCCAAGATGTTAATCTGTGAGCTTGTCTTTACTTCATATCCTGAAGGTTCATGTAGACATCTTCAGGTCTTGGGGAGAATTAACTTCTGACTGCTAGAAATGACCAAAATGTCATCTTGTGTGCTTATCCATGGATCTCGTTTACCTTTTTGCTTCCCCTCTGCACTGTTCTGTATCACAGAGTGGGGAGACAGTAAAGGAAGCAGGTTGGCTAACTTCTGAGTGCTGTTTTCCAGGGACCTAAGTTATGTTCACAGGCACATGCCTATGGTTGAGTTTGGCCTAAGAAGTCACTGATAGAAGATTGGAGGTCAGAGGAAAGAAGGGAAAAGTTTCCCTTTCTATGCTTGGGGTAGGTTTTCAGCAGTGTTGTTCCTTTTCTGTGTCTCCAGCAAACTTTTCAATGACCTACATTGGCTTTGGCTTTCAATGGGTAAGCCCCACCCTGACCCCAGGGCACTGACAGTAACCTTGTCTCTTGCGCCTTCAGACATAAGATGGCAGGGGCTCCCTGTGGTTGCTTATCTGAGTTGCCTCTCTCTGTACTCATTGATTAAGCAGCATAACTTGGATATCAATTCTCTGTGTTTGTTTTATACACTCAGACTGGTTTCTGTTTTTCTAGCTGGACTTGTATGATAGAGGCTGATTTTAGAAAAAGGTGGAAATGGTGGGGTAGACATCAGTATAAACTCATGAGTATAGTGTGTTGGTTCATGGACACTGAGTTTTAACTGAATAGAAAGTAGCTATGAAATGATCTGATATTAGGAGACATATACATTTATGTTGTGGAAATAAGCTCGGATTGAACATATTTTGATCTGAACTGTTGTGGAAAATGTTTAGATTGAAAATAAGGTATTATTGGCTCCTAAAATACTGTACTACAGGCTGGAAGGAAGTCAGTACACACCAGCTTAAAGATGGGGACACATCACATCCAGGGCCTTGGCACATCAAAACTAAAAGCTTTCTCTCCTACAAGAATGTAGTTCTCTCTCTGACAGTTGCTTCATGTCAGCAGGGAAGGAAAGGGCTCCTGTCACTCAGGTAGCAACAGACAAAAGACCTTGTCATACTCAGGATGAAAGATCAAAATAGCTAATTGAAAGGAGTATTTCACAATGTGACAGTGTCCATCACCATAAAGGATAATTGCTTTCTTTTTTCATTCTATAATTGAGTGAATGCCTACTATATGTTGTGTTATTTCAGGTACTGGAGTCAAAATCATCAGCAAATAAAAAATACCTGTCTTCATGGAGCATATAATATGGGGGAGAAAAAGGACAATACACAAATAGTAGCATAAATATTAAAATAGTGATATATACTATAGCAAAAAATAATGGAGGATGATGAATAGTGTTTGGAAGAGAGGGTTCAAATTTTAGATGGGAAGACCACTTAGAGTGGCATTCACATGAAGTCCTGAAGGAGATGATGGAGAGAGATGTGGGCCTTGGGGTAAAGGACATCTAGGCAGAAATGGAAAGGGCATCATAACAAGGAGGGAAGTGAAAAATACAGAGGACTCCACAGGCAGTATGAAATGTCTGGCCAGAACCTCTGGAAAAATGACAGCATTATTAGTCGAAAAGGGGCAACAATGAAGTGGAGGAGTTTTGCTTAGGGTTGGGACCAGGAAGATTTGGAGCTTAATACTTAGATGTAAATAGTGATAGCCTATTACACATTTAAAAGGAGATGCCACTTAGGCAGCTGCTTCTATGCATCTGAATCTGGAATTCAGAGAGAGAGAGAGAGAGAGAGAGAGAGAATGAATATCGGTCCTGGAGTTGTCAGCAAATCAAGAATACTTACGTAGCTTTTAAAGCACAAGGGAGTGACAGTGAGCTTAGATAGGCAAGTAAAGGTCAGAGATTGAGTCTTTGGCACTCCAACATGAAGAGGTCAGGGAGATGAGTGGGAACTTGAAAAGAAGCCTTGGTAGCGATAGCAAATGAGCTGTGAGGCAAAATCTGAAGGGGTAGCAGTGTCCTAAAAGTTTAGCAAAAAGCAAGTGTGAATCAAGACAGAATGTGGCGAATAGTGCAAATAATTGGACAAAGGTGAGGATGGAAGTCAGAGCATGCAGGTGCAGATGATGTAGGTGAGTAGCTGAGGTGGGAGCTTGCAGAGGCCTTTTCTTTTTGCTTTTATTTTCTCAGTAAAATATGAAGATGAGAAGGAAGAAAGAAGCCATCAACAAAGGAGGATGGGGCACAGGTGTTGGAGGTTTAAGGACAGATCTGAAAGTATAAAATACTTGACTAGTACAATGAGAGAGAAATGGACTTGGAAATATAATTTCCAGTTAGTCTTAGAGCCCACTTGAGATTTGTAATCACAAATTGAAGGTGAGGCCATTCATCCTGGTTTTATGCTTTTCTCCAGCTGTGTTGAATTGCAGAGTGGAGTAGACAAAGAGTTCCATTTAACTAGGACTGTGTTTTTGCCTATGATGAAGCTAAAAAATAGCAAAGAAGTCACAGATATATACAAGGGAAGGGTTACAATTACTGGTCAACAGAATTTAGGTGGGTAAAAAGGGGATTGAATGTAAGATTGCTTAGAAAAAATTGAATCATTGGAAACAGTGATAAAATGTAGGTTCTGATGGGGTCAAGAGAGATTGGAGAATTGGTACTAGAACGAGTGAGCTGGGAAGATGGTACATGTTGGTCAGAGAGGGTGATTCTAGAAATAGAGTATATGAAGGGGACATAGTTCAGTTAAAACAAGGTCTATGGTATAATCCCAGGAGCAAATGGCTGAGGAATATAGATGAGAGGAAAAAGAAAGGAAGTCACTGACTTACAAGCCAGGGGACTACAAAGATCATATTAGATTAGATGGATACTGAAATCTCCAGGAAGTAGGCATGGTATAAAATACTGACAGCAAACCAGGATTAAAATTTTCAGGAATTAAGTATGAGTTGTTAAGTGCAGCCTGAACAACTGTGGTGTGGAATAGCCTGGCAATCTGAGACTCAAAGCTGAGTGTTTTCGTGGAGAAAGGAGAAAATAGGAAAGTAGCAGCGATGAGAGACCAAAAGGACACCATGCCTCCTGCCATACCTGCCCAGCATATGAGAAGACAGAGGGCTGGCAGTGGCCATTTGCAAAAGCTCTGGGGGAACAGTCTCCTCGACAAAAGAGCCAAGTTCTAGAACATGAAGGACTAGGAATAGAGATGTTTTTAATTCTAATGGACCAGGAGTTCTAAAAGTCATAGTGGAGGGTTTTAGGACTTCAAAATAGATAAGATCAAAAACAGACCTCATGGAATTCAGAGTATAAGGGATAGCCTGGCAACCAGGACTTTTATATGGCTTTCTTTTGTCAAAACTTCAACTTTCTTTAGCTATTGTCTTGTAGCACAGTCTAATTATCCAGGGACTTGTTTCTCCTCACCGGGCAAGTAGCACAAAGACACAAACATATGCACTGGGCTGTATTTAAGAGATTCTTCACCAGGCTGTGATGCACGATACCTAAGAGAAAATTATGAAGATTGGAAAGCTCAGGGTAGTAAGTTTCTTTTATACTTAGAGAAATTTGCATGAAAGAGAGAAGGAATTAAAATGTAAAATACCAGATCTGAAATTGGGCCTGTTATAGGAAATGCTTTTTCCACTGTTACCCCAAGGATAAGATGTTAGAATAGATTTCAGGCATGTGGGGAGGAACAAAATAGATTTTGAGTCCTTACAACAGTCATAGGTTTATATTTTGAAAGCTGCAAAAGCAAACTTTTATGTTTTTTTGCAGATCAGACTTTCAGTGACTTTCAACCTCATTTATACTTAATGGTTGAAAATATAATCCAGCCACTTTCAGGTTAATTCAGACCAATAAGAGATTATTTGTTCATTTCAAGTAAAATCACAAATGCAGAAATACTGTTTCCATCTCCTGGAGTATCAATGCCCTACGGTTGGGGTCTGAAGATTTGTCTTTGTTGCTGAGAGAGAACTGGTGCTTAGGTCTGATCTAGATAGCAATAGTGCTATGAAAAATTAGTATGCCAAGATCTCTGTCAGAAGTGCAAGGTGATCACTGGCACCCACTGTACTCTGTCCTGCTTCTAATCTCACTATCCAGGCAGGCTTCCATGGCTGTGACTTCTCCTCATAAACGTGAGATTCATTGAGGACCAGTGGCTATCTCTCCACCCTCCCCATAATTCTTACTTGGGTGGTGGAGAGTAAAACAGATGGGATCTTTGGAATATCTGATCAGACTCCTCAGCCCATAGGAACATAGTTTAGGGTGTGGTGCTCTCGTGGCTCTGTCTTACAGGCTTGGCTATGCAATGTTAGGAGTAACAGTTTACTCCTGTAGTAGATATCCATGATTATAGAAAGAATTCTCCATGAGGCTTCTGTTTCCCAGGCTTTAACCAAGATGGAAGACCCACATACACTGTACATTGTCAGATCTTCAATTTTAAAATGGATTTTTTATGTTACCTCACATATTGGGCATGGAGTTGGCATGTCTCTTTTCCCCTATCTCCAACAAGAAGCAAGAGTTTTCTCTTGTGTCTAACATTCCTATTTTTCCAATTGATCCTCCCTAGTATCAGAGTTCAAGCCACTTTTAGCTCATAAGGACATGGAAATTTGGCCAGGCAGGGAGAACAAAACATTGTTATTGAAGTCATACACTGTATCCCTGGAATAAAGCATTTTATGCCCTTGTTCTTTGGTTTTTCCATGAGGAAGAACTTTTTTTGGGGTGTGGGGGCAGATACCAGGGATTGAACTCAGGGGCACTCAAACACTCAGCCATATCCTCACATTGCCAGCCCTATTTTGTATTTTATTTAGAGACAGGATTGAGTTGCTTAATGCTTTGTTTTTGCAGAGGCTGGCTTTGAATTTGCAATCCTCCTGCCTTAGCCTCTCAAGCCACTGGGATTACAGGTGTACGCCACCACATCTGGCTCCTCATGAGAAAGAACTTTAATACTATTGGATAAAACATGTGGTAAGTTTTCACCTTTTCCTATTTTTATTTTAGTGAAAAACTGAAAGCTGATAAAATGAGATAATTTGCATAGCAATTGTGAATGTTGTTTCAAAGAAATTTGCTAAATGAGTGAAGAATAATTGTTTTATATTCTAGAAAATAAAAAGAAAGAAAGCAGATGGCTCCTCGTGCTTGTGTTGGCTTTCAGGCTGGTTCCAAATGGCAAACTATTGCTGGGCAAATATTTGGAATTGAAATGACCCTACACTATTTGTTGAGAATATTTCAGTACTCTGTGTACCTTGCAAGTCATGTTCACCACTATAAAAAGACATAAAATGTGAGAGGGGAATCAATGATTTATTAGAGTATGAGAATGGAGTTTGGGGAGAAAAAGCTAGTGAAGGAGCAGATATCCATCACTAAATGGCAAAGATGCTAGCAGGAAGGAAGGACTCCAAGTACATTGTGGAATTTGAAGTTAAGGTAGGCAATACTTTTAACAAGACATGAACAAACTCAATGTGCTGGATTCTTCTAGAGAACAGAGCTGTTATCAAATGAAAAGCAGATCTTGAATTATTGATTCTGTTCTCTGTAAGTCAAAGGCAACATAATTTAATTTTGATAGAGCCAATAGTCTAATAGTTTCATTTTTTGGCTTTTAGTTAAACTCACTATATTTTGGAATAATTTTGATGATAAAAGTAAAGTACAATAATAAATGTCTGAAAAATATCAAATTGCTTAGGCTTAAAAAGAAAGTTTGAGGCATAACTGGTAATGTAAAGTGAGTTTCAGAGGCTGTGAACTGGCTCACTTGACATTCTAGTTTTTTTTTAAAATTTTTTTAGAGTAATTAAGAAGCAAGAAGAGGTGGGGAGCTGGTATAGCTCATGCAGACAGATGGCCCGAGTTTCCATTCCCACTGTGCCACTTAATATCTGTTTGATATTGGGCAAGTTTTAACCTGTCTTAGGTTCTACAGCTTGCCTAAGTGTTAGTTTCTTCTGGATAATGGAAAGAATAAAATCTCTTTCATGATTTGCAAGAATGAGACCCATATTATGTCACTTAGCACAGTGTCTGGGGTACAGATGTAGAATTTTGCAACTAGTCCCTCCTAGTGTATTTGTTATACAAAGAATTAAACTAATATTGCCTGAACTATTTGATATTTTTTGAATGCATTTGGGAATAAATTTAATAAAAGGACACAATTGTTCTGCTTTATGGCCCATAATGAGTGAAAAACAACTGAAAGCCCATTATCTCATTGGAAGGAGGCTAGAAAAACCCAGATTCCTTATTTCCTTGAAGTAAATGGATTTATTTCTTCTGCCATGCTTTGGCTGCTCCTGGACTCTGGACTCCCTCATTCCTCTTCTCTATGCAATTGGTATATTGAGGTATGATTTCTATTTGTCAGGGTTAGAAGTTGGCAAATATAATTTACCATACTCCACCCCAACTAATGCTCATTCCTATAGTAGGAATTTATTTTTCTCTTCATGTTGTGATGTATTCCAGAAAAGGACATTGTGTTATGGGGTGGGGACGAGGGTTCTCTAAAAACAGATGGAACTCTTCAAGATTCTGCTCACATGTGTCTTATCCATGAAATGTTTCTTCAGTTCTCTAGTAAGAATTCATTCCCTCAAGCAGTTTCTACAGTTCACTTTTGCATGCATGTCTCACTATATCTTGAAATATAGTTGTTTTTCACATGTCAGTCTTCCTTCATACTCAGTAACATCTCTGAGCTCCAGCACCAGTCTTCTCCTTCTCTGTTAGCCTTCTCACTGTACTTAGCATCTGGTTTTGAACACAACCAGTATCCAAACAAGGTGAGTCCCTATCCATGGATCACCCTGTATAGAACCCCAAGACAAGAGTTTGGGTTTTACTGACTGTGTACACACAGAATTGTATGGGAATTGGGGAGTTTGTTCAGGTAACTATAATTATCTGCAATCTTATTTTGAGGTATGTAGGAAAGACCGAAGATGTGGAATCAGCACATCATGTAATATAGAAAGCGCATTCTGGTCCTGCTGGCTTCCAGCTCCTTGGCTGAGAAATGTCACAGACTGTTAAAGCTTGCCTCCAAGCCAAAGGCACATCTATTTACACAGTTGTGACTATTTCTGTTTCAAATTTACATCTGCTTCTCAAATGCCCCTCTTCCTTCACAGTAATATTTTCTCACTGCTCCGTGTAAATTTTCCCATTTTTCACATTATTGATCTGAAGGAGTGGCTTTTGCAGAAAGGAAAATTCACTTGGCATGTGTAGTTGCTTTAAATGCCTGACATTTACATCTAGTTCCCTTTCAGAAAATTAAATAATGCCCTTTTAAGGCACAAAAATGGAAATAATATAAACTCTGATTTTAAATAGCTATAGGTATTCTCGGCCAGATTTAAACATATTTTTCTTGATGGGAAATGATTATGTCTTACAGATCCCTCCAACACTATTTTGCTTAACCCAGCAGACCTCTGTTCTTTCTGATTGGAAAATGTAAATCATACTTAAGGGCTGTTTCAAAAAAAAGAAGTCTTGAGCCGAGTCCTTGGAAGCAAAGTTGCAGCTCACTGCAGATTCTATAGTTGAGTTACAACTCACTGAAAATAGGGGATTTAAAACGGAAGCGCTGACAAACCTTCAAGTCAGGGTAGCACAAATGGCGCCTTGATAATTTATAGTCTACGGGCAGCTCTTGGGTTTATTATCACAATGACAAATGCACTGTCATTGTTAATAGGATATTTCCCAGCAAGGACTTCTTGTTATGCAAGCCAGGTTCGGTATGTCATGCAGCATGATAGCAATAAAGTCTACAAGAATTGGTAATGAACTTCAATTACTAATAGATTATGGTTAATGGGAAATATGTGCAGTAAAGATATGAGTTTTTATATGCGCCTTCTGGTATTCTATGAGGCAATGATTTATGCTACAATTTATGTTAACATTTTCCACTATGAAAAGGCCCAATTTGGTAGAAAGCCACTTCATTTATAACTTATATTTAAGATAATTTTGCACACAATATAAATGAAGGCATAAAATTAGATATTAATCTATTTAATTCTAGCATTTTTATTTTTATTGAAAATGAAGACTTTTCTGAGTAGTATCGTTGGTTAAAAATTCCTACTATAAAACACAGCACGAGATATATTGTCTTCAAGTTAAATGTAACATGTTGTATGTTAATTTCTTTGTTTAGCTTCCTTCTGTAATTAAGGACCTGTTAGAATTTGATAGACACTGGTGTCTTGCTTATGTGAGTAGTATTTTTAATTAAGAAAATCCACAAGTATTCATGTTAAATTAAAAGATGAATTTATAAGCCATACCATGCTTCCTCTCACCACAGAGATCCATGGATACAGTCTAAATGTGGAGGTACATACAAATATATATATATATATATATATATATATATATATATATATATATATATATATATATATATATATATATAAATGATGTGTGTATCATATACCCAAGCAGATGGACAGACACAAACACACACACACACACACACACACATACACAGTCTCTATACATACACATACACGGATGAAAACTGACAAATTTGAAAAATGTTTACCCTAACTTAGTAAATGCAGGCAAAAAAGAAAAAAATAATAATAATAAAATTCAACTATGACAAACAATTCACTTAAAGATTTTAAGTTTTTGTGAATTAAAAATTATGAGAATTTTAGAGCAGTCATAATCTTGCATACCTGAAAGCAACTTTACATCTATAAAGTGTGTGTGTGAAATAGCTAAGAAAAATTCATGAAAAGTTCATTTTTAAACTAAAAAAACCACCAACAATAACATGTTTTTATGCTTTTCCTTCTTTTCAAATTTACAAATTCAGGTTTTTTTCCCCACTGGTGCTACATGATATCTTTAAATGTCAGGTACAAATATAATGAGCACCTATGCACTTGTTACTTTTATTACTTGATTATATTGAATCACAGTTTTTCTTTTTCCTCTTTTTTGTCCTCCTCTTTCTCATCATTTTGTTGTACTGAGGATTGAATTCAGATAATGCCTTACCGCTGAGCTACATTCCCAGCCCTTTTATTTTTATTTTTATTTTTATTTTTATTTTTCATTTTGAGACAAGATCTTGCTGAGTGGCTGAGGCTGGCCTCACACTTGTGATCCTCCTGCTTTTGCCTTATATTACAGGTATGAACCATCATATCCAGAAAACGATGATTTTTTCCTGAATGATGATGGCTGTAAGAATCAGAGACACCTTAGAATATAAGAGTTAAACATTTGGATTTTGAAGGGAGACAATTCCAGAAGAAAGTTTTACTACATAGCTTATACTGTGTGCATGTCTACCTAAATTTATTACATCTCAGAGTCTTAATCTAAAAAATGAGAATAATTTTAAAAGACTGACTTTTTATAATAAAACTTAAGTAAAATAACACATTAAAATTTTTGCATAGTGCCTGAAACATAGTAAGTACCCAATTCATTATAAATACATTAATATTAATAGCACTAGTTATATAGTATTAGTAGCATTTGAAAAAATACTGGTCTACATAGGTCAATAAATAATTTAATGTTTATGTACTTATTCCTATTATTATTAAAAAATTCCTTATAAGTCTCAATATCTTGTAGGTTTGGAGGCTCTGCGAACCAGAAAATCAACTGGTCATAAATTCATAAAGCTGTATTGGACAGCATACATGGTTTGATTTGGTATGGAAACATGCCATTTGCATATCTAAAAAGCCTCCCAGGTGATTCTTCAGCATATTGAAATTTAAAAAGCAGTACATGGGTTCCATTTATAAGATCTGTTAATACTCTTCTCTTCTGGGGAAACAGACTAAGTCATCTCTTGGAGAGGGGTACTTGACATCCATGCAGATTAAAATCTAGAATCCAGATGATTGACACAATGGGCATATGTCTCATCTTGATATTTGGGCCTCATCTGAAAAAAAACAAATCCTTCAAATATAGTCACCCATTTTCCTAGCACCAATTCAGTGTTATATTTTCCAACTATTGCTCTTATCATTTTCAAAATGTTTTTGTACTTCTTTATAGATTAGAAAAATATTCTGAGAAAGCTGGGGAAAACTTGGGTCAGAATAATCTAGCTATGGTAGTTAAGATATGAATATAGTTGCTATTACTACAAAAAAAGTTCACATAGCACATGCAAAGTAGATCATTTCTATGTCACATAGTAGTGAGAGGATAGGCAGTTTTCCCCTAAACCTTCTCCCTCTGGCCCAAAGGCTTGACTTCTCACATTTATCCATATTTCCTAGTATGTTGCTGCTCTTGTCTTCATGATCTAAGATAGCTCCCTAAACATTCTAGCAATTTAGGGGAAAGTGGAAGAGGAGAATGTGTTTTTTCCACTATCAGTCTATCTTACAAACTGTGTTGCCACGTCTCACTTCCTATTGCCTAGAACTCAGTTATATAGGTAACTTTAAGGGAGTATGAGAAATGCAAACTGGGCAGCCATGTCCCTAGAAAAGAATTAGACATTTCATTAGCATAGAGTTGGGGCAGGGAAGTTAGTAGGAATAACAATAGCCTCTGCCACAGGGCCTCACATATCTGGCCAGTTGGAAATATACAGGTTTTAATTATTATCTTGATGAAGTCTCTTGTTATGGATACTCTGTTACTGAGAATGTTTTTGCAAGGTCAAAATAATAGATCAATTCACAGGGATTGTCATCCCCTACCCAAGAGGCAAGTCCAGTCAGTCACACAGGAGCTTAACTTTTGAAGACAATGCATTGTTGAGCCAAAGCTGATCAAATCAAACAGGTGCTATTTTCATATCAGAGACCCCAGCTGAGCTCAGTGCCTAGTAAATCATTCCAAATGAAAATTTGGAATCTAGGAGATAATTCCTCCATGAATATTGAAGAGAGAAAGGGACAGAGAATCAACAGCAGTACATTAAAAGCCACAAGACCCAGTGGTTATGAACATCTTTGGGGTTAGTTTGGGTGGGTTGGAACTCTGGCTTTACACATTTTAAGAACACGGGAACATTACATAGGCAAACCTCAGTTTCTTTCTTTGTGAAATTGGAATAAAAATACTAAATCACTCATATACTTGTACATGGATTATATTATATAATGCATATAAATACTTACAACAGTGCTTGACATCTATTAAGGCCTAAATAAATATTAACTATTGTTAATCTGGAGTCCTTAAAATTCTCTACGGTCTGTTTTATTTTGCAAAGACTCTTACTCCATGATTAACTCTTTTTCAAGCTGGAAATCAGGAGAGGCCAAGGAAAACAGAGAGAAGCAGCCAAGCAGAGGAGCCAGGCTTTGCTCCAACTCTAGGACACACAGATGGGAAACCCATGAACTGCCAAGTTCCCCAACAAATCCATCCTGCAAGGCTTCTCATGGAGAAAGAATCCCTAGATAGTTTCCTTTTCCAATTCATTTTCTGATAACCTTCAAACAATAAGAACGAAGCCCAAACTCTTCTCCCAATCAGCCCTGGAAGAATAAAAATAATAATAAACAACCACAAATACAGCAAGGCACCTCCCATTAAAGCTATTGTGGGGTAGATGAAGCCTCTTGGAAATGTGCAGAAAAACAGCAATATCTTGATAAATAAGCTACAGCTGCAATGTGCTTGTGCCGATAATAAGTAGCATGGAGCAACTGCCTCTTCTACAAAACCCTGGGATTTATGTCCAGTCTGCCTGCATTGAAAACTAGAGAATTAACTCATGAAAACCATACATCAACACGTGTAGAAAAGGGAATCACGATATAGAAATGAAATTAGCATGAAATTAGTTAGCTGTAGGACATAAATAGAGGTACTGACATATCTCTGCGTCTTCTATATCCAATGTCTTTGGAGAACTCACCAAGCCTAGACTGCAGTTGATGGCCCCTGTGATTTATTTCAACATTTTCTACCCTAGGCAGGTTGTTTGCAAAGTCCTTCAAGTATCATTAAGACGAATCAGGAAACACAGATAATTCTTCAAGAGAAGAATATGATCGTGGGAAGACACTGCTTATACAGAACATCCACAATGTGCCATTGCAGCCTCCAGAACAGCACATCACTGTATTTATTAATCCATTTCCACAGAGATTACAGCAATCTGACACAGAGTTCTAATGAATTTTTGGCACGTTTGGAAATTGTGACTGTTGTTGTCCAGGGAGCCTCATAAATCAACCCCCCTTTTACTGCAGTTGGCTTTTTATGGTGTATATCACACTGAGAAATGGATTACATGATCCGTAGCTTAACTATCTTGCATTAGTTGATCGCGTACTATGGATGGGTATTACACAGTGTATGAATCATAGGGGAGCTAGAATATGGGTGACAGATAATTTAAACATGAAATTGGTGATGCCTGGGGCCTGGTAGAAATAGAGACAGAGAAATACAGGCAAAAGTCAAAGTGAATGGATGGGAGAACGCAGGTATTTGCTGCTAGGTTAACACAAACTTATTAGTAAAGTGTGATGTTCAGAAAGAGTGCTATTTCACCATTCAAAGAGATGATTTTTCTTCATACTACTCTTTGATCCTCTGATTGCTGCTTTGTCTCTTTTGTAATCAGAACCTTTCCATTTACAAATAGACATTTGGTGGCAAAGAAGATTCATTTCTATGAAATCTTACTTTACATCTAAGATGAAAGAAGATCACAAATTTAACTTGCCCAATATATTGATGCACAATGTGGAGTCAGAAACCCTAGAGTCTGGCTTACTTCCTGTTAACCAACCTGCTTTGTAGAGCTTGTATCTCTAGTTTCCTCACCTAAAAAGTAGGATAATTAACAACTGATTTTTCTAACTCATTGAGTAAAAATTGAATGAGATCTTATATTTGCTCTAACTAGGGCATTTGGAGGGCAAAATGTAGACCTCACATAGATCTTGCCAGGAAAAGGCTGTCTGTTTTTAGGAGAGACATAAATAAGAAGTGGAATTGTGAGGAGCATTCCTGAAACAAGCAAAGCTCATCTCCCCTTCAGAAATCACATCATCTTATACTCCTGGCATCTCTCATTCTTTACACAAGACTGATCCATTCTTGTTCAAACTGTGGCTTCCTAGTGGGTTCTCCTGCATGGGCCCACAGTGGCCACTCTGGGCTGACCTTAGAGCTCAGCTACTATAGGAAGTCACAAACCTCATTACTGATCTTTAGACACATCGGGCTCATTCCCACATCAAGGCCTTTATATATGCACTTCCTTCTTCAGATACTTTTGTCCCAATGTTTTGCAAGACTTGTTCCCTTATTTCTGCATTTAAATCTCTGTTCAGATGTACCTTTTGAAAGAGACTTTTCTTCGCCACTCCACTTACGGTTATACACTCTAGTATTCCTTTTACTTTATTCACTTTTATTAACATTGCCTGTCTCTTTCTGACATACATTTATTTTCATCTATTTCACTCATTATATATCAAGTCAATGATGTCAGAAGCTTTTATTATTTTTAACAACTATATCTCTTGATTAGCATAATGACTCACATCTAAGAAGTACTCAACTAATATTGGAGAATGTATATTTAGTGAATGAGTGAATGAATGCCTGGCTGTTCCTGATTTGTAATTCCAAATTTCTAAGAGGAAAATTTAATGTATTCATTTCATATTTTTCAAAAGAGAATGCTCTAATCAATTTCTGGCTGACCTGTGAGTTGTCGTCCATGGCCAGCTGCCCATCCCTTGGTCTGATTAGACAGGAGCGAGATGGGGCCACTTCACATGGCAGAGCACAGACACATACAGCACTAGGGCTAAAGGAGGGCAGATCCCTTAAGGTGGTCCTTGAATGGCCCAGCTCTGATGGTACTGTGGGCTTCTTAGAGTGCCAGCTTTGCTCTGGCAGAAAGAGAGAACATATGCCTTTGACTAAGAATCAAAAGGTTGGAAACTAGGTTGCTTCCTCCATGTACCAACTCCCTGTCCTGTTACAACTTTTCTTTCTTTCTTTTTTTTTTGGTACCGGGGATTGAACTCATGGGTACTCGACCACTGAGCCACATCCCCAGCCCTATTTTGTGTTTTATGTAGAGACAGGGTCTCACTGAGTTGCTTAGCGCCTCGCCATTGCTGAGGCTGGCTTTGAACTCGCGATTCTCCTGTCTCAGCCTCCCTAAGTGCTGGGATTACAGGCTTGAGCCACCGCGCCCGGCACAACTTTTCTTAATATTAGTTTCTTATTTGCTCTGCATTTTATATTAAATTCCTATATGTAACTAATGATAGTTGATATTTTTTAATAGTCCTCATGAGTCTGGCACTTTATGAACTTTATTTATATAGCTTAACTTTGGGAATCCTCACAGCTATCCTCTGAGATAGGTACTATGATTCTCTTCATTTTGTGTGTGAAGAAATGTGAAAATAGAGAAAATATGTTGCCAGAGGTCATTTAGAGAGTGATTAACACAACCAGGATTTGAACCCAAGAAGTCTGGTTCTATAGCTTCATCGAACAAGACTATTTTTATCCATTCACTCCACTGTGGAACTTGGCAAGAAGTCAATATTTTCTTAGAAATAACATTCCAATGAGGTAAACACATATAAATATGTTTTCAAAATAACAAGATATTATGTACAAACTATGCTTATTAAATGCACATTTAAAATACATTAAATATACATTTGGTTCTGTCAGTTTCACAGATCTAAGATCTAGTATTCTCTGATTTTGCCTCTCTTTTTATGGATGTGCACTGGATATTACTTAATTTGGGGGCCCAGAATGGCAGAATTGTCAATTAAGAAATTGAACAATTCTTATAGTAAGTATATACTAAGATCCTAAAATACTGATTGGCTCCACATTATTCTTTCTCTCTGGATATTAGCAATACTCTTTAATGGCAAATATAAAAAATGGTGTGAGAAATAGTCCAAAATGAATTAAAGTACCCTCTAATGGTATGGGAAACACATATTCCTGTTGAGTTTGTCTGTTTGTTTTTTTCTCTTTTTTTTTTGCTGTCTTAGAGATTGAACCTAGGGCATCACAACATACCATGCAAGCACTCTACCACTAAGCCTCACCCCAGACCCTTGCTGGGTTCTTTGAACAATGCATACAATATAATATCAATAGATAAATTATAGGATAGATGCTTGAAAAGGGAAGAATTTGTCCATTACTTTTTATTCATTTTTTTTCTTTTTGGTACTGCAGACTGAACTCAGAAGTGTTTTATCACTAGCTGTACCCCCAGCCCTTTTATTAATCATTTTCTTTTTATTTTTTTCAAGACAGGGTCTCGCTAAGTTGGTAGGGTCTCACTAAGTTGGTAAGTCCTTGCTAAGTTGCTGAGGCTGGCCTTGAACTTGCAATCCCCTGCCTCAGCCTCCGGTGTTGCTAGAATTACAGGTATATGCCACCATGCCTACCATTGTCTTAGCAGCTACCATTTGCAAGGCACCAGGGCAAACACTGAGAGACACATATGATATACAAAACATTCTAAATTCATGCTTATGAGGGGTTTTTCAGAACCACAAGAAAAAAACTTAAAAAGTCAATATGTGACTGGCTCAAATCCTTCATAACATCACACAGTGTACGAGAAAGCCAATAGTTCCATCCCTTGAACCTAGAGAGATTTCAGTCACTAAGTGATAGGTACTCACGGGCATTTTTCTCTTAAAGAAGGCTTGTGTATTCCCATTGCATTAAACTGAAGCAGGTAAGAATTTATTTATCCTTGTTTCTTAGGAAAGTCTTTATAGGAATGAAAAATAGTCATATTTACACATGCTAATCTGTGCACTTGTGTTATTTCCTACTTTTAATAGCACATTGGTTCTGTCAGTTCTAGTTTTTATTTCTTCTTGCACATGTGCTTTGTACAGAAGTCCATCATTTGCTGTATAGAGTCTTAATTTCTATTCTTCTGGTGAAGCTTTTCAAGGTCATCCTGGCCCCATATCCATCACTCACATGTGCCTCCCAGATTTTCTGTGTCAGTAGTACATATCAAGATGATTAATGGTTCAATGTTCATATTCAGAAATCTGACTAGATAATTGTCATTTTATTTGTTGGAATTTATAATTCAAAAAACATTCATGAAGTTGTTCAAGAAAAGTGATCAATACAAGTCAGTTTTACTTATTATGAATGACAAAACTTGGTAATCTGTTAGTTTAAATAGTCTCTGTGCCTGCATACTCCCTGGGGACGAGCTAGGGAATTAGGGAGGGGTATACACTCTTTTTAAAGTGACTATACTGCAGCACTGAGAGCTAATGCTCTAACAGGAAAGACTGAATACCATCCTGGGCTGGAGGCTTTTTTGCTGGCAGAATGAGAATATATGAGCTTTGTAATAAGACCTTACTTTTATTCTGTTCTGGCAGGGAATATTAACTATTTCTAACTTTAAAATATTATTTATCCATTATTTTTACTTATTTACCTAAAAGGATGCATTGCTTTTATAAGAATGATAAGGGCTTATTGTTAAGAATAAAATAGGGAACATCAAATAAATTTTTTAAAGTCTCCTGAAATCTACTGTCTAAGATGATTTTGGCCTTAAGAAGAGGTACTAGGGCAACATAAAGGATTACAAAGTATCAAAAAAAATTCAAGGTTTTATAGAAAGTTAGTAAATGGTACAAAGTGTGTGTTTTAGTCAGCTTTTTTTTTTTTTTGGTGCTGTGAAAAGACCTGAAAAACAATGTAGAGGAAGAAAAGTTTATTTGGGGCTCATAGTTTCAGAGGACTCAGTCCATGAATGGCTGACTCTACTGCTCTGGAACTGAGGTGAGGCAGACATTGGGGCAGAAGGGTGTGGTGGAAGAAAGCAGCTCAGGACATGGCAACAAGGAAGAATAGAGAGCTCTCCTCACTAGGGACAAAATATAAACTCCACTGGCACAACCCTAGTATTCTACCTCCTCCAGTCATACCCACCTGTCTACAGTTACCACCCAGCTAATCAATTCAAGTAGATTAATGCACTGATATTAAGATTCTCATGACCCAATCATTTCACCTCTAAATTTTCTCACACATGAGCTTTTCAGGGACACCTCATATCTAAACTATAACAGTGCATTTCAAGTTAGTTGAGGTTTTTCTGTTTGTTTTTCCATAAATTTTGTTTACATAGCTATTATTTTAGGAGAAATAGCTTGTTCTCAATCTTACTCTTAAACATATAAATTTCAAGCATATTAAATATTTTATTTTTAACAAAGTGAAACTATGAAATTATTATAAAATATATTAATATTTTAAAGTGTGCCAGTCATAAATTACAAAAGGAAAAGTAAAACCCTAAGTCAGGCTGAATAAAATACAAAAGTTACAACATCAAAAAGACAAGCAAAACACAATTAAACCATAGATAAAATTACAAGAGAAAACAAAATGGGAAGAAATAATAATATATGATAAGGAGTTAATTTTATAATGTTCTAAAATTACCTATTCTTAATAATCAATAAAAAATAAGATCAGAACAATAATATAATGTACAAAAGACAACTACTTCTTCACAGGAGGAGAAAAATCTGCTTTCTTAGTGATTAAATTATCAATAAATATTGACTTCACTAGCATTTAAAAAGTCCATACTATATATTTTCTTAATATGCTAGGAAATTCCATTACAATCAATAAATGGAAAGAATTTTATTATCAATAGGCCTGTGAATCTCAATTGTCTCATGATCCCCGCTATGTGATGCTTAGTCAGCCTGCATATGGTCTCTCATGGATGGGTAAAACCATAAGTATTCTATGGGATTCTGCATGGAAGTCCAAGAGTGTCTTGGAATTTTCTAGATCATAGATAGGCAACGCTCTTATCTATATTCTGGGATGTATTGGTAATTTTAGTACGAAAATGAATGATCAACAATTAATCGTTCAAAATATAACTTTTGAATATGCTGACATGTTTGATAGTTATGCCTCAACTACAATGAAACTCAAACTATTATTAAAAAGGACCTTCCCCTCTTTCTTAACACTAAATTCAGGCTCCCGTAGATCTTTCATAATTTCTGCTTTGAGATCTGGTGGTGCTGTTGTGCTAAAGTTACAGGTTTCTGTCAAAAAATCCCAAAGCAGGTCTCCGTTTTCATTACCATCAATAAAACAGTCAGTTATGTCCATGGTGGACAGAAGGTCATAACACTCATACTTGATCCTTAGGTTGTCTAGCATCTGGGTGAGATCAGATGATGTGATATACTGGCAGAGGTCATCGCGGGGTAGGCGGGATCCATACTTTTTCCACAGCTGATTCCAGCCACTGGATCCTGTGCAATAGAACAAAATTCACACTTTCATTTATTCTTTCTCATTTACCTCCTGCCAACCAGTATATTAGATGTTTGGGAAGAGCAGTGAACAAAATAAAATTCTCATACTTTGTGGAAGTCAATTCAGGTAACATAGAGGAAGGAGGGGTTAAATAAAGAAGTAAACATTTCAGATGAGGAGAAATGCTAAGTGAAAACCTAATCAGAATAAGGGATGAGGTGGCTAATGAATTTGAAGAAATGTTATTTTATCTAGGGCGGTCATAGAGAGTCTTTTAAATAAGGTGACATCGGAGCAAAGACTTGACAGCAAGCCATGTAGAAATCAGAGGGAAAGATTACTCCAGGTAGAAAGAAAAGCAACTGTGAAGGATGTGAAGTAGGCACATGCTTGACATGTTTAAGAACTAACCAGGAAGACAGAGCAATTGGTGTTGAGTGACTAAAGAACAGAGTAGAACGAGATGAAGTTAGATGAGTGGTATCTACATGAAGTGCCAGATCACATGAGGGCATATTGGAAACCACTGGAGAAACCAATACAAGTTTCTGGACATGTTGTGTATCTGTGTTGTCCACTGTAGTAGCCACTTACCACTTGTAGTTATGCAGCACTTAAAATGTGATTAGTGTTACTGAGGAACTGAATTTTAAGGTTTATTTCATTTTAAACAATTTTAACTTCAATTTCAATAGCCAAATGTGGCTCCCATATTGGACAGCACAATATTAAGGTGACTAAGTTACATTTTAATAAGACACTCTAACCATACAAATGAAAATAGACTCCAAGCACATAAGAGAAGAAGCAGAACAATGAGAAGGCTAATAAAGAGAAATGGTTGGATATTTTTTGTATCTTATGCTCCTAGATCCAATGGAGTTTGGCAAAAACTTTGATATAGGATATGAACAATGAGAAGAGTCAAGGGAAACTCCAGTGATTTTTGCCTAAGCATGGGAAAAGGCAGAATTGTCATGAATTAGATACTGGAAGAATAAGGGAAGAACAGTTTTAAATGTATCAACAGTCATCTGGTTTTGGAAATGTAAAATTGATATACCTAATGGATATTCAAATGGTCATATAAAGAAGGTAGTTGTTTATGTTAGTATGGAGATCAGAAGGGAGGCTCCAAGATTTAAAAAAAAAAAAAAACACAAAAATAAAATGGAAGGAAAGAGCACAGTAAATAAATGATAATTTACTCAAACCAAGGGGTGGCCTCTTTTGTCTATACCACTTATAAGATACTGCCTTGGACTGCCATTAACTAGGTTTGCTGCAAATTTTGCACCCAACTTTAGAAGGTAATTCAGCAATATCTGTTGTATTTAATTGAAACTTCAACCCAGCATAGAAGCTAAGAGATGTATCATGTGTTTAAGTTAATGATCCCAGAGTTAACTCAACCTAAGAGATTATCCAAACAGGAAATTGGAAACAATAAGTACTCTAGGTAATTGATATTCTACTAATGTTTCAGAAGATGGAGAGATACATGCAGGATTTGCTCTAGAAAAAGGTAAGACTGGAATAAGGCAGAAAAAATCAAATCATAGTTGAATTTAAAAAAAGAGTCATGAATATGTATTTTTAAATATTTCATACCAAAGACAGTGGATTGTCTTCTCAAAAGAGAAGCCCTGTTATCATCATCATTATTATTTTTAACCTGGTGGAGAGAAAAGAATCAAACACCAATTGCAGAAAATATGCTGGTGTCAGTGCTGTGACTCAGTGCCATTTCTGAGCTGAGTAATTATACACTCTCTGACTGATACATTATCATAATGGCTCTCAGTGGGCACAACATATGGTGTTACTTTTGCTTTCAACATGATATAAACCAGATTATTTTTTCCCTGTGTCTTAAAAATAACACAACATGATTTGCCTGCTTCCTTCGGAAAAGACAGAAAACTTGGAGAACTCCTGTGTCATCTCCCTTGACTAGATAGACTGTCTTTAATTTGGCATCTCTCTCAACTGATACCTGACTACAACATCTGCAGAACCATGCTGCCACCATCATTTTAGTTGAGGATACTCCTTATTTAAAACAAAATACAACTCTTTTGTTCTTATTTCTTCTATTTTCACTTCCAAATCAAATCTTTCATCTTTATAATCAGGAACTGCTGCTAGTTATCACTAAGTGCATATTTACTGAGCTGGGTTGGTTGTATAATGAATGCTTAGCAACAGAGAAAAGGTTCTTTTCCCTCAAGTAACATGTATTCTGATAAACTGACCTGTAAATGCAGTCATTTAATTCCAATTTCAATTTCTTTCTTTTCCCAATTAGTTTACATGTTTACCCTTTATTGCTACTGTCTGGGCATTTCCATGTGTGGCCAGGTGGTGGTGGTGGGGTCAGAGAGAGCCTTTTATTTCTGTTTATTTTAAAACCCATCTGTAAATATACAGAACTTATTATGTTCCCTGGTTTCTTGTCTGTATATAGTCTATTTTATTTTATTAATATTTTAATTTTTGGCAATGATGATTTAACTCTCAAGTATTTTGCCACCATGCTGCATACCCAGTTTTTTGTAAATCTTTTATTTTGAGTCAGGGTCTCACTAAGTTGCTAATGGTCTTGCTAAGTTACTGAGGCTGGCTTTGAATTTGAGATACTTTTACCTCAGCCTCTGAAGTTGCTGAGATTACAGGTATGTGCCACCACATGCCTGTAGGCAATTTCAAAGGAAATATATTCCTTTTTAGATGGACATTCAGAGCTAATTATAGTCCTTATATCACAAGGTATAGAAATAAACAACTAGTTCAGTTCAAAAAGATTTTGAGTATGTTCTGCAGGCAAAGCTTTAACAAAGATCTGGCAATAGGTTAAGAGGCAAAGACCATGCTTTCAAGAAACTCTCCTGAACTCCCTATATGTAACAGTACATTGCTTAAGGTATTTACAGATCTGAATACTTTTTTAGATTAGGTTTCTTTCCAAGGTAGAGGAAATCCAGGGATGGTGGTGCACACCTGTAATCCCAGTGGCTTGGGAGTCTAAGGCAGGAGGAATTTAGTAACTTAGCAAGGATCTAAGCAACTCAGTGAGATGCTATCTCTAAATAAAATACAAAAAGAGAGAGCGAGCGAGAGAGCTGGGAATGTGGCTCAGTGGTTAAGTGACCCTGGGTTCAATCTCCAGTACCCATCCCCTCAAAAAGTGGAAGAAATGTAATGGTTATCTCTGCACCCTTCAAAGACTACCAGTGACCAACGGAAGGAACCAAATCCACATGTAAACTATGCTGTGCAGCAAATATGGAACTGAGTTATGTTTTGAACACTGCTGATCACACACAGCATCTTAGATGCTCTGCATGATTAAATGACTTATTTCATTACCTTAACATCTAATAAATTTCAAACATAAGTGTCTACATGATGCTTACATAATGGTAATTTGGTATATTCAATGAAAGAATCCATCCAATTGGGAATATAGTTAATATCTGCCTGAGCTGGGCATATAAGAACTTGGGCTGCATGGCTTACTTAAGATGACCCTTTAGAGCAAGATGATTCTTCAGACACGTCACTGATCTACTTAGATGAGGTCTTGGCTACATGAGTGCTCTTAGGAATTTAATTTAGTAAATAAGTTCTAAGCTGTTCTGAATCTACCCACAATGAGCACTCCACTTTCTTCATTACGGAGCAGATATGGATGAAAATATCATCCTAAAACAAAGGAAATACATACAGGAACATCTTTGTTGAAGCAGCTTCCATTTAGAAAGTGACCACAAGAATCTTGATAAAAATGGAGTGCAGTGTGAACCATTTCAGATTAGGGTGTTCCAGTATTCAAGTTTGAGCCATTTGTTTTCTTTTTAATTATTTTATTTATTTATTGGTACTATGAATTAAATGCAGGGCATTGCACATGCTAAATACATACTATAGCACTGAACTATACTCCCAGCCAGATTAAATGTTTTAACCTGACAAGTGGATGAATGGACTTTCAAGAATTAGTTCTGTTTGCAAGGTAGTCTAAGGCAATGCTTCCTACGGGAATAAGTATGTAGATAGAGCACCTCAGTCCTGGAAGAGTTCTTAAACATGTTTTTTATTCACAAACTTAGTCTAGCAGAGGCAGATTTGAGGTTTTATCATGAATTGACTAGTAGAAATGTGGATTATTCCAGTATATGTTCACTGATATAAAAATATCCAGTTAGAAAATTTTTTGTGGCTAAATTTGTTTCCAGTGCTGGGAACTAAGTTTGATCTATTTTTAAAAACAATGAACCATATTTGTATTGGGTGTAATGATACAACCAAGTAAATATTGCTGTTTTTTAAAAGGAAACTATAGTTACTTCCAGACAATGTGGGGGTAACGAACTTGGCTCAGAAAATGTGGTGTTGTAAGGCAGACTGGTGGGTGCACGGGTTTATCTTGATGATAGAGGTAAAGAAAAATGGACTTAAACTATGCCCTGTAACAAGAGGATTAGACTAGGGAAGTGAGGAGCTGGCATCTTAGCACTGAGCTAAAAGGATATAGGGGAGGTCTAAAGAAGCTGTGAGAGTAGGCCCAAGGGAGGTGGGCCCCAACTAAGCAAGAGAAAGGCCAGAAAGAGACTGACTGTGGGACCTTACTTCTGAATTCTGCCCTCTACTCTTCTTCCTACCCTCAAGTCTCAAAGAAGAAGAATAAGGGAGATAGGACTATATCCTATCTTTGGAGAATGAGGGAGATAGGACTATGTCCATGCTTATTCATGGTGGAACAAGATGAGAAAGGGTGAGTGCAGCACATGCAAGGTCTAGAGAGAAAGAATCAAAAGTTGAATTAGGAGCAGAAATTTGGCAAAACAGAGGCTGGCAACCATCAGGAGCATGTAGGCCTGAGCCCAGGAGTCCTCATGAGTACAGAAATGATGAGGAGGGAGGACAGACTACCCAAGTTACCTAGGATGAAAGCTTTAGTCATTTTCTCAGTAATTATAAGTTAAGGGTGAACCTATAGGACTAGGGAACCTGGAGGCATTCCAGTTAGATTCAGCTGATGACCACAATCAATAATATTTAACATATTCCTTTTTCGGATAAAATGTTTTCTTTAACTGTAAAGAAAATTATATTTGGTAAGGGTGTTTATTTAATTTTAACATTTTTAATTTATTTAATACTTCTGATAAAAGCAAAATAAATGAGAGACTTCAGCATTAGGAGAGGGAGAAGAGAGGAATTCAAAATAAAAGATCTAAATCTGTTTTCTCCTTTTCTTCAGTGGTTCTTCTTTTAAGAAGAAATGGATGTGATATTTATTCCATGGCAGTGTAGACATCTTCTAAGAAGTGACCATGGGAAAGGAAAGAGGAAATCAGTCCCAGTGCCATAGTCTGACTTATTTATTGCATTCTTTTTTTTTTTTTCCTCTACAAATTTTCTTTTTCTGATTGCCAGTTAAATACAGTTTTAATTTTATAGCTTAACAATGAAGGGTCATACACTGAAATCAACACATATACCTAGTATTTCAGTCTAAGTTTGTCCACATACACAGCTGAAATCAATTACAAAGTATGTCCTAAGAGATGCTAGGGGAACTTTTTTAAAAGTAGTTTTTACAGGTATCAAACAA
>CM053402.1:77484850-77505923 GCA_028644305.1 Xerus rutilus | reverse complement strand
TTCAGTCCCTGGTGCCAAAAAAAAAAAAAAAAAAAAGAATTAATTAGGTTCTTCTCCCAATAAGCTTACAAAAAGCATACCACAGTAGCTATATTATTAATCATTCAAGGCAAAAATATGAGATGATAATATGCCTTCGTGGATATGATTTGGCATACAGCACCAGGGGCCACAGGTACCTTTGTATTTGGTGATTTGTTCTGCACTCGGTTCAACAACTTCATTGTTGATATGAACTCCTGGGCATTGAGCCTGCACTTTGGAAAGAATTTGAAGATCAATTTCACCTAGAAGATAAATATACAGAACAGATTACACCATTCCAAAAAGAAGTGATTAAGAACAATTTGAGCTGATTTATTATCTGCCTTACTTTTACAAGAAAAAGAATAGCAGAAAGAAAAATGCTAAACTGTTTCACTGCCACAATGCCTGTGATACAGAAAAGCTAGGTTTTCAGTGGGAATAATAATGTAATTTGAAGGGATATATGAATACCATTCATCCATTCATTCATCTACACATATAATCTTTATTTAATATCCATCACTGTATTTGATCAAATCAAAGATGTCATTGATTATAGGAGATGACAACCCTTATTTTTGTTTTAACAAGTCAGGAAAAACACTGTTAGATATAATTTTAAGATTTTATCAACTGAACATAATCAGAGACATTAAGATAAGGAAAAAATAGCTTAGAATGACTAAACTTGTCTAGTCTAGAAGAATGAAAAAAAAGATTAAAAAAGATAAAAACATATGTTGGGTACAAATAAAGGATACAAAATATGTCAGACATCTGCCTTTAAAAGTACCATTGCCTAGTGGAAGGGACAGATATGGCAACGATCCTGGCTGTGTTGGGCCAGGGTAGGATGAGGGGAAGGAACCATGGGGAAAAGGATATGAGAGAAGTTAGAATAAGCAGAGCTTCTTGGAAAGAGACCACTCTTGAGCTCTGTCTCTCTCCAGGTGAAGGAGATGGCCCAGACACTACTGGGAAGTGAAGGATTGTAGGCAGAGGGGACAGGATGACAAAGGCACAAAATCAGGAAGTAGAATACCTATGAATCCTTAAAATATTGGGTGAGGCAGGCTTGTAAGCAACAGAAAATCCAAGAGGTAAATGGAGAGGAGATTCTAGACAGAATAGATATTTTTCCATTAATTTATTTATCAACTACTAATTACCTGCTTACCATGTACCAATAATTGCACTAGACTATAGTAAATGCTGATAAGAGCAGTTGGATCCCCACCTTGATGGTAACTCAGTCTGTAAGTGATGGCATAGGAGAAGTGGTAAAGCAGATGGACTTGAGTTTCAAATGGGTGTTCTTCATGCACTGGGTGTATATGAACTTGTCAATTTGCTTTACCTCTCTTGGCTTCATTTTCCTCATCAGAAAAATATAAAGAGTAAGAATACCTAATTTATTAGTTGTGAGGGTTAAATGTGTTAATGCATATAGAATACAGTGCAAAATAGAGTTGGCACTGAATAAATGTTAGCTATTAATTATTTTTATTGTTGCCATTGAGTCCCTGTCTTTAAAACTATTCCTTCTCTCCCTATTACTGATGCCTCCAAATTAAATTTTGCACTTTTACTCGATTAGGTTATGATGTTGACCTTCATTAAAATGGAAATACCTCTTGGCAAGATTAGCATATGAAAATTATGTTAGACTTTAACGTTTTGGCATAAATGACATTAACAGAACCTTTCCAAGGTTAGACATTGCAGGCAGAAAAACAGGTCATAAGACTGGGAGAGCTGGAATGAAGTAAATGGGAAAGATAAATCGGGACTAGAAGATGCTAGGCTAGGAATAGAGGATAGTCAAAGTCATAATGGTAGTCCCAGGAAACACCAATGGGACTTGGATTCTGGAGATGGAGTATATGTACAGGGAGGAGGAGGAGTGAGAAAGAAGCTGAAGTGGGGGTTGAAAAGCTTATTTTTCTCCAAAGCTGGCTCTACTACATTACATCTCTTAACCCTTACCTAACAACTATAGCTAAAATTTATTGGCCACTTATTTGTCAAACACTGTGCTAGACCCTTTACTTGGAACCTCTCATGTGTTCCTGATGGCAAACTACATAGTATTTGAACCAGATAAGGTGATTTGAGTATTTTTTAATAATACTTTTTATTATTTAGTACATTATACTTCTATATAACAGTGGGGTTCATTTTGACATATTCATAAATGCATATAACATATTTTCCCCAGAATCCTCTTTCCCTTCCTTCTTCTCTACCCCTGGTTCCTTTCCTCTGCTTTATTTGTCTTCCTTATATTTATTTACTTACTTTTTAATAGGTGCCTTATAGTTATATATAAAATTGAAATGCATTGTGATGTATTCATACATGCACATAGCATAATTTTGTCAACTTCACTCAGAGGATACTGATGTATCTAAGGTTTAAGGCACATCTGTTAAAATGCAGTGTTTGGTCTTCTATTTCATGCTAAGAAACAGGAACATACTGAACACTGAAAGTACGTAAGAAGTATTTTATTCTTCTCTACAGCAACTATTTTTGAAGGAGAAAAAAATAAGGCAAATGGCTGATAAGAATAGGCTAACAAGAAATAGATCCCAGCTTGCCCCAAAGGACTAGAACATGAAAGTCCTATTCTTGCTTCTGTCATCTAAACCACTATCTTCAATTTAAAAAAGAAGCAGTTATGAAGATTTCAAAGTTAACATTTTAAAAGAAATAATGGAAATGTCATGATTTCTCCCTTTGGGACTTGATAAGATCTCCTCCTCCTAAGATGGATCTAGACTTTTCACATCTGCTCGACTGGCAGATCACGTCCAGCACAGCCTCAGACAGGTTCAGAGCCAGCAGTCCTTCCTCCTGAGACACTGATAGAAGATGCAATGCTAGAACAGCAATGGAGATAAGCAAACCATGAGTTTGGGTAGCAACCTCTAGAGTGCAAGTCCACATGTGTTACATCCCTAGCAAAAATGAACAAATAACAAGAGGAGGTAATGAACTATTTCTTCAGGAGTAAGCACATGGAATCTACTTCTGACTTTACAAGTACGGTTACTATCATGGTTTGGATATTAAATGTCTACCAAAAGCTCATGATGTTGATAGCTTGGTCCTCAAATGATGGCACTGTTAAGAGGTGGTAGAAACTCTAGGGTGGAGCCCAGTTGGAGGAAGTAGGTCTCTGGGGGTATGCCCTTGTGGGTATATTGAAATTCAGACACCTCTTTCTCTGCTTCCTGGTTGCCATGAAGTGACAAGTTTTCCTCTGCCACATGCTTCTGCCATAACGTACTGCCATGCCACAAGTTTAAAGGCAACCAATCCAAGTGAACATAGACTGAAACCATGAGCCAAAATAAACATGGTCCCCGTCTATCTCAGGTATTTTGTCACCACCATGGAACCCTGACTTACACTGTGACCACACAGCCTGACTGCAAAGGACAGCTCCATTCTATGCCTGTTGTCCTAGGGACCCATCTGGTTTGGTTTTGTTGACTCAAATTTTTCCCTTTTAACAAAACATTCTTCTTCATATTTTATTTTGTAAATAAAAATGTTAAAAGGAACTGTTTCATAAATTGACCAGCATAATAAAGCATACTTGAACAATTGAATAAGGCACACATATTTCAAAAAATTATGATAATTTTAATTCCTTTTACCTACTCTCCCCAGCTCTATCAAAAGGATTTTAGGTTGGATATTTCTTCATAGATGACATCATTTAGGTGTCCTCATGTAGTGGAAGGGCTAGTTGATGACATACTGATAAGCTTACTAATCCCATTCACAAGAGTAGAGCCCTCAGGCCTGATAACTTCCTACAGCCTTATCTCTTAATGCGGCTGCATAGGGGATTCAGTTTCAACATGAGCTTAGGAGCAATGCAGACACTCAAACCATAGCAACATCAAAAGTGAAACTGAATATAAACTATGGATTTGTTATATTATGATTTGTGCATGAAGATTGATGAATTTTAATAAATGTACAACTTTGTTAGGGAATATTGATAATAGGGAAGCTATACATGTAGGAAGGGGTATTGGAGTAATCTTTGTATTGCCCTCCCAATTTTGCTGTGTTACAGTTTGGATGTGAGGCATTACCCAAAAGCTCAAGTGTAAGACAATTCAAGAAGGTTTAGAGGAAAAATGATTGGGTTATGAGAGCATTAACCAATCAGTAAATCAGTCCTCTAGTGGGATTAACTCAGTGGTAACTGAAGGCAGGTAGGGTATAGCTGGAAGAGGTGGATCCCTTGGGGTGTGCCTTTGGGGTATATATTTTGTAACTGGAGAGTGGAGTCTCTCTCTCTCTGCTTCTTATCATCACATGAGCTGTTTCCCTCTGTCACACTCTTCTGCCATTTTGTTCTGCTGCACCTTGAACCCTGAGGAATGGAGCCAACTACCTATGGACTGAGACCTCTGAAACCTGAGTCCCCAAATAAACTTCTCCTCCCCTAAAATTGTTCTGGTTGGGCCTTTTAGTCCCAGCAGTGAAAAAGCTGACTAAAACACTACGAATTTAAAATTTCTTCAAAAATAGTTTTCAAAACAAACACAGAAAGATATATATGAACTTCTTCCACAATAAAGTATGTCAGAAGATAGTTGAGACCTTCTATTATATTAATCTTGTCTAATGATTTGGCATTTAGTTACAAATATTTTTTTTTTGAAATTTTCATCTATGCTGTTACATCATGTAAGATTCATTCTTTCCTTTATCCTTCTTCACTGGCCATCAGATAGTTTTCCTACTAAATAATTCTTTGCTTTTTTTGTGTGTCAATAATAGCAATGCTCTTTTGTCCAAGCCCAAATATTTCAACTCTAATAATACTGTAATAATATCCTAAAAGGTCAGCCTACCTCTCTCTGGTTTTGTCTCCTGCAAAGCTATCACCATGACGACCACTTAAAACTCTATGCTAAATGAGCACATCACTTACCTGCTTAAAATTTCCTAATGACTTGGATCAATTGAGTTAGGGTCAAGCATCTTGATTAAACATAGTTCAGCCTGCCTACTTCCTTATTCTCATCTCACAACTGTGTTTTGAAAATTTGTTTTCAGGAACCCCATATCACTTGCATCCTCCCAGCCCATCCCCATGGACCATGTTCTCCCATGTGTTTTTCTTTTGCCCTTGCTTTCTCCTCTGCCTGGAATACTATTCCTCACTTCTTTACTTCATCTAGCCCACATTTATATGTCTTGAACTCTGCCATACATAATTGACCATCCAGGTAGTTTTTCCCACTGAGGCTGCTTCCAGGCAACACAGACAACACCTACTTGTCTTTCTTGATCTAAAGTATTGCTTTACTTCACTCATGTAATTCACTAATGAAGGCTTGACTCCAAAAAGTTTGTTAAAAAGAATCAAAGGCTCCAAAATGCTACATTCAACAACTGAGCTGGTTTAATCATCAATCACTGAAAAGAGATACCAAAAAAAAAAAAAAAAAGGAATGAAAGAAAAAAGAAAAAGAAAGAAAGAAGGAAGGAGAACATTTGTTCTTGCTCAGCTGAATCCCTCTGTGCTAAAATGTTATGAATGTATTTCAGCATTCAGTATTAAGTACTCTTATTATAAATGCTTTTAGTGAGCACACAAGCCAAACTCATGTGTCGAAGAGATGACAGAAACTAAACTAGGCCTGAATCCATCGAATTAATCCAGAAATTCTCAGCACCTTCAGGAATACATTAGAGATATGGAGAAGCTAGAAGTCTGTTCTAAGGAAATGAGATGATACATGCTCAGTTTATAGTCTCCTTTCACATGTGATCTCTCATTAGGCATTATTTGATCATAACTATGACAACTGTAAGCTGCTTATTTTGACATCACAATTCTTAAGATGTATAGCTGTGTAGTGGTACACACCTGTAATCCCAGTGGTTGAGAAGCTGAGGCAGGAGGATTTCAAGTTCAAAGCCAGCCTCAGCAAAAGCAAGGCACTAAGCAACTCAGTGAGATCTTGTCTCTACATAAATACAAAATAGTCCTGGGGATGTGGCTCAGTGGTTGGGTGCCCCTGAGTTCAATTTCTGGCAACCCTCACCCCCCCACCACGAAAAAAAAAGATCTATAAATACCAAGAGTTGTTTGGGTTAGCTAAAGCCTTCTTAAGAAATATCATTAAGCCAGTGGCACACTGTAATCCCAGTGACTAGGAAGGCTGAAGCAGGAGGATTGCAAATTCAAGGCCAGTCTCAGTAACTTACCAAGGCCTCAAGCAATTTAGCAAGACCTTGTCTCAAAATAAAAAATAAAAAGGGTTGGAGATATAGTTCAGTAGTACAGCATCCCTGGGTTCAATCCCTAGTACCAAAAAGCAAAAAACAGAAAACAAAACAAAACCAAAAAATGAGAAATGCCATTAAATATTTCACCCTTAAAAAAATCTGCAAAATTTTCTGTAACAAATGAATAGATAATAATGATTAAACAGTTCTATTCCTGTGTATTATCCTTCTCTTCCTTTTCTTTTATTCCTTCTCTCCCTTTTGTGAACAGCAAAGCAAATTAATGAGTTTGGAGTCTGAGCTTGTTATGATGATTTAACAACTGATTTTGTCCATTGATCAATGTGTGGAATTTGAGCAGTTAGGCAAATCCAAACATATGTCAGCATAAATCAATAAGTTATAGAGCACTTTGTTTCAATACACAGTGCTTAGAAAGACATGAACTGAATTATAATCAGTGGTTATCTCAGGATGGTGGAATTTTAGGTTACTTTTAATCCTTTTTTGTTTCTTATCTATAATTTAAAATTGTTTCCACAAAACTTCAGTTGAATTAATTATGTTAAAGTGTTTATCTTCCAATTCAAAAACCCTCTGGATAGTTAATTTCATGTGTTGACTTTATTGAGCCATGCAGTGCCCATATATTTGGCTGGACAATATTCTAAATGTGTCTCTGAGGGTATTTCTGGATGAGAAAACATTAACATTTCAATCTATAGATTAAGTAAAGCAGATTGTCTCTCTAAGGAGGATGAGTTTCATCTGATCAATTAGAGACCAGAATAGAATACCCTGAGCTGGGACATTGGCCCTTTCTGGTCCTCAGACTCAATGAAATTATAGGCTCCTTTGGGTCTCCTGAATGCCAGCTTTCAGATTGGAACTTAACTACCACTGCCCTTGGGTCTTCAGCCTACAGACAACAGACATTGGATACCTCAGCCTCCATAATCACATGAACCAATTTTTATTTTTATATATGTATATTATGTATATATATTTATAAAGGAGATATATATATTTTCTTGGTTCTGTTTCTCTGGAGAGCCCTATTATACCTTCTTATCATCCCACTAAATAAACAACTCTGCAATAAAATAGGTACAGGTCCAAATTGATTATGATTATAATTTTATATGCAAATGACTATCCTAAGGCATCTAGAATCAAATGTGGAACAGCTCACAAGAGCCAAAATTTGGCATTAAGCTTAATATCATTATTTAACCTCTCTGTAATAATTACCTTTCAACATTAGCACAATCTTTATTACTGTTTCTAATTAAATATCCTTAAATAAGAGATCCTTTATAATGCATTAATGGTTCCTTCACATATTAGATGGATATTTGATTTTATAAAAACACAAAAATTTGATTTTATAAGACATGGCTGCATTTTCATAAATGTTAGTACATGGAAGATGTGACCATCCCTTAAGTCATGTTTTATCTTCATCTGGTGACTCAAAGGAATGGTCCTCTGAATAGTTTATCTGTTCTTGGTTAATGTACTAGCAAAACAGGCAACAAAATGGAACTTTGATTCCTTAAAAATATGCTTGCCTTATTGGTAAACAAACATGTCTGCTGTCGGAGATCCCAAGGCAGTCCAGGAATAAAGTTAGAGTGGTTCTGTAAATTCCTAATCCTTGGTTATTTGGCTCCCTGATTCTACCTCTAGTGCATACTCACACTTCTGCATAATTTTAAAAGGTATTTAAACCTCTTCTGACCTCATTTCTTCATCTATGAAATGGGAAAATATAATGTACATTTGCTCCCTTATGCCATAGAGCAAGATTTCTTAAAATTCATTTTTGTAGATTGGTTTCATTTAATTATTCTATGTCAAAATTATAAACAATCTTTGACCAAAAAAAATCAGAGCAACTAATTAATATACTTAATTTGCTCAAAAACTTAATTACAAAAGTTATCATTCAGTTCATGAAATAATAAAAGTAAGTACCATAAATTATTTAATGAGAACCAGAGACGAATTTGGGATTTTTGCATCCTACAATGCCTTTCCTTCAGCCATTCATCTGATAAGGATCTAAAATATACCATGAAATGCCTAAAGTGTTGATTAGATAAAGATAATTTTTAAAAGTTCATAAACACATTGACAATTGTACCAATGCATTAAAAATCAGAAAGATGAAAATTGAAATGGCAATGCAATATCACTTCATGCTTACTGAACTTATAAAAAATTCAGAAAGCTGTAGAGTGCTAAGTGCTATCAGGAACATTCAGATAGAGGAAATTTCATTGAGGCTGGTAAGAATATAGACTATCATGGCCTTTATGGGGACTAATTTGACAATATTGTTTCAAATTAAATATATGCACAACCCATGACTCACATGCTCTGAATATGGGATATAATACAAATATATAATCCAAAGAAATTTTCTCACAGGTTGATGAAGAGATATCATACCATGATGTTTGCTACAGTGCCATTTGTGATAGAATGAAGTTGGAAGCACACCAGAAAAAAAAAATTGGATAAAATAAGGTGTGTGCACAACACTCAATGTTCTGTAACAGCCAAAATCTATAGATTAGATGCGCACCTAGCAATGTATGTGAGTGTTCATAATGTAGTAGTCAGTGGAAGAGAAGCATGAAAATGAGTAATATGTTGAAGGAAAAAGAATGTGTCACCCTGACGTATACCTTTCGACATAAAAATTACTTTTGAGCTAAAGGCAATTAAGTAGCAACAGAAGAAAGAAAAACTCTCTCTATTCTTGTTTTTGTACCTAATGGCAGGATGCAAATTCTCTTTTATTGAATATAGTTCTAGATTCTTCTCAGCCCTAGAGACAGCACTAGAGGAATCTGTAAACAACCCTTCCTCTTAGTTTCTGTCCATATATATTCACCTTCCCGTATATTTCCTGCCCTTGGATGCTAAAACTGCTTTCTTTTGTTTAGTAATTTCCCCAGAAATTTATTGTCTTTTTCTTGAAGGTGCTCTATAAACCAGAGTTCTGAGCCACTTCTTTTAGTTACTTTTCATGAAGATTTCTCTCACATCATGAACACTTCCCATTAGTAAACATGATGGTTTTTCTCTTGTCTTTCACTAAAAGAGTCCTTCCTAGTTAGGAAACTCATAAAGGTTGACAAAGAAAAATATTTTTCATCTTGACAATGTACATAGTACAAAACATATAATAGGGAGAAAATTTTTAAAAAGGTATAGATTGGCAATGGGAGATATGTAACATGCTAAGTGCATTAAATTATTACAATGCCAATGAAAGTGCGACAGCTGAGTTATTGGATGTAATGAGGAAGGGAGAGAAAGAGCCCAGTGAGGAGAGGAAGGAATCCTTTGTGGAGGATTGGGCTAGTCTGAGTGTCTATTGTTAACTCTCCTCCAGGTTTTGTAATTACGTGTAACTGGTATGTTCTACAGGTTTCATGATATGAGGGGAAAACTATAGAGTTTAGGGAAAACTAGACCTGAGATTGGATCTCAACTCTACCACCCACTACTACCTGATCTGAAATTCTCTGAGCTTTCCATCATCTGGACATTGGCTTCTTCAATTTAGTGAAGCTTCACAGAGTTGCTAGGAGAACAAAATGTGATCGCCCATGAAACACCTAGTAATATACTCAGAAAAGATGAGGCCTGCAGCCAAACTTAACTCTTCTGGGATTTTTTTTTCTAAAATGTACAAAGGCAGTTTATGTTATTATAGCAGATAAAGGAAGAGAAAACAATTTTTATTATAGCTATTGATTGGTGAATTTTGGGAAGCTACATGGCCATAATTTACTTCAAAAGTTTATAAATTTTAGCTATTTTCTTATAGGCTAGGTTGTGGAATTTTCTCTGTTCTTTTCACTCCTGTGATACTTTCTATCAAACAGATGATGCTGACTTTTTGTTTGGGAAATTGAACAAATACTGTTTTTAAAATCTCCTTTTCTTCAAATCTCTATCTGTTATACTAAATGTTTCCTAAAATTGTCACAACTATAGAATGGATTCTCATGTCTCCTTTCTGGGCTATGTTGAGCATTTTAGTTAAGGTCACATATTTTTGTAGTTGTAATACCTTGCTTTCATACAAGCTATATTTTAAGTGTATTGTGTCTACATTTAATGAGGGACACCTAATTGAGATGTTTGACAGGTAACAGTTAAAAGATATCCAAAAATTAGGAAAAGAGGGGTGTCAGTGTCTCATTTTCTAGACAACTTTTCTCTACAACCTGAACTACAAGGTTATATTTAATATGACAGCAGAGGAATATTTATTTTTTTGTTTAAAATCCAACTTCATTTAATTTAAAATGGGGGGAAACTATGAAAAGAAAAAAAGTAGAAGGTTATAGAGAGACAAAACTGAGCTCCAATTCAGTATTCACCACAATTATCTCATACATATTTGCTAATATCCCTTTCCTTTATATTGTATATCTATAAATTAGGAATAATCTGGTCTATATTACAGGGTCACTGTGTTAGAGGAACTCTATGGAGACAGTTGCCATAGATAACAATATATGATTAAGTGTTCTAAAAATTGAAGCTATTATATATTAATCAGCCAATATTTTGGGGCATCTACTAAAGCCAGGTTCTAGTCACTGGAGCAATGAATAAAACAAACACAAACATCCAACCTTTATGGATAGTAACAAGTCCCATGGAGAAAACCAAAGCAGCAAAAACTGAGCGGAAGCAGGTGGGTAAGGGCTTTGTAAGTTTCAAGTGAGTGGTCAAATAAGCTTCCTGGAAAAGGTGACATTTAAAAAAAGCCTGAAGGAGAATAGGAACAAAGGGAATGAAGATTTGCCTTTCTAAATGGGCAGCTTCATAATAAAATGACAACTTGGAAGAGCATTCATCATGTATTTGTGATGTCTGGCTTGTCCTACTGATTGATCCTACAGAAAATGAAACTCAAATCCCCACCTGAAAACCCTGAGGCTTCCCCAAATGAGAAAATCTGTAGGTCAAGAAAATGGAGGATTAAAGACTGTGATCTCTTGCCATCTGATTTTAGTCTATTCTTGCTTCATTTCTCATATCAAAATATATGTGAATTCTTAAGATTATCAGCAGGAAAAAAGTTATTATATTACATGTTGCAATAAGATTATTATCATCCTTGTTCCCTCTCCTAAAATATTGGGGAAAAATTGTTTCTAGGAAGAAAGATTGCTGAGATAACTCCATGCTTAGTGATAAAAAAATCATTTCAGCTATGAGTTTGCAACTAGTGCAAGAACAATCTGATTGTGAGCTGCATTGTGGAAGATAGAAGATTCTTGACAAGATCCTCTTCTCTTTCCCCTTCTCTCTGTCTTTCTCTCTCTCTGAGAGAGAGCATTTTAATATTGAAGCAGTTCTGTCAGTATGAAAGAATGAGAGTCAAATATTGAATAGCTGCAGGGTCTCAGGAAGGGGATTATAATTATAAACTCTGAGTCAAAAGGGCATTGCCATTTGCTGTCATGTGTCTTCCGGCCCTTGGTCCAGGAAATCTACTGCCTGGATGCTTTGCAAGTGCTGGATACCTAAGAAAAGCCAATTAGCCAAAATGTTCTATGAAATATAAACTTAAAGACAATGTGACATGAAAATATTACTTTTCTTAGGCCTCCAGCCTGGTTACTGAAGTATAATTTCACAGAATTTTTAAAAAAAAAGAAAGAAAATGTTCCAAAGAGTACTAAACACTGAAGTTAGAGATATTTGATAGACAACTTAGAAAAAAGACTGAGTTGTGCCTTAACTTTTAGTTTATAAGTTTTAAATAGATATATACTGCAATTCTCCTTCAGTACATATATAGAAAGAGGGGCAAATTCCAGACATGCACTATTGTAATGTTTCAAAGGTACATTCAGTTACACTTAATGAAGTACTACCTCCTATCATCCTTAGTCCCAAAGACAGGATTTGTAAAATGAAACTACTTATACCGGCAAGAGTAGCCCCAGACAACCAGGAGGCTGTGACTATACAGTGCTCGCTCTCCTTCACCAACTCTCACAGAGCTTTGCTCCATTAGCCTGTAGCCATTAGTGGTGGTTAAAACACAAAACTTGGTGAAGAGAATTATCAGCCATTTGTACTTTGGAGTGAGGAGAGTCTGAGAGTCTGCCATCCTGTGGAGTAAGAAGCAGGAAATCATCCACAGAAAACACCCAGCACTTCAGAGATCAGAGGATAAGCCCCACACTTTCAATCAGCATCAACTTCACCTGCCCCAGGCCTAATTAGCATGGCTAATATGCACTTCTGTTAAACAGACTAGAAACTCTGGGCTCTAAAGAAAAGTCCTGCTAATCTATAAAGTAACTGGAGATGCTCTTAAAGTATTACTGTTACAGGTGAATCAAAGTCGGACAAAGAACTGTCATGAAAACATATGCTGGGACAGTGCTGTGGGCTTCTGCTACTTAGCAGAAGAAGTCAGAGAGTTTAGCCCTTATATTATGTCTCAAGTATAAAATCAAGTTTTCGTTAGGTTTATTTTTCCCATCTCGAAAAAATTCGAGACATAGATGGTACAAAGTAAAAAAAAAAAAAAAAAAACCTCATTGCGAAGGAAAGCAAAAGTTATTGTTTGGGTTTTATTCCTCCTAAGCTTTTTTGTTTCCTTCAAGCAAATCTTTATTTTTATTTTTATTTTTTTGCCTACCCAGGTGAAATCATTATGCATATGAATGATTCTGCTTTTCTTACTTAACAGATAAACCATGAATATATCAAAATGCATCTGAATATGTTACTTGCAGTGGCTACACTATATTCTCTTAAATGGATATGTGGGATAACTGATTTAATTATTAACCGTTTATTTATATAAAATAAAAGTACATATATACATATTTACATATACTTATATATGGAAATATGCTTTATTTATATTTACTTTAGAAATATATTTTATATTCAGTTTGTTTTACAAGCTAAATATACAGTTATAGACCACATAATGATGCTTCAGTCAACAACAGACTGCATACACAATAAGATGACATGGACTAGTGATGTCATAGTTGTTTTAGTCTGCATATGTACAACCCATGCTATTCACACAACAAAATCATTTAATGATACATTTCTCAGAATATATTCTCATTGTTCAATGATGCATGACTGTTCTGTGGAGGAGGGGGAGTAACTAATGAACTGGAGCTGTGGGTGTAGCACAGTGGTAGAGTACAGGCCTAGCACGTATGAGACTCCAAGGTCAACACCTAGCACCACAAAATGACAAAACAAAACTAAAACAAAAAAAGTAACTAATCATGTATAGTTAATTATATATAGTTTTACATATGTTGCTATTATGAAAGGCAAAATGTTGCTATTATGAAACAAATTGTTGTGCAAAAATCTTAACTTTTTTAGGTTAATTATAAGAACTGGAATTGATGATTAGAAAGAGACTCTTAATTTGTGTTAATATTGAAAACAGCAACCCAAAATAAGAGGTTAAAAAAAAAAAGCCTAAGAACAAGGACGCAAAGCTGTTCAGAAAAGATGTGGCCTGAACTTTATCTGTCAGCGGCCCTCCTGGGTGGCCACCACCAGTCCACTTGCTAGAACCTGGACATGGGGAGCAGAGAGGTGGGGTCAGGCATCCAGGAGATGCTGAAGCAACATGTGGGGCTGTGGTGAGGTGACAGGGGAGTGCTACTTAATTGCTACTTAATTTTAGCATTTTAACAACAGTATGGCCAGGCCAGTGTATATTAGCTGAAAATCAGAACTGTTCTTGACACAAAATGCCCATTTACTTTCAGAAGAATTTAACTTCTTTTCATTTCTTTACTTCTGTACATGAGAGATTCCACATAGCAATAGCAATTGGCTTCTTCAATCTTCTTGAATGGTTCTCAATGAAATTTGAACTTTTCTTCAACTAGGTTTTTTGTCTTTTGCATTCAATATGTAATTAGACACTTAACCAATTATTTTTCAGTATTTCCCTGTTTGTTATTGTTAATAGGGATAAAGTTACAAGACACCCAGAGCATTGACCCCAACCTCTGTGGCTCTCAAACACCTTGTGGCACATATTATTAGGCTTACCATCATAAAATGAAGATAAGAACAGACTCCTCACATCAGAGATGCATGTGCTTGTATTAAATAGCTCAAATTGCAAAGATTTTATTCAGTAGTGAATGTCAAGCAGAAATCTATTCACTAATTAAGAGGTCACATCCCAAACTGGCACAAAACCCAGCAAGAAACAAATGCTGTCCTTCAGGAAAACTGCAATAACTACATCACACAGACTTTCAAGTAGACTGTTAAAAATCCATGATGAATGAAAAATACTCAAATGCAGACAACAACAGAAAGACTGAGGCTCTACCATAAGACATATTTTTCTCTATCAATATTACCTGTATCAAGCTATCACTGCTTTCTTATTAATTCTAAGGCTTTACAATTGAGTTTATTTGCTTTTCTAAGTATACAGTCATTTAATCTGCAAATAATGATAGTTTTGTCTCCACTCTGCTCATTATCCCTTGTTTTTTCTGTTTCAAGCCTTATTAAATTAGCCAAAACAATCCTGTTCGCTCTGCTTTTAATGACAATGATTCCAATGTTGTAGCACTATGTTCCATTCTCTCAAGTCTGTGATGTACTTGTTTTTAAACAATACTTTTATACTCGCTGAAAGTTTTAAATTCAATGAGGCAAAGTCTTGGTAAAATTACATGTGGAGAATTATTTGTTTTCTTTAATTACTTAATTATAAATGTATTTAATAATACTTTGGCCCCAAGATGTGAATATCTAAAGTAGCCCTAAATCTCACAGATTATATGTCACAATAGCTTATATTCTTCTAATAATTAAATAACTGCTATCATCCTGTACATGAGTAAAACAGTTCCTACTCATTTAAAATTAGAAGCAATTAGAACCTGGACTAAAACTTGCTTGCATATCTAGACATCCCAGCAAAATTTCACTTCTTTAATAAAAACACACATGGTGAAATGACTGGACAAAGGCCTACCTCTTTCTTGAAAGGTTTCTCATAAAGCCATAGTTTTTCAGGATATAAAGTACCTTTAATACTCCAAACACCCAAGGCATCAATGTCCAAGTCCCTTCCACAACATGTTTGAGAGATACTTTTTCAGTTATGCTGATACTCTTAGAGTGACAGATGACACTATCGCCTAAGACATAGCTACCATTTCTGGACCTGTTTGATCATTAGTAACTTCTTATACAGAGCTCAGAAACCACTTTCTGGAACTTTCAACCATTGGCCTCTGGGGCACAAATATTTTGCAGTTTATTCAACAGGAAACATCTGAAGATGGCAATAAGTGCATTCAAATTATTTTTTTCTGGAGAAAATTTTAAAAAAGAAAAGAAAAATCCCAAGTTCTTTATATTTCCCTAATCATTCCTAAATTGTTGCTCTAGATTCTTGGCTTACATTGGATCACTGGAAAACATTAACCTTTGCTTCCTGCCACCTCCTGGAACCTGACATACTGGCTCTTCTAGTTCTTACTCTATTTACATCGATTCTACTGCTGTCCAAATAGCTTAAAGTTATAAATTTCTGTGCCACTTTAACATGTAAGTTATAAAAGAAGACAAGATTAAGAATCTGATAAGATTATGTTTTCAAATAGTTGGTCATTACCAAGTACCTTTTCTTTGCCAGGTTAATAATTAATTTTTTATCTGTTAAGTTATTTGTTGGACTGGACTAAAGAGACCTTGGTTTTATTATAATTTAAGAGTTCTCAGGCTTCTTATTTGTAAAGTGAGTGTTTTGATGGTCTCCAAATTCTCTTCTGTTTTTTAACCTGTATGGGAAGGCTAGTATTTATGTATTATATAGCAAGAAAAACACCTAACTAACTGTTCTAAACAGATATCAGTAAAATTATGACCAAAAACATATGATATACCATGTGTATTTCATATGTGAGTTGCCTAAATGATTAAAATTTATCAATAAACATACATTCAATGATATTATATATGGCATGGCAATTGAATTGATATACTAGAGGTAAATGAAAATAGAAATACAAACTGGATAAAATGAAATTATTTGAATTTTAGTTATGTCTAACCCTTCTACAACTTCCTGACATTTGAACATAAGAACTGAACAGTGGCACAGATAAAATGATTCTCACTTAAGCAAAGTCCAGAGCAAGGAGAGCATGCTGCCCATTACTGCCTTTCAGAATGTTTTTCCAGGCATAAATGTATGCACTATAAATTAATAGCATTCTCCCTTGCCAAAAGAAATATGGGCTTGTTTTTTTCCATGTACCATCTAGCATAAATATAATACTCATTAAAGGATGAATAATAATGAAGCTCCACTGGGTGGTTTAATTTTAGGAAGCATTAATGTTAAAGATGGACCAAAAAGCAGATTCTATGAGATTTAGAATACAAAGCCATTACTCTTAAAACCTAAAAACAATTGCTGAAATTAATATGATATGAATACACAGAGACCCTGAAAAAGCAATCCTAGCTGCTCCTTATGTTTCATTAAAGCACACAAACTCATGCATATATACACACAACTACTCAGTTTGGGCTCTCTGAAAGCTATGTGGTCTCTAATTCTATTCATGATTTGTTTTCCTTCACTTTGTTTTGGTGGGGTTCATGTAGTATTTATCTCACATGTTTTCCTAACACTAGAACATATAATCTATGGATAACAGTGCTGCTTATCAGTTGTATTTTACTGATGTGAAAGATTATTGAAATCCTACACCAAAGAGTTTAGCATCAATTTCCTTTTTTTTGAACTGCTTAGAGCCCTGATAATTTCTTGGCTTTTGAACTGAAGTGCCAAACACCTTTTTCAAATACCTTAAATTTTTTCATAAACTATAGGAACTCTCTCCAAACACCAGCCTCTAAAGAAGAGAGGCTAATAGATAGGGTGCACATGCACCCTCCCTGCTCATGTTTCTGAAAAGAAAATCAAAGAAGCCCTAAAGAACATGAACACTAAGTGGTATAAAAGCAGTTTCACTTAAGAAGGTTTCTTATTTGTTTGCTTTGGGTATGTTTTTCAATTGTGCTGGAAGAAATGGTAGCACCAGTACAAATGCAGAGATGATTTGTATCACAGATATGCAGAAAACATCTGCAGTTGTCTGGGCACCCAAGAAGAGGACATTGAGGCAGTGAAACCAGAGAGGCCAGTAAGCCAAGACTGCTGTGGGATCCCATCGCTGTACTGTGGGAGCTGAGCACAAAGTCACAAAGTGCAGGAGAATGCCAATGGCCTCATTTGCCAGGCATTAGAGTTAAGTGGTTGATTTGGAAAAATAATGTACAATCTCAGACACACTGTAGATCATAGAATACACAAGAGATCATTTCTTTAAGGCAAGGATAGGCAGTTCCTCCATGTATGTGTTTGCACTTAGGCAAAGAAATGTTATCAGATAACTGTCACCCAGTTACCAGAAGAGCACTGAAACTAACTGCAATGTTCCTTCCCCTCAAAATGCTGTTTGCTCACAACAAGGATACTTAGACTTAGAGATTTTAAAAGCACTGCTTCTGATTTCATGGAGTTCACTTAGGTAGTGAAAGCTAAGTATCTATAAGTTTAATTTCCTCTGGATTTCTTCTTATGTTTCTGATAAGTTTCATATGAAGAGTGACCTTAAAGAGCGCCCATATTCTCTCCAAGGCAGAGCCTATTATTAACACAATGTTCAGCTTCTGTCAGAAGAACTCCAAGTATTGTTCCCTTTATTTTGGTACGTTCTGTATATTAGCTTCTAGGTGTACCTTGATGTAAGGAAACATTGTGCTGGCTAAATGTTCCTTTCTCTAGATAGCTCATAAGCACCCAGATAAATTTGCATTAGAAATTCAATTAACTTTACATTAGAAGGTCAATTAACTGGGTCATGATAGAGATTGTTTGTAATTACTTTTTCTTTTAGGGCTTCTCTTTTTGTCCAAGCACAAGTGACACTATCAAATCATAGTCTCCTTGCCTGTTGGTTGCCTAAAATTCATATGCAAAATACACTGGAAATGACTGTCTAGGTTAAATTAATTAATAGGACACTCTTTGGGAAATTCATCAGGTTTATAGTATCATATAATCCTCCCAGCTTATACTATCAGGAAGCAATAGAGTATTTTACCTTAAACACACTCTATAGTATTATCCATGACAATATCCTTCATTATTTGTCCTTGGTTTCTGTTTTCTTGGTGAAAGATAACAAAATAAAATGATTTAAAGGATTTGTCCTTATTAGATTATATCACAGTGTGTTTTATTAAAAAATGAACCAATAAAGTCATCAAAAACTAGTTATTCCATCTTGCCAGGGGAGTCTTGGTTTTCTTTGTGTTAACATAGGCCACAATCCAACTCATTCATGTGGCACTGGAACCTATGTACTTAGACTCAGGAGATTACCACTTAGCAGTAAGTAACAATTATCAGTATAGTATCCATGTTACCAAGTGGTAACCATTACTAAGCCAGTGCTCAAACAAAAGAGAACAACATCTAAATAAAAGATGGATATATAGAACTAATATGTTAACATATTTTATATTAACATATTAACTCAAACTTTCATGTGACTAGTAACTTAAAAATAAAACAAACACTATTTGGGAATAGGCAAAGTCCTGGGATAAAATTTCTGTTTTATTTTTGCAGAAGGGAAGAGCCTTTGCCTTACAGGAATAACAATGTGCTAATCACTTTATAAACATTTTAACTATACTATTCTCACTACAATCCTATGAGATAAAATCCATTATTCTCATTTTACTGATGAAAACACTGCAGCTTATGTCTCAGCCTCATACAAATCATTAGGGGCCATTAGAAATGACAACCACATCCATCTGCCTTTCCAGAGTTCACATCTCTCCCCTACAATAAAAGCACTAGCTCCAAGAATAGCGGGACCATAAGTACTTATTTAAAAGGTTTGGAGAGTGTTTCAAATGCTTAGAAGGCAGTTTTGAAATTCAACCAGAGGAAGGGCGTGGTGTAAGACAATGCAACTTGAAAAATAGGGTCCCAACAGTACAAATGAACTACACCACCAACCATTTTTTCCTCCAAGTGAGGCTTTCTGAATGAAGGATCTGTGCATGAGCTCTGTTTCTAGTGAACAATTCTAATTCACTCCTGGACCAACATCAGCTCATACACCGGTAACCAGTGCATGGACCAGGCTTCAAGTGGCACAAGCTTAAGAAACTTCATATGAACTTTTTCTTTTCTGTGAAATCATGTTGGATAAAAGTAAACCTCCAAATTATTATTTCCCCACTTATGAAAAGAATAAGAAAATCACATCGCTTATCCACATTAAAGACAGTAACGAAGGTTAATGTCCTAAACTATAAAGCTAAAGGGGTATTAATCTTCATTGAAATGATATTGCTAGTTTTAATGTGCTGATTTTTCCAAAAACAAAAGCTGATTTTTCATTTTTCTAAAGAATAAAAAATATAGCTATAAAATAGCATGATGTTTGCAGTAAAATACAAACTTTTGAAATGTATTATTCATACCTGCACCTCCGCCTATGCTCAGAATCTTAATTTCTGATTTTGCATCTCCAATCCTGAAAAAAAAAATATGTAGTTTAAGAAAAATGTGCTAGGTGCTTTGTAAACTCTGATTACCAAGTCTATTTGAAGAGAACAGACTAAAAATACAATAAACAGAAACTAGGCTAACATGAAAGGTTTCAATCATTTCAGTGGTTATAGTGCCCTCTTTAGAGTATTTTTGTAAACATACAGATTCCACTCATCAACAGTTTGAACCGGAAGACTTAAACACAGCACTAGGAACATCTTAGAGGTATGAAATGCCATTTGCTTGAAGACTGTTTGGAAAACAAGAAAAAAATAAATGTGGACCTTTGAGTCTGGAGATGTAATCAGCACTTCAGGGTAGACAGGGGAAAGAACAGGAGGTTCACCCTATGTATATGATGTCTGCTGTCTTCCCTTCCTTCTTCCCACCTTCATTTTGTTTTGTTTTGCTTTTGGTATCAGAGATGTAACCATTTAGCCACATCCCCAGTCCATTTTATTTTTTAATTTGAGACAGGGTCTTGCTAAATTGCTAAATTTCTGAGGCTGGCTTTGAATTTGGGATCCTCCTTCTTCAGCCTCCCAAGCCGCTGAGATTACAGGCATGCACCACCATGCCCAGCTTCCTTCCCACTTTTCTTTCAATAAATAAATGTCTATTATGCATTTATTACGTATGTAGCCTAGGTACTGAGGTACAAAAATGAGCAAGATAATACTTGGCTCTCAGTTTGAAATGTGAGATAGCAAAGCCCAGAAACAGAGAAGCACTAGAAATGGAAAAGAATAGACAGACTGGCAAGTAAGTTAGTAGCACTTGCTTGTAGATGGATATAAAGGGGTCAGGAAAAAAGCATGAGTGTACAGTGACTGTCATGTTTCTGTGGGTAAACGGTGGCAGAGAATATAGTTTGACAGCAAGTTTACCTTTTGTCAGCTCTTTATTTTTCAAGAAATCTGAATTCAGAAGATACGTGGACATGCAAAATTAACTGGGTAGGAGAGAGTCAGGGTCAATGATGTGTTCTGGAAAATTATCATCATAAGGTAATGGCCAAAGCAGGAGAGTACAATCCACCATCACAAAACGTTGCCTAGATAGAAGAACAGAGGGACAATGATGCAGCACCAATTTTTAAAAGTCACTGGATTATGAGGAATACTCAATGGA
>CM053402.1:77454066-77484350 GCA_028644305.1 Xerus rutilus | reverse complement strand
ATATATATATATATATATACTGTTCATTGAAAGTGCATATAAAGATGTTTAATATGAAGAATGTAATCTGCTTATAATTTTGTGCAAAGTTAGAAAAATTAGGATTGTAACAATTTTTTTTCTATTTGCCTCAACAAATGTTTTCAGTGAATAGTGTGTACAGCTTCTGAAAATTTGTTTTTTTCTGTTATGTTTGCTAACATGTATTAAAATGCAACTTTTGGAAAAAAAAATAAAAAAAATAAAAAAAAATAAAAAAAAAAGTTCATGTCACTTTTGTCACGTGCCCTTGAACAGATATACTATTTGTCTATGGCATTCTCTGATTAGTCTTAGAGCTCCTCCAAAAACTTTTAAAAAGAGGAAGTCTTGTTGCTTTCAGCATGACTTGCATTTGATTAATCTTCAGTTTCAGTGATCACAATTTCCTTAAAATATTTCATATAGAATATCTGTTTCATAATCTATAAACCATCTGGAATTTTTGTGGGGATTAAAACATTTATCTGACTGGTTGGAATTACCAAATCTTGAGAATCCTCCTTTCCATCCCTTTAAAAAATTGGAACAATAAGCTGGCATATCTAGCATTTGCCATGACTTCTTAAAAGTTACTGGCAATGGCATCACTATTGCTTTTTCAGATTTTTTCCAGCACATTGGGATGTAATTCTTCCAAATCTTAAAATAATCTAATTTAAAAGTTTTATTTATTTTCATACCTATTTGGGGCTTCCATCCTCTGTAACACACCATGTATTAAGCTATTATACATTATCTCATTTAATACTCTTAACCCACAGGGATTGGAGCTACTCATATATCAAGTAAGACTTAGAGCAGATAAGTTGCACAAAATCCATGACTGCTAAGAGCAACACAACGTGTGGATCCAAATTCATGTTTGAATACAAGGCCCACTACTCGGAACTTTTCCAATATGAAGATCATCTTTCATGTTAAATAAGGCAGGAGCAAAGAAAAGTGGAATAATAATTTTTTTCATTGTACACAAATGAAGCACAACTTTTCATTTCCCTGGTTGTACACAATATAAAGTTATACCATATGTGCAGTCATACATGTACCTAGGGCATTGTTGTGCATCTCATTCCACCATCTTTCCTGCCCCAACATCCTCTCCCCTTCCCCACCTTGACCAAAGTTTCTTCATTATTCCCATGCCCCTTCCTCCATTATGGATCAGCATCTACTTATCAGAGAGAACATTCAGCGTTTGGGTTTTTTGGGGGATTGGCTTACTTTGCTTAGCATGATATTCTCCAATTCCATCCATTTACCTGCAAATGCCATAATTTTATTCTCTTTGAATGCTGAGTAATATTTCATTGTGTATATATACCACAGTTTCTTTATCCATTCATCCATTGAAGGGCGTCTAGGTTGCTTCCACAGTTTTTTGTGAGTTGAACTGCTATAAACATTGAAGTGGCTGCATTACTATAGTAGGCTGTTTTTAAGTCTTTTGGGTATAGACCAAGGTGTGGAATAGCTGGGTCAAATGGTGGTTCCATTCCAAGTTTTCTAAAGAATCTCCATACTGTTTTCCAGATTGGTTGCACCAATTTTCATTCCCACGAGCAACATATAAGTGTGCCTTTTCCCCCCACATCCTCGCCAACACTTACTGTTGTTTGTATTTTTGATAACTGATATTTTGACTGGTGTAAGATGAAATCTTAGAGCAGTTTTGATTTGCATTTCTCTAATTACTAGACATTTTGGACATTTTTTCATATATTTGTGGATTGATTATATATCTTCTGAGAAGTATCTGTTCAGCACCTTAGCCCATTTATTGATTAGGTTATTTGTTTTTTTGGTGTTGAGTTTTTTGAGTTCTCTATATATTCTGGTGATTAGTGCTCTATCTGTTGTGTGTGTGGCAAAAATTTGCTCCCTGAATATAGGCTCTCTCTTCATCTCAATGATTGTTTATTTTGCTGAGAAGCTTTTTAGTTTAAATTCATCCCATTTATTGATTCTTGCTTTTATTTCTTGTGCTTTAGGAGTCTTGTTAAGGAAGTCAGGGCCTAATCTGAGATGGCGAAGATTTGGGCCTAATTTTTCCTCAACTAGGCACAGAGTCTCTGGTCTAATTCCTAGGTCCTTGATTCACTTTGAGTTTTGTGCATGATGAGAGATAGGGGGTTAGTTTCATTTTGCTGCATAAGGATTTCCAGTTTTCCCAGCACCATTTATGGAAGAGGCTATCCTTTCTCCAATATATGGGTTTGGTGCCTTTCTCTAGCATGAGATAACTGTATTTATGTGGGTTAGTCTCTGTGTCTTCTACTCTGTACTATTGGTCTACATGTCTATTTTGGTGCCAATACCATGCTGTTTTTGTTACTATAGCTTTGTGGTATAGTTTAAGGTCTTGTATTGTGATGCCTCCTTCTTTACTCTTCTTGCTAAGGATTGCTTTGGCTATTCTGGATCCTCTTATTTAGGAATAATTCTTTATTCTCTCTAATGCCTACTAATAGGATAACATCCATCCTAGGTCAAAGCAAACAAACAAAACAAAGGCTTCCCCTTATTTATTCCTTCTCTAAGTGTGCTATTCCAAAAAATAAATAAATGAGCAAAAGAGAAGGGAAAAAACCCCAAAATCTTCGGGACACATTGTACATAGCATCATTCAGATATCTCCATTTAAAATTAGTCTCTGAACACTGTTTTTATTGGTCTGGATTCTTAAACTTAGTTATATGCTCATCATCTAAATAGTATAATATTTGTCTGTCTGCCTTCTATACACCTATTTAGCTATCCATCCATTCACCTATCTTCTATTCATCTGCCTATCTAGAAGAAAATGGCAAAATTATTAAATTATCTTAATAAAATAATTCAAAGAACCTAATTTTCTTTTTTCTTGACAAGAATAGAGGAGGGAGGTATTTTAAACAAATTGCTTTACTTGATCTGGTGGTTTATTTGAAATTTAATAGGCATGTTGACCCAAATTTGGGCTCAAAGGGAGATTTGAAATCATAGTACATATTATTTTAGAGCTAAAACATCACAGAATACGTAATATGTAAAATTTTTATTTTTGTATGTATCAGTCAAAATTAAACTTTAAAAAATGCACTAAAAATAATTTTAGAGCTGGATTAGACTGGAAATTTCAGGCAAATAGGATAGACTTCAGCAATCTTCTCCCCGCCACCCCACAACATTTGGCTGAGTTTCTCATAGTATAGAAATAAGTCAAGAAGCAAGGACCCTGGGAACTATACAAGCTTAGCTTCTTATGATGATGTCAATAATATAACTGTTATACTTCCTTTGTTTCCATATAGAAAAATTTGGAAAGAAAGTAGACTAGACAATTTTTGAGATTCCTTGAAATTCTAATTAAATGCCTTCATGTTTTAAAGATGATAGACTATTGTGGTCTTGTGAAACTAAAAGTGGGTGTGTACACACACATTCACAGCTGGTAGGGTCACTATAACCAGACTATCAGTAAATCGTAAATATTAACCTAAAGGTAGTTTCTGGGTGAGCAGCCCCTTAGCTTTATATGTCATTAGCCAAGTTTTACCAATGCAAATTGCTGAAGGTCATGCAGTTGGTAATAATGCCATGTGTCTTGTTATTTTAATGACATAGTTGTTTCAATTTCACTTTATTAATGTAGAATTTATAATGGTTTTGTTTTAATTAACTCAAAATGGGACAAAGAAAGGCCTCAAATACCCAATCAGGGACAAAGCAAACCAAATAATTTGGAAGAAATAATTGAGGGATAATTAGTTGAGAAAGAAAAGAGTAACAAGGTGAACAAATGGTGTTAAAGCTATATAAGAGTAAGTAGTGGGGCTGAGGTTGTGGCTCAGTGTCAGAGTGCTTGCCTCACATGTGTGAGGCACTGGGTTCGATCCTCAACACCACATAAAATAAGTAAACAAAATAGAGACACTGTCCATGTATAACTGAAAAATATTTTCTAAAAAAGAGTAAGTAGTGGTATTCTAAAGGCCAAAAGCTAGGTGAAATGTTTAAGAGTGGAAACAAGGAAGAAACAGGATGGAGACAAGAAATAGTCTGAGAACTAGGTTCCTATTTAATAAGTAAAAACTCTAAAAAGTCACCTGGAAAGGTCTAGATTCATTCTAGTTTGGAAAGTATTTAGATCCTAGATGTTGTTGGAACTGCACAAATATCAAAACAAAACTAATAATAGTAATAATAATAATAATAATAATAATACAATTCATTGAACAAGAAAAGCCTGGGAGTCCATGTTACAAACCATGCAAACTTCTTACCCTAAAACTGCCTTAAGAAGAAGGTCTAAGGCATATTGGGGACCTGTTGCAGGGAAAAGGCTCCTGGGAAAAATTTTTATAGATAGGTAATGTAAGCAGACCTCTGTGTTACTTGGTGAAAAGCATGTGCTCAAGTACATGTTGGATAAGAAATCTTTTCCACTGGAGAGGCTCTGCCTGTGTATGACCAAAGACTACAAAGGATACACATATCCATGGAGTCCAGAGAGAACTCTGTTTTAAAAGATCAAAGTATAGATTAAGTAAAATGAAGACACAAGTATCAAGTATACACATTGAAGAAGTTTGATATATGAATATATCCGTATAAACACTACTCAGATAAAGAAGTGAAATATTTCCAGTCTTCCAGAAGGTTAACTCTTGCTTTCAATCTATAGTACTCCCCTGCTTCACAGATAACCAGAATTTTGACTTTTATTCCTACAGATTAATTTTGTCTGCTCTTGAACTTTATATAAAAGGGACATATGGAATATACACTCTTGAAATTTACTCTTTCAGCACATCAGCAGTTTGTTCTTTTTTTTTTTAACCGTGTATATTACTCCACTATATAAATATTCCACAAATTTTAAAATCATTTTTCACTTAATGGTCATTTGAGCTAAGAAATTTAGCTCTTGTAAATAAAGCTGGTAGAAATATTCTTGCATATATCTTTCAATGGAAAGTCATAGGTAAAATATTTATACAATGGAAATTAGCATGTTTTATGGATCAGGAATTTTTTTTCTCTGCCTGAAGAACAGGTTGGTCAACAATTAGCAGCACACCACTGCTGTTAGTCCTGTGAGTATTTGCAAAGCAGCTATGGTGAACTTCAGTTGCTTTTTAAATTGAGCTGTGGTGATGCAATAGAGGCCTCCTTTCTCCATTCTCTAGCATGTGCTTCCTAAGGACTGTGACTAATCATTGTGTGTAGTAAACATTAGAAGAAGTAGTAACATCTTCTAGTATCTCTTAGTTAATCACTCTTTTTTTTTTTTGGTACCAGGGATTGAACTCGGGGTACTCGACCACTGAGCCACATCCCCAGCCCTATTTTGTGTTTTATGTAGAGACAGGGTCTCACTAAGTTGCTTAGCGCCTCACCTTTGCTGAGGTTGGCTTTGAACTCACAATTCTCCTGTCTCAGCCTCCCAAAGTGCTGGGATTACAAGCGTGAGCCACCACGCCTGGCTTAGTTAATCACTCTTCTGATGATCTAGAGACTGATCTAGGCATAGCTCCTAGGTCTAACAGATACTAGGATGACATCTTGCAGGTTATTTATGCTCCCTGAGCCTTATTTTCTGGTATGTGAAATAGAGATAATACCTCAATAATTAATGAGGATTAAATAAAATTATGAGTAATAATGTTCAGCATAGTGCCTAGCACATAGTAAAATCTGGTGTAAGACAGATGTCTCTAACCTTTGAATCTCTTTAATTATAAGATGAAGACAATGGTATCAATCACGTTTCAATCCAAATGGCAGAATCTATGTCAGTTGATCCACAGGGAATTTTTAGCACTGAGAACTCACTATCATAAAGGTGTTGAAAGAGATGAAAGTACAAACTGGGGTAGTGAAGCAACACACCAGGACAGGATGTTCCTACTGCCTGTAACATTGGAGATATGAAAGCAGAACGTGTTGTTACCAAAACTCCAGAGCCTGAGCTGCTCACAAGGAGATAGAACAATGGAAGGACACAGCCACTCTTAGAGATGCTGCTGAAACAGAAGGAAATAGGCAGAAGTACTGAGCATCCCCCCTCTTCCTACCCTATCATCTCTACAAGTTTTTTCATTATTAAACTATCTGAAAACCAGTTGGCAAGAAAGCTTAGATGATGTGATTATAAGATTCAACCCTTAAAGTACTAAACAGTGCAGGGAGAAGGACAAGATATGGATTCAGTAGTAAATAGGCAAAGACCAGCACAAGTACTTACTGTATTAATTTGTTGTGAAAGTTTGTTTCTTAAGAGAAATGTAAAGCAAAATACTTGGAACTTACTAAGTATTCATTGAATGCTAGATAATCACAATAAGATAATGCAAATAAAAGATAGCTATTATGATAGCTGTAAGTCAAAGGAAGGCTAGTATTTGTGAAAACTTAAAGGCTGAGAGGATGGACTATGATCATCACCTCTCCAGGAAGGACTATTAAAAGATTGAGTTTGTTTTATGAGTAGGGTACTTGGCTGAAAACTATTTCTTGGGAATCGGTCAGGGTTTTGACAACTTGCCAGAAGGACCATTAAAAGGCACTTGGGTCTTCCCTCACCTCCACAAGTTTCCAAGTTGGCAGTGGGCAGGGTCAGTTGGCTCCTTCCTGACAGGCACTCACGGGAGTCAGGAATTAGAGCCATGCGAAAACCCTACTCTTATGTCTTGAGTCAGGAATTAGAGCCATGCGAAAACCCTACTCTTATGTCTTGCTATCCTGATTACCTCCCTGCGTGACTTTGAGCAAGTGCTTAACTTAGCTGGGCTTAACTTTCTTTATGAGTAGAGAACTAGATACCTTGTATTCAGTTCTGAAATTCTAAGACTATTTGAGATTAAATCTGCTAATGTGAGATGCGGCTAATATTTCAGATGGTAAGGAAAATAGCGTTTCTGAGACATTGGTACTCTATGTGTCTCATTCTTTGACTCTTTAGTATCTCTCCTTTCCTAACACAAATTCAAGGCTATTTTTCATTTTTAAACATAAATTACACCATCACGATCCACTCACCATTTGGAAAACATAATGAGATCATAGTAATTATCCATATGCTTGTAGGCAACAGAAAATAATTAAAGTCTGTTTATCAATCTGGCTAATTAAAAACAAAAGACATATGTATTCAGTGCTTATTTTTATTATTTCCTATATTGGACTCTGAGAGTTGTTTTTCAGTATAGCTGTTACCTATAGAAGAAGTAGCTCCATCCTCAGTATGTGCTGTAATTAGACATTACACGTGGGGATGCCAGAAGCTGACCTTCTACAAACCAAACTGCTGTTAGGTTTTAGCATATGCATTTCATGCCATCAAGTGAAATTTGTAGTCAATAAACACACGGTTAATGAGAGACACATAAGATACACAAAAGTGCAATTAACGTCTCTCTCTTCTACTTGTCCAAATTAATACTTCCATTAGTACAGTTCTGGCAGCAGCAAAGTGCAGATTAGGTCAAAGATGGTGACAGTATTTGGGATTAACTTGGTAACCTGAAAATTTGCTTCTTGGGAATTCTGAATTGAACTGTAGTCTATTGTGTCTCCAAAACTCTGTGCTCCTCCCCTAAAAACAAAGAAAAAGAAAAAAGAACACAGTAATTTTTGCCTCCCACAAATGCTCGCTGTTTTAAAGTCTGTTAGTGGTTTGGATGCCATGTGAACACTGGTTGGATTTCAGATGGCTGAAATTTCACAGTATGTGGCCTTTCACCAGTCAGATAAATACTGAAAAGCTCTCGTGTTTTTCATAATATTGCTGCTAGAATCAATTTTCTAAGGTTCATTTTTATCACCTTTTTATCTCTCGCCAGGATAAGGAATGAACACATATTGGAATTTAATTTGTTTAGGGAATTCGTTTTGTTTAATTTGGATTTAAAATACTAAGTGCAATCCGGTATTGAGAGGAGATAGCTCAAACTTCTTAATAGCTATATCCAGAGAGATTTACAGAGTGAAATGGGGGCAAAAAGTAGATATTGATGATAATCAAGCAAACAATTTCAGGAAAAAAAAACAAGGAATGAGCCAAAATTATATATAAAAAATCAAATTGGAATTAGAATTCAAAGCAATATCTCCAGTGAATACAGGGCTCTGCACCTTGCTGCTACATGATAGACAGAGGGAAGAATAAATGAGCTCCAGCTTTTGAGAAACTTAATTAAAAGTTATATCAAACCTGGGATTCTCCTGAAAGAATTTGTTCTTACTTTAATAAAGGCTGTTTCTCATTGAGAAGCAATTCTAATTTTATAGCAGGGTTGCAATTCTGTGCTGAAAATGGTCTTTCTGTAAGATCCTGTTCATTTTTACAGACACAATATATTCTCCCCACCCCCAGGACATTCCTTTGGCATCCTGACAAGAGAGCATTTGCCAAAACAATGATGGGAATGCTCTGTAGACAATAGCACTTTTTTGAACTTTATTACTATGAGCTACAGCACAACTAAAATCCAGACCACAGCCAATGCTGAGCTAAGAGGGAAACTACTTCTACTACCCAGATGGAAAATTTTTCATTTTCAATTTTCAAATTGTAATAGGAACAGAGAACCTGTCAGTGGTGTGCAGGGGTTGGTGAGGAGTTGGATTGCGGAGGAACAGTAAATGAAGAGTTTTTCAGAGTGATGGGGCCATTCTGTGTTCTGAACATAGTGGTGGCATTTGTCAAAACTCCCCAAAGAATGAATTTCACTATATGTAGATTTTTTAAATGAATAAACAAACATCATCAATTTTGAAACTTTGAAAACCTGTGTTGGTTTTGTTTTAGGTTAGATATGTCCCCAATAGATTTGACATCTCTGCCTTCTTACCTCCCTCCCATCTCTCCTCAGTTTCTCCCTTCTTTGGGGTTTGTTATTATTCTCTAATTTCTGTTCTTTTGAACACACACAAATAAAAGCTATCCTGTGAGCCAATACCTCAAATTAATCATGAGGATGAAAAGAATTCAGACCTGGGAAGGGGCATTTCAAGATTGGGGACAATGTACCTATGGAAAAGGTTCACAGAAAAAGGGGATAGGAGTGGCAGTATTTCATTTAATTTTCTTTTTGCAAGACCCCTGTGAGTCCAAAGAGAAGAAAAAAGAGGAAGATATTATAACGATCACTGCATATACTTGTAAACTGCAATATGGTTCACAGTAATCTTTAACTAGCTCCATTAATACTCCATCAACCTGCACAGCCAGCATTTTGCAGATGAGGAAGTGTGGCCCAGAACAGTGGTCATAGGGCTAAGATGTGAAAAAGCTGGACTTGAGGTATGAGTAATAGCCCCAGCTCTGGCTTCACTCCATATCCTTCTGCCAAACTGCTGTGTTTTCAGAGCAACTGGCCAGCAAGATTTCACCCAGGGACATTCTTGTGGTGGTTGCCCCAGGGTGTCAGTAGAAAAGCAGCCAACTATCCACACCTGAAGTTTGTCTTTTAGAGAGGGAGTTGCAGCTGATTCCATGCTCATGCACTCACTGGTTCACTCCTATCTTTTTAGTTGGTTTAGAAAAAACAACTGAAATAAGCAGCACAGACTGGCAGAGTGTTCTCCCAACCAAAGGCCACCTCTAAAATGGCAGCATCACATTGAAATCCAAACTCAGAAAATAGTGCCTGCGATCTCATTTCCCTTGTGTTGAAGGAGAAAAATCCAGACAGGTTTTTTCCTTATGAGACAGAGGGTGGTAACTGGAGATAAATATCATTCAATTATTCTGTGCCTCACTCCACAGATGATTCAAGAAAGATAACTACAAAAACACAGATCTAGTCCTATTAATCAAACATAGTTCAAGAAAGATTGGCCCCAGCAGTTCTGTAGAAATTTCCTCAAGAGATTTTGGTTTGCCAAATGTATGTTTTGCTTTCTACAGTGGATTCAGTATTTCTCAATATGCTTCAAAGTATAAATAGCAAATCAGTTGAGCAAATGCCCATCTGTTTGTCTAATGTCCTCTTTCTAAATAGAGAAGAAAATGCCTTTAATTTGAGGAAAACACATGGAAGGTAGCTGGTGGCTTTACTCCAGATCTAAGCTGGCCTCATTCCCTCATCTAACAATAATATTAGAGTCATTTCATTAGATGAATGGTCCTTGGCCCACCTAACCCCCAATGCAATACCCTTCCTGGCCTCCTCTAGACTGTTATTCTCTGATAGAACTTCCATCATGTCCTTCAAGGCATTTATGAAAATCTTCTTCATTATGTTGAAACACCACAGGGACAAGGAACTGAGCCTTGGGTGTGTTTTTGTATAACTCCAGTTTCTGGAACAAAATACAGCTTAAAGTTTGTCCACCTTATATTTGTAACCAGGGGTCTAAAGATCCAAGGTAAATCACATTTCTGCTGTTTCTTAACCTTATCATCTTGGACAAATACTTTATTTGTACTGAAATTAAATTCTCTTTTATACAAAATAAAACTACCATTCTTCTGTCAACCTCATTTGATATCAGTGAGGCTCAAATGATATAATAAGTAAAGCAACTGCATGCATTTTTAAATCATTCTTTACATGTAAGATGAAATTCTTATTACTGTCAGCATGGAATCTTAAGTTAGTTGGTGAGATTTTGTCCTGGATATGAATGAGCCAAACTAGCTTATCGTGTGGAAGAAAAAGCTGGTTCTTGTCACCAGAGGAAACACCATCTTATACCATGGTTCCTGTGGTTAAATTCTGAAGTGAATTTGAAATTTTAGGAACATATACTTTTTAAGCCTCAAAGGCTTATAGGTTTTGAATGACTTAACTTGAATAGGTTTGTTATATGTAGAGAGATACAGTAGTAATAAAATTATTGAAGGGTAATAGCTCTCATATTTTCATGTATACAGATTTGTATATTTATAATTATATAAGGAATCAGTGATTGGTATTTTAAATATATTTTACATATGTAATTGATATTTGTATATTTCATTATATATAATATTCTACTAAAATCTATATATTTGGAAATTTGTACAAATTTTATGAAGTACCTTCAGTGTATGCCACCATAGGATTCTACATTCATAAAGGTAGAATGATCTAGATGGTTACGAGCTCTGGTTTGCTTGTATCCTATTCAGTATTGGTGAGAAACCACAGAAACTACTTGAAAAGATTCATATGATAATATTAGTAGTTTAGTAGGAAACAAAGATCAATTGGATAATAATAATTAAATAATTGGAAGATAAAAATATAATTCTAAGTGCCTAATTTGGGAAATTAAAAGAATGGTATTACCCATAGAAAAGAACTATTCACCTGAATATGTTAGATAAAATTTCAGAATATGTAAAATCCCCCAAAATGGCCAAATGAAAACAGGTACTTTGAAGAATTTGAGATATATATGTAACAACATGCTATGGGTACATAGCAGCTACTGATCTTGATAGACATATATATCTTTATATATATAGAGAGAGATTTATATATAGATATATTTTTATATATAGATATGGACTTTTTTTTGGTCAAGGCAAGCTCTATTTTTTTTCTGATTGCATAAGAAATGTATAATTAGATTATCTTTTTAAATGTGAATAAAACCAAAAGCTAGGCCTGGTTGGTCCTCACACACATGCTCTCCCCAGAGGCCTGACTTGTATTCAGTTTTAACAACCACTGCCACCTGGTGGCTCATCCACTGTTGGAAGAAACTCTGTTGATTCTTGATTCTGCAGACCTAAGCAGGACTGTGAGGGCCTGCTACCACAAAGAAGTGCAAAGGTTGAAGACCCTTACAGAGACATGTTTAGTTCATAAAGAGACTCTAGCTACAAATATATATACTTCTATACTTTAGTGATTTTTTCTCTTTCTTCCTTTTTTTTTATATGTTTTATTTGTTTGTGGTACTGGCATTAGGTATTGAACCCAGGGGCACTCTTCCACTGAACTACATCCCAGTCTCTTTTCTTTTTCTTTTTACATTTTAAGACAGGTTCTCTATAAGTTTCTGAGGCTGGCCTAAAACTTGCAATCTTCCTGCCTTAGCTCCCCCCCCACACACCCCAGTCACTAGGACTACAGGCATGCACCACTGCACCTGGCTACCTATAATTTCTTATGAAATTTTCAGCCAGTGTTGGACTGAAGCAAGACTTCTGATGGTGACATTTTGGATTAAAATGTCAAATCCCATCATGTACCTTTGAATCACTCCTTTCTGTTTTCATTTGATTCAATAGGTCTCATGTCTGCTGCTCTACTTGACCTTGCTGTGTCTCTCTTCTCAGCTAACTGAGTAAAGGAATGTGGCAAACACAGCCATTAAGGAAAGAGGAGGTGACAGGTGGACAGAGTCACAGTGAGAAAGAAGAAAAAGATGAGCAGGCTAAAAGATTTCAAAGAATAAGTGAACCATTAAATTTTTCTGAAGTAACAACCTGCTAGGGGTACATAGCTGCTACTGATCTTGAGTCTGAGAATAAAATTTTCCTCTCAATGGTTAACAGTTCATCACCTATAAATCTTTTTATCCTTTCTCAAGTAAAATAGGCCACTTTTAAATTTCATAATGTCTCCTCCTGAATCCTGACACCTGGAAATTCCATTCATTCTGCTTCCACTTTTCTTGGAACCTCCTAATTCAAGGGTTCCTCAGGCCAGAAATCCTTTTAACATTCCCCCAAACGGAAGCAACTTCTCTGTGCTCCGTCAACACCAATTGCATTTTGCCTTCCCTCATTGTATTCTTCTCAATTCTTTGCTATACTCCTATTAAAACAATGCACTTGGTGGTTCTAGTTTGCTATAACAAAATATCATGAACTGGGTATCTCATAAACAATGAAAATTTATTTCTCATAGGTCAAGAGGCTAGGGTGTCCAAGAACAAGATATTGGCACACTCAGTGTCTATTGACAGCTGTGTTTTTATAGTTGGCCCTTCCTTACCAGGTCCTCACAAGATAGAAGAGGCAAGGCAGTTCTCTGGGATCTTATCTATAAGGGCACTAATCTCACTTGTAAGAGTTCTGTCTTTATGATATGATCACCTCTCAAAGACCCCTCATCTCCTAATACCTTCACCTTGGGCAATATGGTTTCAACACATGCATTTGGCATAGGACACAGTCATTCAAATCATAGCATGTTCCATATCTACTAAAATGTGGATCAGTATCATTGTGCATTAACCCAGTGTTGTTAGGATCAAATATTGGACCTTTTGATTCTGTATTCTACATATTCTTTTGATTAATGGCTGCTAAAATAGACAATGCCTCTTTTCCACACTCCAGGAGTGTGATTCTGGAGAGAAATTGAGTAAGTATGTGTTAGATCTTGAGGATATCAGATTCCAGGGTTAGAGAATGAAAGTAGGGTTTATGTAGTCTGCATGCATGTAATACCCATGGACCCTGAGCTTTTAATCTGATTCTTAGAGCCCCACTCAGAATATATAGGTGATTTCTGCCAATAAGTAGGTTTCATAGGTTGACGAAGGGTTTGGCTGTTTTACTAACAAACTCTTTACTCACAACATGTAGTCGTAGTTCCTGGGGCTCCTGTATTTTTCAATAGAGGACTCCTCTATCTTTGCTAGGAGTATAGCTCCAGACTAACAGTAAGGCAAGGTAGGATGTCTGAGGAGCCTAAGTTTAATTATATAACACAAAGGAAGCAGAGGTAGTCCAAAGAAAAGAAGAAAGACTAAAAAGCAAGATAATAATGCCATTAAAAGTTTCAAATGGATAATAGAAGGTACTATATTCATAGGAAAAATGAAATTAAAAATAAAATCACCAAATTAAATTTGATAGAAAGGTTAAAAATAAATTTAGCATATGTCATTAAAAATACAGAAAAGAGGCAAAAAAGAAAAAACATACTGTATAAGAGGGATTCAGAATAGGTACAATTAGACAAGAGGCATCTTGAGAAAGACTTGAAAGAAGGGGCCATGAGTCAAGGAATGTGGGCAGCCTGTAGCATCTGGAAAAGGCAAGGAAATGATTGTCTGCTAAAAACTCCCCTTGAAAGAAATACTTCCTTCTAACATCTTAACCTTAGCCCAGTGAGCTGCATATTCGACTTCTGACCTTTGGACCTATAAGATAATAAATTTGTTGTTTTAAGCCCACAAGTTTGTAGAAATTTGTCCCAGGACTCCCAGAAAACAAAGACCATATTGCATTTATCATTTACTCCCTCCCCAGGTTGCTTACTCCAGATTTGCTTCCTTTGTCTCTAGTCCCTAATCCTCAGGGTTCTGTCCTTCCCACAGAGCCTGGTCTTTGGCCTGCTAGAACACTCAGCCTCCTCTATTCACTGAGGTCATACTAATACTAATTCCTTTCCTGCTTACCTGCCCCTGGATTACAGGGTGTCATTGAATTAGCTCAGGCTCTGGTTGTCCTAACTCCCTCCTTCCCTTAGCTCCTAATGACAACAGTTTTGACAAGAACACTAGCCTCTTCTGATCTTCTCTGGTATCATCACGGGGACAAAGAAGTTCTGTACTAAGCCTCCCCTCTCCACCTCAGGGCTCCAGTGCACTTCTATAATTATTTCTAACACAGAGATGAATCTTAGTTATCTTAGTTGAACTCTGCACGCATAGTTTTTAAATAAAAAATGTTTCCAGTCAGCCAGCTCATCTTTCATTGCATCCTTACTGTCTGTCTGAAAAACTAAACTACTGGGTTCCAATTCCTGGGTTCCAACTCCGCAAATAATTATTAAAGAAGAGTCTTTGAATTGAAAAATATTGTGAAGACTGTTAAAAACTGGGATCCTCAACTAGATGTTTAAAGGGGAAAGGGTGAGTGGTTTTATTAAAAGTCCAAAGAGGTCTCTGAGTGCAGAGAGCCATTAGTAATGGAGTAGATAGTAAGTGGTATGAGAGACCCAACAGAGGCAAGGAATCTGCAAGGCAGGCCAAGTTCATCTGAGTTCAGAACCTCAGTGATACGAGAAAGTCATTGGCTTTGGCTTAATACTAATTTGTCCCAATTACCTATTTCTCTCCAACCGAAGGCAAAAATAAAAATATATTCAAGTCAGTATGAAAGGAGGCCTGATGGAGGTTTAACATCTACAACCTCTGTCTGATCCTTTTTACTGAGCACTAAGAGGTGGCTTGCAAATGTAAACAAAACTTGCAACCAGGATTTTGCATAAGGTTGGCAAAACCTTATTTTAGGAGACAACCACACTGCTGGGGATAAAGAATAGATTCTCCTGTCTCGTATGATTTGCAAGGCTATTTTTATTAAAATGGAAATTTCCAAAGCTTGATGCAGGGCTCATATGTCAATGAAAGAGCTGCCACCCCAGCAGCAGAGCTATAATTGTCTCCTCTTGTTCCTGAACTCAGCACTTGGCTGTTTGTTAATTAATGTTGCACCCCAGGAGCTTAGCGTTCCAAACCGTGGGCTACTAAGCAAAACCTTGATGAACACCATATTGCTTGTGTTTTAGTGTTGCAGGTCCTTTCTCTATTATATTTCTAATCATAATTTTATTCATTTTTCATTTGACATATCTACATTGAACTTCTTTATTAGATATGTAGAATGTATGGAGATAAATAGGATGAAGCCAATGCCTCTAGGTATGGAGAGCTAGCTGTTAAGGTGGCTTCTAGGCAAGTGCAGAATGTGTGGCCACCAACCTGGGTTAAGAATGGGAAGGTCGGTAGAATGAGACAGACATTATTACCCTATATATGTGTATGATTACTCTACTGGAATGGCTATGCACCATGTACAGCCAGAGGAATGAGCAGTTGTGCTCCTTTTGTGTGTAACATGTCAAAATGCACCTTACTGTAAAATTAATTAATTAATTAATTAATTTTAAAAAGAATGCAAACCCAAATTACGTCTCTTCACCCTAAGCCTTCTACTTTCACTATCAACAAAATAATATTTTCATTGCAAAATAACAGATTCAAGAAATTTTAGCAATGTTGTTAGACATTGTAGTTGGTGGTTAATATTATAATAATCTTATGGAAAATGACATTACCCTCCTATCATATGTAAACTGCATTTCCCAAATTTTCATGACACTCTCACAAATACAGTAAAATAGTTAGTATAACCTGCAGTTTACTTTCCATGTGCACCAATAAACGACTTCATGAAACAAGTGCATTCAAATAAACCATCACCTCTAAAAGAACTCAAGGCTATCTTCTCTGGTGGACCCACAAGGCCTATGCTACAATTGGGATCTGTTCTCTGAGAAAATCAGGGCCAAACTCCGTGAGTTGGTGAGTTGTCCAAGGGCACATACTCAAAAGAGACTGACCAGGGTCTTCTGACCCAAAGTCATGACACATTCTCTCCTTATGTGGATTGCTATTTACTTTCACTATCACGCAGGTTAGTTTCCCTTGGCAAGTAAACTGGAATTACAGCACCTGGGACAAGTTTAGGAGAGAGAGTCAAGGCAGGAGAGTCAAGCCTGAAAGGGGCCTTATGGCGTCTCAGGGCAGTGGCTCATGACAGCAAACCAGTCTCCCATGGCAGTGCCAAGCACAGACCCCATTATTTGTCTAGGGCAAGCAAAGTCAAGATGGCCTCATGTACCCGCCCTAGTAACTAGACACAAACAAATCCATACAGATACCAACCAATCACCCACTCTATGCCAAGCACATATACTATTATTTGGTGACTTTCATCTATTTGTGTGAACTTTTTAACAAAGCCTGTAATGTCTTCTGGGACACAGAAGGCCTCTTGCTTTTCGTGCTCTCTTACTACCTTTGGTATAATGCAGGATGAATGGATTTTGTTGTCTCAAATTTCAAAAAGCATGGAAAGTCAACAATTAATATGGTGAGTTCAGGCTTCTACTTGCCCTCTTTGAACATCAGTACATGCATTTCTTTTTCTCTCTCTCTTTATCTCCTCCTGCCCCCAACATTAGGGAAACCAAAACCTCTTGGACAAATTGCTCATCGATTGCAGCTAAAATATCTCTTCTAGGAGGGCTGTGATATTAGAAAGGTGGACGTTTTACTTTTTGCTAAGGCAGTGAATATTTTATCTCCCTTACTTTGGACAAGTACTGAACCATATATTATTCCTGCTTCATGCCTCCGTCTGTTCACTCTTGGCTCCATCTTCCTCTCCTATCTTCAAATGAGGTTTCAAATTGCACAGGCATTCTAACTGCACCATCCCTTTTACCCTCGACATTTCTGAAGTTTTAAGTACTCAAGGAGAATGCTGTTTTTCTGTTTACCCACTGAATTGGTATGGACAGAAGGTCTCATACTGTGCACCATTTGCAGGAACTATTTCTTATATGATCAGTAATTTTAAAGCAATGCACCTCCTCCGGCTCTTAAATATGTCATCTCAAGAGCTGCTGCTTCCCTTTTCCCATCCCCTTAGTCATCTATGTGTCAGACACGCCTCAGGCCTGCTGGGCATCTGCGCTTACCAGTGGGCTGCTCCTTGCCCCCAGCTCCCTCGTGAAGCCCTCTGAGGAATAAAATATTAGAAACAAAAGAGCCCATGGAGAACATAATCCAAAATGTTTTAGTTTTCAGCTGGGCATACAAGGATAGTGAATTAACTGAAGGTTTGTGCAGTGAAGGCTCTGTTCATAAACAAAAAGTAAAAATTAGAAATGAATAATTTCTCAGCTCCGTGGTCACTAACATGCTCTGGATAGCTCAAAATAGTGACTTTTGTGAATTTTATTTGCCCAATTTTGGGGGAGATCATTATGGACAAGACATGTACTATAGTTCTGCTATTTTGATCCAAAAAAAAAACATTTACAAGTCAAGACCATAGACAATCACATAACAAGATAAGCAAGGCAGATATGGTTGTGCAACAGTAATTCTGTTTACCAGTAGGGGTGCAGAGGGGGCTCACTCAAGTAGCCTAATAGTGTGAAAAGGGGAAAACAAGGAAGTCTCTGGAGTGAAGTAACACCACAGTTGGGGCTTAAAGGTTGGATAGTTACCTTATTTTTAAAAAGAGGTGATTGGTAGAAAAAAATCTTATATCTGTTGTGTATTATTAGCACACCCTGGGAAACCTGTAACTACTGCTTCTTCAGAATTCACTACACCTGATGTAATTCCTATGCATTTACTTAATTAAGACACTATGATAGACTGGGCAGACTTCTCCTGGCAATTTATGATCAGCTGGAGAAGCCTAAGTCTTGAAGCAGAGCTGTGAAAATATGCAGTTATTATTATTATTACCCTTTCATGTCTTGATCAGGCAGAAGTCAAAAAGGTAGATTGTTGTGGTTGACAAGCTAGCTTTAACTGTTTGAGTTATTTTCTTGGTCACTCAAAGCCATCCACAAATAAGCAAGAAGAGAGTAGTTCACACCCTAAGGTTGACATATTTTATTTTGCATTAGGTATTTGGAATCCAGGTTAACATGAAGAACTATCCTAAAATTTATTGCTGGTTAGCAATGGGAGTATTTACCAAAATATGTAGGTATAGAGCTTTGTGGGACAGCCATAATAAAGATCTTTATCAACATCTTTAATCAAGAAAGATTTAGTCAAGTTTCACTTTCAGATGGTGCAATGGGCAAGATGAGCCTGCTGATTGTCTTATAACATATTTGGATTTGTCAATTCACTATAACACCTGGAATTTTCACAGAAGTTACCATATACCATGGAATTTTATTTACCTGCACTGAGTTTATTGAAGATTCCAAGCTGTATATCTGTAGCAGGGATAAGGTTTTAGAGATATTTTTTCACTTAAGTTGTCTTATGAGTGCGCTGATTTCTTTCCTTGCAGCCCATTCTATCATTTGGACTGAACCATGAGACTGTAGTCTTAAAGTGTGTTAGGATCAAGGAAAAATGGTGTAGGACAAGTTCCATTCAGACAGGAAGGGAGAGGAAAGGCAAAGCTTATCCATTTCTTTTCTGGGGGATGATGGAAGGAGAAAGATAGAAAAAGAGAAAAACCATGCATCACACACAAAAGTCTTTTAGGAACATGGAAGTAGTTATGGGAGGGATACTGGGAAGTAACTTGCTTTCCGAGGCAGATGGCTAGCAGGTTGCAGGTCCCTAGAGCAGCCTGTAAACAACATGCAATTGACTCATAGATTCATAACTAGATGTGTAATGTGGATTAGAGTATAAATCAGTCTTAATCCAAAATCTGGTCTTGCCATGATGACTCATGATTTCTTTCTTTCTGAATGCAGAAACATGATGCTTGTGTTGGAAAGAAGATTAAATATAATAGATGGCATTTATACAATGTGCCTTTTGTCTTCAGGGATTCTTATTAGGACACATGGAGAGATATAAAGGACAAAGAGTTGCCTTCCAATAGATCTAAAGGTCAATGTGACATAACCAGAAGATGGGTGCAGGGTGTAATTCCAGAAGAGACAGAATTAGAGGCTGAGTGCTACCTTTGGAGCTTTTGTTGTAGAAATGAGGAAACACAAAAATAATGATTTTTGCCAGAGGTAGCAAGTGGTTTGTGACACTGACTTAATCACGAGAAGAGAGAGCAGAGCTGAACAATTCGATGCCACAGATATTAATTAAACTGCTACTATATACACAGCACCATGTGAGAATAAGCTGATACATAGACCATAACAGGGTACAATAGGGCACAATACAAGACAATGCACCAAAATTGATTTTTCCCTTGTTTTTAAAGCAGCTTCTTCTTTTATTTTCCTCTAATCTTTGTAAAACTAAAGGCAAAATCTGTACCTGTGTGACAAAGATATGGTGTGGACCTCTCAGCAAGGGCTGAGCCAGTTAATAAATCCACAGCCCCTTTCACCTTGTCAGTCTCGCTCTGTACTGCAGTATCTGTGGCCTCTATCACATATTATGCTTCTCTTATTTTCTTGATATCCTTATCCAGTTCAGCTTTGTTTGTCAGCCCTTATGCAATCCACATGAGTGGAATTCTCCTTGGACTCTTCCAGCTCAAACATAAATTGAAAAACAGCAACTTGGGCAATGGCCTGTTGGATGCATCTCAGGGCACTCATATCTCAAGCAACGGAGTCAAAGAGGCCAGCTTGCTCTTACTGACAACCTAAAGACAAAGACACATCAGGGTTATTAAAAAAGCTTACTTTGAAAGTACATTAATAGGGATTATGTGGGAACAAAAAAAATGACAATGGAATTTTACTGCTTTTAGGAAACGAAAAATTAAGAGTTTTAGATTATTAGACCCAGATTGCTGGGAAAATGATTGGCCCTTCATTTGTACCCTTTAGAGAAGAGCAAAAAATAATGAGTTTCATTCTTCAAAGAGAATTATCTGGAGATGGAAAATGTGTTAGGAATTTCTAGCAAAAGAATCAAGGGCCTATCTTGTGCCCTGCACCGAGCTAGATCAATTTGCTTCCTTGGCTGGGAGGACAAGATGATCACATGATTTCACCGGTACTGGGAGGTTTCCCCTATACCTGAGCCAACACCCAATACCTTGTGCTGACACTTGTCCCTGGGAGAGTTCCCATGACCAGTGTGATGTGGGGGTGGCCTTGGCCTCCTTGCTGGAGAGATAAAACCTATCTAAACCATGATTTGGCAATGTGCTTTTTATGGTTTAGATATGAAGTATCCCCCAAAAGCACATGTGTGAGACAATGCAAGAAAATTCAGAGGTGAAATGTTGGGGTTATGAGAGCCTTAGTGCATTAATCCACTTGAGTTGATTAACAGGGTGGTAACTGTAGGGAGGTAAGCTGTGGCTAGAGGAAGTGGGTCATTGGGGACTACTTTGGGGGTATATATTTTGTCCCTTGACTTCAGTCTCTCTGTCTCTCTCTCCCTCCCTCCCTCTCTCTCTCTCATAGAGAGAGAGATATATATTTATATATATATATAAAATATATATATTTCCCTTTATATATATATTTTATATTTTTAAAATATATTTTATATTTTAAAATATATATATTTCCCTCTCTCTCTCTCTCTCTCCTTCCTGGTACCATGTCCTGAGCTGCGTTTCTCCACTACACTGTTCCACCATGATGTTCTGCTTCACCTCAGACCCCAAAGAATGGAATCAATCATCTATGGACTGAGACCTCTGAAACTATGAGCCCCCAAATAAACTCTTCTTCCTCTAAAATTGTTCTTACCAGGTCTTTTGGTGAAAGAAGCAAAAAAAAAAAAAAGCTGACTGAAATAATGTTCAAGGTCTACGCAGTGTTTCCTGAAAGACAGCAGAGGGGGTGGGAGAAAGACAGCGATGCATTGCCTTGCCTTTTTCTGGGCCTTGTCCTAGCTCTCTTGCTATCCATTCTCACCAGGATAGAAAACACAAAGCATGCTCAGGGACGCTGTTCTCATTGCACAAAGATGCCATACACAAATCTAGTGATTTTGAACATGCAGTGTGAGGCCCCAAAGACTCTCCGATGTTCAAGATGGAGCAAGCCCTTCCCCACCTGGATAGAGGCTAATGCCTTGTCCATTAGGCATCAGCTTCACCTGTCCCACAACACACCCACAGCACACTCATCTTCTAACTGACATGCATTGGCTTTTTCCTGAACCACAAGACCTGAAACAGAAGTGTATGTGGCCTTGCACGCCCTCTTCTTGGTATGAAAGCATTGCCCACACACTGCCTGAGTCATATGGCTCCATAGGCAAAGGCAGGAGGAAAATTTGGGGAAAAGAATTTGCAGTACCATGGGCTAGAGAATACTCTTGAAGGGCTAAGGAAAGGTATACGCTTTTCTTTCCATGTCTAGGAGGACCAATGGCTGGAGGGAGACTGGATAGATATTCACCAAATCCCTTTCTGTCCCTACATCTTGGATACTCTGTAGCCATTTCTCTGTCTCTCTTGCAGTTAGGCAGCATCTGAGTACAGCCTGCCAAGTGGACACAGCGGAAGCAGTGACTGCCCATGGCCCTTGCTCTCCCGTGCACAGTCCTCTTTCTCTTCCCTTGTTGCTGCTGGATACTGACACTCAGGGAGCCTCTGAACTCCATGCTAAAGATGGTGGACCCTCTTTCCCCTGCATCTCTGAAAGACTGTGCGGATCATTACTATCTTGTGTTATTATTATGGACTGCATTGTGTTCTTACAACTTTCTCTCTTTCTCTCTCTCTTGTCTCTCTCTAGAGCACAGAGGAAAGAGAATGTGAGGACAGAGTGAGGCAGTGGCCCTCCAAGTGTCAAGGCACCTTTATCCTGCACTTGTAACATCCAGAGAAAACCAATTTACTGTAGTTTGTGTGGTGTTTTGTTATGACATCCTAAATGCACTAATACAACTGTAGATCCCACTCAGCACAGCCTCTACTGCAGATCAGATTTTATGTGATGAAAAATAAACCTCTTTTTTTTTGTTAAGCCACTGAGACTTCAGGCTTCATCTCTTATAACAGCTAGTGTTTACATTCCTAATACAAAGGCTAAGCAGAACTAATCAAGTTTGTGATATCCCTTTTCTTAAAGTATATAGGTTTGGTTTTTATGTGCAAATTTTCTCATAGTGCAAAATGTTCCTTGGGGTCAACTTCCCAATTAATTTTTTTTAAAGCTAATGCTTCTTTAATAGATACTTTTAAAATAAGAGCAATTATTTAAACCAATTTATTCTTTTACACACTTCATAAATATTAGCTCATTTCTTCCTCATAGAAATCTATGAGGTAGAATTATTGTTACCTCTGTTTCACAGACGAGAACACCAAAGCACAGAGAGGTTGAGTGGTCAATTCAAGGACACAAAGCTAGAAAGAAATAAGTCAAGATTTGAACACAGGCATCCTGACTCCAGAATCTATGCTTTCAACCACTACCCATACAAATTCATTTATCTTCCTTCTCCATGTTTTGATTTATTTATTTTAAATTAAAAGACTTTGGTTTTACACTATCTGGAGATGAGACAAGAATATTACAAATAGTGGGAAAATGTCAACTGAAAGGCACTTATAATTCATTTTACTCTAACACCAGAAATAATTAGGCCTCAATGAATCTCAATGATTCATGGCTCAAACTGTGCTCTACCGACCTTGAGATGAGAGGACAGAAACTCAGAGTCTGGGAGATTGCATAGACTCCAGGTTCTCTTCAACTCTGAGAAATTTTAATTAGATGGAGGCTCCTTAAGGGCAGAAGCTTGTACTTTATGCTGAATTTTATGCTTTATACTTTGCATACAGTAGGCAATAAAAAATCTGTTAGAAATGGTCATTTTGGATTTTTAATACCAGCTTGATAAAATTTTTTCAAATAAATTTCTTTTTCTAAATACTCTAAGGCCCTTACCCATTTTTTTCCATCTAAGTTTTACATGGCTTAGATTATGTTGTTTTTACTTTTCAATAATGTTGATCTTTTGTAATAACATTTTGTGTGCAGTAATGGTCTTTTCAGCTTTGTCATCTCCCAATTGATTCTGTTAATTTACCAAGATAGGGTCAGGACAGTCTGAATTAACTGGGCACTAGTGGGACAGCAGGAAACCACAGGTCTCAGAATCAGTCAGATAACTCTGGATTTAAACCCTTGCTCTAACACAGCCTTTATCTTGAGTGGGTATCATGTTCATTGGGCTCAGTTTTCAAACCTCAAAAATGGAAGTGATAAAAATCTACCACGCAGAATTATTGAAAGGATAATTGGATTGTTTAAGACTATGTTATTATTGTGTCTAAAACCATCTGGGCAAAGTGATGGAAATGATGATGATGATAATTTTAAAATTCCTTATTAAAGGTCCCCAAATTTTTATTACAACTTGTAGATTTTTGTCCATCTGACAGGCAAATAATTTTGTGGAATATATAACTCCAAAGGTAATTATGTATTGCCCTATAAAATATTAACCCTCTTTGAATACATCTCAACTATCATATCTGCAGATTTTTTTATTAAATTGTCTATAAATACCTAGCTCCTCAAATATTCTTTGAACTTGTCTTAACTTTTAATTGATTCCCTCATTAATTAATGAGTTGAACAAAATCCTTGACATGTATTTATCTTATATTTGCATAAGAGACCTAATTTTACCTTTTTGAAATTAGAGTTTAGCAACAGAAATAAAAGTCATAGTCAAAATGTTAGTACTTTAGCTGGGCACAGTGGCACACACCTGTATTCCCAGCACTTTGGGAGGCCAAGACAGGAGAATCACAAGTTCAAAGTCAGCCTCAGCAACAACGAGGTGCTAAGCAACTCAGTGAGACTCTGTCTCTACATAAAACACAAAATAGCCCTGGGGATGTGGCTCAGTGGTCGAGTGCCCCTGAATACCACTCCCCCCCAAAAAATGAATGTTAGTACTTACATAGGAATGATTATTATCAGTTGAGTTTGAGTCAACAAAAATTGATAGCTCTACATATTAAAAATAAAGTTCCATACAGTGGCCAAGAAATGTACATGAGTCTTGGAAGACAGAAGAAGCTGAGATCCAGAAAGCCACTATGGACAACTTCAGCCTTAGCCACCAACTAAGCAGTTCCTTATTCATTGTCCATTGCCCTGAACTTCTGGCAATGTCTCTGCAGCTATTGCTGTCTAAAACCATGATGGGAGTCATTTTCTAGTATAGCATCACAGAATCTCATATCTGTCCTACAACTACCTCTAGAAAATGATAGCTTCTCATTCTTTTTAGTCTCCCAGAGAAAGGAACCTTTTTCTTGATAAACCAGTCAGCACATGGGGAAAGGGAATTATGCAAATGCAATTCCCAAACTCTCTGAAAAGCAGTGGAAAGTTTTGAAGGGTGTGGTGGTAATGTCAAACTGGGAACTGATAACCCATGACTGAAGTTCCATTTGGCACCTGTTCTCATAGGTTCTCACTCTCTCACTTAAGGAAGGCAGATTACTGTGTACTTGACACAGTAAGGCAAATTACAGTTTAAAGAATCACTTGGTTTATATGGAATCAGAAAAAAAGAGTGTTGAATATTTAAACAGATTTGACAGGTTGAAAATTCCCAGAATTACCATTTTCCAGTCAGAAGCTACAGCATGGATTAGCAGGATGAATTCAAGACTGGAAGGCCAGGGAAACTAGATCGCCACTCCAGTCTACCCTTGAACTAACAAGCTGAGTAAAAACCTTGAGCCAGTCACTTCACCACTTTGGGCTTCAGTTTTCTCTCTAATATAACAAGAAAAATACTATCAGCCATAACTCAGAAAATTGCGATGAGGTTAACAAATGTGGAAACATTTTAAAGTATATGAGTATTCTATCAATATTTAGTTTCTCACATCAGCGTAAAGAGCTAACATTTTCTTAATGTGAAGAGGCTTCCAGCACAAGGTTGGATTAGAGACAGATTAAAACAAAGAAAAATGAAGGGGAGCAGGGATATGTACAGAGTCCACACACATTTGTAACATTCTTCAGATGTGTTGCACGCAAATTGGAGCTTTCGGTCCAACGTTTGTAATATTTCACAAACATGTGAAATATTGCAAATATTACCAATATTACATGTGGCATGTACTCTGGATGGATTTTCCAGGAATCTGAGAATTAGGATGTAAACATTTTCCTTTTGCTAGTATATAATAACTAGCAAATGATGACATGTTTTCCTCTCCTAGGGAAAAGCTTAGAAAAGTCACAACACACACATATGTGGTGACTTTAGGGTAATGGAAGTGTTTGCATGCTATTATGACTATAGATCCAAGACTATGCATTTGCTGAAATCCATGGAACTGTGTACCACAAAGTCTGAACTTAACTGTATAAAAATATAAAATAGTCAAAAGATTGATTACTGTGTATATAAAGCTAACTATTAAAATTATAATATAATCTCATTAAAAAGAAAAATCTAAACACTGTACTTTCTCAGAGTTTTGTTTTAAACCCTTAATGCCTTTGTGTGTGTGTGTGTGTGTCTGTGTGTGTACATATAGATGGTATTTTAATACATGAGAATGATTTGGATCTCTCTCTCTCTTTCTCTCTATATATGTGTATATTATATATATGTATTTATAGATATCATGTAACATATCATGGACATTAATCACATTACACAATATATTACATACTACATATTTTAAATTTCATATTTATACATTACTTGTTTGTACTTCTATATCTAATAAATTTCTCAAGCTTAACATGCCAAAAAAAGAATAATCAGGTTTTTAACTCAGCCAAAAACAGTCTAAAATAAGATGTTAATAGATGTTTGGAGGGTAATGTGCGGAGATGAGTATTAGAAAATTAAAGAAAAATGCATATATGTGAAATGAAATATAATAGCCATGTAAAAATAATATCTCAACCTAATATATTTTGCAGAGATACACAAAAAATTAGCCATCTTATGCTGGGGTTATGGTGCAGTGGTAACATGCTTGCCTAGCATGCGTGAGGCATTGGGTTCGATCCTCAGCACCATATAAAAAAATACAAATAAAGATATTCTGTCCACCTACAACTAAAAAATAAATGTTTAAAAAAAAAAGAAAAAAAAAGCCATCTTCTAAGTCTATCAGCAATTTTAAAGGAGATGAAGTATGCGGGAAGGAAAAGTTGCCTATCAGAAAATCCATGTAACTTCACAAAGCATTCATGTTTATGAAAAGGAGACAAAAATTCTGAGAGCCATCCAAGAAACTAGAACTTGAGGTATCTGATACTTGACCCTAATGGACAACATGGCCCAAGTCCCATAACTGACCTGGGCCTCAGTACACTCATCTGTAAAATTAAGACATACTGAAACAGTCTGTATATAAGACATTGTGTATGTGGTCATGAACAATGTGAATTTATATATTTCAAGTTTCTTGAGTTATGGTATAATTATAATAAAACAAATGAAGCAAAGCATTGTACCTTCATCACAACTAGACCATCCTAACTGAATTTGTAATAATATCTCTGATTTCTAACTCTAGATTTTGTATTTCAAAAATATTAATACCAGAAACACTTTGTGTATTTAAGGTATAATAAAGAAGAAGAAGGAAGAGGAGGAGGCTACTTGTAAGATTATCTATAGCCAATAGCCATTTCTCTTGAAAGACCACATTTTCTCGACATTAACTTTATCTCCTAGAGGAGTAAGACACAGCATATCTAATATGTCCGACCAAGAGCTCCCATTCCACAGTGGGAATTAGATCATCATGCCATCTTCAATGGATAGATGTCTCCCCAAATCTCATGTATTGAAATCTTGATCCCCAGTATCATGACATTAGGAGGGGAAGGCTGTGGACTAGATAATGAGGGCAGAGCCTCCTGAATGGGATTGGTGCCTTTACAAAAGAGACTCCAGAGGCATCCCTCTCTCCCTTCTAGCACACGAGGACAGAGCAAGAATTCAGCAATCCTCTGTGAACCAGGATCCAGAAACCAAATCTATTGGAGACTTAATTTGGGACTTCTAAACATCTAAAATTGGTAGAAAGAAATTTCTGTTGTTTGTAATCCACCCAGTCTGGGGTGTTTCTGTTGTGTCAGCCTGTGTGGACTAAGATGCTTTTCTTATGTAAGGCAGTCATTCCAAAGTCATTACTACCCAAGAAGAGCAGAGGAAAGACTTCTTCAGAAAATTTGATTCCTGAGATATAATAAAGCATTTGAATTTAGGAGTAAGAAATGACCCCTGCTTACATTTAGTAACCATCAGCCTCTAAAAGAATGTCAGAAAAGTCCAGGACTTTATTCTCTCGGTGGGACAGACTTGAGAAAGTGAATACTAACTATCTCCTTTTCCCCCTAGGAGACTGATACTTTCAAACACACAATTCAGTACAAAGCAACAGAACATTCTGGAATTTCATTTAACACTTCCAAAGGAATGAAAAGTCTGAGGGAATAGAACAAGGTATTGGTGGCAGTAGGGAAGGATGATGGGAAGTTTCTTGAGCAGGAAGTAGAGGTAAATCATGCAATGGTATTTTCTGAAATGCAAAGAAGAAATCACTTCTCTTTATTGTTGTTGCATCTAAGAATAAAATTCTAATTCTATTTCCAAATAAAAGATATTCTGTTCCTCTATAATTTTTCTCTAAATGAAAGGGCTTAATTTGTGGTTTAAAATAGTAGGTAGATTGTATACCTATGTTCACAACAGCATTAATCACAATAGTCAAGAGGTAGAAGCAACCCAACAGTACATTTATGGATGAATGGGTAAGGAAAATGTGATACATATATACAAAGGAATATTATCATTTAGCCTTAAAAGGAAATGAAATACTGACACATGCTACAACATGAAAGAACCTTGAAGTCTTTATACTAAGGAAAATAAACCAGTCACAAAAAGACAAACACTGTATGACTTCATGTATTCATGAGGGATCCAAAGTACAGATGCTCCTCAATAAATCCATCGTAAGTCAGAGATGGCATAAATTGAAAGCACAGTTAATTCACCTAACCTGCTGAGAACATCCTAGCTTAGCAACACAGTACATTGTGGGAGTGTCTGTTGTTTCCTTCTCATGATCGCATGACTGACTGGGAGCTATAGCTTGCTGCCCATGCCCAGCATCTACACTGAGAGTGTAGCCTGGCATATCACTAGTCCATGAAAATATCAAAATTCATAATTTGAAGTAAGATATGCATATCACTTTTACACCATCATAAAGTTGAAAAATCATAAGTTGAAATTATAAATCAGGAACTGTGTGTAGTCAGATTCATAAGAAGCAGAAAGAACTATGGTTCCCTGGGCCTAAGGGAAGGAGGAAATGGAGAGTTGTTAAAAGCTATAGAGTTTATTTTTGTAGCATGGAGTTTGGGACATTGCATAACCATGCAAACTTACTTAATACTACTATATGCTTAAAATGGATATATTTTGCCATATTTAAAAAAATACCTAAAAAATAGTAGGAAAAATTTTATTTCTCATCTTCTCACTACTAGTTTTTGTTTTTTGTTTTTTGAGGGGGGAGATGGTTGTAGAATTATAGATGATTTATGTGGTCAATTTTTATTGTATCATAGAATTGTTTTTCCACTGAAAAATAACTAAAATAAAGGAGCTTGAAAGTACAAGAGCCTTGTTAAGTCAGTTTCAGAAAATCATTTACAAAGGGGTGTCCAGAAAACCTTGACTTTGATTTATCAAAGTGGTGTTACCTTTTCTTCTTGCCTATTTCATCCAAATCTCCCATGGCCACCTTCCTCATAAAAAGTAGGAATAGGAAAAGTAAAGAAATTTATTTCCAATTATCCTACCAGATTATCTAAATGAAGTCAAAGAATTATTCAATTTAATCTGATACAACATTTGAGCTTGGATTATAAACCACTGTTGACTCTCACTGTGTCTGGCAAAAAAAAACAGACACTCAGTAATTTGTTTCCAATACACAGACTGTGTTTGCTCTTCTGAAACTCAAGAAGAAAAGAAAATTTTTAAAAAAAGGGTTTAAGTGCATTTTATGAGAAGCAATATGGCACAGGGCTCTGGGGCTACAGTATCTGATGGGTTCAGTACCTGATTCTCCTCCCATTTTCTAGCTTTGTCGACTTTGGCTAATTCACTCAACTCTCCTTAGCTTCATTCTTTCCTGTGTTAAATGACGACATTAATAAACAATGTCAGAATAATGAAGTGTGAGATTCAAAGAGCTAGTCCTACATGTGTTCTGCTATAATGACTCAAGCATGTGTCCCAATTGAATATTCCCTGATCTGAAATTAATGTTGCTGAGGATAGGGGAGCATTCCAGGAACAGAATCCTCAAAAACTCCTCCCTGGAAAGGTACATCCAAAACTGGTCTTCTGGCTGTGTGCAGTGGTGCACACCTCTAATCCCAGCAGCTGGGAGGCTAAGGCAGGAAGATCTAAGCTCAAATCCAGACTCAGCAATTTAGTGAGACCCTGAGCAACTCAGTGAGACCCTGCCTCTAAATAAAATATTATTCAAAAGGAGGGGTTGGGGATGTAGCTTAGTGGTTAAACCCCTCTGGGTTCACTCCCTGGTACCAAAAAAAAAAAAAAAAAAAAAAAAAAAATCTGGCCTCCCGTAGGGAAGCTTCCTTAGCCTGTAGTTTCATAGAGTGATGAAGTATCAAGATGAAATCCTGCATACCTGAGGATTTTAATGGATTTCATTATTTTATTAAAGATCTGGAAGATCTAATAAAGTATATGTTTAGCAATTAGTGTGTTTTATAATTTAGTTAACTATAAAACTCCTATATAGAAAATAAGCAAAGGGTTATTCTTCATTTACAGTCAGATATTTGCTGATAAGGTAGTTTTTAAAGGAATCTCATAGAATAAAAAGC
>CM053402.1:77423884-77453566 GCA_028644305.1 Xerus rutilus | reverse complement strand
ATTATTGTTTTTTTTTCACTAATTGGTTGTGTTCGTGTGCGTGTGTGTGTGTGTGTGTGTGTGTGTGTGGTGTTAGTTTGTTTTAGTTTTCTGGAATATGTATGGCCTAAGTCCTTTTCCTAAGAAGAAAGAATATCAAAATTTAAAAATTAGGTTAACAGAACTTTCTTTATTAAGTGCCTACTATGTGTCCAGGCATTGAGCTAAAGAATAAGAACCATGATGAGTAAAGGTGACCCCTACTCTTGAGGTGGTCATGACTGCAAAGGAGCCTGCAATCTTGAAGCAAAACACACAAACACAAACCATGGAGCACTTTTTCCATTACAAGGACCTTCCATCCTCATGGGCATTAAAGACTCTGGGAGTAACAGGAACTACTCCATAGAAGAAAGTGTAAGGAGACCATTGCTGCTATGCTGTACATTTGCATCACTTTGACTGTCCAGCTCCATGGAGACAAGGGCCCCTCTCAGAGCATACACTGACCACAAAGGGACTTTGTCCATCCTTCTCTGCTCCAAATAACCCTTTGTGAACCTTTATGTCTAGAGAAAAGTCTACTCAACTTTGGGACATATGGATGCATAAAAAAGCAAGAATTTCATAATTTTATAAATATTCTTTCCATTTTTGTTACCTCATCATTGAATGAAGCTTCTGCCTTCCTAGCTCATATTGGTAGAGTCTAGTCAGATAAGGCAAATGACAGTGGGTTATGTCTTCAGTTTCTGTTTCTGTCAAAAGAAGAAATTGTCCTTTTAGTATCCAGATTCTGAAGGCAGGCAAACCAGAGCTTCCATTCTAATTCCAACACCTTCTAGCTGTGTGATCTTTGGCAAGTTTCCGAAAATGTTGGAGCTTTGACTTTTTTAGCTATAACACGGGAATGATCATTGAACCTGTAACTATCAGGTCCAGCTGGGGATGGCGGGCAGGCTGAAGAAGAGTACCTGAAGGGAATCTGATGAAGACATCATTTAGAGTGTGGCTAAAATTAAAGGAGTCTGCCAGGAGTTAGAGAGGCACCCCAAGGACTAGCATTGGTGAAGGCCATTACTTCAATCCAGCTCATGGGAACAGGACAGGAGGTGTTTCTTATCAGAAGACCAAAGAAAATGCAGGTAGGAGAGCCTGCTCTATAAGACCTGCTTCCCTGAGGGATGCTGCCACTGCCGAATCATTGCCTGGAGATGGGGTGGAATAAACACCCCTCAGCTTCTGTTCTCCTTCCTCCCAGTCCCTAATGGTGTGTCTCATTGGCTGCACTCAGCAAAATGTCACAAGGCAAAGGAAGACAGCGGCAAAGATGTCAGCTCCCCAAACACAAATTCTAGTTAACAAAGGATGGAGAGTGAATGTGGACAGGCAAATGGTGACCTTTCAGCATTTTCCTGTGTTATGAGCTTATTATTTGCTTTATCCTTTCTTTTGAGTAAACACTCCTCCTTACTCAATAAAATTCTGATGAAGTTGAAATAACAGCATGCTACTCCCAATGACCATAACCAGAGAATTGCATCTTCCCACCCTCTTGCAAATTAGTCAGAATGAACCTTAAAATTTAATACAGGGTTGCTGGAAAAGAGTCTTTTTAAAATTTGGATTGTGAGACTCAATAATGTAGATCTGTGCCAATGAGCAGTCATCTTTCCAGCTAAAAAGAAAGAGCTGGCCTTACAATAGGAAATACAAAGAGAGGAGACAAGAGACGGAGACAGATCCATGATGACTATCTGAGACCCTGTGTCTAATTGTATCTTAGGATAGTCCCACTTTTAAACATTTCTGTTACATGAATAATGAATATCTGATATTAGAAGAGATAAAAGAGTAAACAAGGAGCAGTGAAGCATCTAGAGGTTAGCAAGGGCAGAATGTCTCTGTCACGCGAGACGTGGGTCTCAAAGAGAGGCTTTGGCATCATCAGAGTCTATACACCGGGCTTCAGTGGGACCTGCCACCACAGAGAAGGAGCTACCCAGAAAATGCTGAGGTTGCCAGGCTGAAGCTGTGGTACAGACTGTCCAACAGGAGCTAGGACCAGAGAAGAGATGTGATCACCACTCTGAGTCACTGCCTTAAACATGGGGAGTAAGAAGAAATATCCTGGCTTCTCCTTCCCTTTGATGCTTTTCCCTCCAATTTCCACACCATTAGCCAAACCTAACTGGTAGCCATTTGGTAGAGGGGACATGGAGAATCTGATTTCTCTATTTTTTTTTCAAAGTACATTGCAAACATCAGTAAAGAATTTATTTTTGTTCACGAAGCTCAGAGAATGGGATCTCTGTTTAGAGACTTCAGTGGATTATTGTTTGTGACAAGACAATATTGTTATATATTCAAGTTCTTTTCTGATATTGCTATCATGTAAGGGCATGGAATCACATGATGGAAAAACAAGAAGTAACTTAGAATTCAGTCACATTAGACTACTTGCTTTTTTAAAACTTTATTCATTTATTTTCAGTGCTGGGGATTGAACCTAGGGCTTCATGCATGCTAGGCTGTTCTTCTTCATTAGAGTGTATTTTTTTTGGCTTGTGACATTCCCTTGGCCAGACTTACCATCCCTCTTCCCCAGATCTTTGCTAAAATCCTACCTTTGCTTCACAAATTAAATTCTATTCCTTCACAAAGTTTACACTGACTTGCCCAAACTTCATCTTCTCTTTCTTCTTATACCTTTCCATCATTCTCCTGGCACTTAACAAATTAAAATTTCTGTCAGATGTGATAATGAATTTATCTGCTAATGAATTAGGAGTTTTTCAAGGGCAAAATGTTTTCTTCAACTTTGTATCCTTTGGAGTAGGTTTAAATGATCCCTTTTCTTTAGTCAGTGCTTGATAAATGCAGGTTTAGAAGATGGATATTTAGCACAGAGCCCTAAGTTCTGTTGTTTTCTATGTCACGTTAGTGTGACTTACAGAATAACATGGCTCAGTTTCCTCATCTGCACAATAAGTGCAGGTTAAATGAATTCTAAGGTCCTTCCTGACCCATTCCTAATTCTCTAATTTTAATTAGAAGACAGAAAGATAACATTTGTAAGCAGCAAAATAATTCTCTTCTAGAATTTCTTTTTGGGAAAAGCAAGCATTCCATGTTTTTACTCTTGTTGGATTCTAAGTTCCATGGAACTTAAATTTACAACTTTGAGAAAGAAACACAAATGTCCCATGATCTTCACTGTATTTTCTCTTCCTTTGTGTTTTAACTCTGGTGGTTGCTCATTTTGCATCAAAAAACACTTCATTTTACAAAGTTTTGAGAGCATGGCAAAAAATAAAAGAGAAAAAGATTACAAAATACTATATCCTATAAAGGGACACTGCTCCTAATACAGTCACAAAGAATAGAGTTCATAAATGCTGGTTTGTCAATTATGATTGTAAAATATGTATGTACATCATACATATGACATGATGAATGCTATTGGAGTGGTTTTGGCATATTTGTTAAAATTTATTTTTATGAAAATAGATTAAAAAAAAGAAATGTCTGCCGTAAGCAGTCACATGAAAATGGCTAAATACAAAAGCAAGCACAAGAGTATTCAGCAGAGAATTTTGAGCCTGAACAATCAAGTTTCAGGCAAATCTTGTGTGGTTCATAATTTTAGCCCTTTATTATGCAAAGCTGCCAATTCAATTTTACAATGCAAAGAAATGGTTGGCATGATTATCAAGTTATATTTACTGTTCTGCGGATCTACTAAAAGATGCACTATCTTGAAAGAGTCTGTTCAAATTACCTCTGAACACACTTTTAGATCCTCATTGGTAAGCAAAAGTTGACAGAGTAAAATGAATTATTTCTTAAGTAGCATCAGCATGTTAAGACTTTAGAAAAACTGGGAGAGCAAATGATGATTCAGTTGCAGAGCCAGACAAATAATTTCCAAATCAACAAATTCAAACAGAAGAAAAAAAGTTGCTGATCTTAGATGAATTGGCACATGGTGCCACTTCCTTTCACATGTGACTTGGTAGAAAAACTCTCATAGAATTTTTCTTGCCTGTCAGAATAAAATGTTGTCTATTTCAAATTCCTTTCTTCTATCCTGCATTCTACCTTCCAAGAAGAGAAAAGTTAACATCTCAGAGGGTCCATTGCTAAATCCAGAGATGAGAGGTTGGGATGCAAGTTTGAGAAAATGAGAAAGGATTAGATAATAGATCTCTATTCCCCTCCAGCTGCTCCCTCATCTCTCTCTCCCTGTCTCTTTCTCTCTCTCACCCCTGCTCTCCCTTTCTCTTTGATTTCCTCTCTCCCTCTCTCTCCCTTTATCTAGCAGAGGTCCCTGAAAAAGAGTTGAATGGAATTCCTCTCCTCCCCTCTTGGCTTTTCACTGTACTATTTTGAGGCTTTTTCCCCATCTCTCCACTAAAACTGTGTTGTCAGCATCTTCAATGATCTTGCTACTAACACCAATGTTCTGGTCTCGAGGTTGTGCAACCTGACCACAGCGGCATGAAACACACCATCACTCCCTACTCCTCAGGTCCCACACCTTCTCTCTCCAGGAGTCCCCACTCTCAAACTTCTTCCTCTCACTGGCTTTTTCTTTTCAAGATCCTTCTCGTTCTTTCTGAAAAATTGTACAATGTGAAGAAGTTCATTCCTTGAAACTCTTCCCTAATCTCTCCATCTAAACTCACTTCCTTTATGAGTTCATTCAGTCTCTTGGTAACTCCTAAATGTATAGCTTCAGTCTAAGTCTTTGCCCTGAGATACAGACTCAGACCCAGCTGACTACTTGATTTCTCTTCTTGGATGTTCAGTAATCATCTCGAACCCTGCACATCCAGAACCAGGCTTCTGATATTCTCCCTTCCTTACCAAATCTGCTTCTTCTGCATAAGCTACTGCAACTCAGCTGAGGGTGAGGTTATTGTCAAGAACTGGTCTAGGGTGTAACAAGCGAGGGCTTGGGCACCACGTCTAAGTGCCGTGTAAAGGCTGATCCTGCTTTTGCATGATCCTATGTTTCCTTAACTTTTTGCCTGAAACATCTCACTAAACTCAACCTCGTCCCAGGCCAGCTTCAATCTGCTCAGGCCAAAAATCTCAGCTTTTACACCTGTGTTTCTCTCACTCCTTCATCTAATCTTTCAAGAAATTCTGTTGCCTCAAACTTCATTAATATTTATGATATACCATCTTCAAAAGATTTACTTATCTTTCTCCTTCAAATCTGGCATGGCTATGTGACTAATTCTAGGCAATGGGTTACAGGTGGATATAATGTGTGGCATTCCCCAGTCATAGCATTTAACCATCAGTGGAGATGTTCTAGAAACCTTTCTTTTGCTACTACTTGGAAATTCTTCTGGCAGTAGAATTTCCACCCACCTAAGTCCCAGAATAAGGATAATATGGTACAAAGCCCCCACAGACCCACAATGACCATTCAGTGTGGTCCAGAAATAAACCTTAGTGCCTAAAGCCACTAAAATGTGAATGTTTGTTACTGTAGCATAGCCTGTATAGATTAATACAATGAGGCTACCTCTAACTGAAAGGCAAGATTATTAAGTAACCTATACAATGAAATAAATTATGCAAAATAATATCTAAGCTTTCTAGGAAATATTAAACCTTTGAGAAATATTCTTTCAATTACTTTGAAAGAGGCATACACACACACACACACACACACACACATGCACACACACACACCTGACATGCTTAAGAGGTTTCAACCAAGGCATAGTGTTTGATTGGATAATTCTAATGATATTTATGGTTACTCTTCCTCTGATATTAGTCTTTCAATGCTTTTTCTTTCCAAGCCAGAATGATCAGTACTAATTTAAAGGTTATGCATTTACCTTTGGAAATAGGCTTCAGTGAAGATTAGTTGGTATAAAATGAGGTATTGAAGTGCTTGGCACTGTTATTGAAGAAATAAATACAAATGTCAAAAGTAACGGGGGGAGTTTTGTTTGTTTCTTTGTTTTAAATATTATACTTCTCCTTAAGAAGGAAAACCAGAACTCTGCTCTTAATTTTTTTTCCATATTTAATTTATTTATTTGTTCTATTTAGGTTTACATGATATCAGAGTACAATTTGATTCATTGTACACAGATGGAGGCTAACATTTCATTTCTCTGGTTGTAAGTGATATAGAATCACAACATACATGCAGTCATACATAAAGCTAGGGCTATGATGACCATCATATTCCACCACCTTTACTGTCCCCATGCCCCCTCCCCCCTTACACCCCTGTAAACAGAGTTCCTACTTTGTTCCCGTGTCCTTCCCCACATTATGGATCAGCATCCACTTATCAATGAGTACATTTGACACTTGGTTTTCTGAGATTGGCTTATTTCACTTAGCATGATATTCTCCAACTCCATCCATTTACCAGCAAATGACATAATTTTATTCTCTCTTATTGCTGAGTAATATTCCATTGTGTATATATACCACAGTTTCTTTATCCATTCGTCTATCAAAGGGAATCTGGTTGGTTCCACAGTTCAGCTATTGTGAATTGAGCTGCTATAAACATTGAAGTGGCTGTGTCACTGTAGTATGCTGTTTTTAAGTCTTCTGGGTATAGACCAAGGAGTGGGATAGCAGGCTCAAATGGTGGTTCCATTCCAAGTTTTCTAAGGAATCTCCATACTGCTTTACAGATTGGTTGTACCAATTTGCAGTTCCACCAGCAATGTATGAGCGTGCCTTTTTCCCCACAGCCTCGCCAACACTTATTGTTGTTTATATTCTTGATAATTGCCATTCTGACTGGCGTGAGATGAAATCTTAGGGTAGTTTTGATTTGCATTTCTCTGATTGCTAGAGATGTTGGACATTTTTTCATATGTTTGTTGATTGATTGTATACCTTCTTCTGTGAAGTTTCTGTTCAGCTCCTTGGCCCATTTATTGATTGGGTTGTTTGTTGTTTTTGGTGTTAAGTTTTTTGAGTTCTTTATATATCCTGGAAATTAGTGTTCTATCAGATGTGTGTGTGGCAAAGATTTGTTCCCTCTGCTCTTAATTTTAAGAAGGCAGATAGCTAACAAAAGCTACACACCTTGCTTCAGGAGTGTTTTGAAACATTAATAAACTTTTAATTTTTAGAGCATTTGTAGGTTTATAGAAAATTTGAGCAGATAATGTAGATAATTCAGAGTTCTCATATACCATTTCCCTCACCCTCAGCCTACAGATTTCTATTATTAACTGCAGTGATATGAGATATTTGTTAAAATTGATGCACCAAAACTGATGTGTTATTATTACCTGAAGTCCTCAGTTTACATTAGTGTTCACGCTTGGTGTTGTACAATTCAGTGGGCTTGCCCAAATGCATTAGGTCTCATTTCCAGCATTATTATCATAAAGAATAGTTTTGTTGCCCTAAAAATCTTTCAGAGCCATTTTTCCCCTCAGTTAGCAATGACATATTTAGGTACAAGTAGAAATCTCACTATTGCAACTTGATTTAAGCCATCTGGATTAAACGAGGACAAGGACAATGGGTAGCAATAGCTTCACCTGCCCTCCATGTTACAGCCTATGTTGGTGCAGTCCGAGCCCATGGTCTTGTTCATATGCCCCATTACCCTCCCAATACTCAAAAAGGAGGAGCACCTAGACACTTCACAAATGCTATCTCCTATGCACGAAGTTGTCCCTGTTCCTCCTAGCAACATTCATTGTTCCACTTTCTTTGTTCTAATGGGTTTTGGTACAAAATCGTGGCCCACTTTAGGCTGTCTAATCCTCTTTGTCGGTCTTTCTCCCTCACTGGATCATGGACAAGAGCTCCTTCTTAGTCTTCTGTGTCTTCCTCAGGGCCTGTACTTGCCATTTATTGATAATGTGAGAAAGAGCTGGGTTTTACAGGGTGAAGATACACAGAGAAATAAAGAGAAAAGAGGAAAGAAGATGGACACAGGCTTCTGCACCAGAAAGACAAGAATATAGTGAGCAAGAGGGGATCTCTGACAGCTGGCACATCCCTCACACCCAGGAATGCAGCCACGTGCTGCCTTGTTCTAGATGTTACACTCCTTCCCACCAGCCACCCTAGTTCCACGAGAGGCTATCACCTACTCATTCACTGATTTCATAGAGTCTGAAAATCTAAGGATCCATGAATGCAGTTTCGCAGAATAGTCTTACTGCAGAGGTCGTTCTGGTTTTATACATAAGGAAATTAATCCATATTGGATAGGTCGCCTTGAAACAATTTCTAAAAAGACAAAGGACCCTTTTTAAAGCTGCTGTAAAGGATATCTCAAGTCTTGCCAAGGATCTTAATTCTGTGTGGATAGCTGATGTGTCTTCGCATCTTGTTTGGCCAATTTCACTGTTTCCAAAAAGGAATGACGTTTTTCATAATAAATCAGTTATAATCTATTGTGCTCCCTCATATCAAAATCTTTGTGGTCTTAAAAATAGGAAACTCCTTAGTTTAAAATGGTAACATTGTTTAAAAAAAAAGTTGAAGTTTACATGAGTGTTATTCAATTGAAGATTCAAAATTGCCTATACTAGAGAATATAAATTATGATTTTAACATTAATGTTCTTTGATCTGACAAAATTATTTTCAAAGTTTTATCTTTCAGAAATACTAAAACAAAGTTATTAAAAATATGAGTGGCAAAATTATATGGGGTAGTGAATAATGCAATTTGAACCAATGCAAATAGTTTTAATAGAGGATTAAATAACTGTCCAATAGAGAGTAATATAGTCGGTTAAAAATAAAGATTCTAAGATACATATTCAGCAAAAGTTTCACAACCAAATGCATATGTATTCGTTCCATTTTTGCAAAATGAAGATTTTTAAAAAGTTACATGCATATGCACAGGAGTGCACATGTAACACATACACACATATAAACACAAACACACACATACACACACCTGTATATTTTTATGAGCTAAAGGAGACAATGCTAATATTTACACAGAAACTATCAATGTGATGAAGGAATGTTAAGAGGAAACCACTATATATAACCACCTTAATTTGAGTGTCTTTATAATTTGGATTATACAGTTCTGCAAGTCTTTTTCAACTGTGAACATGCACTATCTATAATAGTAAAATTAAACTTTCCATACATCTGGTCTATGACAACAAAATCAAATTAATTGTAAAGTTGGATCTGAAGTTTGGTACTTCTAGTTCTCTGAAAGGTTCCAGAGTCTTTAGATTGATCTCTACTCTTACTAACATGTCCCCACTGTATTTTAAATTCATATATCACTAGGACATTCTTTTCTCCTGTTCTCTTATCAGAGCACATTATTAATCCCTTCCTGACAATCTGGTCATTGCAAAACTCCCAGGCTTGTCAATTTGATCTTCAATCATCCAAGTATCTATAGTAGTGGATTTATGGTAACATAGTCTGCATTTTTGTACTTTGCATTTTTCTGAGGATAAATTGCAGTGCTATTTAACATGAATGATGGATGACCACACCCTTTTGCTGGTTCCTATTGTTGGTGAGGCTCAGGCAAGGATCTTCACTGAATTCCCATTTCTCCTTGGCTGATCTGCTTGCAATATTAGTTGTGAGCCACGCTCAGGCAACTGTCTTAAATGGTGCTATTGGCCATATGAAAATTTGGAAAGAAAGTGCATACAATCAATGAAAATCCATTCCTCTAACAAAATATAACAACACACACACACTTACGAATGCTGAGTCAGAGGCAGTATCTTCATATTCAAAGACTAGCACATAATTATCAAGGGCAAAAATGTAAAGAACATGAGAAGTTTGATGATGGAATTGGTTCACATTTATTATTAGAAATCCTATTTGAAATCCAGAAGAGAGCAACTTAGTGGATAAAAACATGTCAGAGAGTAGATGACAAAGAATATGAGAAAATTACAACTTTTTTCTCACTGAATTTAATAATGTTTTGAACCAAATTCCTTTCTTGACTGACAGAATGATCTGGCTCTACAAGGATGTAGACTCTAGGAGACATTCTTCCTGCTATTGAGCTGATCTATAACATGGCTAGTCTGGGATTTGTGTACTTTGCTTGTCAATATGACCCCAGATATACCCAACAGAACACAGGAACACATTTTCTCCTCCAATAAACATTATTGAGCACAAAGTCAGACTTCTTCTGTACTGAGGTATAAATGAGTATAAGTGAAGTCAGCATTTAAATTAATCTTTAAATTAAAAAGAAAGCATGCATGTGTTCATGTGTAAAGAATGGCCACCATGAGATGGACATCAATGCCCTAGGTTCATGTATGACTGCACATATGGTGCGACTCTACATCATGCACAACCAGAGAAATGAAAAGTTGTGCTCCATTTGTGTACAATGAATCAAAATGCATTCTGCTGTCATGTATACCTAATTAGAATAAATAAATTTTTAAAAAATGGCTACCATGATATAAAAACAAATAAGATAGCCCTTGTAAAATTTAATATAATACCATAGGTTTCTCCAGTCTTGTTTTATGCTTCAGGGGAAACATGCTTAGAAGTTAATGGACAATGCTGTTTTACATTTCAAACAGGAAAAATAGAGTAATATAAGAACACATGTTTCTAGCATCTTCAGATATTCAAATAAGTAAATATTTGAATTTTGCTCCATTAGTTTTGAAATATATTTATTATTTTCACTTTGATATGAATGTCTCCAAAACTCTTTAATAATCTGTGCTTTGATTAGAGGAATTTGGAAATAACATGTATGAGTTTATCTTCTCCTTGTAACTTAAAAGTCATTATTTAAAATCATCTGCCTGGGTTTTGCTTCTACAGTGTGACACTCATTTGATTTTTGAGGTGTAAAGCTTGCCCCCAAATGAAATGGCCCCAAATAGTTACATAATCATTGATTTCACTGCCAATATTATTGTTTTCATTCCCATCTTACATTTTAATATACCAAATTTCAGTGTTTTTATTGTTTTTTTACCAACAGAAACATCAGATGTATTTAAAATTACCACAATAAATAATCATAAACTAAAAAGCAAGTGTAATTATATGTTTTATCAGAAGGTGGATGGATAAAAAGGGCAGAGCAATAATTCTGAATTGTAAGCATGTTTCAGAATCTTCTGGAGGGCTTATTAGTATACAAGGTGCTGAGCTGCATCCCAAACTTTCTGATTCAGCAGGTCCAGAGGCAAAACTTGAGCATTTAATTTCTAACACTTTCCCAGTTAAGGTTGGTGGACTTCACTTGAAGAATTATTGGGAAAAAAAAGAAGGATACAGATTGTTCAAAGGGATAGATTGGTAAGAGTTTGAGATTTTTAGGGAATGTTGGAAATTATCTGGAAGTCAGCAAGTAGAAAAGGGAGGACCAATGTGTCACATGAAGAGGAAGAGCTGGGGGGTGGGACATGGCAGGAATCCAGGAGTTTGTATAAAATGGCAGCTAGAGTTACATGTTGCATGTTAGTTCAGCAGGTAATTTCAAGAAAATGCCTTAAGTACTTCCTACATTATAAATTGATACCACCTTGCTCTCCAAAAGAAACAAAAACAAAAACAAAAAAACACCTCTCATGTTGCCTCTAATAGATGGGCTTGGCTGGCCCATGGGTTTGACCCTGTGTGGCATTCCTAATGTCTGTATATTCTAATCCAGTGGTTGCCACTAAAGTGCTTTACCAACAGATTTTGTTCTCAGACAGTGCACAGCCCTGAAAAGAAAATCACTTTGCAAATCCAGTGATTTCATGGGCCACTAGGCTCTCTGCATTCTCTATTACCCAGTTTATCTTTTGTTCATTTAATGCATCGCAAACAACATTGAATTAGTTTGTTGGACAATTAGGTAAGATATTAAACTAAAGATGTACATATAAATATGTCAAGTAATTATTTTAAGAATATCTCTGTAAGGTGCAGTGAAGGCACTTTGTGAAAGCTTTTCTGCCATGTTCTCTTTAATAGTTCAGTAAGTCTCAACTTTTATAAATAAGGCAACTTTTTCCAAGGTGTGCACAAGTAAGAGAAAGAATTTCCTATAATGGACATTTTAAAAATCATTTCCAAGGAAATTAGCTCTTGTAAACATCCTGGAATAAATGTCAGTAAATTAAATTGGTATTCGTTAGTAGAATGAACATCCCCAATATAGTCCACTCTTGTAAATGTTAGGCCTAGTTTCTAGTCTCAATCTCTTCTGACCCATGGCAACCTAAAGTCCTCCTGCACTTTCTACTTGACTTTCAGCAACGTTGGATCATTTCAGGATGTCTGCAAGCTGTCCTTGATCCTATTTTCTTTGCCTCTGCTTGAATGTGGTGACTTGGTTCCAGTAAATGGATTTCAGTCTAAGTCTTTTTTGCCTGTTCCCCAGGCATACAAATTTGATAACTACTCTTTGGCTTAATTCTCTTTTGTTGCCTGCTATCATCCTTCCCAGGCAAGGGGGACCCCAGTCTTAGGTCCTGGACAAATTGTCTTAGACCCTTCTCTGTAATGACAGGTATCCTTCCATCCTGCTTGTAAGAATTGTCTCTGTTTTAGTCAGCTTTTTTACTGCTGCAATCAAAATACCTGACAAGAAAAATTATAGAGGAAGAAAAGTTGATTTGGTGCTCGGGGTGTCTGAGATCTCAACCCATAGATGGCTGACTCCATTCCTCAGGGATTGAGATAAGGTAGAACATCATGGTGGAAGAGTGTGGTGGAGGCAAGTAGTTCAGGACATCACACTAGGGAGCAGAGAGAGAAAGATCCCCTAAATACAGACAAAATGTAAACCTCAAGGTCACATTCCGAATGACCCACTTCCTCCAGCCACACCCCACCTGCCCATAGTTAGTACCCAGTTCATTCCTATCAGAGGATTAATGTGATTATTAGGTTAAACCACATAACCCAATCATTTCACTTCTAATCCCTCTTGCCTTATCTGACACATGAGCTTTTGAGGTACACCTCACATCTAAACCAGTCTCCTATTTTGCCCATCAGTTTGGAAAGTCAACACTTCATTTATTACACTTTGGTGATATCTACTTACCTGGAATATAACTGTGGTCACCTGATCCTATTGGACATGTTGCTCTAGTTTCCATTAACATTTGTGATAGTATCCATTCACCTATAGCCTATTCAGGAAGGGTCTTTCCCCAAATTCCAGCCCTTTCTTGCCTGACCTGTATGACAGTAAGTAAGTGGCCTTACTTGGTTTGCATTTTGAAAACAGTATTTACTGGATGCCTGGATCTACAGGAGCAACTGGAGTGATGAAGACTGTATTTCTCCTAAAGAAATTCATTCTAAATGACAAAGCAGACAACTGAAATACAATACTTTAAATGGTAAGTTCTGGGAACTTTTCTCACTAGGATATAATACTAGAGGTCAGATAATTGTTCTTCCATAAACATTCATTTCACTCTCATTTTTTTCAAACCCTACTGTGTTCGCGACACTTCGTTAACACATTGGCAAGGTCAAAAGTTTAGAGGACTTTTCTGAAAACTATGAGTCAGACCCAGACATTCACCCTGGCCTGGAATACCAAAGATTTTTTGCCTCTGAATACAAATGATATTTGTCTTCTGTTCCTTAGAATCCAATACCATCCCTTTACAATATTTAGCCTGTAGGACTGGCTCCTGCTCCTTCTACATTAATGCCTATCCTGGATTCCAGTGACTACAGTAAGATGGAGGAAAGGAAGTTCAGTCAGTCACCTTTCTTTCCAAAACTCTGAACTGACTGTCAGTGTGTTTCATTTCACCCTTCCTGATTAACTGGAATCAGATATTCTGAAGGCATGATATTTTTCTGAGCTGACTGCAGTGTCTGACAGAACAGTAAGATAAACCCACTTACTTCCAAAAGTCAGCATTAAACTCTGAGTGGCAGAGCTGCCTTGAGTTTGTGTTCCAGTGGAAATGCCCACCATGACGTTCCTCCTACTTCAGAACTCACAGAAGAGACCCATCTGTGCAACTTCCAGAGTGTCTTATGACAGCCCAAGGACTTACATTTCATAACTGCATTGCTAAGCCGCCTGTGGCTTTTGACTGATGGAATGATATGTGAACCTGCGATGGGTTTATCAGGGATTCCTAAGACATCCTAGGGAAATGTGAGGATTGCCCTGTTTCCTGTCACCCTCACTCTAAAACTAATAGAAACTTGCCATGCTCTGTTGGCAATTCTCACTGAATTCTAAACCATTCTTAGTATACTGGAGGATAATTCTGAAGCAAGTCTGGAAATAACTTCCCTATCTAGTCAATTTTCCTGAAGTTTAATGAGGATTCTGAAGAGATGAGTCAGGTATTTGGCTAAGAGAAGGTAGAAAAGCCAAAGTAAGGAGGAGAGGCCTTAGATAACAGTATGGAAGGGCGTAGAACACTCCAGAAACATGCAGCAAATTAGACTGAAGCCGCGGTCCCAGACACTAGCAGTAACCTTAAGGGTTAGTTTCTGTTGTGCTTTGAAGATAGTAGGAATACAAAGTTAGTCACTTACCCTCTTTTAACATCTATTCATCAGTCATCTACAAAACACATTCTACTTCACAATATTCTTCGTGTACTCTATTAAGAAAAAAACATGTTAAAGTACTAAACATACTTTAAGGAGTTGAGAAAATAAAATATATACTATTTGGGTAGATTATACATTGTAGTTCTATTGCTTATCTCTTTCTCATTTTCTTGTTTACTGAGAAACTTTTATGAACTTTGAGTTAAATATTTCTCCTTGTTTATCATGCACCAAACCCTGCACACTGTAAATTCATTAATTAAGTTGAGCATTTGCAGGCTTGTAATCCCAGCAACTCGAAAGGCTGAGGCAGGAGGATCGCAGGCCTCAGCAACTTAGTGAGGCCCTAAGCAACTTAGTGACGCTGTCTCAAAATAAACAATACAAATGGCTGGAAATGTGGCTCAGTGGTTATGCATCCCTGGTCCAAAAATTAACTACTAATTAAAATCTTTTTGTCTGAAAAATTTTGTTAAAAAATAAAGAACTATTTATAAAATTGTAGCTAGATCAAGACAGACTAAAAACAAATACTTGCTGGCCATTAGGACAAGTTTATCCTGCAATATGGATGACTTTCCTAGTGTACCATGAGTTCCTTAAAGCTGTAATGAATTATTCCATAAACCTGTATTTAGAGATTTTTTAAAAATGCAGATTATTAGACTGAGAAACCACTTTGTCTCCTAAGGAACATTTTCAGGCTGTTGTGCAAATCTGCATTTGAGCAACTTTCACATTATGATCTTAGTGAATTCTTGACCAGATGGACTTGAACAGCTGCCACCTATGCCCGGTAAGTCCCTTTGCTTGAGAAGACAAAATAGCTCATTTGTTTGCAATTCCTTCCTGAAAGTACACAAGGGCAATTTTCTACATTGTGAATTACTTCTATCAGAGCAACATTTTCCCTGAAAGACCACAGCTCATTATGCTATTTAGAAACAAACAAAAAATATGCACAAACATTTTTTTCAGGAGTCTTATAATTTGTGCCTAGAAGGGACAAGTTCCTTTTTAGATTTAGTTTTAAAAAATGTTCTTCAGTTGCCATTACATTCAAGCTGACATAGAAGGTTATAACTGAGAGAACCCCCCTCTGAAATAATAATGGCTTACATTTGTATAACTCTGTATTTTTCGAAGTGCTCTCAGACACATTATCTCATTTGATTTTCAAAGCAACTCAGTGAGGCAAAGTGGGTGTTTTTAATAGGTTATTTATAGATAAAGAAACATACTCTACAAGTATTTTGTGAGCATCCACTAACTCCATTGTATTGTATAAGATGTTACAGGGGATAAAATAGTATATTCCTAAAAGAATCTTGTTTTCAGATAAGACAAAAACGACAAAACTATACAATATGGTACAAAAGATGACAAAAGACAATATATGGATATTATTAGGGATATTTAAAATGAACAAACTATGTTCTGGAGGGTTCTAGGAGACTTCTTGAAGTAGGTGGCACATGAGAATGTTTACTCTTATCACATACTCTTAAAATCTTACAATGTAAAAAATAGTAAAATAAAATTCATATTCATCTAGTTAATCCTGACACCTGATGCTGGAACTCTTTCCATGCCAGCCTGGGCAAAAATATTGGAACAGTTATGGTTCTTAAAAATTCTACCTCACATGCACCTGCAATCTCCATCTCTGTGATTCTTCTACCCCTTGTTGGCTCGAGCAAAGCAACACTAATCTATTTTCTTATCCTGCGGAAAGTCTTTAATATATCTGTAATCAGCCTGATGGCTTGATCTGCCTTTTATCTTTTCTTATTTCCATTAAATCTTTAAACTTCTCTGGGCATTTTCAGTACTCATTATGCTGCTGGACTCATATCATTTGTCCAAATTATCTGTAACTTCTGCCCTTCTAAATTGAGGCACTATTGTAGGTATGAGGATCTGAATGGGAATCATATTTTCTAGCTCTAAACACCACAGTTACCTTTCTAATTCACCTTCAGCATGTGGGACACTGCTAATTGAGAACATTTCTTACACATCATAGTAATTATCATGTGAAAGTTGCTTAGTTAATGTGCCCGGAGTGAGTTATGAACGTTTTCTTAAAGAACAAAGGCCTCTTCTGTTGTTGATGGTTTCCCTTTCATTTTCTTTTTTTTCTTAGTCCATTTGTGATCTATGTATGTCTACCCAGATGATGTTTGCTTAAGGGAATAATACCAAAGCTCTGACAGAACAACGATACTTGGCATTTTGTTTCTCATTCTTATTAACTGAGAAAATAAAAATTAATAGCTCATGTAAATTAATAGGCCAATACTGACCTCTGGTGTGTAATGAAGAAATTGCTCACTGGATGAACCAGTGGACACTTGGGAACAGTTTTATGTTTCAATGTAAGACGATCTTTCTCCAAGCAAAGAAGTTTCCTAAGTTATAATTACAAATATGGATATTGGGGAACATGAAATTAACTAACCAAACAGACAGAATGTTTTAATTTTAGTTCTTTGTGGGAGTAACTAAAAGGTTAAAACCACTGACCGTGGCATAACCCCATTCAATGCTGATTTTGTCTGATTGGGTCAGCTTTTGAGCAACTGAAAACACAGTGAGTTGAGAAATGATCTATCCTCCCCAATTGACTGCATATAAACTGGATTTTTAAAACAAGACCTGTTGTGAATTTCCCTGAGTCCCCTCCTCAGACGGTAGGTGTGTATTCATTGCTTCTCCCCAGACTGCCCCTTCACATATTTCAGATTCAAGATCCCAAAGTCACCTTTTTCTGACTTTATTTGCTCTTCTTCATTATCCTATAAAATTCTAAAGCTATACCATATATCTGGGATATTCTTGCTTTGTCCTTCAAAAGCCCAGCATATTTTTAGATAGGTTCTTATTTCAGGTTCCCCATTCTCCTTCCTGTTTTTAATATGTGCACTTCCCTCACACTCCATGCGCAAGCCAATCCATCTATGTAGCACTCCTTCCTGGACACAGTCCTTCCTGGGCACAGCTACTGTGGAGTGCATAGTAAGCACTTCAGGTGAGTCATGAACCTTGCAGACAGAAAGGAAAGTCACACAGATTCAGGCCTCAACCTTTCCACAGGAACTCCAGTGCTGGCTCACTCTACCTGTGGCAGTGCTCAAAGGATCTTAGAAACCCACCTGAAGAGGGTGTCTCCCTAGGCCATTTATTAGTGGACCCAGATTCAGTTGCTGGCCCTGCCACTGACTCATCGTGAGACCTCTGCCACTCCATTCAGCTTCTAGACTGCTAGACTTCTATTTCCCAATTTATACAAAGAAGTGGTCAAACTAGATGACCTCTAACATCCCAGGTATTACTCTGATTCTACAACTCTCCAAACACAGGCTTAGGGAGCCAACCTGGAGTGTGGTCTTGCATATCCTGCACTGTTCTTGCAGTTTATTTCATATCCTATCTCTAGTTTGCTTAGGTGGTTTGGTCCTGCACTTTCTGAGATACCATACCACTCTACTCACCACACTCTACTGGGCATAGTTGTCTTTTCCTCCTCGGTAGCCTGATATTGTTGCAGGAAACAGAGCAGTCGAGAAGCAGCAAGCAGCACTCATAAACTCCAAACTTTATTTCATACCAGCGGGCCCAGAGGAGAACAAACTCCAAATTGTGAGCTCTGATCCACAGTTTTTCACAACATTCATAGATTGTTTGGCATCATCTTAGACCTGTCTTATCATTGGTTGTTTTTTGTTCTTTTAAAAATTTTCCTAATTTATGTGAATGAAGGCCTTGTGCGGGGTCTCTCACATAAAGCATGCTTACAGAAACAGATAAGAAGAAACAGCTCTTTTAACAGGCATCTGTTAAATCTCTAGCCTTGAAAGCCTGGCACAGGGATGTTTATATTTCAAACAGGAGTAGTCAGATTCCTAGAGACTAAATCCAAAAGGTAGGGACCTATAGTTAATTAGGTTTCCTGAATAAAGGCTGACAGAAAGGGAGGGGAACTCATCTTTTCCCCAGGCATAATGTTCTTGTAATTTCATTTTACAACTGGGTCTGGTTTTGCCATCTCTATATGGTAGGTTGTTATTAGCTGTCTATTGAGTGAATTTAAAAAAAAGAATAAATATCTTGTCTTCATTTTTCAAGTGTGTAATCTGCCACATAGTCCTTAGAAGCTTGTGCATGCTAGAAGTTTAGAATCAGCATAAACCTTTTGTCCTGATTCTATAAACCATGTTATATGCAAAAATACTGCCGAATAAAACTTCTCCAAAGCAAAACAAATAGTTACAGTTCATGCTGGAGAGGCGTGGAGGACATCAATTGTTAGTGGGAACTGAATCACTCAACATGTAGAGCAAGAAGTTTAAGTTCCCAGAGTTAGGCACACTAGAAAGAAGCAGGAAGAAGCAGAGAGAGAGTAGCCTTGGTGAGATGGCTTTAGATTGGACATGATTTCCCAGTTATCAATGTGAAATCATCTGAGAGAAGAGGCAGCAACCAGGTAGGCTTTGTTCTTTAATAAAATCTATTTCCTATTATTAGGTAAGCTTTGTTCTTTAATAAGCTCTATTTCCTGTTATTAGCAACAATTATGTTAACTTTTTAAACTTCCATTTTCCTCAAAGCTTGCCCTTTCCAATTCCATTTATACTCAACTAATGATCTATCTTCTATTTTTGAGAGTTAATCAGTGCTGAACATGAAAAATTCTTTCATTTCCTGCCATCAGATCTGTAAATCTGTTTTCTTCAGAACTCTTTTTAACTAGTGCCTTTAATACATGCATGCAGATGGCCCCACATGGGGTATCAGAATCCAACCAGTATACAAGACAGAGTTTAGATAGAGGCTATGTTCCAGCATTTGGTGTCTAAGCCCAAAGAGCTAGTGAGAAGCAAGTACTCACACAGAGCCCTGGCCCAGAGTACAGCTCTATAAAGAGAAAGGGGTAAAAAGGGTGTCAAAGCAGCTCAATTTTAGAGTCCAAGCAGGAGGGAGATAATGTCTACATTGGTCTGCATAGCCATCTGCAGAGGGCTCCATGGTGACCACTATTGAAGCCAAGCAATAGGAGAAGGAATTCATATACAAGTGGTGGCAGGCCATCAAGGAATATCAGAACCCAAGCAAGCTGGAAAGTGCATCGTCTCAGAGGCATGGCATGGTTGAGATGTCATAGCCTGAGCAGAGCACAACAAGCACTGACATGAGGTTAGTCCAAGATGGATGAGAAGAGTAACTATGTGAAAAGGGTGGTGACTTAAGGCGGGAGTTAGAGTGACATTCAAGAATGAGGGAAGCTAAGCATGGGGTACTGAAGCTAGAGTACAGTGAGGAAGGTGACTACAGACAGGGGGAGCTTAGTGTACATCCCAAAGGTCTTGAATGGGTCTGAGGAGAAAATAATAACCATGCATTAATAATAATGCAATCAATGCTGACAGTTATGTTGTGGCTATGTAGGAGAAGCCCTATTTTATAAAACAAAACCTAAAGCTTTTTTTTTATAATTTAAAAATTTTTAATTTTATTTCTTCTTTTCAGATTTTTTTAAATTAATTTATTTGTTCTAGATGGTTATACATGACAGCAGAATGCTCTTTGATGCATTGTACACTAATGGAGCTCAATTTGTCACATCTCTGGTTGTACACAAAGTAGGGTCACACCATTTGTGTAATTATACATGTACCTAGTATAATGATGCCCATCTCATTCCATCATCTTTCCTATCCCCAAGCCTCCTCCTCTTTGGCCAATCCAAAGTTCCTCTACTCATCCCATGCCCTCCCCCCCTTATGGATTAACATCCATTTATCAGAGAAAACATTCAGCCTTTGGTTTTTTCGGATTGACTTTAGAAAACTTGAAATGGAACCATCATTTGACCCAGCTATCCCACTCTTTGGTCTATACCCAAAGGACTTAAAAACAGTGTACTACAGTGACACAGTCATATCAATGTTTATAGCAGCACAATTCACAATAGTCAAACTGTGGAACCAAACTAGATGCCCTTCAATAGATGGATGGATAAAGGAACTGTGGTATATATATACAATGGAATATTACTCAGTAATAAAAGAGAATAAAAGTATAGCATTTGCAGGTAAATGGATGGATTTGGAGAACGTCATGCTAAGCAAAGCAACCCAAAATTTTCTAATAGTGATTTGGCATCAAGTTAGCAACTTACTCTCAAGTGGTTCAAGAAAAGATTTGTGTTTTTTGTTTATTTGTTTGTTTTGGTACTGGGGATTGAACTCAGGGGTGCTCAACCACTGAGCCACATCCCTAGGCCTATTTTGTGTTTTATGTAGAGACGGAGTCTCACTGATTTGCTTAGCGCCTCGCCATTGCTGAGGCTGGCTTTGAATTCTCAATTCTTCTGTTTCAGCCTCCCAAAGTGCTGGGATTACAGATATGCACCACCGCTCCCAGTTTCTTTGTGTTTTTACTTGCAACTTTTGTCTGAATTTGACAATATTTCAAAACATAAAATGTATATATTTGAAATGCTACAGCAAGAAAAATTAATACAAAAAGGCTATATTAAGAAACGTTAAGAATGTAGAGCAAGTGGAACAAGTGTTCACACACTGCTGGTAGGAGTGTAACCTGGTACAACCATTTGGAAACCCCTGGTTTGTGTCTCCTAAAGTTCAAAATAAATGAAGTTCAACATATAAAATTCAATGTAAATAAACCAATGAACTCATTCCTAGGCATATACACAATAGAGACATAAACGTTGAAAAATTTGTATATATGAAAGCAAGCATCACATTCCTCAGAGTATACCCATATAACGCTTTTATAAAAAGGCAAAGGATATGGTAAGCAAGTGAAAGAGCGTGCAGACACGTACCAGGATCTGAAAAACATCCCACATGCAGTATCCCCAGAGATTCCCGAATTCATACACACAGTGTTCATACACACAGCTTGGACCATCTGGATCTGTGGTAAGACCCTTGCTTTCAGGAGAGCTAAAAGGAGAAACCCACAGCAAGCCCATAATATCCCCTTGACCATGTCTTCAAGCAAAGGTCCTCAAACCAATTAGGCCAGGGGCAAACCATCAGTAAATCAATAAATAAACCCACTCTGCAGGTCACTGGTGAGGTGCATTTTGTAGCTTAAAATATTTATTTTATATTTCATTACAATTACCTGGGCCAACAGTCAAAAATCTAGATATCTAGGTTTCTCTAGAGATGAAGATAGAGCTTCATCTGTCCAAATGTAAACATACAATTTTCTGTTTTAAGAAAAGGACAAGAATATTTAAAGCATCATATTCATAATAACCAAAAATTTAAACTAACCCAAATATCCACCATAAGAAAAAGGATAAACAAACTGTGGTCTATTTGTAGAAGGAATACTATGGAACAATGAGTAAATATGCATCATTGTTATATAAAACAACCTGAATTAATACCATGAATAATGTGCCCAGTGAGGCTCAATTTACATAGAGTTCTACAACAAGGCAAAACTAGTCTTTTGTGTGAAAAATCAAGATGTTAGATGCCTCTGGGTACAAAGGAGAGTATTGATCGATATGAATATGAGACAAGTTAACAGTTGCTAGAGTTGCTACACAAGTATTATTTCCTGACTTGACTGATAGTTAAGTACCATGTTTATTTTTCATTTTGATATTTACTTCAATAAAAGAGATTTTAAAAATTATATGGCCAGGCATGCTGGTGCATTCCTATAATCCAGTGACTTTGGAGGCTAAGACAGGAGGATTGCAAGTACAAAGCCAGCCTCAGCAACTTAGCAAGACCGTCTCTCTAAATAAAATATAAAAAAGGGCTAGGGATTTGGCTCAGTGCTTAAGTGCCCCTGAGTTCAATCCCCGGTACCAAAAAAAAAAGTTTATGTGTACATAACACCTGCACATACATTCATGCTTAGATATAGCGCCTTTCTTTATTCTACATTTTAAACCCTTGGTGACTCCTTTAGGTAGATATTGTAACTTAGAGACTTAATTTCTATGTCATTTACTTTTCCTTAACATTTTTCACCTTTTAAACTCATTTGGGGGTAATAACTAACTGAGGTTGATCTCTTAAATGACTAATTCAATGAAAAGTCATGGTACATTCATGCATGGAGTATAGGCAGTTATTTTAAAAATAAGACAATAGTCTTGCAGCATATAGGTGTTATACTGTAAAGAAATGTAATATTACATTTGAAATGGAAAAAATAGATCCATTTATACAGTATAAGAGCTTTAAAATATCTCCACATATGTGTGCCATCTGTGTGTCTTGAAAAGACTGCAGGCAAGTGTATTTCTAGAAAACTATTTGTTGATTGGGTGCATTTAGTTGCAAGTAACAGAAGAATTACTAATAGCAACATAAGCAATAAAATAATTCCATTTTTCTATATAACAAGACTTCCAAAAATATAAACTGTCAGATTTCTTGCAGCAGCTCAACAATGTCATCAAGTACTCAACTTCTATCTTTATGCTCTGCTATCCTCAGCAGGTTTGATTTTCATCCTATGTAATTCCTCACAGTTATGAAGTCACCATCACAACTCCAATAATTATGAATTTAAGCAACATAGGTAAAGAAAGAACAATGTTCATATTTTTGTCATCATTTTCATCAGAGGTTATAATCCTATTAATAAACTCCCTTCCTTGACATTCTTTCTAAATACATCCTATGAGCTAGAACAAGCTCCAATGTTCTTCTCTAAATGAATCACAAGTGAAAGAGAATTAAATCAACATTTGTATTAGTCAGCTTTTGCTCCAATAATGCTTAACACACTTGCCAACAAGCCAATGACATGTAACAGCAAACCTTTATTTCTTAGTCATAAGTTGTGTGGATCAGTGGCAGCAGTTCTTATCCACACGACACATATCAAGACCTAGGTTGAAGGACAGGAGCTATCTGGATCATATGATTTTCATAATACTGGGAAGGAGTTCAAGGAAAGAAGCAGAAACATGTGGTACTTCTTAAAAGTTCTTCTTAGAATAAGCACATTGAAACTTCTACCCACAGTCCCTTGGGTAATATAATCATGTAGACAAGCCTAAAGTCAGAAGGCAAATATATCATGAGAGGGCCAGCTCCTCGCCAACATAATTTTTCCTCTTCAGAAGGAAATAAGTCACCTGAGAAAATAGAGTCCGAAATAATTAGTGAAGAAATAAAACCCAGAGTAAAAAATAGGTTTTAAAAGCAGAGCATCTGATAGAATCTTCAAATCCTGGTAGGAGCTGGAACAGAACAATTAGAAAATGGCTACAGTGGTTTTATTTAAGGGGTACATCAAAGGCAGGGATGAGGTTTCAGGGGTGGAGTCTTGCTTCATGATATCTTGCAGTCAACAGGTTGATTGGTATCTTGATAGGCTACACCCATTCCTGAGAGGCTGTGTGGCTATAGCAGGTCACCCCATCTCCAGAGCTGTGTGGGGCATTTTTGAGCAGAGCTGAGTGGGAGTTCATATGTAATGGGCAGTCTTAATAGCAGGATTGCTGCTATAAGTTCTCAAATACCAGATCTACCCCTTCAGTGGTTCCAGTGCTGAAAAGGTCCTCATGCACAGTCCATGAATGGCTCTCAACACAAATATTTTTTTCCTTATTGAAGCATGGCAAGGGTTTGAGTGGGAACAAAAATTATAAACAAATAATGCAATATACCATATCAAATAATGTAATATACCACATTATGGCTTTGACCAATCAAAGTTCACATTCTCCAATTGAGAGATGAAGTCATATTCTGTGAACTTGTTGCAACAGTGAAAACTTGAAAAAACTATGGTCATTGTAAAGTAAGGAAACAAGGGATAAAGTAAGGAAATAAGGGATTGTAGCTCTTGAGCAGACATCAATAGTATCTGATACAGTCCACAGCAACCTTTTAGCAATGGTTATCTTGATGAATTTGCCTACGCTAGAGAAGAGAAAGATTACACAGGGACCATTGTGAGACAAAACTGAAACTATCCTGTGTTGACAGCTCACTATTTAAACATTTTAATTCAGCAGTCTGATTATCTTCCAAGAAACCATTCTGCCTTATTTCAAAATGGCTAAAATTTATGTACATGAGTATTAATTTCATCGTACAGTCACACATTAGTTAACAAGAGGAATGCTCTGAAACATTATCATTAGGTATTCATCATTGTGTAGAATGTACTTGCAGAAATTAAGCTATGACTTCACTAGGTGATCTAAACTTATAGGAACACCATCATTCAGGTGGCCCATTTTCAGCCAAAAATGTATCATGTGGAACTCAGACAACTCTGAAATCTTGGAAGAAGAACTTCCAGTTATCTTACCTACAGGACAGCAATTTTTTACTATTCTAATTCTGGCCTACACACTGGCACAGACTGTTCCCTGATGTTACTGTCAGGGGCAAGTGATGCAGGAGAGAAACATTGCTGATCTGTGAAATTGGACAATGCATTAAATCTGTCTTGGTATTTAAACCAGACTAAGTACCATGTTTAATTGAGTTTATGAAATGACATCTTGTTCAGGGCAAGGATCAGTATGGAAGAGAAACTATGATGGATACTAAATTAAATGCCTAAGTTAAAGTGAAATTGTCATATACACCACTCAGTAATTTCAGAACCATGTTTCAAATGAATCACAAGTTGACCTCTTTGAACATACTGTAGGAAATATTTTGTGTGACATTATATGGCATTAATTTTAAAAACTTAATCTGACTACTTTACAATTGTATATCCAAAAAAAGTCATAACTGGAAACCTTCTCTCTTGGCATTTCCTGACATTTTTTCTTAGTACCGAGTTAATGAAGGGCTTCAAAGCTAAAATCATGGGAAATGCAAAAGCTTACATAATGGTAATAGCCAAACCTTAGGGGTTTAGCAACTGTAGCATATCTAAAGACAAAAAACCCACCTTCTCAGATTTCCTGGAAACTAGATTGCAAATGCAGACCTCAGTCCACGTGGAAGTGTCCTACAAGGCACAATTTTCATAAAAGGAAAAAACAGTTGTTTTAATTTGTAGACCAGACTCTGTCCTCCTGAAATCTAAGACTAATGAGACACTTTCTCAGAGAATCACCTTTTCTAAATAAACAAGGTCCTTTGCACTGACCCAGGACTCTGAGTTATAGTTGAAAGACTAATTATACCAATATTATAATGGACACATCTACAATACAAAGAATATGCTCACCATCTCCAAAGTCACATGCTTAATCAGATGAAATCCAATTTATTCATCTGGAATGTTATTAATATTTTTCTTTGTACCACTAAAGGAATAGACTTTTAAGAATATGGAAAATACATTTTTTAAACTTTTATTCAATATATAAAAAAAACTTTTACAAGTGAATTTTAAAAATTAATTTCTCCCTTGGTAATTTGATTTAAAAGGAAATTAGAATAAATTATTATAAGCAGAATGCTTTCAATTAAAACATAATTAATTAAATGTGCAAATGCAGAATACATTTGGATGTGCAATTAGGTGACTGATTATACAGGATATCTAATTTTATGGTAAAATTTCCAGCTACGCCCTGGTCTTGGGCTGATGGTCTGCTACAAGCGTCCACAAGGTTGGACCTTACCTCTAGAGGAAGTGCCCTTAATGACCTAATGTTTCCTGCAGTGATTCTATGATCATGTCATAATAACTGTCTTAGAGAGTGGTCAGAGGGAACATGCATGGGAGAGGTTTCTTCTTGATTTCCTTTTTATTTTTCAGCCAGCATTTTTCTTGTTTTTAAAGAAGTGATGCATATCCTGGCAAACTGTGGAAAGCATCTTTTATCCTTTTGATCTTATTAACTCTTTCCTATTCACTTAATCTTTTAAAGGATGTTGACAATCCACATGTTAAAATGTGAAGAAGTTCTGAACCTGAGTATTTTATTTGGGAATTAGTTCATTTTGCATTTCAAATTGTCTTTAAGTTATATAATTTTTTGAAATCTATACATTGCTTGTTGGTGTTTGTGGATTACTTATATCCTCAAACTTACCAAAGCATTTTAATTTTATTGCCTCAGAGGTAGAAAGGATGATTCAACCAACTTGAGATTGATGTTTCAATGTTCTTTGAAAAATGAAGAGATTACCATCATGTTATTAAAGCAACTTATAGGTCTAGAATTAGCTATGGCCAGTATTTCTTTCTAAATCTGACATTGGTTTAAGCTGCCTTAGTATTTAAACATTTTGTAGAATGTTTTCAAAGCTTCTAAAAAGCAGGTAATTAACAAATAAGTGAAGAGTTCATGAATGTAAAAAGCACTTGTTGAATACCTGCTATGCACCAGACAGTTGTATCCTCACGTGTTGTACCTATGTATACCAGCAATCAATCTCTCATCTCTCAGCCCTAAGCCAACACTGCTGTATCCTTTCTAGATTCTTCTGGAAACCCACAAGCTACCTTTCCTTGAGGCAGCACATCACTTCACAGAACGTGATAGAAAGACCCTTGGATCAGGTATCTCCCTATCCTGAAATATAGCCATTAGCATTTCCATCCATTCAGTTAGTTATTTTTCTATTCAGTTAACCTCTTTGAAAATGCAAATGTTCATCAAAGAGAAGAGTAGTCACCTTTTAGATTATTGAAGTTTTTATATTAATGGGTTTGCCAGATAATTTTCTTCAGGAATAGTGGATACACTATTATAAAGGCAGAATGGAGAGCCAAAATAGATAGGAAATGGGGGGAAAACACTAGGTACAATAAAAGGAGATAGACAATTGTCTTAAGTCATTTTGTCTTGATAATAACACAATACTACAGGTTCCATAAATTATAAAGAAATGATTTTTATTTTGGCCCATGGTACCATTCCAAATTTGAGGCTCATATCTGGTGACCAGTTTTCTTGGCAGAGTTCCAGGCAGCACAAGTAGCACATGGCAGGAGAAAGGGAGTGTGAGAAAGACCCAGACAAATTGGCTTTCAGCTGGGTGCAATGGCACACACCTGTAATCCCAGCACTTTGGGAGTCTGGGACAGGAGAATCACGAGTTCAAAGCCAGCCTCAGCAAAGGCAAGGCGCTAAGCAACTCAGTGAGACCCTGTCTCTACATAAAACACAAAAATAGGGCTGAGGATGTGGCTCAGTGGTCGAGTACCACTGAGTTCAGTCCCAGGTACCAAAAACAAACAAACAAACAACATCAACAAAAACCAAATTGGCTTTCATAGCCAATTCACTTTTAAGATAGCCTATTAAACCATTAATTAATTTATTGCTTATATAATGGACGAATCCATTCATGATCCCAGAGCTCTTCTCACCTCTTAAACGTTCCACCTCCTAATACCTCATAAGAAGAATCAAGTCTCAACATAAGTTTCACAGAGACAAACTCCTCAAGCCATAGCAATGATACCAGCATCTACTCTTATAATGGTATCTTGCTTTGTTCCTAGAGTCATTGAGGGATGACTCCATCTACATTTTCTTGTGCAGTTCTTTGATTTAAATGTCCGACCTTTGGAAACTGAATAGAGGAAGACCATCAAGAAAAATAAGCAGAGATTTCATTTTTAAGAAACGTTAAGTAGGAAGTCCAAAACCATGATTCCCAGCCTGGGCTGCTTATTGGAACCACCTGGGAAATTAAAAGATACTGATTCTTGTATCCTATGCTCAGAGATTTTTTAAATATTCCCCCAGATGATTCTAACATCCCTACCAAGTTTGAGAGCCATTGCTTCAAGGAGCTCAACATAATTAAATGAATTTTAACAGGTGCTCACAGGACTCAGAAAAATTCAGCACAATGCATGAATGTAAAAAACAGTATAGTAGTGTTTTTCTTCACCATTCAGCATCCAACTCCTCCAGAATTTTCCTCACCTCCTACTCTCATCTTTGCCCCATATACCCTGTACAAGGAACTATCAGATGAGGGACTGCTTCTCTGGACAGCTAAAGACTACAATAATCATAGAAAAGTGTGAGACATCAGAAAGTCCAACCTTTAGTGAAGTGCCAAGAGAAGCAGGTCTTGCTAGAGAATTTGTGAATGATCTAAGATTCCCTAGAAATTAGCCAGCTTCACAGTGATGGTTGGTTGGTTCTTGTGAAGAGACAGAAAATAGGAAGACAGCACAGAAAGATTTTTTTTTCTTTGAGCTCATGTATCCTTGCAGATGGCAGCCAGGAGGGTCAGAGAGGTGAAGCAGGGTGCGACAAGGTGAAAAAAATAGTCAGGACACAAAAAATGAATATGTTCTTTTCGAAGACTCCATTCCTTCTGACACCACTGTTCTAAATGTCCTATTTATCCTTAGTGTCTTTTCCCCATGTCTGCCTGGAATAGTTGGATTCTCTAAATTTTAATGATGGCTTGAGAGGAAGGATTATCAGAGTTAGCCTAACAGGCATTTTCTATGAAACCAGAGGAAATACCCTGGGAAAACAGTTGTTGAATATGAATGGTGGTCAGAAACACACAGAAACCTTGCCTAAACAGACTGTTGAGTCCCATTCCCAGAATTTCTGATTTCTCAGGTCTGAACTGGGGCTTGAACTTTTGCATTTTTAGCAAATTCCTGGGTGACACTAGTGTTGCTATCTGGATATCACACTTTAAGGACTACTGCCTGTAGGGATGAAAAATGAAATCAGGTGTCAGCAATCTGTCCTTAATGAGATTGCTTAAGGCATTGTGTTAGGGATATATTCTGCCATATATGTGATAAAATAATAATACTAGCAGGTAACATATTTTAAAAGTAAAATATAGTACCAAACACAAACACTCTACAAGTTCTGAGAAAGATACATAATGAATTAGTAGTGAGACAGAAGAGACTACTTAAAAATAACAAGAATAATGCCAAGACCATGAACCACAGGAACAGGGATGGTGAGTGGAGCTGTTTATTAGAGAACAACTGAGTATTTGGACCCAAGGACACAGCTTGAGGTTTTGTGATTTTTTTGGTACTAGGGATTGAACTTGAAAGGACCAGACTAAAGCCATTTTGTGACTCTAGGCCTCTTGTCCAGAGCCCTAGGTCCCCCACCCAGTTACTGGAAGTTGCAACACAACGGCACCCCTCCCTGGTGCCAAAAAGTGGTTCTGCAACTTGAGTCAGCTAATCAGAAGGCCAGGCAATGAGCTCACTGTAGCCAGACCTATCAATAACCTAAAGGTCA
>CM053402.1:77402873-77423384 GCA_028644305.1 Xerus rutilus | reverse complement strand
GACTAAAGCCATTTTGTGACTCTAGGCCTCTTGTCCAGAGCCCTAGGTCCCCCACCCAGTTACTGGAAGTTGCAACACAACGGCACCCCTCCCTGGTGCCAAAAAGTGGTTCTGCAACTTGAGTCAGCTAATCAGAAGGCCAGGCAATGAGCTCACTGTAGCCAGACCTATCAATAACCTAAAGGTCAACTGGGCCCATTGTAGCCAGACCTATCAGTCTAACGGTCACTGACCACCCAGTGACTTCACCCATCCCCATCCAATCCTATTGCTGTTTCCCCTGCGCGCGCTTTCCCTTACCCAATCATGTAATGCCAAGGCATGTACTCCCCTACTTGCGATTGTAACCCATAAAAATCCCTGCTCCCCTAGACTCGGGGCCGTGCTTCCTAACCCGCTGCGTCGGTGTGGGTTGGCGGACCCTACTATAGTTTGAATTAAAGATCCTTTTGTGATTACATTGGAATCGGACTCCTGGTGGTCTCTGGTGGTCTCGAGTCTGGGCATTACAAACTCAGGGGTACTCGACCACTGAGCCGCATCCTCAGTCCTATTTGTATTTTATTTAAAGACAGGGTCTCACTGAGTTGCTTAGCACCTTGCGGTTGCTGAGGCTGGCTTTGAACTTGCAATTCTCCTATCTTGGCCTCCGTAAGTGCTGGGATTTTAGGTTTGTGCCACTGCGCCCGGCTAAACTCAAGGTTTTAAATGCTAGAAAGTGAAGGGCTATGGTTACTTATGCTAACTAAGAAGTATGCTTTGGCCAGGCATGTTGGTGCATAGCTGTAATTCCAGCTACTGTAGAGGCTGAGAGAGGAAGATAGCAAGTGCAAGCCTAGCCTCAGCAATTTGGCCACATCTTGCCTGAAAGTTGTTTTAAAAAATGGTGAGGGACTGGAGATGTAGCTCAGTGGTAAAATGTCCCTGAGTTCAGTTCTCAGTACTGCAGGGTGTGGTAAGGCAAGCTTTTAATGTAGGGCTAAGATCTGTAAACAAGTCCCCTTTTTTCTTTTCTTTTCTTTTTTTTTTTAGATGTTATTTAATTTTTTTTTTCAGTCCTGGAGATTGAATCCAGGAGCACTCTACCACTAAGCTACATCCCTGGCCCTTCTTTTGTCGTTGTTGTTGTTGTTTTTTTATTTGTTTTATTTAGGCTTACATGTTAACAGTGTAAATTGATTCATTGTACATAGATAGAGGATAACATATCAATTCTCTAGTCGTAAATTGTATAGAATCACAACATATATGCAGTCATACATAAAGTTAGGGTTATTGTGACCATCATATTCCACCACCTTTGCTGTCCCCATGCCCCCTCCCCCCTTACACCCCTGGGCCCTTTTTTCTTGATCAGAGTCTTCAGTTAGATCTAGATCATTCAAAGAGCATAGAGGTTAATCAATTTCATCTGGCTAGGACCAATTGGGATGATGAATAACATTTAATTTTGCTGTCTCCTACAGCTGCTGCATGTGAAAAATCTCCTTTTTATAGAGGAGAAAACCTGGAGGGGCAGCCTGAGGTAAATCTCACAGGCAATGCTGGACAGGGATTGACAAAGAATAGAAGAGGGTTCATCGGCCCCAGGGATTCATGACATAAAAAATATCCTCAAATTGGATATGGCAAGACTCTTACTGTTAAACGGGTTTGATCTCAGGTAAGGGATGACATGAGTCTGAAAGGGGAGATAAAGATATTAATGCTTCTATGCAATATTTAAAATATGTGACCATAAAATGGCAAGTATAATCACAAAAATAATGACTGTCATGTCCAGTGAATGGGCTTCAAAATTGTTACTTAGGAACAATAAATATTAGAATTCTGTTCAAAATAAATTTTGAGACACAAAAGAAAACAAAACTTACTACTTTGTTACATGTGGATGTAGGAATTTTTCTGTTCTATATGACTATACACTCGTTTTCTGTATCCACCATGGATTCAATTAACAGTGGATCAAAAATATATTTTTTAAATTAATGCATCTGTACTGAACATATACAGACTTTTAAAAGACCAGACTCCTAAAACAATACAAAATAATAACTATTTATATTGTATTAGCTGTTTTAAGTGATCTAGAGCTGATATAAAGTATATAGGAAGATGTATGTAGATACTTAGCCATTTTATATTAGAAATTTGAACATCTTCAAATTTTGATATCTGTCAAGGAACCCAGAACCAATTTCCCACAGATAACAGGGGATGACTGTATGTATTTTTCCCAACTTTATTCAATATGACTATACCAATTTTACTCTACATGACTTGAGCTATTTCCAAATTGCCCAAACTGTCTTGAAAAACCACTCAGAAGATTCAAAGAATTTGATAGTCTCTAAGGAAAATTCTGAGAAAAGCAACAAACCTATTATTAGGAACAACAGTAGTAATGCCAAGGGATACTTTGGAGAGGCAGAACTTATTTAGATATATAAATTATGGTGTGTTTGATAAAGGAAAAAATTCTTAATAAAGCGATTCTGAGTCTCTCCATTTTCACCCTTATAAAATGTTGATAAGTGTTTAGATAGGATAAGAAATTAGACCCAAACATCCATGGGTATCCAATATGTCTATACTGTATAATCAAGGTCAATATCATTTCCCAAAGGCTCTTTAGCTGTGTTAGCCAATATACTGAAGCCAATTTACCATAGAGATTTTCTAAATTAACAGAATTAATTTCTAGAACAATTAAACAGCTTAAGACATCAAATATTTTTTAATTGAAAAATCAAAGAGAAAAATCAATTTGCATAAGGAACTTTGGATGGGGCGGGAGGAGGTAGGGGACAGGAGGAAAGGGAGTAGCAAAAATGGTGGAATGAGATGGACATCACTACCCTAGGTACATGTATGAAGACACAAATCGTGTGACTCTATCTTGTTTGCAACCAGAGAGATGGAAAATTGTGCTGCATATATGTACTATGACTTGAAATGCATTCTTCTGTTTTAAAAGTAATTTAAAAAAATAAAAATTTTAAAAAAGTAAAAAAAAATCTATTTGCATGAAAAATGAATGACAAAGTAACCGTCTATTTCTTTCCTTTGATGGTACTGGAAATTGAATCCAAGGGTACCCTATGACTGAGTTATATCCCTAGCCTTTTAAATTTTATTTTGAGGAAGGGTCTTGATAAATTGCCCAGACTGGCCTTGCACTTGTGATCTTCCTGCCTCAGCCTCCTGCGTCAATGGAATTCCAGGCATGAGTTACAATGCTCAACCATCTTTTCCAGTCATGATGAACCTGAGTTTTATGATAGGTTTAGATTGACAGTGGTGTCTAAGCCCTGACCCTTCAGGCTGTGGTGAGGGTATCTGTGGAAGATGCTGCATGAAGATATGAATGGTTTTTCTGCGTTCCACTGACCTTCTTGTGTGCCCAAAGCCTTTGGTAGAAGAGATGATGAAAACAGTAAGAATTTCTAAGCAGTTGAATGGAACAGAACTCTATTGGAGGTACAGTTTGATGGATCTGGGAAGGATAAAGAAGAGGAGGAACTGAGATGACTATCAGTAGAGAAGGGAAGTTCTCCAGCCATCCTAGTTGCAAAGGTCACATCCATTCTGTTCTGAAGATGAAATCCCCTAGAAAGTCTACATATGTGTTATTGTTTAGATATGAGGTGACCCCAAAAGCTCATGTGTGAGACAATGCAAGAATTATTCATGGCAGAATGGTTGGATTGAGAGGTATAACCTAATTAGTAGATTAATCCACTGATAGAAATGAACTGGGTGGTAACTGTAGGCAGGTTAGGTGGGCTGGAGGAGGTAAGTCAGTAGGCACATGCCTTTCAGGTGAATTTTTTGTCCCTGATGAGTGGAGCTCTGTCTGCTTCCTGATTGCCATGCTCTAAGCTGCTTTGCTCTTCCATGCCCTTTCACCATGATGTTCTGACTCACTTTGGGCCCAGAGCTATGGAATTGGCTATGTGTATACTGAGTTCCTTGAAACACTGAGCCCCAAATAAACTTTTCCTCTTCTAATTATTCTTGTCAGGTCTTTTAGTCACAGTGTTGCAGATATGAGTAAAACAATATGTATGCATGTATACTTTTATTTATTATTTTACAATGTATTTAAAATGGTAATCATTTTAAATTTTACTATCATGAGGATTAAAAGATGAAGATCTAGTTTTATTTTCTTGTGGGTGTACATCCAGTTGCATCAGTAGTGTAGTAAATTAATCATCATTTTCTCAAGTAACTAAAATACTTCATAGATGATTTATTGCTTCTCATATAGATTGGTTGTCATTTCTAGATTCTCTATTTTTTTCCAGTGTCTATTTGTTTTGCCTTACATAATACTGAATTAACTATTCATGTTTTCTAATATCTGAAAAATTATCATGATCTTTTTCTTGGCTATTATTTGGTAATGTTTTAATAGAAATTTTAAGATCAACTTTTCCATTAAAAAAGTGATTGGCTTTCTGATTTATATTGTGTTAAATTTAGACATTAATTCAGGAAAATAAGCAATATTATGAAATTAAGCATTCTTATGCAAGATTGTGTATTTATTTCACAGTGTATTTAGGTTTTGTATTTCATCTTTCAACACAATTTTAATAATTTTCTTCCTATAGACCAGTGTCTCTTGAACTCAGTAACATGCTGGAATTATTTACAAGCTCTAAAACATGCATGCCTGTGTTTCACACCCAGAAATTCTAGCTCGTTTTGTCTGATATGCAGCCTGGACATCAGGATTTTTCAAGTCCCATCCATGGCAATTTTAACATATGGCCAAATTTGAGAATTATATAGAGCCTGTGCCATTCATGTTAAATCTATTCCTAAGTATTTTACAGTTTTTCTGAATCCTTTCAACTCTCTTCTGTTACCTTTGGTCTATACAAATTTCCTATTTCTTAACTGACAATGGGAATTTATTAATTTTCTCTAGGGTTTCAGGTGCATTTTTATAGAGTTTCATATTCTCATTTGTGTGTGTGTATGTATGTGTGTGCGCACACACATATTAGATCTCCACATATAATTTATTTCTGCATTAGGTTTTCTTCTTTTCGTCTAGCAATTTTATTTCACTGGGTCTGTATTCTGACTGTCCTGCCTGGTTTTCTCTTTCACTGTTATTCCTGCTTTTATTATCTCGCTGAGACTCATTTTGGACTGTTAGAGTAGCAGAAGATGGCAAAAGGCAGGGAGGCTTGTCACTGCAGGCTAGTTGTCAGGCACCTGCCAAGGTGCCAGGAGGAAGCCTGTGGGCTCCTTGGATTGCAAATACTCTATTTGCTGCAGATGCATTAAATCCTCCACTTACTCATTTGTACTCCTCACTTCTTAGGGATCTGGAAATCTAACACCTCACCGGAGACCTATATTGCCATTCTCCCAGCTGTCCCCTCAGATCTTTGGAAACCACCCTCCTGCTTGAGGAGGACATTTCCTTGTCAGTACTCATCTCAGCTCTGACATGGTTCCTGCATCCTTTGGTGCCTTGCCCGCACACAGGAGGGATCCCTTCACATTTATGTTCTCTGTTGAAGGCTAAACAAAGCCCAAGAATCACTTTTGCCCTGTTCATCCTCAGTCCCAGAATCCACTTGTCTCAGCTGAGCCAGATCCTTTCAAGCTAAAATGACGCAGGGTTGTAGTCAAGGTGCCATGTTCCTGCGTGCAGTGGTAGGACAGCAGCTCCCCAGCTCACTCTCCACAGCACCTCACTGTGTATCTCCACTTGCCTGTCATGGGAAGACATTCGACTTCACCCTCCCCTGATCTCCCTTGTGCAAACTCATGTCACCGAAACATTCTTCCCACATTTTTAGGGTTCTCTAGTTGGCCTCTCACACTATTTTGGTCCTCAACTGAGTAGGTGAAATATTGTTCTATAAGGAAAGAAGTTATGAAAAAGTGTGCTTGAGTGGCCTGGAATGGGTGTGTCACATGTCACATATCATGTATACTGACCCTGATAAAATCCTGATACCTTCAAAACTTTCTTTCAATGTGGATGGCAAAGCAGTGTCTCACATCAGGGGTAATGTCACATGTTTCTTCTAAATACCAAAAGGAGATCACAAGGTGGATTGGGCAGTCTTACATAAATAGGCATTATGCTGCCCTAGAATTGTGCTGGCCATGTGTGGCCTGTGACAGATGGTGAGGCAGCCCTGCGAGCTCTGCCTTTGAATGCATGATTTCTCCTCTGGTACTCAGTTTCTTGATGGAATTGAACACCCCAGGTCAGCTATCAACAAGAACCAGGGTGAAAATAGGATGAGTGGCAGGTGCAAAATAATTTCTTTTTTAAATATTTCTGGTTTAGCTTACAGACAAGTTGATTTTTGCTTCTCTCCCAGCTCAGAAAGTGTGAAGAGAACTGCTATTCTAGTCTTACTGTCTCTCCACACTAAAAAGACACTTATTTTGTGAGGTTTGTGTTTATATGTGCACTACATTTTGGGTTGCATTATTAGGACAGAGGGGACCTAGGCCTCAAAAAAAGGAATGGTCCTTATTTTAATGTAGCTTCTTTCACTTTGCCCTGTCTAGAGTCAAATGTAGCATGTACTTGTACTTTGACCCCACACTGCAAGCCACTGGGAAAGAAACTCCACCATTTTGCAGCTTTTCTGCCTGAGTTTTGATGCGTAAGTCAGCTCTGTCTCTTAGAATCACCTCTCATTATTCATACATCCCATTTGGGACTGTTCCCAGAACTGTTTCCAAGAGCTATAATAAAGAAGCCTATCCTCTGGGAATTTCCAGACTTTTATTCATGCATTTAATGTCCAGTGTTGCCATATGGAGACTTGGGTTAGTTTTCTACATATTAGAATGTGAAGGAAGAGAGAGGCATCTCACTGCCATTCCATAATCCCAAAAAACTGTAGGACTACCTCCATTGTTAAGCTGGCTAATAACTGCTTTAAGGATTCATCTATCACATGAAATTTAACACCAATGCTTACCTTGCATGTAGATCTTAGACTTTATGCATTAATCTCTGTGCTAGCCACATGCCTTACATATGCTTCTTGTAATTTTGCATTTTTTCTGTGGCTAAAGTTATCTTTCAAAAAAACTTGTTTATAATATTAAACCATTTTGACAATCAACACTGTTGGATGGTCAAATGGTGAAAAATAAATTGATTTTATGAAAACTTCTCAGAGGATTGAAATTGATATGCAGTATTATAAATAAGAAATCCTCTGTTAGCTATGAAAGATGAAAAGTCACAAAGCTCAGATCTAGGTTTAGTAAAGATTTTCACATGTATGGTTGTCTTAGTCAGTTCAGGCTACTATAACAAGATACCATAGACTGAGAGAAATAAAGAATAGAAATTTATTTCATATGGTCCTGGAGGTGGAAAAATCTAAGATCAGGGTGCCAGTAGATGTAGTGTCTGGTGAGGGCCCTCTTCCTGGTTTTCAGACAGCTATCCTTTTATTGTATCCTCACATTGTGGAGAGAGAATCCATGTCTCTCATATTTATGCTTATAAGGGTACTAATCCCACACTCATGACCCAATCACCTCCACAGTGTCCCCTCCCCACATAATCACCTTGGAGGTTAGATTTCAATACATGAATTTGGAGGGGCCATAAACATTTCATCCACAGCAGTGGTGAATACTCTTGACATTCCACTCCCCATAGACACCCTGTATCATTTTTTCTGTGAGCCTCTTCCAGCTGCTTTGTGCTTTGCATTTGGAGGCTGCTCCTAGGACTCTCTGAGGAGTTCTATGGAGGGTTGGGAGTTCTGGAGAGTTGAAGCCCTCTGAGCAGGCTTAGGCAATGACTGGCAGTTTCAAGTGCCTGAAAGTTCCCTGGCCTCAAGCTGGATGAGGCTCAAGCTGGACTTGGCCTAAACCTACAAGCAAGCTTGGCATCTCTGGTCTGCTTGTCCCTATGCTCCCCCCTTTTCCTCTGAGATCACCTTCTTAACAAGTCACTTCCAAGTACCTTCTCTTCTCAGGGGCTGCTTGAGAACACGACAGGACAATAGGTACACACAGAGCTTTACAATAAGACAGTAACTTCTCAAACCAAAATATAAGAAGAGCCTTTGTAGTGTGTTCTGCACTCTGTACAGAAAAATTTCATCTTAAACCAAGAGCAGTTTAATACTCCTTAGGTATTCTTCAGAAATATTTAAGTAAGATTGGATAGAAATTAGTAGCATAGACTGGGAACCTAAATCAAGGAAAGAGGGTTTACTAAAATGGCCCCATTTGTACTCACAGGTTACTGAAGCCCCAAGAAGTAAGTACTGCATATTATACCCTGACTAGGTAATATGGGACCAGCCTAAAAGGTGAAAGAACCTGGAAACCCATTTTGTGTCTAAATTTGTAATACAAAGTTAGAAAGTGTCTCCTTCACAGGTTTTCCCAGGGCCTGAAATTTAATTATAGGGAATTATTGAATTTGAGACTCATAGTTTTCTGAGAGAACTGAGACAAGGGAGCATAGGAAAGATGAACCTAGCAAGAGGCAAAAATGGCAGACAGATTCCTGGAACCTGGAAAAAGTACATTAAAATGATAGAAGTGATTAACTTAGAAGAAATGAAGATAAGCTTGGTTTTGATTTGCTATGATTTTCTCTATTGTCTTTATTTTCTACAATTACATGTATAAATCTTATAATGTAAAAAAGTAAACTAAATTTTGATTACTTCATAACTTATACTATATTTAAAAATAAAACTAAATTTTCATTGTTCAAGTATTAATAACTGTCAACATTCATATCAGGGAATGTTGTGCAGTCATTAAAAACAATGTCCATGAAGTGTCTTAGAGTGTCATAAAAAGATATCATGAGATAACAAAGACAGGGTTCAAAACTGTACATGCTATTTGATATTCTCTCTATTAAAATGTGTAGAAAATCTATAAAAGAGAAATTATATTGTTATATCCATCACATGAGTTAATTTTCACTAGATTGTGAAGTTATGGATTTTTATTGTTTTTTCCATCTTATGAATGTTCTGTACAGAATCATTAAAATCAGACAAAAATAAACTTAATGCCACTTGGAGGTGTGTGCTCAGCTACACCTAGGTCTGCACAGCTAGCATCCTAAGGTCCTGGTCTCAGCATGCCTGGGAATAATTAGATCCATCCAAAACATTTGAGCCAATTTATGCTTTTAGATGAGTCGCATTTTTCTTTGCTCCACTTCCCCATTTTCCTTTAAGCATCTATCTTCCTTTGAATGCCTGCCACTTCTTTGTCTCAGGAAAGCTTAAATTTATTTCCAGCAGTTTTCTTCACATTCACATGAAAAATACTCATCTGCTGTGCTGTGTTTCCCCCCTCACTTCTCACTGAGAGTGTGCTATCATTTTTCTGATGATTTATAGAAAAGTAAATATAGTTTTCCAGGGCTATTCACCCCATGTAAATTTCTAATGATCCCAAATGTGAGGGTGTGTGTGACAATGGTGCCTTGGTAGAAAGCCAGCTGCTCTTTTCATTTGAGCAATAGTTTAACATTATTCAACTCACTAAGTGAGCTTGTTTGTTTCAACAGCTGTTGACTTCATCTCCTCTCAATGGGTGAAAAGAGAGAGATAAAAGAAAAGTTTCCCTCCATCTCCCCTGCCTGGCTACCTGAATCAGGGACATTTGAAACTGGAAAGAATCTAATAGATTATAATTGCCCAATGCCCTCTTTGTGAAGTAGTTTTACATCGCATATATTATGGTAAGTATCATTAACCACTTTTTGTCTGATAAGAAAATGGGAGCGCGGATCTATTAAGCAGCTTACCCATAGTCACAAATCCTGTGGAGTGAAAATTTGAATCTCTCTTTTCTCTCACAGATGGAACTGTAGAGACTGAAAAATTTATTTGACTTAAGGTCTGAGGAAGGATATAAGCCATAAAGCTCTTGTTTGGCTTCTGTGATTTCATTTGTATGCTTAGTTGCAATCTATGCAAGGGAGCCCTGACCTCTAGCAAGAGGATGTAGACACCTGCAGAGTTCCAGTTTCTCCAGGGCATCTATTTATGTGTTTAGATTGGAAGCCTCAAGGCCCATCCCTTCTTTACCAAGGTCCTGGCCCAGCAGGGGAGAACAGCTGAGAACATCAACTTGGTCTCTCTTTAGGGGTGCTTTTCCTACAGTTGCTCCTGGGCCTGGCCTTTAGCTCCAAGGTCCTCCTGTGGCTATAGGAAAAGAGGGTCTGTTTAAAAGGTATCACGGGATCTTGTGACTTTCTCATCATGCCTGAAGTTAACCAACTGGCGCTTGTCATTTTCTGTTTTCATTCATCATAGAACCCAGTCACAGTTTTTATAGTTACCATTTATATTGTAGGTCACAAAGCCAAATGAGATTGCACAATGTAGCACACCCCTCTGGTCAGATCCCATCTGTATTTGTACCTAGGGCTTCTGTAACAAGAAGAATTTATTCCTTGCCTCTCATAGCCTCTGGTAGCCTCAGATGTTCCTTCGTTTATAGATGGTATTCTCCTTGTGTTTTATACCATCTTTTCTCTGTGTATTTCTTTGTGTCAAAAAATCTCCTTCCAATAAGTATAATAGTTATTTTGCATTAGAGCTCACTCTAATGACTTCATCTTAACTTGATCATCTGCAAAGACTCTCCTTCCTTATATGGTTACATTCACAGGTATTGGGGGTGAACTTAAGTTTCATTTTGGGTTATATAATTCATCCTATAAACATCACCCTAATTCACCACAGGTGAAAGTTAACTATTATATGCCAGTGGCTATGCATTCTATTTCTGATGACAACTTTTCTTTTTTTTATTTGTTCTAATTAGTTATACATGACAGTAGAATGCATTTTGACACATCATACATAAATGGAGTATAATTTCTCATTCTTCTGGTTGTACATGATGTAGAATCACACTGATCATGTAGTCATACATGTACATAGGGTAGTAATGTCAGATTCACTCTACTATCCTTCCTACTCCCATACTGTAAAGAATTTCCCATAGCTTACCAATAGGGATCAGTACCGGCCGATGAGTGATGTGCATCAAAGCCTGTTCCAGGCTAGTAAACTATACCCTTCCCCCATCAATATGTGCATAAGGGACTCTCTCAGGCAGATGGTTGCCCCAGGTTGTGGTGCCAGATGAAAAGAAATCAAAGAAAATTCAGAAGGAAGGGTTAAATTTGGAATATGAGGAATTGAATATTTCTGGAGTAATGTACATCCCAAGTAGCTAATAGATAGTAGATATTGTATTTTTTCTTCAGTAACATGGAGTCCTGATGGCAATAACACTTCCTGTAGCATTTGTAGAATTTAATCCATGAAGTCTTGTCCTGCAAGCAATATATTATCCATATAATGGTAAATAAATAAATGAGGGAAACTTTGACGAAAAGGAAGTAAGGCTTTGTTAACAAAACACTGATATAATGTTGGCCTATTTAACATCCCTTGAGGGAGGACTTTCCAATGGAACCTATTAGTAGGCTTATGATGATTAAAAATGAGAACAGTAAAGGCAAATTTTTCCGGATCTTCTGGAAACAGGGGAACAGTAAAAAAGAAAAAAACCAATCTTTCAAGTCAATAATATGCAAAGAAAAATTTTGATGGATTAAATTTGGGTTTGGCAACCCATATTGAAGGGAACCTATTGGCTCTATGCATTTATTAATTTCTCTTAAATCTTGTAATAATCTCCATTTTCCTGATTTCTTCTGTTTAATCAAAATGGGCATATTCCAAGGGCTAGTAGAAGATTCAATATGTCCTAAGTGTAACTGCTCTTGAATAAGGTCCTCTGCAGCTGCTGCCTCTTCCTTTGACAATGGCCATTGTTTAACCCAGATAGGGGTGGTTACTTTCCACTTTAGTGGTAAGGCAGTCAGGTGTGCAGAGGCCCCTACAGAAAAGGCAATTCCACAGACATGTGAAGTTTATTTAAAACATCTCTACCTCATATGGGAAAAGGTATTGCCGTAACATAAGGCTGAATATGAGCAATGATTTTTTGTGGCTTGGAAGGGGCAGAGCATCATAACCACAGAGAACTGTTGGATATCTGCCCTTTACTGCTTCTTATTCTCCATCCCAGAGTGGCCCTTTGAAGAGGCCATGAACAAGGCCATCCATACCTTAAGAGGTGTTACTATAACATCAGCCCCAGTGTCCAATAGCCCTGTAATTGACTGCTCATTTAAGCAAAGAGTTAATTTAGGCCTGCTTTCAGTAATTGGCAAGCATGCCCCAATGATGGTAGAGCCAAACCCTGCACCCATACCCCTCCCCTCCCTTCATTCCCCTTGCCTAATCTAAAGTAACTCTGTTCTTCCCTAGCCTGCTGCTCTCCATTGTGAATTAGCATCTACATGCCAGAGAAAACATTAAGACTTTGTTTTTTTGGGATTGGCTTATTTCACTTAGCATGATATTCTCCAGCTCCATCCATATACTGGCAAATGCCATAATTTCATTCTTCTTTAAGGCTGAGTAATATTCCATTGTGTATATACACCACATTTTCTTTATCCATTTATCTGCTGAAGGGCATCTAGGTTGGTTCCATAGTTTAGCTAATGTGAATTGAGCTGCTATAAACATTGAAGTGGCTGTGTCACCGTAGTATGCCAATTTTAAGTCCTTTGGGTATAAACTAAGGATAACTGGTTCAAAAGTTTTCTGAGGAATCTCCATACCACTTTGCATAATGAGTGCACCAATTTTCAGTCCCACCAGCAATGTGTGAGCATGCCTTTTCTCCCACATCCTCACCAACATTTATTATTGCTTGTATTCTTGATAATTACCATCCTGATTGGAGTGAGATGAAATCTGATGACATATTTATTGGCATTTGACCTGTGAATTAACTTAAGAATCCATCCTTAGAGTCTGTTCCAAAAACTACCCTGAACTCCTGGTCCCAAGTATCTTTATGTTTTCTAGAAACAGATTCTGAGATAAAGACTCATGAGCAAGGGATTAATTAATGGCCAGGAGAAACTTATGAGAGAGAAGGGGATGAAGAACAAAGAAAATGCAATTCTAGACACTCCCCAGACTTAAGTCAGAAGTTGGCCACTCTAACGCAAAAGTCATGCTTTCAGACTTTTGCTGCAGTCATTGGCTAGTGTTTCCCAGACAGACCCAAGCATCAGTATATTTCAGGCATTTTCTGTGTGGGGGTAGATTAGCCGAAGGCCGGCCATCTAAGTAAAAGTCATAAGGGCCATCCATTTGTAGCAAAGCATAGAGAAAGTACAATATAAGTGCATATGGCCATTAAAATAGACTGGAAGGGACCTGGGAGGAGTGTGGACAGACTTCACCACACAAAGGAATATATTTCTCATGTGTGTGCAAAGCCTACTGCCTTCAATACATGAGTTTTTCAAAGAAAACAGGTTCCTTACAGGGTTCCATTGGAACACTGAGGGTCCCAGGAAGATGAGGAATGCCTCTGATAAGATTCAGCATGTCCTGGAAGTAGGGTGCCCTTGTATGGGAGGGAGGTGCCTGGCAGAGGTGATTCTCAAAACAAAGGCCACTTTGTGGAACACTGTACATAGAGAGCTACAAGAACCAGCCCCCCAGGTCCATGTGGCAGAACAGCAGCAGTAGGTCCTAAGTGAGACCCTGTCTGTGAGATTTCCCAAAGACAAATGCAAGAGAAATGTCAGTGGAGATGCATTGAAGTGCTTGCAAAAATAGATCTGCAGGTACAGCCAGAGAAATTAATGCTTGCTATTTTTAATGTGTCATTTCCCCTTCTTTTTAATGTTAGATGGGTGTGGCAATCCTTTGTTAAAGATAATAATTTATTTTTTTCACAATGATACAGAAAGATTCATAGAGCTCACTAGAAAGATTTAGTGGATGGAAAGGAGTTTGAAGGAATAGATTAACTTGAAAATAATAATTAACAGAAACCAGAAAGGGGCAGGAAGAGGTAGAAATTTATTTGAAATAGATTTCAAACCAGGGATACATGAGGAAAAAGGTCATGTACTCTCTCTCTTTGAAGCATGACAGGTATGCAGGCAGAGAATAACAACTGTCCGAATGCTCTGTGCCCAAGTGATTTAAGTTTCTCTTGAGTTGAGGTCTTGAGAGCACAGATTATATATATATATATATATATATATATATAGACACTGAGGTTCAGGGAGGGTTTTTTTTTTTCCCCAGAATTACAGCTGTAGATTTTGCAGCCAAAAATATGTAAAAAAATCTAAGAATAATTGTCACTAAGAAGTAGGTGTCTTTTTTTGCCAACAGAATATTCCATGTCAAATCCTAGACTTAGGGTCTCATAACCATAGCCCCCTTCTACCCACTCTCCCCTTCTTGCCAGTGGATATCACAAAGTATCTTAACATAAAATCTATATTATATCTAGCCAACATCAGCACATTGTTGCATTTCTGTTTAGGCAAATTAACATCAGCTTTGCTACAGCTGGATAATTCTTTCTCCTGCATTTGACCTTTCAGCCACAGTATTTAGGTCACTTGCATCTTGTTACAAAGGATCTGTGACCACTGAAAGGAAGCTTTCAGGAGGTCCATTCAAGGGTGAGGCAGCAAGTATCTGAAGGAGGTAACTTCCTGGTTTGTGTTTGGGATTTTTCCAAGCCACTGAAATAACGTTTGCTATGTGTTTTGGAGACATGTAAACTTAATATCCCCAAAGTTAGGTCTAAAATATTGTAAAATGGAATGCTGAAACCACAGAGGAAAGAGCAAGCCAGGGTATGCTTGAGTTTCGCCTTCCTGGCGCTTACACAGGGCCTCTTTCTCTCTCTGGGTGGGGGCGCCCTCTGGTGGCCAAAGATCTCAACGGCTCACTACCCGCCGAAAAACAGGTTGCAGGAAGACGTGGCTCCACTCAGTGACAAACGCTGCTCATGACAAATCAGGATTCCTTCACCATTCTTCACATTCCAACTGTCAGAGAAGCTAACTTTAAATTTTAACAAGTAAGATTGTGGTTTTTAAATAGAACGTTTCTCCTCTGAGGACAGCTTTCATTCTCATTTGACAAAGTAGCTTTGGGAAAAGACTTGGGAACGTTTGCTTGGGAGTACTAGCTGATATGTGGCTTCCAAATGACCATTGTTTACCTGGGACCATAATCTGACCCTCACTTTATGACAAGAAGAGCACTGAATTCATGCTCTGCAAGAGTCGTGCTTACTCTTTTCAATGTGAACTCTTCACAGAAATGGAGCCCTGCAAGTTGAATTATCAGTATTCATCAAATCTTATCTCATCCACTTCTGCAAGTTTTGCTCTCCTCCATGCTGCTTCTAAGAAAGAAAGCTATTTTACAATTACAAAGAAGCTATTTTACAATTCTTTTAACTTATAATAATTAAAGATATTGAAATACACGAAAAATTAAATCACCACAATCTTTTTTTTTTTTTTTTTTTTTTGGCACTCGAGACTGAACTCAGGGGCACTCGACCACTGAGCCACATCCCCAGCCCTATTTTGTGTTTTATGTAGAGACAGGGTCTCACTGAGTTGCTTAGTGCCTCGTCGTTGCTGAGGTTGGCTTAGAACTCGCAATTCTCCTGTCTCAGCCTCCCTAAGTGCTGGGATTACAGGCGTAAGCCACCATGCCCGGCTAATCACCACAATCTTGTAATTATTTTTCTTTCTTTTATATACATATTTTCACTATATGTGCGTATATGACATGTAATTTAGCCGATATATTATTTTTTGTTGTTTTATAATGTTATATTTATCTTATAATATGTTCTATTTTATAGCATATAATATTATTTTCATTATTTTCATATTCATAGCTTCTTTTTTCAAATGTTGAGATTGAACCCAGAGCATTCTCCCACTAAACTACATCTCCAACCCTTTTAAATTTTATTTAGAGACAAAGTCTCTGTAAGTTGCCCAGGCTTACTTCAAACTCTCAATAGTTCTGCCTCAGCCTTCCGAGTAACTGGGATTACAGTGTGTTTCCAAGTTTACCATGATCTGTTATCTCCTTTCAACAAAGATATATCACAGTGAGGAAAAAGAGAAAAACCTGAATGGTTTCAGACTGTGCTGTGTTGTAGAGGATATTCTTAGAGACTATCTCTAACTTGGTCTCATATTGTCCCAGTAAGTCATACAAGTATCCAAGGCATATAGTTCACAATGCCACCAGCTGCTCAGGCCATTTTCCCGTGGCAAGATCGCCTCACTTAAACACTGAGGGTATGTACTCTCCACGGTAAACCCCTGGGGATATATATCTGTCTTCAGTTGTATTATATTATTGGTTTCCTTTCTACTAGCTAATCACATGTACAATTCATGCTAGAGTATCAAGGTCTATTTTTGACAACCAGGCAACTTTGATAGTTGGAGGGCTTGGGGCAATCAGTACATCCCCCCACCCCAAGGTGGGCTGGTTCTGCCTGAACTCTACTGGACAAAAGCAGGAATGTTCTGCATCCAGTCTCTCCTTGAACCAGAGAAGGCCTTTGTATAGATGCGCCTTCTCATGAGAGTCTTTAAATGCTATGAGATCCTGACACCAGACACAAAGGTAAAGATGGATCATGTCAAACAAAATGGGCTTAAACTTCTGATTAGCAGTACAAATTCCAGGTATTTTTGATTACCGGATATCCACATTATCAGTTATATGTTGGAAGTTTGGAATTGGGAATTCAGAAGCAATGGGGCCCACAGTAGTGCATTCCTTTAATTTTATGTTGCCTCAGACTTCCTTTGGAATATAAGCTGGACTTGCTAATACTAGAAGCAGATCTTAGTCACTTTCACAGAGTTTTCCAATTCTCTGCCTCCTCCCAGTTCCTCAATGTGGTTGATTCACATATGTGTCTCATGCAGCCTCCTCCTGGTGACTGCCTTGCTGTGGTCCAGCTAGATACAGCCTATTTGACTACTGTCCACACTCTACCTAAACTGTGCAGATTTGATTCAGTGACAACCTCTCAGTCACAACGTGACCCCTGGGGACTTGCTCCAGCTTGCTTAAACCCATGTAGTTAGTTCTCCTGATCCAATTAGAGGCTTTGACCCATGAGTCCATGGCTCTTTCTCTCGCTTCCCACCGGCTAATGAGTGCTGCAGTCCTGGGGGTTTGCCCATTCCCATTGGCCCTGTGATGTGTGCTGTCTCTTCTCTTGGCTATCTGTCACATACACTGCTTCTGGTAGTTCATGTGTCTTGTTGGACTGCTTCCTCTGTGTCTCACCTGACCCACTCACCTGAACCTAGCTTCCTGCCTTGTCAGAGCTCTGCTGGAGAGTGGCTCTTTTGGTAGAAATAAACTGGACACAGCTCAGCAGACAAGAGGCACAAGGGCCTGTGCCAGTGTAAACACATCTCCTGTGTCATGAGTGGGACACTCAGGCATTAGGCCATCCATTAGCATAAAGAAGTATTCTATGAAAGGTAGATTCTAAACATCCATGATTGAGTCCCCTGGAGCCCTCAGGGCAGGGATAAAGTTTATAGCTGCTTTCCATAGAGAGACCTTTGGACTAAATTAGAAAACAAAAAACGCCTTCCATTCCCTACCCTCCCATTCTCTGATTCCTAAAACGGGGTTGCCTGTCATTTTCCCACTAGCCTTGCTCTCTGCTCTATCTAGCTCATCCTCAGGAGGCAGGAACTGTGGCTCATCTCTGCTAGGGAAGGAATGAGGGGAGAAGGAGCTGAGATTGGAGCCAGTTGCTTCTCAGACTTCATCTTAATTTGCATTAGCTCTCAAATTTGTATCGCTCTCTCTAGGATAGAACTTTGTATTAAAAAAAATAATTTCCTTCTTTTTAATTTAGCTCCTGAAATTTTGTGAACGATTTGATTGCTATTTCTCAGTTGCATTAGAATTCTCTTAAAATATACGCACACATTGTTATGTCTCTGGCAAACACTAATATGTGTTGTAAAAATATGCCTATGGGTATTTAATGCTGGAGATAATTATTTTATTCATTTTAACTTCAGTCCACAGTGTGGGTTCTCTTCTGAAAAATGCATGTGCAAAAATGATTATGTCCAATATGGCCAAAAGCATTTTCTTCCTTTCTTCTCATTCTTGGGGAATATTACATTTTATCCACCCTCCAGAATTTTGTAATTATTGTGTGTGAAGGGGGATTAACTGATGCTAAATTTGTCAAATGCAAATCTTTCAAAACTTCACCAGTAAAGTTGCCATAAAAACATTTTTTCCGAAAATGGTTCTTGTTATTGCTTTAAATAAAGATTTTTGCTAAAGATTGGTTTGTCTGAATATGAAATCATGCTCTTCTCACAAAACCTTTCTCTCTGTGATTAAAATTTGTAATCCTCAAGTTCTAATTTAGTTTTATTATCTGTTATATATAAAATAAATTTAAACTTCATGAATTTCCTTTTCCCTTGCCCATTACCATATTAAGGTCTTTAATTGCCCTCACTTAATGAAGCAAGTTTAAAGGTCCTGCACCCAAGGGGGACCGTTGTGGTACGTGCGAGTCGTCACTGACACTGGCTTGTTGAGCACTTACTATATACTAAGCCTCCTGCTGAGTGCTTCACACTCATCCTTTTATTGATTCCTCATAAGGTTCCTTGAGCTAGGAATAATGTGATGTTCATGTTAGGTTGGGAAACAGATCCATTAGAACTCACTTCTGTCTGACTCCACATCTTGAGCTTAGCCGGTACCCTGCCTCACATGTTCCTAGTAAACAAGAGAGATGACAGACTTAGATTCATTTGTGCCTTTTCTTTGGTTCTACAGAACTATATGAACTCATGTTTGTCTTCCACATAAAATGTCATTTATCCCAAACCATTCTAGATGGACTTGTTTTCCCGAATTTTGAGGATTCTCTAAGAATGTATTCTCTCTAGATAATTTCATCCAGTGTTATAATATTACCCAAATGCTGACTATTTTCAAATGACCTATCTAGTCTTGCCTTTCAGATTTGGATATCTAATTGCCATGTCAATGTCTCACAGGCATACTGAATTAAACAAGTCCAAACAGAAACCAGTACTCCTCCCTGCCCTAAATCTGATGCTTCCCCTTATGTCCAGCATTAGTGGAACTATGATCTCTAATCACCCATTTGTGCAGCCTCCATATTTAGGAGTCATCCTGGATTCCCTGTTTCCCGTTCCTCCACATCCATTGGCCCAACCAATCAGTTTTATCTTCACAACATCCCACATCAAGTTCTCACCTCTTTCTGTAGGTACCATCCCAAAACATGCTTTCATTATCCTTCTCCTAGAGTACTACAATAAATTCTGATTGCTTTCCCTACTTTCATTATTTCTTTACCACCCAATTCCAGGCTATTTTTGAAACAGGAATCAGAAAGATCCCCCCATCCCACCTGCCAAAAATAAAAATATATATAAAATACACAAAGAATTTCCATTGTACCAAGGATAAATCCAAAGTATCCACCATGACCTAGGCAGTGCGGTCCACTTATCTTTTTGACCTGTTGCTTTGAACTTTTCCCTCAATCACTCAATAACTTCTGCAGTAAATGTCCTATTATTATTGACCCTCCAACCCTCTTGCTGCCTTATGACGTCTGGCTATTCCTATTCCCCCAGATGCTGATGTGAGTCTTTGTCATGACTTTCACTTCTGAGTCTTCTCTCTAACACACACACACACACACTCACACACACACACACACACACAAACACTTTGTATCATTCTGTGCTCAGACATGTTTTATTTTCCCCACAAGTCCCCTCTCACAGCCTCACACTACATCATCTTTATCTCTTAACTTCTTTTTTTCTTCCATAGAATGGAAGCTCCACAGGAGTAGAGATTTTGCCAGTTTGCTTAACCCCGCAGCCCAATCATTTAAAAGAGTACCTAGAACACAGTAGGTTTTAGATTTTTAAAATCAATGTTGAACTCAAACTTTTTGTTTTTAAAGTTTCCAAATCTGAAATAAAATTTTATATTCTTCCCATTCTTAGTTTATGCTGAACACAACTAGATTCCCCCCCCCCCCCAAGATTTGCAGCATTTATCAGAAGTGCTATTTAGGACACACTCTTACAGGCAGAGCTATAGAGGGAGAAGCCGGATTAAGACATGGGAGGCAAAGCTGAACACGGCCTTGGTCCCCACAGGAGCACCAGTGCCACAGCTCAGTGACCATGGCTTCTGTACTCTATCTTAAACCACTACTGATTGCAGTGCTCAAAGTTTTCTTTCTTGTCTGTTACATTTCACTTCTGAGTCTTCTCTCTGACTACTACTGGTACTATACCCACATACACCTGTTGTGTTGTTCTGTGCTCATCCTTGTTTCTCTTGAGGTTTCATTGTTTCTTCTCCCGTTTCTTCCCTTGAGTGCTTATTTACACCTGGATACACAGTTAAGCTTTACCTTCATCAGCATTTACAGTTGAATATTTTTTCCTTCTCTTCCAATATACTGCAAATCACACATAATCTTCCTACAAGATTACAGTTTGGTTGCAGTATTTATAATTGC
>CM053402.1:77315947-77396960 GCA_028644305.1 Xerus rutilus | reverse complement strand
TATCAACCATCTTTACTATACCCATTCCCCTTTCCTGCCCCCCACCTTCCCCATGTCGCATCCAGTGTTTCTCTATTTCTCTTATGTTAGTTCTTTATTTTTTATTGATATTTATATTTAGCACTTTTTAAAATCATTGATTATATCTCATATGCAGTGTTTTCATTATTTAATTTAGGAACTCTAAAGTTTAATTTTTTTATATAATTTCTTTTCATGTAAATATTTTATTTGTAATCTTGAAACTTTTCCCTTAACTTTCTGATTTTATTGTGTTGAGATCAGACAATGCTAACATTCTATTTCTACTTGAATTTACTGGATTTTCTTTGCTCCTAGAAATTAGTCAATATTCATAACCGTTTCATACACATTTGAAAAAAGGTGTATTCATCATGATTAGGGTGCAAAGTTCAATAAGTACCAATCACATTATCTTCCCAGCTTTCTATATACTTAATCTTGTCCAAAAATTCTATTTTTAATGTTTTTATTTCTTATATATTCAATATGTATGTTAACATTACTGATCATTGTTCTATCATTTTTGAAAGATATTCTTTATTATTAATGAAATGAGAGGGTTTTTGGTCTACTTTAATGCTTATTGACCTGAATGATTATGTTTTCAACTATTAAAATCACAGCCCCTTTTTATTACTCTTTGCATTTGCAAGGGGTACATCACTTATGCCTTTATTTAGCTATTTTGAACCACTTGGTTTAGGTTTAACTAACTTTATTACATAGCATAGATTAGGACTTGGCTTTGTGGGTCAATTGCAAAATCTTTTTGCCTTAATAGAAATATCACAGCCATTTACACTTATTATTTGGCTAATAATTTGCTTTTAGCTCTCTATTTTTTATGTTATATTCATTGTTTTATTTTTTTCTCTATATGGCTTTTTTTCTCTGGCCTCTGTATTCAAACAGCTGTATGAACACGTGCACATATACAGATAAACACGTGTATTTCTTCTGGCATGTAGGATAGTTTATGTGTATAAAGTTTTTGATGATGTGTGATAAGATTTGAAGTTACAGGGCTGTCATCTTTTCAAAATTCTCCTTGATGAGGGATTTCTAAATTAATAAGGAGATTTATTTTAGTTCGTTCTATGTTAATTATAACACATTTTGAACTGGTAGAGATTAAAATAATGAGACAATAGTATAATAATAATTATTATAACAAGAATTTAGGTTTATTTTTGTTTTTGCAGTGCTTTAAGAATTTTTTCCTATTAAATAGATATTTACTAGGTTGAGAGCTAACATTAGCATGATTTGGCTAAACATCACAAAAAAGTCAGTAGAATTGATAAACTCTTTGATTTGACTTCATATGGTACATTAGGTTGTCTTAAACAGCATATTAACCATATAACAGTTTGTCAGATGAAAGAAGAAAATGTAAGCCATGCTAGTCATGGGAATGTTCTCATTTTGCAACAATTTGTTTTTATCTTTAGTTGAATTGCCATTTCATCTAACTTCAACTTATTTGGTTGGAGAAAGAATTCATTATATTTTTGACCCTTCTTGGTCTATACCTCAATACCATTTTACAAGATATTCATATCTTAAAATAAAATATTGGCTATTGTATCTTTAATTATTACTTCAAGGTTATCATGGCATTTAGATGATTAAGATATAATAAATGTATTGCCCTTTCCACAAAAATTAAACATCCAAGATCTGAGAAATATAGGCAAAGAGTGGGTATCATCAATTATAATATTTTGCCATCTCTTTGGGATCCAGTAAAAGTGATCATCTCTTTACCCTTTGCCATTACATGGACATGTACTATTAATTTTAAATGTTTTGTCTAAAGGAAGGTAGTAACACAAAACTTTGAGGCATATAACCGTTATTGAAGGGAAATATATTTAAGATTTACATTCAAATTTGCTCTAAATCTATGCAAAGTGTTAATACTCAGCCATATATCAGTTCATTGATGCTTAATGTAGTTTGAGTCCCTTGACTCTTGAATACAAAGAACATAATACCCAGATTATCTTTCAAAAGCAAAGAATTGAAAGAACTCAGAATGTTTGCATTTTTATTATTAATGTTTAAAGGGAGAAGGTCTAGATGTACAGAAAATTACAAAGCAATAATCTACTAGAAACCTATTCCTGAGAAAGCTATTCCTGAGATGACCAAAGCAGTATTTTATCCACCTTCAGTTAAGCATGACATGATTGAAAACTTATTCTGTTAACCTCAAGCTTCCTCTGGGTTTCTTCATTTAAACCAGTGGCTTTGAACCACAAGGGTGCATCCTCATCTATGAAAGTTTCTAACAATAAACATGGAACAGTTTTTTGGGAGAGCAATCTGTCACTATGAAAATACAAATTATGCATGCTCTGGACTCAATATTTATACCTCCACAAATCTGCACTACATATATATAAGTAGATGTGCACATGCAAATGTGTATAAAAATATTTAGAAGCTAAAAAATAAATACCCATAAGAGATTATTTAAATGCATAATGGTATAGATATACCATAAAATAATGTGTAGTTTTTAAAAATAATGAGAAAAAACAGCATAAAATGTTTCAGTTTTCTATGTGATAAAATAAGTTACATATCGATAGATGCTACAATGTCATTTATGTGAATACATGCCTATGTGTAAATGTATACCCATATATATGCATATATACACACATATTTGTGTATATACATACACACATATGTTTACAAAAATACATGATGTATACCCACAAAATTGTTAGTAACTATACAGGGAAAGTCATTATTAAGATTTTTAATTTTCAGTGTATTAAGATGTTTTGACACCTTCAAAAACCTTTCTAGTATTTCCTCCAAGGTTGCCAGATAGCAAAGGAGCATTCTTGGAGCATTCTTTTGGCATGCAAACTGCCAATCCAGAGCCATAACTTCTTTGTCTGGCTTTTACAACCAGGAGGTGATATTCCTGTCTTTAACATTCCAGCACTGGGTTCCAGGCAGCTAGGCACCTCCCAAATAAGTTAGAACTCACCAACATGATTCAAACCAAGATATCCTATGCTGTTTACCTTGCTCTCCCTTGCCTTCCCTGCAGAAACTCCCATGAAGGATATGGCCCTGGTTCTCCCCACACTCCTGGCCTTTCTGACTCCTGTCTGATGCTGGTACTTTCCCATGCAGCCCTGTGTGGCATGCAATGCTTGCTGTTTCCAGGACCTGTGAATATAATAAACTTTTTTTTTTCTTAACCTCTCCTGTATTTTCCCCTGATTGATCTTCACAAATAACAGAATAACAGAGATGAGTTTTTTATTATGTTTTTCTTTATTAAATATTTGTTTAACTTAAGATATTTTCTCTAATATTAATAACAACATTTAATGCAATGTTTAAGGACAATGCTTGGAGATTCTGGTTCAATACCTCTGAAGTATGTCCCAGGTACCTTTGAATTCTAGAGTTTAGAATCTCTAAACTGAGTTTGATAGAGACTGCCCATTATGGACTAAATAGGCTTTTTGGAGGTAATTGCATTTAGATGAAGTCAACAAGGTGGAGCCTCCATGATGGAATTAGTGCCCTTGTAAGAGGAAGCAGAGATACCAGAGCTTCCTCTCCCTGAGATTTGAGAATGAAGCAAGAAAGTGGCCATCTGCCATTCCAGAAAAAATGTTCTCATGAAGAACTGAATCTACCAGCAGCTTCATCTTGCTCTTCTTATTCTCAGAACTATGAGAAAAAAATCCGTGTTTTTTAAGTAACCCACATTGTGGTATTTTGTTATAGCAACCTCAGTTAAAACACCTCTCTCATTCATTTTCTGAGCACTTACTATTGCATGGGAATCATGCTGTCACCGAGTATCTCAGTGTTGATCAGAGACTGATATAGCCCGCACACATGGAGCTTGCAGTCCAAGTGTGTATACTACTCAGTTTATGCTCTGGCAAAAAACCAACCTCAAAAAACCAAGGTATTAAAACAATAAGTTCCAACAATAGGTAGATTGTCTCTGGTACTGACACAGAAGGAGCAGAAGCTGTCTGGGGCCTGCTCTTCTTATTACAGATGTCAGGAGTACAAGTGGAAACAGGCAGAAGCAAGCAAGGCTCTCAGAATCTTCCACCCTTTCTCACCTGGTATAAAAACTAAAGACCTTGGCTTGGCCTACAAGACCCTACATGTTTTGTTCAACTAACCTCCTACATTAACTGGGTCCCGTCCCCTTTCTCATGCTGCTGCAGTTACACTGGCATGTAACTGGCATGTACATGTTTTTCAAACATGGGAAACATGCTCACATTGCTATGACATGGAAGTGGCTATTTCTTCTACTAGGAGCATGCATTCATTATTTGCAAAAGTAACTCAACTTGAAAGAAGAATCGAGTCTAATTCAATATTAATTTTCATATGTTATTTGAAATAACATAGAATAACATTTGTTTTTACCATAGAGGTGATTTTATGATTAGTCAATCAATGTTATTTTATAAAATTTAATTTTCCTCATATTCAAAGGTAATTACATGCACATGGGGTCTTCCTGTCTGATATTTAGGATTCCTGAAGAATGGCAATTGTGTTTATTCCACACATATCATTTGAATTTCAAATCTAGAAATGTCTTGCTACAAAAAAATTTAAAAACCCTTGCAAAATATAACTATGGACTACATAATATCTTCTTTATCACAGGGAATAATGAGACAGCTGAAAATTATTTTATCTCCATCACAAAGATGAGAGAATCACTTTGTGGTTTCTAATTATATCCACTACAGCAGAAATGTGAATTTTCTCTGAAATATTCTGAATTTTTTCAGAGCCCTTGCTTGCATCTTTCAAACACATTTCCATTATGTTTGAATAGTTAAGTGCAACTCATTTTGCATTTTATTTTCCATGACATTTACATGACAATGGCAATGTAAGACACAACCAGAATAGCATAGCCATGACCCAAATATCAGTTCATTTTAAGAGTATGAGCTACCTTGTAATTAAAATAGGCAAAAACACTGGGCATTGCTTTTTCCCAACAGTTGCTCTTTGGATTTGACCAGAAGAGGGTGCTGGCTGTGTGTTCCTCCAGTTGCCTCCGCCTGGGCTGCAGTTTAGCAGGGACTGTGCTCTGTGACCTACAGCCACAGCTCTGGTTGGGTGGGCCCTCTTTCATAGCTACAGTTCTCACAGGCTCTGGCAATCCCTTTCTTGCCTTTTTCTGGGGTCTCAAAGTCCTACCATACTGTCTTATTCCTCTGTGCTTTACATTTTCTTGTGCATTCCCTTACCTCTGCCTCCAGCTCTCAAACAGTCTCTTCATTAAACTTATCCAATGGTCCTTGATGATATCATAGATTTTCTGTCCAAAGCTATGGCTTATGCTATCGTCCATGATGCACTGTGTCCTTTAAAAGTTTTTAAATAAAAATGGTAAGGATAAAAATAAATTAAAATTCTCCAGCGGTCAAGAATATTTCAAGTTATGATGATTGTAAAATAGAAACAGCCCTCCCATACCCAGTCTCAGCCCTCCCTTCTCTAAAGTCCCTGCCCTGGGCAGTTTCTCCCCTGAGTTTCCCCACCCAAGCTAACAAAGCCTAACTGCCTGAGTTAACCTTCAACTACCTCAGGGGCGCTCACCACCAAGAGACCACCAATCCTTACCTGACACACCGGTCTGAAATGACCAATCCATAGTCCTTGACATGTTTACAGCAGGCCCTATAAATCCCATGCCCTGCACCGCCTCTCTCTCTTTCTCTCTCTCTCTCCCTCCAAGCATCCTCCTGCACTGACCCCAATGAATAAAGATCCCTTGGTTATATGGAGTGTGTTGTGTCCAGTTTGGAGCGAACCTTACAGTGATGAGATTCAACTCACCTAGCCTCTCTAGTAGACTTGTATCCCATGTTTTTTTTAATATATATTTTTATTCTCATTAGGTTTCCATGACAGCAGAATGCATTTTGATTCACTGTACATAAATGGAGCACAAATTTTCATTTCTCTGGTTATATAAAATATAGACTTACACCATATATGCAGTCATACATGAACCTAGGGCATTATTGTCCATTGCATTCCACCATTTTTCCTGCCCCCATGTCCCATCCCTTCCCTTCTCTCCCCTTTGACCAAAGTTTCTCCATTCTTCCCATGCCCCCTCCCACATTATGGATCAGCATTCATCCACTTATCAGAGAGAACATTTGGTCTTTGGTTTTTTGGGATTGGCTTACTTCGCTTAGCATGATGTTCTCCAACTCCATCCATTTATCTGCAAATGTCATAATATTATTCTCTTTTAATGCTGAGTAATATTCCATTGTGTATATATACCACAATTTCTTTATACATTCATCTATTGAAGGGCATCTAGGTTGGTTCCACAGTTTAGCTATTGTGAATTATGCTGCTATTAACATTGAAGTTGCTGCATTACTGTAGTATGCTGTTTTTAAATCCTTTGGATATAGACCAAGGAATAGGATGGCTGGGTCAAATGGTAGTTCCATTCCAAGTTTTCTAAGGAATCTCCATACTGCTTTCCAGATTGGTCGCACCAATTTGCAGTCCCACCAGCAATGTATGAGTATGCCTTTTCCTCCTCATCCTCACCAACACTTGTTGTTATTTGTATTCTTGATAACTGCCATTCTGAGAGGCTGGGGCTGACCCATGTGTCTGGCCCTTTGACTTCTTGAAGCAAACCTGAAATCCGCAAGAAATGTCATGTGGTTTATCTGCTTGCCTGGACTTTATAGCATATTGGGATAATCTGTTCACTTAAAATCATTTTGAATAAGCAAAGGATTTTTTCTATATTATGATATAAAATAGACTTGCCAATTGGAAAATTAGAATTTGTTGTTTAAAAAAAACATTAATCTCCTTTTCTGGTGATACAGGCATAATAGGAATATAGCATTGTTCATACGATTTAAATGATATAAAGCATACAAACTGAAATTTAAAGATCCTCTTTGTTACGTCCCAATCTTACTTCAGTCCCTGGAAATAATGAACTGTGCTTTGACAACTGGCTAGGTCTTATTCATCCTCCGCCAAAATGCCTTTGTGCATATCCAGGTATTTGTATCTTGTGCATACCTTATTTTTGTTTTTAACATCAACAGAGACATAAGAAATGTATAATTTTGTAGCCTATGCATATCACATATATTTTTAAAATATTATATAAAAGTGTGCCTTCATATGTATATTATTATTTGCAATATACAGATTATCATAAAATGCATATATATATGTTTTATGAACTTATATATATAAAATACATTTAAGTTTTATGAACATCATAAATTTTCTCTATGTAACTAATCAAGAGATAATTGTGTTCAGAAATGAGTAATTTCCTTTTAAAACTATTCTTCTGAAATTACCCTATTAAAACTGTAAAAAAAAAAAAGATGCTGTATTAGTTCATTTTCTGTTGCTATAACAAAAATATGGAGGCTATATACTTTATAAAGAAAAGATATTTATTGGACTCATGATTGTGTTGGCTAGATGGTCCAAATAACATAGCACTTGCCTGCTGGATGAATCACAACATGGCAGAGGAACATGAAACAGAAAGGAGCCAGCCACTTACAGTAGGACCCAGTATATGGGGGTGACCTCTTTTTATAACAACCTTCCCCCTCTATGAGAACTAACTCATTCTACAAGACTAGCATTAATCCCTCCCAAGGATTAACTTCCATTAGGTCCCAGCATCTCACAGCATCACCACAGCAGGGACCACACTTTCAGCACATGAACCATTGAGACACAATTAAACCATATCCAAACCATAGCATATATATTTTGGACCAACTCCATTTTGGTTATGATCCAGGATGAATGATTATTAGAAATATTTAGATTCTGAGTTCCAAAGTAATATAGATCTTAAAAATCATCATTTCAAATGTCTTTATTTTACACTTAAGGAAATAATTATTGTTCAAATACAACAGAATTAGGATAAAACATGTGTTTATATTGTAAAAACCCCATTTCCTATCATCCAATATGGTTTATGTTGTATGTTTATGTTTATGTTTGGAGTTGTCTGCTCAAAGTAGTAGTATACAACACTCTAACATAAAGTTTACATAGATTTTTCTCAATAAAGTTTGATCTATTTGGTGTGAATAAAATAATATGTATATACAATGTATATACAATGGATGACTTTTGCTGATAATAAAACAATATATAATTATGATTTTTGTGTGGAAATTTTATTTAATGTCTATGTAAAAGATATATCTTTAAATAGGCTTTATAAATGCTAATCATCATCATAATCACTTTAAAAATCTGCATGTATTCTTTGAACAGTTTATGCTACAGATATTATTCCACCCATGTTACAGATAGAAAACAAGACTCAGAGCAACCACTGTTTTTCTAAGTCAAATAGGAAATGGCTGTAATTTTTATCCTCATCTCCTTATTCCTTATCTAGATTTTTATATTATAGATACAAAGTTTCGAGAATTTGAAGGAAAATTCACTTTGTAGATTAATAACCTAGAATAAGTGACTTCCAATGACAAGTGAATACTTCATGAGGATGAACTCTAAGCCTCTTTATACTTCTATAGAATTGTCTAGGCAGAAATTTGATGAGTTCTATAAGATGTGATGCCTCTAAGAGACACCTGCTGGGATCATATAATTTATTCCATAGCTTCTCAGGAGCTTTAGAGAGCTAAGTTTCATTCAAATAAGATAATTGCAAACCTCACTTGAAGGGTGTGAACTCTGTCAGGTATGTAATTTGGAATAAAGAGAAATGCTTTAAATCAAACCTATGCCCTCCATGGTGTGCCACAGCTATAGTCATTCAAATATATTTTCCAAAAACGTACTGACATTATCGTAATTTTCAAGCCAAAAGCCATTAGGCTACTAGCATTCAACTAAATACTTTTATTTGAACAAAGACTATCAACAAAAGACTTCAGAAGTGATGATTTCTAAAGTCTACTATGCTATTTTTATAAATTCAATATTTTCTGGACTCTGAGAGTAGTAATCAATATTGTTTCTTCTTTGTTATATTACTTTTTATTCTTTGAATTATCTACTTTCTCCTTCTTTGATATTTTATATTTATTTAAATAAAAATAAATTCATTTATATTGTCTATTTTTCTTCTGTGCCTGTAAATTTTTGGTTCCTTGTTTATATTTAAGAACATGTAGTTGAAAAGTTGATTGGAGTTTTAGTTTCTTGAAGTGGGATTGTTAACTGGCTAGAATAACTAAAGAAGTAAAGTTATTAGCCAGGGAAGTTTTGTGTGACTGAAACTGAATACCTTTAACCCAGGATGCCAATGTTCACAGTAGTAAAGCTAGCTCACCACATGTTGTATTTAGTTATTTCTGTATGTTTGTCTTAAGAGAAGATAAGCACTGTGCTCAAGCTACAATCTACATTATTTTTGGAATTGCCAGACTCAAGGAATACAATTATAAAACATAGACTTTGGTCTAAAATGCTATGTTGCTATTATTAAACCAAAATTTATTTTATTACTGGAAACAAGTCAATCTCTGGTTTGTAGTATGTTCATTAGTAATTCTGTTCTTTTCCTTTATTACATTTTCAAGCACTTGAATTTGTCCTTGACTCCTCTACTCTCATCTTGTATTCAATTTATTAATGTATCTTGGACTTTTCGTTTTTCCCTTTCCCCTGGAACCACCTTTTGCATGAGCTTCTATAAAATAGGTGTAATAAATAAATCAGATTTGTCATGAATATGCCAATACCTGAACATGTAGAATACATTCTGACCAGGTAGAATAGAGTTTCAATCCTGGCTTTATCATTTATGTACAGGAAATAAGAATTTTATCCTCTTTAAGCTAGTACTTTCTTTTTATAAAGCTGAAATAAGTTTCTGTCATATGTAAGTTTGGGAAATATTAAATAAGATAAAGAAGGTAAGGCACTTAACACAGTGTCTGGCACATAGTAAATATCCAAGACATGTTAACTATTGTTATTTTTGAATTTTATTACCAGTCAATTTTTAAGTATTACATTTAGGCCAACATTCCAAACCCATAAAATATGAACAACAGTTATTTAATTCAAGTATTTTCCATAGCAAGTCACTTCTAGATTTTTAAAGATAAATAGATGCTGCCAACATTTTGTTGTTTCTATTTTTTAAAATTTATTTTGACTGGAAAATTATGAATGTATATATGTATGAATCACAATGTGATGTTATGATGTATGCATACAATATTTAATGATAAATTGAGCCAATGAACATATCCATCAACTCATATACTTACCAATATTTGTGATGAGAACATTTATAATCACTCTTTTGACCATTGTGAAGTATGGTACACATTAACTATAGTCACCATGCTCTCTGACAGCAAAAACTTATTTTCCAGTCTAACTGAAACTTTGACCAACACCTCCACTTCCCCTCCCACTTTTACCCTAACCTCTGATAACCACCATTGTACTGTTTCTTGGAATTGAACTTTTAAGATTTCAGTTATAAGTAAGATTGTGCAATATTTGTGTCTGGCTTATTTCACTTAACATAATTTCCTCCATGTTTGTCCATGTTGCAGAAATGGCAGGATTTCTTGCTTTTTTAGGGCTTAATACTATTCTGCTCTGCATGTATACCATATTTTCATTCTTCACTCATTCATCAATAGACCTTTAGGTTGCTTCTTTACCTTGAGTGTTGTGAATGATGCTGCAATGAACATGGGAATACAGATGTCCCTTTGACATACTGGTTTAATTTTCTTTGGATATATGCCCAGGGATGGAATTGCTGAATCATTTGATAATTCTATTTTTTCAGTTTTTTTTTTTTTGAGGAACATCCATACAATTTTCCATAATCACTATACTAATCTATATTCCCAAAAACAATATAAAAGAGTTCCCTTTTCTCAACATCCTTACAACACTGTTATAATAATCATTCTATACAGGAGTGAGTTGATATTGTACTATGGTTTTGATTTAAATTTCCTTAGTGATTAGTGGTATTATAAAAAGAAAACCCATTTTCTTAATGATCAATGATATGACAAATAGAAAACCCTAAGACTGTAACCAAAAGCTCTGTCCCTGTCCCAGTGCCAATCAATGCCAATTTAATAATAAAGATGTGGTTTTTGAGAAAAAGGAAAAAGAAGGTTTATTGCTTTGCTCGTAAAAAAGAAACACAGGAAACTCTTGTCTCAAAAGCTGTGACACTCTCTACATCAGCAGGGATGGGGGGGAGTTAAAGGGTTACATTCCAAGTGTGCTCTAGTACGGGATCCCAGGGAACCCTGGTGTCCTGTTAGGATTCACTTGTTAATTTAAGAGATACTCACTTCCCAGATCCTCAGCAAGCATCTCCTTGTAGTGGGTGTGTTCAAGGGCAGTTAACTAGGGGAAGAAAAAATAACACTGTCTCCCTAATCTTGTCATGGAGGGAGAAAAGGGAGAAGAAAGAAAAAATATTAAAAAAATAAACCTTAGCGCAATGAATGCTATATTCAGAAGGTGAGGGGATCATTGCTACATTTTCCCACTGTCAATTTCTACCTTCCATTTCTATGGAAAAGCGGGAGATGACATCTTCAAGTTATTTCCTGTTGAGAGAGGGTGAAGTTTGGGGGAAAGTGACCTAAAGTCCTTGTTTTTTGTCTGGTGGGGCATGGGCTATTAAGGGTATTCAACATCATAACAGTCCAAAGGTTAATGGTGGCAGTTGGCAGGTGACTGTTAGGGCAAGGTTTACATTAGGACAACAATAAACAGAACAGCAAAGGCATTACTTTTTTGGTAAACAATTAATATAAAAACAATTAGCATTTCAGCCAGTCTCTGAAATGCAGGACAAGCTTGTGTTTCTAGAGTGCTTTGTGATAGTTAAATATTAGGCACTCTCATAAGTGCCCTTTCTTTACAGCCTCCAGCTTGACTTACTTTTGGAAGGGCTGACACAAGTGTACATCTTAAGTTACATTAAAATCAATCAAACAAACAACAATAACAACAAAAAAAAACAACATTGTGTTTTCTCTTAAATGTCAATGTAGGACAGTGCTGAGGTCTCCTGCCAGGTGTTTAAGGTCAGGATGGTCAAAACTGACCTTATTTCTATCTATCCTTAAGAGTCAGTTGAGATTACTCAGAGATCACTCTTGGGGACATGTGTAAAGCCTCCTGGCTCCTTTAGGTTTCCTCTATCAGTAGTGCCATGTGACAGGATGGGTCAGGTCAAGGTCTTGATGACCACACTTGTGGCTTCTCTTGGAAGCTTTAGGCATTTCATTCTCCAGTGATCCTCCTCTTTGCAGAATATGCATCACCAGTTGGCTTTCTGTTCTCTAGGGTCCCCTTGAACTTCCTGATTGGCAGATTGGGTGACTGCCAATTGATTGGGTGACAGATTGTTCCCCTCATTCTCTAGGTGCTGGCTGACCTTAGAGGGCAAGGGCCAAATATTGGCTGCTTTTTCCTTGGCCCTTTTACTTCCTTGACTTTGGTCTCCAAGGTTTTTTTTGGTTTCAAACTCCTAGCAAGCCAGTTTCATCAGTCTTAAAGAGGGAATGACAGGTTATGTAAAGCCAGATGACCAAAAGGAGGTGAATTAAAACCGCTGGGCAAGGCTTTATTAGAAATACATGCTCTCTCGGGCTGAACTCTCCCGTCCATCAAAGTGTGTCCGGGAGAATCGCACACGTGTTCCGGGCTACAGAAAATTTTAAAAGGCCCAGTCAGGAAGGGGAGGGCTTAAGGCAGGAAGAGAATGTCAGAGGATCCTGCTGAGGTCAGAGTCCTTCCTGGATGAGTCAGGTAAAGCCTGCTGATTGACAGGAGGCGCATCTACTACTGACGTCAGCGTCTGGCTGGCTGCTCCTCTGCACACGCGGTTGTTCCTGCAGCTGCCCTGGCCACCCCTACTGGACACCCTTAACCAACCTAACAGGTTATAACTTTAATATTTATAATTTTATCCCCTTTCATTTAGTTGGGGTTAATATTAGTACTGGAAGTCAGCATTATATACTATTTGTCCTGCAAGTGATAGCTTATTATCTCAAATTAGCCTGAGTTTTTTTTGTTTGCTTTGTGTTTGTTTTGCTTTTTAGAAGGAGTACCTCTGCAAAACACTAGCAAGCAACGGTTATAAAGTTTACAAGGAAAATACAAAATGAAGTTAACAGAGCAAAAACATATTCAGTTTGTGTAATAGTTATGAACCAAGAAAAATGACTTTTATAATCTTGAACCTTTACTTAGTTATATATTATATCCCCTGTTTGAGATTACAGTAATGTTTAGAACAAAAAAAAATCAATCTTTTGAACACAACTGTAAATGTGTTATGCCCAGGTCACAGAGACCCCAAAGACCATCAGGGAGACCGAGGCATGTATATAAAAGCAAAGATCCTTATTTGGGCTTAAGCTCGGATTCTCAGACTTCACTGGTGCAGCAAATCTGTGCAGAGAGCCCAGAACAATAGTTGAGCAGGGTTTTTATGGGGTAAGGGACGGAATGGTTACAGTGAACATGACCTATGTACAGCATCATTACATAAAGATCAATTACAACCGCACAGTACCCATGGTGACGACGTTGACCATTTGGAATCTGTGGGGTGTTTATTACATTTGGTGGGACCCAACCATGACTTTTGAGAATCTTTTGAAAATGACGAATTATGAGGTGAGTTTATGGGGTTTGGGCAAACAGCGAGTGATTGGCTAGTTTGTACAAAGTAACTATATATAGTCTATATAGTTTATACATTACTATATATGTATAAAGTAACTATATATAGTAACTATCTATAGTCCCCTGACCCTGACTCAGATCACAGTAATGCTAGGTATATATATTTGACCTCTTTTGGTTGGCTGGTTTGAGGGTAGTCCGAGGGTGACGTCAGCCTTGAGCAATGTGTGGCTTTTCCTGGAACCAAAACTCAGGCCTACTGGTTTTTCTGGAGGGTCCGAAGCCTGTCATGGGGGTTTATTTAGCTCTGAGTCTTTCAAATGAACTGAATGAAAACTAGCTTACTTTGGAGCCATTCTAACATGAAGGCGGAAGGCAGAGCCTTATCTTAGGTAAGGCGAGACTCTTCACAAATAACATAATATATCATTACCTCTGAAATATGAATCAAAGAAAAACTTAGAGAGCTTTTAACTCTTTTTTTGTGGGAAAGTGGTACAATGTTTTCATGTTTTACAATATCCAACTTTAAACAGATCAGACACACATTATCTTTAAAAATACATTTAAATTTCTATCCCACTGTAAAGTAACATAAAATTTTATATACATCTTATTAATAAAAGGTCCTGTTATAGAACATTAAATGAAATAAAAAATCTCCAATTATACTTGCTATTTCTTTAAATTTAAAATTATCATTTCAGACAACTTTAGTTTGGAGAACATTAGCTTGGAAAAGTGCTTTTCCTAGCTTTATATTTTAAAAATTCAAATACTAGAAGAACATGAGTATACTTACCATACAAAGAACGAATAGTTGGCATCACCATTACACAGATGTCCTTATATGAACCAGGTTTAATTTTTCACAGTAAAATTCAGAATTCAGAGATCATTACAAGTTTGCAGAGTTTAGCAGTACTAGCAAAAATCAAAGGATAGCCTTAAATCTCTTGTACATTTAGGGAACAGTGTTAATGATCAGGACTAGACTTAGTTAAAGCAGACAGATATAAGCCAGTTCCTAAGATGGCAGTATGGCCCTTTTATATCAGAGGCAATATATAAAAGATAGCACTTATTGGTTAAACCTATATGAATTTTCATTTTATAAATTTTTATAAAATATTTAGATAAGGCTCAGACAAACATATTTAGTTTCAGATGTATACATATCTCTAGTCACATATATTCAGGTTATTCATGAAAATCAAGCCTGGTCAAAATTGCAAGTTATCTGTTTTTCTAACAACAACAAAAAAATCCTAAAAGTAATGGACATCACACTTTAGTATTTTATAGCTCTCAAGCCTTGCACAAATTGTTATTTATCAGTATGAAGTTTTTATTTATTTATTTTTAACATGCAGGATAGGCAGAGTAGGATATCTGGAAAAGCTGGCTCAATTCATATTTTAAACAACTGTCCAGAAGAGAATGAATCTCCATAATCACCATTAATATCTTTCTCTTAAGAGTTTATCCCCTCCTCCTTGGGGGCAAGTTATTTCCACCTAAAATAAAATCTTGGTTAAGATAACATTGATTACTTTTCTCAGGATCCCTTTGGCCTAAAAGGCCTTATTCAATTTTAGGAGACCTCCAACAGAGTAGGTTCTGTTCTTCTCCTGGAAGGCACTTGCAATGCAGTAGTTACTTTTTGGGCGAGCATGTTATCTGTACATTTAATTTGTATAACAAATTTTATTCCAGGAGAGTCTGACATATTAAAAAAATAGTCTGGCATATTAAAAAAATAGTCTGGCATATTTAAAAAAAACTGTGCCTTAGATCTTTCTCCCTTCCAGTCTGTGCTCAAGTGGTTGGCACACAGGTTATTGTTGTTTGACCAGTCTCCCTTATCATCATCATAATGCCATCAACTTTAAATGAGTTCCCCACTGTTGATTGTACCCAGAGATTCTCTTTTTATATATGTATATATCTAGGGCAGTCTGTCCAGTGAAAGTCATTTTGACCATACAAAGATTTTTAGGGACCTCTTTCCAACAATCAGCAGAGCCAACACATAGGTGCTTGAATTCATGGAAGCCCTTGTATTTCAGCTTTTTGGGCAATAGATAGGGCTGCACCCAGCAGTGTCCTCTGGCCAAATAGGGCATCCTGTCAGATATTAAAGAAGGGAGACTATTTTGTTCCCAGGTTATAACTTTATTTAATAGAACCTATTGCCCCATTCCTTGTGACTGGCAGCTTTCATTTTATTAATCCCTTATTAAGATGGGCTAGTTAATCCTCAGACAATGAGTGAATGGGCCCCAGAGAAGGCTTTTATTCAAATGTAAAGGCAACCCTGTGAGGGTAAGCATTCCAGCCCACTCCTTTGTTCCCAGAGTAGGGGGTGCAGATGGAAATAGGGGTGGACCCAAATGGTGGTTACAAGAAATTCATACTTAAGGACTAAAAACATACAGCCAAATAGAAAGTCATGGGCCAAGCCAATAGCTTTTGTACCTTCCCAACATCTATACAGCATAGATCCCAATAATTAGTCCAAATGCTTTTAATGTCTATTCAGTATGGACTCTGATCAGTGCCATTATCAAGAAGCCTTAAGTCCCCAGGCTAGTATACTCAAGTGGAAAAGCTTTCCAGTTTTCCCCTCATATGATGGGAGTTTAGGTTTTTTTTTTTCCTCTCACTTAAAACTAATTTTACTGTTTTCATTTTTGTCCTCTGCCATCATATATGGATTTCATTCCTTGAACCCATGAGACAAGAACCCAGAAGGAAAATCAGTGAGACCTACAGCCCACACATATTTAATTTGTTTGCAGAAGTGGCAAACAGCCCTGTTCTCAAATTCCAATTTTATTCTCATAGGCAAAGAGTGGCTGAAAAGCAGAGTAGAAGCCAGGTCCTTTTTACCCATTATATCAGGCAGCTTTCTTGAGGTTCTTTTTTTTTTTTTTTTTTTTCCCCTTTATCCCAGGACTGATGTCCCTGACCCACAGCAGGATGATATATTCAGAAGGTGAAGAGACCACCATTACAAGACTCCACTAAATTATTAACAGTACTGGTGAACAAATTCAATAAAATTCCAGATGTAAAATTAATACACAAATCAGTAGCATTTCTATATACTACCAATAAATTATTTGAAAAAGAAATCAAAAAAACAATCTCACAATAGCTAAAACAGATACTTAGGATGACATTTAACAAAAGCAGTGAAAGATTACAGACTGATAACTATAAAACATTGATGAAAGAAATTGACACACATATATGGAAGAAATTCAGTGCTAATGCATTAGAAATAATATTGTTAAAGTTGTCATACTACCTAGAGTGATCTACCAATTCAATGTAATCCCTATTGAAATCCCAATGTCATTTTTCATAGAAGTAGAAAGAATTCTAAAATTTATATGGAACAAAAAAAATCTCAAAAAGGCAAAGCAATCTTGAATAGAAAAAATAAAGAAGGAACCATCATATTACCTAATTTCCAAATATAGTACACATAGTACAAGCATGAAAATAGGCACATCAACCAATGGAACAGGAATAAACCCATAAATCTATGGTCAATAGATTTTCAAAAAGAATGTCAAGAACAGACAATGGGAACTAGACAATTTACTTAATAAACAGTTTTGGGAATACTTGATGTCCACATGCAAAAGAATAAAATTGAACCTTCATTTCATACCATATGTAAAAATTAACTCAAAGTGGACTAAAGGCTAAAACACAGGAAGTGAAACTATAAAACTACCAGAAGAAAACATGGGCAAAAAGCTATGCAACTTTGATATGAGCATTGATTTTGACTGGATTTGATTCCAAAAGCTCAGACAACAACAGCCAAGACGGACAAATGTGATTACATCAAGCTTAATTGTTTCTACACAGCAAAGGAAACAACAAAGTGAAGAGATTACCTATAGACTGAGAGAAAACATTCACAAACTATAAATCAGATACAGGGTTAATATCCAAAATATATAAAGAAGTCAAATAACTTAATAGCAAGAAATAAAAACTTAAAAAATGGTCAAAGGACTTGAATAGAGATTTCTCAAAAGAAGACACACAAATGGCCAACAGCACATGAAAAAATTTGTGGCTCTAATTTTAGCCACTTATAACCAACCCATACTCCTAAAAATCACAAATTCCTACAATGACTTTCACATGCCAACCTCATCTGAGAAATCTTGATTTCTGGTAATTGCCTGGATAATAGAGTCCAAAGCCTTTGTTTATATTACAGATGCTTTTTTTAAAATCTAGCCTTCACTTACTTTTGCTTTTTCACTAATTAATGTTCTATTCTTTCTATATATGAATGAATTGTTTATTTCAGTAAAATTTGTTTATTGATTGTCTACAAGCATACTGTTATATATTCCTGTCCCTGTCTTTTTCATGATGAAATGATCTAAATCTTTTCTTGAATTACCAATTCCAGCCTCAATTCCTACTCAAAGCCTAAGAATCTATGGCTACTAATTTCTTCTTCATTGTTTATTTTTTTTTATAAAATATTTTCTTAATTGTTGATGAACCTTTATTTTTCTCATTTATTTATATCTGATGCTGAGAATCGAACCCAGTGCTTCATGCATGCTAGGCAAGCACTCTACCACTGAGCCACATCCTCAGCCCCTGCTTCATTGTTTTCTTCCACATTTTTCAAATTTATAGCATGATATCTTGTACTTTTATTAATCTTTTTACTATTACGAAAAATTTCTAGACTTAAGAATCAGGTACCACATGTAAATTGCCATTATCAATAAGTAGATGGCAAATAAAGACAAGGAGACTGTTTGTAATGGGACTTTTATAATATTTGCACATTTTGATGCAGCCAATCCACTTGACAAATCTAAATGAAAGATAACTTGAAATGCAGAGACAATGTTAAGCATGCAGATGTTCATGATGAGATTGTTTTTAATTGCAAAAATTTTGAATTATAATGTTCAACTGTAATAAGATGGATAAAAACATCACAGTGCATGCATTTGATGAAGAACTGCATATTGTTAAAAGTTAGGTGGTAATCAGTCTGAAAAACATAGGAAAACGCTTTCCCTCATAATCTTTGCCATTAATTAAGTATATATTATATATCAGACTGGGTTAAGCAGTGACACATATTAACTTCTTCCTTCCTGGGCCACCTGATGAAGCTGAAATTTCTCCCATTCTGCTATTCATCTGTTTACAGCACGGCATTTGCAAGCCCTGTGTAAAGGTTTGTCAACCATGTTGATGATAATTACCAAGTTTATCTATTGAAAACAAACATAGTGTATATCCTCTAGTGCTATTTTGCAATTTGACCTCTTTCCTGAGGCTAATCTTCATGAATTCATGAACAGAAGTAAATTTGAGCTCTTGTCATTGCCAAGGTAGGTGACTTGGAGTCACATGTTCTGAAAGGTTCTCTTTTTCCCTGTGGGTTGTCACCCATTTACAAGACAAGTGATGGTCACAATGTTTAGCATGTGAACAGTTCAATAATAACCCATGTCCATGGTCAATGGAATTCATGCAGAATAAGCAAACAGTGAAAGCACAGCTGTGCATCATGGGTAAATATCTGCCCTAGTGAGTAAGGACAAGAAAGTTACTTGTACTGTCTTGTGCCCTTTTGGTCACACTTCACCAGCAAACCAAGAACTATTAGACTTTTAGGAGTTAACTTAAGCTTCCACGGATGGCTAAGCAAAGTTTTAATGAGATAGTCCTTAAATATACTGAAAGCTATTTCCTTATGAAATCCCAATACCCAAGATAAGTAGGGTTTCCAACAAGTTATATTAGGAAATCTGTACAGAGTTCTTAATGAAGTGGCAAAGATAATTACAGATTCTAATTAACTACTTAATTGCTATGAATTAGTAAATCTCCCAGCTTGGATAGCTTTTACTTAGTTTTGTTGCTGAAAAAAATACATTCTCGTCAACTTTTTTATTATTAGTCTCTCAGTATAATTAACCATTTCCTCATACCACTGACCTTGTCTAAAAAACATTTAATTATTATTACTTGTTAACTCTTATTTTTAATCATCCAAAAAAGATTAATGACTTTAGCAGGCAACAAGCTACTCAGTTTAAAACTGGGTCCATGTGATTACAGAACATTGAGTCATGTGACCTTGAAACTAATGCAACCTGGTTTTTTTTAAATTTTTTTTAATATTTATTTTTTAATTGTAAGTGGACAGAATATCTATTTTTTTTGCAACCTGTTTCTTAAACAGATGAGCAACTATCTCAAATTCTATTACCAGGAAAATAAACATATTAGCTAATATTTTATGATTCATTCTGGGCCTTATAAATATATTTCTACTCATCTTCTCCTTCTTATAGGAAAAACAAGTATAATGTGATGGGATGATTGAATTTCACCAGTAGGCCAGGCCCATGAAAGGGAAAACTTTAAGAGTTGACTTCAAAACAATCTTTATGTCTTTGGGGGAAGAGTGGGTTGGGCAACCCTTGAGAAACCAGCACTAAAGCAGCAGGAAGTACCAGTGCTCAGCAGGTGCAGGGTGACTATTGAAAACAATAAAAAACTGTACATTCTTTTTGGCCTTAGAAATTGAACCCAGGGGTACTTAACAAATGAGCCACATCCCAGCCCTTTTCATTTTTTATTCTGAGACAGGGTCTTGCTAAATCACTTCTGGCTTTGCCAGATTGCTAAGGCTGGTCTCAAAATTGGGATCCTCCTGTTGCAGCCTCCTAAGCTGCTGGGATTATAGGCATGGGCCAAAGTACCCAGCTATACTATACATTTAAAAAAGCTAGAGGAAAGGATATTTGCATCATAAAGAAATGACAAGTGTTTGAAGAGAGCTGTTTAACCTGATTTAAACATTACATAACGTTTACATGTTTTGAAACATAACATGGTTCTCCATAAATATGTACAATTTTTATATTTTTTATGTTTCTGTTAAAAACAAATTTAAACAAAATGTTCCTTTTGACTTACTGATTTATTCACAGAAGCTTAGCACAAAATCCCATTGATCTCTCCCCTGATTGTAGTAATAAAATAATCATAGAGTAAAAAGACAATTTTAATTGAATGGGTTGATAACCAAGAAATTTTTTCATAATTATAACATGTAGTAGAAATGAAATGAAATCATTCTTCCTTGATCTTAGGAATGGGGTGAAAGAGAACAGGGAATGAATCTCTACTTTCTCCTATAGGTTATACCTCAGAACTATTACACCCATTTGCTCATCTATCCACTTATTTTATTTATTTATTTATTTATTTATTTATTTATTTATTTATTTATTGGCACTGGAGATTGAACTCAGGGGCACTCTACCACTGAGCCACATCCCCAGCCCTATTTTGTGTTTTACGTAGAAACGGTCTCACTGAGTTGCTTAGCACCTTGCAGTTTCTGAGGCTGGCTTTGAATTCGTGATTCTGTCTCAGCCTCCCTAAGTGCTGGGATTACATATCCACTTATTATTTTATTAAATAAATCTTTTATCACCTGGATATTCTAATCCCAAAGGGAAAATATTAGTTCCTGATCCATTACAGATTCTCTTAATGAGCTCCACTCCATGAGCCATCCAAATCTGTCCCCTCTCAAGGGTTCTAGCGGGGAGGGTTTGGTGGCAACCAAATTCTAGAGAGGAGACACAGACAGACTGTGTCTGAGGAAGACTGAGCATATGAATACAAAATGAAAGGCTATTAAATCTGTTTAATATTAAACAATTTAATTTGTTTGTTTATGTATATATTGGTTTTTTTGTTCATAACTAACAGTGGAAATAATAGAGGCTAGATATGCAAGGAGAAGATCAATACTACTCTTTGCCCTCTTTGTGAACTTGAGTGTTGTCATTTGACTTCTTTAGGCTTCTGCTTCATTGATTACTAATTCCATGTACCTCATAGTGGGATTGAGTATTTTAAATAAATAATGCATATATGTTTCTGAGCAGCATGCTTTTCATTTATTAATAAATACCATAAATTATCAACTAACTAGATAAATATGATCAACTAGTCCAGTCCATGTCAAGTTCTGGGATGAACTAGCTGCTGCTTTCTGAAAGCTAACCTCAAGACAACTTCAGATTTTAAAATGTTTCCAATGAGGCAGAGAGGAAGAGACTGTGATGGATTCTGAGTATATTGTTTCCAGAATTCGTCTGGCAGGGCTCACTAGTTCCCATATCTGCTGGAATTTGGCCTTAGCCACAGTCTAACTGGACTGGGCTTGACAGTCTTGTCACACTGAATTAGCTTGGTGTCTATGGCATTTACATCAAACTGAGGGTTGGACTTTCCAAATATCAGGCTCCATGGCTTTCTCTGGAAGAGGTGCTTGGCACATTCACAACAGTTCCACAAAATGCTCTTTCCAAAGTATAACTGTCTACACCTCCGCAATGCCCTCATTACCCAAGCCAGGGCCACCTCCCTTCAAACCCCTCTCAACCTCAGCCCTATAAACTCAGGATGCAATGTGGGTTTGTCACTCTACCTTTAGCTCCTCCTGCTGAAGTTCCCAGTCTTTTTTTTTTTTGGTACCGAGGGTTGAACTCAGGAGTACTTGACCACTGAGCTACATCCCCAGCCCTATTTTATGTTTTATTTAGAGTAGAGTCAGAGTCTCACTGAGTTGCTTAGTGCCTCACCACGGCTGAAGCTGGCTTTGGACTCGCGATTCTCCTGTCTCAGTCTCCCAAAGTGCTGGGATTATAGGTGTGCACCACCGCGCCCGGCTGAGGTTTCCCAGTCTTGAATGAGCAAGCTCCCACAACCTAAGAACTGTGTGACAAGTTTTAGGTTTCCTAGTCTTCATTGAGGTCTCCATCTCCTGAAGTTTACAAAGATCAGGAGCAGAGCTGAGGCCACAGCCAAAATGCAGTGGTCCTTCTTAATACTGCCACTTATGAGTATGAGAGGTAGTGAAAATCCAGAAAGGAATGGTCCTGCCCTTTATCTCCGTTTGTTCCAGTGAAGCATCATTGGCCTGGTGGGAAGTGTTCAAGTTTCTGATTCTTTTGGGGGAATCAAAAAGACCATAGGGATGAAAGTAAAACATTTGCTTTTGGTATCTTTTTAAAAATTTTTATTGTGCAAAACAGCATTTTACTCCTTAGTACCTATATTCAAGGAATTCATGCATTATGACTTGTGAACATTATAAAAAACAAAAATAAAATATGTATTCAAAAAATATTTGATACTATAAATTCATAAAATTTTGTGATAGTTATAAAAATTACTTCTGAGGATGAAGAAACTGAATTTAGAAATGCTGAGTAATAATTTAGATTCTTCCACCTAGAAATGAATCTGATATTTAAATTTAAAACCGTTGGAATCTGTGCACCTGTCTACAAAGTGTGGCTTCCAAAACATGAAGGTAGCATGGGGGAGGGGAGGGGGGGGAAGCTGTCCTTATGCAAATGAGATGGTAGGAAGCCGGAGGGAAAGTTAAAATAGGTCTCTGGACAGAGGCTGGCTCTCACAGGCTGCCATCACCCTGGGCCAGAACATTTAAGTGTACATTTTTCTTCTCTTGGATGTTGAGGGAATAGAATAAAGCCCCACTACTGTCACCAAAATCCAAGGCTTTATTCCTGGACCTGGTGGATAAGTTATGTTACATTTGGCAAAGGAAAATTAAGGTAGCAAATGAAATTAAGGTTACTAATATGCTGCCCTGAATATAAGAATATTGCATATTATTTTCAATTATTGTAGTGGAAACAATGTAATCACAAGGGTCCTTCAATGTGGAAGGAGAACCAAAAGAGAGCTAACCACAGCAGTGTGAAGAGAACTGTACTGGTTTTGAAGATGGAATAAGCCCCATGCCAATGAATGCAGGTGGCCTTGGAGGTTGGAAAAAGCAAGAGGATGGATTTTGCCCTACAGCCTTCAGAAAAACCAGCATGTTGATACCTTGACTTTTTAGTCCAGTAAAACCCATTTTAAACTTCTGACCTCCAAAATAGTAAGAGCATGAAAATGTGTTGTTTAAAGCCACGATGTTTGTCATGATTTGTTATGGCAGCAATGAGAGATTGGACTTACAATGTGGATTTTATAATGGGGTGATCAGACCTGCCCCTCTTCCCTCTCCACATTTACACAGAGGCCCTCAGTGTTACATTGGTCTCATCCTGGCTGCTAACACAAACCTAAGTGTCCTGAGCACCATCAGTACTGGTGTTATCTCTATCATGGGTTAGTATATACCTTATCTTCAAGGAATAAATAGTGTTGTGAGGTATGAAAAATGTTCCAAAGCAATCTTTTATTTTTTTAAATTGTCAATTGAATTTTTTTGTCAAATTAGAAGATTCCTAAGTGGGCAGTACCTTTCATAGAGAAGGAACTGTGAGAAAATGTGTATTTGCTTGTGATTTTTAACTACTCAACATTTCTAATCATATTCCTAGTGCTAAAGGTGGGCCTGATGTTTTCACCTTCTATGCTATACAGAAGGTGACTGGATAGGTACACATTTGATGAAGAGGTGCGCAAGAGGAGTTTGCATGTGTGTATGAAGGCAGGGGTGGGAGTTGATGTGGACTTTGAATTTGGACAGGGTCACAACTGAAAAAGGAAAATTTAAATGCCTGTTAGTTACCAATATCAAAACATGAAGAAACCAGAAATGGTATGGTCTGCCATCAAGTATTTTCCCACTGGATGGCAGTATAGTGTAAGTAGAAAGAAAATCTATTCCTCAGCCTCAAGCTTCTCTTGCTGCTGGTAATGGACACTTCAGAGTTGTTTCAGGAGGAAAATCTGTCATGTCAAGCCTGTCCATGAGGAGAACTGAGGCTCCTCTAGATTAATTACTGGGCCGTGGAGTCCTAAAGCATGCACCTGTGTGTCTCAGTTCCTGTAATGCCCGGTTGTGGGATCCTGGCAAGTTATTTAACGTCTCAAGAACTCAGTTTCCACATTTGTGTAGTGGGTATGAACATTAATATCTTTCTTAAAATGTTAGTATAAAGATAAAATGAAGTAATATAACTTAAAAACTTAGAACTTAATAGGAGATCAGTTATTAATAGTTCTTTCTATCCCTTGCCCAAGGGAAAAATACATAGAATTTAAGTTTTGGACTTTAAGTTCTCTGCACACTCTCAAATATGGATGTTCTCTTCCTCATCTCGCTAGAACAACTGAAGTTCATTTCCTGTGAGAATGACTGTCAACTTTCCCAGCAGTCTGCCATTCTAGTCTAATACCCATGGCCCTGTTGCAGGAGGAGGTCACAGTGGGGACTTGATACTGTTGTGGATCGATTAGTGACCCCCTGCAAAAAAAAAAAAAAATTACCACCCAGGACCTGCAAATGTGATGTTATTTGGATAAAAAGATCCTTCCCGATGTAATTAAGCTAAGGATCCTGAGCTGAGATCATCCTAGATTGTCCAAGTAGGCCTTAAACCCAAAGACAGGTACCCTTACAAAGGCATAAGGAGATTTGAGACAAGAGAATGCCATGTGAAGATGGAGACAGAAGCCAGAGTGAGATAGCCATAAGCCAGGGAATGCCTGGAGCCACCAGCTGAAAGTATCAGGGAAGGATGCTTCCCTAGAATGTCAGAGAAAGTGTGGCTCTGTCCATACCTTAACTTCAGACTTCCAGTCTCCACAACCCTTCAGTGAACACATTTTTACAGTCTTAAGCTACCACATTTGTGGCCATTTGTTATAGCAACCCTAGGAAAATAACACAGATTTACAGCAAGAAGTCCCTGTCCTCCAAATATATTTCCACTGTTGTTAGAAATTCTATCATTAGCAAATATATTCCTTTGTTTAAATGCAAACTCTTTTAAAATAAACTACATAAGTACTTTAGGATACAGGTTGTCATTTAAAGAATGGATGTTTCACATTTTTTTGCTATAGGAATGGATGTTTTAGATTTGCAGGAAAGCACTGGATACTTGGAAGGGAGTGATTCTAAAAAAAAGTGCAGAAAATTGGCTCTAAAATTCAGCTTGACTTACTACAGTGCAACTTGTCTAGCAGTTGACCTAGAGGTTCCTCATCTTTCAATGTTCTTCAATGAGAAAAGACAAGACTTGGAGAAATCCCCAGAAGTATTGCTTTTAGACTCATCTACAAAGACTCTGGACAAATTTCAGTATCCCCTTTACCAGGAGCTGCGGCATCCATTGGTTAATGGAACAGGTCCACAAACATAGCATCTTCTCCTCCCAGACCATGATGCAAGTGCCCGGAACCCAGAGTTGCTTACCCAAATGGACCCTCAGGCCTTTTCCAAGGTCCCTGCAGGCTTTTCCTCCAGCTCTGTGCTGTCTAGAGTGGACAGCACTACTAGTGTGCATTCTCCTAGGCTCAGTGATGGATGTGCAGTACATTATGGGCCTGGAAGTTAAGAGAGAAGGCTTGCTGGGGCCCAGGGCCTATCTTCTCTGGCACTACCTCATTGTGGATGAGGAATTTGATAATTATGAACTCAAACATGGCCTCCTTGTTCTACATAAAAGTATATTTGCCAGGGTAGAATGACTGAACATGTTTTATTAAGCAATTTGTTAACTTGGCTCATAAATTAAATATTTAGACAAATGGAATATAGGCCTTACATTTGCACCCTTTCCCTGGGCCCAGAAAAATCTACAGTGGCCCTGACTCTGAGATATGCAGTGCTGTGAGAGTGCTCTGTGAAGTGGAGAAATAAGAACACAGCAGTCCATCAAAAGCAGCACATAAAAACTGAATCAGTGCTGGAGGTGCCCACAAGGGGAAAGAAGCTCAGGAAGGAGCGGTAGTAAAACTTTAAGTATGGTACCAAGTGTGAAGACGACTTCATTATAGACAACAGATAAAGGCTTCCTATCTCTTAGCTATTTGACTTTAGAAAAGACACTTTAAAGTTTTGAAGGACAGGTTTTCAAAATGTAAAATTGGGGTAATTAAAACTATATCAAAGGGTTACCATGAGAATACAAAAAAGGAGTAAACCAAGGTCAATACATTAAATGGGGCACATGCTAAATTGTAACTATGCATGTTTTGACTATTGACAATTTATCTCCTGGAATTCTTAAGACTTTTGGATGAAACCTGGGCATGAGATAGAGCAATGGACTAGATTCCTTGCTTAAAAGCATCAGATGTCTTAAGAAGTAAATCAGACTGTTACCCAATATTGACTTTGCATAGACACATACATACCTCTGTATGAATGGAATGTGGAACATGTCTAGGTGGGAATAAACCATTCTGAACATTCTAAAAGGAACTGTGTATATGGGCTACCTGCTGTAAATATGCTTTTTTCTTTTTTTTATATGTTTTTAGTTGTAGATGGACACAATATCTTTATTTTATTTCTTTCTTTTTTATGTGGTGCTGAGGATTGAACCCAGGGCCTCATGCTTGCGAGGCAAGCACTCTACCACTGAGCTACAATCCTAGCCCCTGTAAATATGATTTTTAAGTTTCACTTTGGGTTGACTTAGATCAATCTCTCTCTGACATGACACAAGGAGACATTATTAATTTTTAATAACAAGATAATTTATAAGAAAAAGATGAACTATTTCAAAATGAAGATTATATCCAGTTTATTAAAGAAGTTTATAATAACTGTATAGTAGACTAAAAAGGTGTATGGCATACTCTGTTAAATTTCATTCTCTCTTTACTAATATCTGGTTAAATACTTGTTCATAGAGGGGTGATGAAGCAAATGGATTTGTTTGGGTTTAGTGCAGAGTTCCTTACTCCTTCCTCTGAATGGACCCAGGTAATTTCCTTAGTGGGATATATCCCCAAGTGAGCCCTGCCAAGGTGGCTAGGAAGATTGCTTCCTGGTTCCATGATTATTATTGTAATTGCAGAGAATTTTTCCTGCCTCTCTGACTATTCACTGAAAGTCCATATTTTAAGTAATAAAGGACCAGGTATTTCCAGGGAGAGCCTCTTACTCTAGTGCAGGTGATCTGCTAGCTGTGGGTTACTAATGGACTGGGAAAGGTCCTCTCTCTGTTTTCTTGGGTCAGTGCCCTTGTTCTGTCTTGGTCTCATGTATTTGTTCTCTGTTAACTCTTAATTCTTCTCAAAACTGTGGCAGTGGGAAAGCTTTTAAGATCCATAGCATTTTTCCCCTTTGGGGCATGCAAAGAACTTTCCAATTAGGTCATAGCTAAATATTGATTCTCCATTAAGAAAAAACATAAAAACCATTTTATTTACTGTGCAACACCATTAAACATTGTCCCTGACTCCTGCAGCCCAAGGCTTATGATTTTTATTATTTGTCACCCAGTAGTCATTTGGCTGCTGAAAATCCTAGGATAGTGTCAGGTGAGAAAAAATGAATGGCAGGCAATCAATCACCAGGCAACAATACTGCAGCATGGCAGTGATTGACAATTTCCACCTATTTTTTAAGGACCAACCAATAAGATTTTTCTTGGAAGATTATTAATAACTTGAATAAAAGTAGTATTAATAAATGTAGAAAGCTGGAAATGGTAGCTAATACACTAAAAGCCAGAGTAGAGAAACAAAAACATCTACTTTGGAATGATGAGAAGAATATCACCAATGTTCAATTGATAAATGTCAATGCCTGTCCTAGAGATGGAATATCTGCCGTTTACCCAGGTGCAGCACAAGGAAGTATATTAGTCAGTTTTCCATCACTATAAAAAAATACCTGAGATAAACCACTTGTAAAGAGAAAAGGTTTATTTTGGCTCACAGTTTTGGAGGCTCCAGTCCATGATCAGTTGGTTCCATTGCTTTGGGCCTGTGGTGGGAGGCACATCATGGTGGGAACACATGGCAGAGCACAACTGCTCATCTCATGTCCAGGAATCAAAAGCGAGCATGAGGAAAGGCCTGGGGTCCCCAAAGCCCCTTAAGTTCAAATCCTCAAGAACCTAAGACCTCCCTCTAGTCACCACCTCTTAAAGGTTCTACCACCTCCCAATAGTGTCACCCTGGGGACAAAGCCCTTAACACACCAGCCTTTGTGGAGCATTCCACTTCCAAACTGCAGCAGGGATATGTCTTAATAGCTGGGCATTTGCCAAGGTCAGTCTCTACAGCCAGTTTCACACAGTCTCAGAAGGCCGTGTGGCCTCACACTACACAACCTGGCATTCACCTTCCCTCAGAGCCTCACATCCAGTGACATTCTCTGCTAACCAACTCCCTACACAGAGGTAATGGGGAGGCAGATTTTAGCTCAATATAAAGAAGAATTTTTCTAACAGAGCTGTCCAAAAATAGAATGAACTTTCTCCAGGAGCAGCCAGCTCCCATCCCCACCACCCCTGCAATTCAGGAGATCTAGCCAAAGGCTTAATAACTTTTTGTAAGGTAATTGGAAAGGGGATTGAAATAGTGTAACTAAGGAAATAGGCTTTGGAATAAAAGAAAGACTTAAATTCAAAAACTCTCTAAATAGATGCTTTGTCTTGAGTAGATGGTGGTTTGTGGAGCTGAATGACCTGATTTCCAATCCAAGTTTGTTACTTTTAGCTGAGAGACCTTGCCATGTCCTTACACATCTCCTGGCCTCACTGATCACATCTGTAAAATGTGGAGAATAGGATCTCCCTATCAAGTACGACTCACAGCATTATGTGAGAATTAAGCAAGCCAATTACACACACTCTCAGAAAGTAGAGAGAATATCCACCTGACATATAGAAAGCACTGCATAGATGTTAACAATTAATGTTATTTTTTAACCACCTCAGCTTGTTTCCTCCACAGTAAATACAGATAATATGTTCCTGGTGGATTTGCTTTGAAAAGGAAACTGCATGTGTAGAGTATTTAGCATGGTGCTTGACACTAAATTTGACCCCATGATTATTAGTTTGATAAAATGTTTTGAATTACTAAATAGTTAAGATTTTTATAAAACTAAGATTCTGTGACCAAATTACAGGGCAGATATTAAAAGGTTTTCCCACATGCTCTGTGGGGGCAAGATACCTATAACTTGTGTATGCGGTAAGGAAACAAAATATTCCATCCAATTCAATACAGAAAGGAGGAGTGGGGCAGCAGAGAGGGAGAGGAAAAGAGAATAAATAATTCAGCTTGAAGCTTATAAATCTCATTCCTGCTATTCCAGGAAACAACATATAGACAATTAGGTATCAAACAAGATTTAAAAAAAAGAAAAGAAAAGAAAACTGCATTGGCATCATCTTTCTGACATGCAACATGTTTGTTCCTTCTCTTAATCATTGTATTCACGTTGGTTTTGAAAAACTATGCATTTTTCAAATTGATGGGCAGAAATGCACTTCAAAATCTCTATGTAATGTTTCAGTTATATTCTAAAAACTATGAATTCCTCCTCAGTCTAATCACCTACACCGAACTGTCAGAATCAAGACACATGTGAACTTCTTTTCTCTGTGAATAATATTTTAGAAGGTATTTCCTGACATTGTCAATTCAAGTATTTCTAATATGCATTATTTAATATCTCTGTTCTATTCTGGTATTAAAATTTTAGGGCAGAGTCTACTATTTTACTTTTTTAGCACCTATGAACTTGAAATGTGTTCTTCTTTTAACTGCTTTTTGAGAAATTTTTTATACCTTGATTTAGTCAACACTAACTTGCCTGCACTCGGCAGGCTTTAGAGTCTGTAGAAAATACACAAGAGCCTAGGATCTCATTGCAATGTTCCAGGTTAATATGCTCTAGTTGGGGGTGGAGAAAGATGTGGAAGTAAAAAGTATGTCCACAAGATAATTAAGGGATAGCACAAATATCTGTTTAGAAAGTGGAATTTGGGGTTCAGAGATAACTCGATTGATATAACTCTCAAGAGGTACAGTCTCAAGGTGACAGCAAATGCTGACTCCTGACATGTTCCATCATGTTGGGCAGAAAAACAATACGAATCTTTTTCATCTACAGAATGACCATAATGATGCCTCCCTCTCTTCGTGTCTGTAAGGTTAAAGAATGTATGACAATGTCTGTCATATTGAAAATAGTCAATAACCATGACCTTGTTATGTTCATTCTTTTTTGGGGGGGGTACCGGGGATTAAACTCAGGGGCCCTTGACCACTGAGCCACATCCCCAGCCCTCTTTTGAATTTTATTTAGAGATAGGGACTCACTGAGTTGGATAGTACCTCGCTTTTGCTGAAGCTGGCTTTGAACTCATGATCCTCCTGTCTCAGCCTCCCAAGCCACTGGGTTTACAGGGGTTGTGTTCATTATTGACATGCAATGTGGCAAAGGTTTGAAAGAATGAGGATTTAGAGACACATAAGTCTTTGAAATCTGAATATGTATGACATATTATAGGGAAAGGAGTGAATAACAGGAGTAGAATTTCCATGTTGAAAGTGTTGAAGGAAATTTAGGGGAAAATGCTGTGACCAGTACAGAACAGAGGGATTTAGATTCCAAATTAGCGTATTTTTTTTTAATCTAAGTAGGGATAAATGATCATTGTCATTGAGAGATTGAGATATTTAATTTGGGGTATCCTCATAAAAATTTTCATGCAAAATTAGGAAAATAAATGAATATTTCTTTCAGATGAGGAAATAAGTCACAATGTGTTGAAAGTTTTAGAATCTGATAGAGTTGGAAAATATCACAAAATTCAGAAAAACAACACAATAGCACAATATGATTATGAACCAAAAAAGATATGTGACACTAAATTGAACTGTAATGTATTTTCAACTAAAATCCCTGGTATACTGATTTAAGAGTATTCACTACTTCATCACCTTCTGATACAATGGACCATGCAAGCAAGGATAAACTGAAGAAAGACATGGAAGTCTTAATTTATATAAGTTAGAAGGTTACCTTTATTTTACAATAACAAATGACCACATGAACATAATGCCAGAGTCCCTGCCAGTGAGTAGCCCTTAACCTCTTTGGCTTTATGGAAAATTCACCCCTGCAAATGGACACAAAGAAAACCCACTGGAGTGAATTATCAGAACTATTGTCTTAGGAAGATGTACCTCATGCCATTAAAGCTAGAAAAGCAACTGAATGTGGAAAGACCACAATTTAGAAGCCAAGAGAGAGGCATTGGAAGGAGAATCAGCAGTCATTAGATGATGAACACAATATGGTCAATGACAGAGAGCAGGGAACCCAACCAACAGGAATGTTGAGCTCATGTGATTGAGGTACTATACCCCAGACACTCTAGCAATGAAACAGCTGCTGTTGGTAGCAAAGTCTATCCACATCATATTGGCTATGAACCTTAAAGGAGAGCACATCACATTGTTGGAGAAGAAAGATGCCCCTTTTCCAGTCTGATTGAACATATCATACATGAAAACAGAATTACTAACAATTCCAGTGCTTATGATAGATTATCAGGAAGAGATTGGGATCCTTCTATGGCTATATAATAATCGGCATCTAAGGATACCCAACTTAACCTAGATCAGTTTTTAGGAAATGCCAAAAGTAAATACACATCTAGCAAATCGAAGGGAAATCATGCTTCTTGTTATGAGGGCTCTCTGTAAGTTCCCAAATGGGAACTCTAATAACCCGGAGCCTACCATATATAGAACTCATATCACTCAAGTTAGAAGCCTTCAGTCTAATCCTCATTAAGTCCAATGCCATCCCAACCAGTATGGGGAAAGGAAAGTGGGAAGACAGCAAGTAAGAAAGTTTTCCTGCAGTATGTAAGATAGGCTAGCCTGCCCAGGAATAAAGTACAAGCCCCATGGGCTTCCAGGTGACATGAAATGAGCATCCAAATTCAGGGCTAGTTGACCAAACCCAAGTCAGGGGACTATAGAAAAAATCAAGAAGGGGGCCACATCCGTGTCCTCTGTCTCCTTTAGGCACCAGGGCTCAACTCGCCTTCTTGATAGTGACTAGCTTAGGAGTGGCTTCAACTCCTGACTTTCTCATTTAACCATCACACTCTCTAGCAGGCAATCGTTGTTGCTCCTCTTCATGGACAAGCTAGTAGGCTCCAAGTCTAGTTGCTTCATCCAAGACAATGTCAGTGTAAAGGCTAATAATAACGATAGAGGATACACTATTGATGTACTTTAACAATGCTAGGTCATGAGACCAATACCACAGCCCTGTAGGGTAAATGCTGCTATTTATATCTCCATTTCACAGGTGAACAGATTCACAGTAAAGTCTAGTAACTTGTCTGAAGACACACAGACAGATTACCCCTCACAAAAACACAGAATATTACCCTGTTCAAAGTTCAAAAAGGAAAAAGTTGAAAGATGAAGACACATTTGGAGGGATGGTGGTAAGTTTGTTTTTAGGAAATACAAAACAGAGATGTGGAGCCCTAAGGAGAAGGCGCCGCCAGGGATTTGTCCTAGAAATGCAGATTTGAGAGTCAGCAGCAGGAGGTAATAGAGCCAAGAGATAGGATCTGCTGCTGTATAATTACATAATTAAAATAATGATACCTTAGAGTCACTTAGTACTTTATACATTTCAAAATACTTTTTCATTTATTATTATATTTAATCACTTACAATATTTTTAAATTTAATACTGCATCTGCTATATAATATAAAAATGTTTCAATGGTTTCTATTCCAGAGATAAAAGAACCAGATAACATAGGAAGCCCAGGAAACTATTATTGTTGAACTCATATGCCAAGAAATGTACAAAATGTTTATGTGATCATCTTACTTAATCCAACAAGAAATATATGAGAGCAAATCATATCCTCATTTAAGGATAAGATAAGAATATTAAGATAATGGCATAAGATAAGACAATTAAGACTTAAAAAGTTTATGTAACCTGGCCAAGGTCACATAACCAGCAAGTGTTTGGCCACATTCTCCTAGGTTACCTACATGTGGGGAGCTCATTTCCTGACACAACACAGTAACATCCTTCTTTTTTTTGTTACCGGGGATTGAACTCAAGGGTACTAGACCACTGAGCCGCATTCCCAGCCCTATTTTGTGTTTTATTTAGAGACAGGGTCTCACTGAGTTGCTTAGCGTCTTGCCATTGCTGAGGTTGGCTTTGAACTTGTGATTCTCCTGTCTTAGCCTCCCAAAGTGCTGGGAGGTAACATCCTTCTTTTTCAAAGTCTTTCCACCTGTGCTAGGTCCTTATGTGCCGTTCATCAGATGACTGTGCCCAAATATGTATATTACCAGCACTGGTGGGTGACAGTATTCATTTAAGTTTTACTCTGAACACAGATCACTCACACACTCATACAAAATAAATATAATGTAGATTAGATAATCTGTGCCTATGCAACTCCCATGACTACCTCCTTTTTGCTTTCAACCCAGTTCAGTTGGTGGTACTTATTTTCTACATGAACCATCCTTCCTCTAGAATCAAGCTCTATGCCTTAAATGCTATTTCTTATCAATCGAAGATTGCTGAATTAGATTTATCTGTCTTTGCATCTCTCCTGTATTCTTCACCACTTGCCTCTCAGGACTTGTGCTTTCCTTTAAAATTCATCAGTTTGGACCCTGACATTTGTATCTTGTCTAAGCTTAGTTCCTGGCTGACAAAGCCTGACCCTTGACCACTTTGGCTAAGAGATCTAGTGGTCAGGAAGGCCACTCAAACAAACACAACATCATACTAGAGCCACAAAGAAAGCCCAGGAAACCAACGTGAATAAATCTGTTAAATACAGCTGTACCTGGGTAAACTCAAGATATTTGAAACTACTCTTCAAGTATTCCAGAGCAAGTGGTCCCAGGTAGGGGCAGGTAGCAGGAGATAAATAATACTGACTGGTTTGGGATGAGCATTGTGTTCAGATCCTGACCCCATTCCTAACGCATCATATAAGTTTGTACCATGTGTTTTAAGACATTTGACCCTCAAGATGTCCCATTTACAACATTGAAGAAATAATATCTGCTTACAGGTTGTTCACATGAATTAATGGACATGAAACTTTTGTTACCTATTGAGCATTCAATGAGGCTGTTCCTCCTGTTATCAAACGCTTTCAACACTAAAAGTTTCAGGCATAAGATTTATGAAGATTTATTAATCTGTTCAAAATATCATTGCAGTTGCCTGAGGAGCTAAGTGTGACATAGAATGGTGGTTCCTAAATTTTGCTGCATGTCAGGACTATCTTTGGAGCTCTTTGAAATTCCAATATCTATCCCATCCCTGTTTAATCAGAATATCTGGGAGTGGAAACTAGGCAGCCATACTTTCCAGGTGATTCCAGTGTGCTTCAGAAGTTTGGGAAACACTGAAATGGAGCTGCTTTCAATTTTTCCAACTTATACATATGTGTGTGTATATGTATAGGTATATGTATATATGTATATATTTGTACTGGGGATTGAACACAGGGGCACTCAACCACAGAGCTACATATCCAGTCCTATCTTGTATTTTATTTAGAGACAGGGTCTCACTGAGTTGCTTAGCACCTTGCCATTGCTGAAGCTGGCTTTGAACTCATGATCCTTCTGCCTCAACCTCTGAGCCACTGGGATTACAGGGGTGTGCTACCGTGCCCAGCCTCCAACTCCTATTTCAAGGACCAATCTCTTCACGCATACCCCATCCCCCACCAGAGATGGGCAGGGACCTAGCTTCCCTGTCTCTTTGGTACATGAACTCCATCATCAGAAGTCCTGGTGAATGCCTCTTCGATAAAATTGCAAAGTCAAAAGAGTGGGGAATATTAAGAAAGGAGCAGATGGGTAGGTTGTGAACGCTCCACGTTCAGAAAAATAAGGCATGAAGAATTCATGGCTTTGAGGCTTCAAGCTGGTAAGAACAGTGATCCAAATGCTGGTCAGTCCCTTTTCAGAACCAAAGCTCTTTCAAAGTCTCCAGGATGATCTCACTCCCACTTTGCTCCAGATAATGGGCTAATGTAGCATTCCTTCCAGGAAAATTCTGAGCTTTTCAACAAAAGCAGTGCCTCTTCTCAAAGGAATTAATGATTAGGAGAGATAAAAGATTCCTGAGAGGGTATTCCTGTGGTGATAGAGAACTGGTGAGAGTTATTTATGATCTTTCCCTTCCTTTGGTGCCAGCAGCTTCCTCTCTGGTTAGATATAACTAAGAGAAAGCCTGTGTGTGCTATGCCTCAAAGCAAGTACTAAAGGCTGACACACAAAACAGCTCTTGTACTTGACCATTGGGCCTCCTCTTGTTCATTACTGACTATTGACTCACATCCTTATTCTCTAGCATTCTCTCTTTTCCCTCTTCCCAAAGATGTGGGTTCACTTGACCTCTCTGCTGCTTTGGGGGGAATATGTTAGAAGGAAAGGCACAGAAACTCTCACAGAAGCAGTGACTCTGACCTCAAGGCTGTGGCCCACATGTCAAGAGTCCAGATGCTCCCAGAGCTAAAGAAGCTGTATACTTTCTGGACTCTAACTCATTGGCATTTTAAAAAAAATGATTCTTCAAGAAAAGTGGATCCCTGATCCAGGCTCTCCCATAAGCCACTGGTATAGAGCAAGACAGGAGATGATATTATTTAGTCATTTCTTAACACACGAGGGGCAGTGCCGGTGCCATTCTCCTTGTGATGAAGAATGCCTGGACTGGACCCAAGTGTGGTATCAAGTTCTGCTACTGACTAGCTGAGTGATCTGGTGCTGTTAAAAGATAAACTTTGGCACATTAAAATATTAAAGAGCTTATTGAAACTGACAGCGATTCATGAATCAGGTGGCTTCAAACTACAAGTGTTTCCATTTCCCACAAAGGGAAGGAGGGGAAGCTTTTATAAGCTGAGTGAGTGCAGAAGAGCAAAGCAATTACCAAATTGGTTAAAGATTAAACAATACCTTATTTGGATTCTCCTGGTGAGATGTTGAAGGCAATTTGACAAGTGCTCAGTTACTCACTTGTGATTGTTTGAGCTTGTTTTGTTTTCTTCTAAATTCTGAGTTAGGTTTCAGGCTTGGTTACCTAGGATCCTACATAGGGCATCAAAGATCACTTCAGTTTAACAGCCTCCCATTTAATTATTTGCACAGAGTATTATTTCTCTGGACACCAACTTCTGATTTGTGAAATGGGATAATAAGCTTGTGATGATTATGATTAATATTTGTAAAGTACTTAAAACAATTTCTGACATATAGTAAGCATCTTTTGCTTATTTGTAACTATTATCCCAAAATTCCCAGTACCTTTTCAGCTGTCATCCCCCTTGACAACAGTACTTGCATTCAGGACTATGAATTTACCCTGAAATTTCTTTTCTTGTTTTCTGTGAGTCAGATCCACTTCTCCTTTCTCTGATTTCTCCCCTTCTCCAAGTTCTTATTTCTTTCTGTTTCCAATTATTCAACCAAAATGGACTATCCCAATGTTCCAGTCATAGCTGCCTTTCTTTTAATCTCTCCATGTTTAATTTGAACAATTTTAGTTTTCTCCCAATAGTTCCTTCTCTCATGACTATGAAGATGACCGAAATAGGCCTTGAGATCTGGCTTTTTGGTTGGAACTTGTCCATTGATTCAGTAGTTGATCAGCCCTGTGTCAGGAGATTTTGGGCTTTTGCCAAAGCCCCAAATCCTCCAGACACTGTTTGACAAAATTTTGGTGCCTGCAATGGATCAGGGTGAAGAGATGTACTCCTCAATATATTTCTTGTTGGAATGCCCCTTCTTAGTTTGACAGAATTAATTGTGCTTGCTTGTGTCACTATTCCAATTCCTGGAAAGACAGGATCAGTCAATCCTGGTCCCCTAAAGTCTCTCATAATTGAGGAGGCATTTGGCCACCCAGGAGAATAAACAAGAAAATCCCCATCAGGATAGTACTACTGATATGATGTTTCTTAGAAGTAATTCTAGAAATTCTCCTGATGATAGTTTCACTTTAGATATGTTATCCAGAACATTTAGGCCCACAGTTTTCCCAATTACATTTGGAAGTACTCTCAGGCCTGGCTGTAGAAGGCTGCTTTGGCAATTTCAATAAAGTGAGCTATGGGAATTTGTGGCTCCAACTAGTCCCATGCCTAAAGCTCAAATGCTGGTCAAGACTTCTCACAGGCCCTGACGAAAATGGATTCCCCCTATAGTAAAATCCAGTGATATTTGACATGGGTAAAGGCAGAAGACGGCAGGTGTCCAGGTATAAACAAAATCTAACCTAGGACTGGACCCTCCCCCACCATACATAGGAGCCTACATTAATGGAGAAAGAATGGTTTAGATTAATAGAAAACATGTTAATTATAGTTCCTTGTTTACATGGGATAGTCTTAAGAAACAAAGGCCTCGATGCCTGCCCAGAGAAACTGAACTCAAATTATGTAGACAATGGTTGCTACAAAATAGGGCTTGGGGCAAGTTCAGGGAATGGTATTTTAATGATGTATGTAATAGTTAACTTAACCTACAGCTTTGGGCAATTCTAGCTTAGAATAATAAGACATGAGCAGAAACCATTAACCACATGTGCCTCAACAGGTATGCTAATAAGTCACCTCATGTTCTTAGGTATAGTTACCACAATGGTCTATTAGTCTTATGCTACCCTCATAGTTAATTATATCTTTGTTAGCTTCATCTTGTTTTTTTGGGAGTACAATAGGAAGTTTAGTAACTTCTAATTTGATATTAATCTTAAAGAACAGGACATGCGGACCCTTATAGTTCCAGTTTCTAGTTAAGACTTAAAAATCCTTTGAAGCTGATATAGTTATCTGGGATAATTATAGATGACCACTCTGTGTTTATGAATAACTCTTGATGAATTGTAATCTCCTTTTCTTTTCTTTTAATCAATGGCCATAAATCACTATAAATAAAGCACTAGTCTGACCTTACACAGACACAGCTGCACCAAACCTGGTCTCTGTGTCTCATTGCTGCTACCTTCACTGACACCACTCATCCCACCTCAGGACCTGACACCCTGTGGAGGCTGGATCCCCGCAGGCTTTGCCACTTACTACCTGAATATTGATACAATTGAAAAATGATAGCAATGTAGTGAGGACATGTTCTGAGAAAGGCACTTCTGGGTAATTTCATCATTGTGCAAACATCATAGAAGGTACTGACAAACCTAAATGGTCTACCTATCTAAATACTTGGGCTATCTGGCATAGCCTATTGCTCCTAGGGCCATAAAAAACAAAACGACGTGAGATTAAATTAAGTACAAGAGAAAATAATTCAATCAAGATACAGGGTAAACCTGAGATGTATGAAGCTTCTGCCAACACAGCATATTTTATGATAAATCATTTCCTTTTTTTGTAAATAAAAGGATTATACTCTAAAATAACAATAAGAATTATTGTATAGTAGATATATGAATACATAGTTGTTGTCACTATCAAATGTGATGTCCTATACAAAATTGTATGTGCTAAACTTTTATACAGCTGATAATATAGTAGTTTTGTTTGCACCAGCAGCACTATAAGAACATGAGCAATGTGTTATACTCCGTTACCATGACTTCCATGGCACATGAAATAGGCATTTTTCAGTTTATTATAGTCTCATGGGACCACTATCATATTTGTGATCCATCATCAACCAAAATGTCATTGTACATCACATGATTATTCTTTTTTTTTTTAAATGATGTGCCATTATTTTTTTTTATATCTTTATTTATTTTATGTGGTGCTGAGGATCGAACCCAGTGCCTCATGTATGTGAGGCAAGCGCTCAACCGCTGAGCCATAACCCCAGCCCCCACATGATTATTCTTAATTTTTCTAAGTCTTAGTTTTACTCAATAAAATAGGGGCAATAATAATAATTGCTAGTTCACAGAGTAATTGTAAGGACGGAATGGATTTTTGTGTGTGTGTGCAAAATGCTTAGCAAAGTGTCTGCAGTATAGACTATCTTCTAACCATTCTATTTGACCTCTTTAATACAAATGTCTAAACCTTCCATCCCCCTTCCACACAAACTAACTCTTCTTCTAAATCTCTTATTACCATTAGGGTACTGTCATACTCTTAGTCAACTGTTTTCATGAGTTAAGTCTTCCTTAATTCTACCTTCTTTTTCACTCTACATCTGAACATTTGATGGGTCAGCAAATTTTGTTGATTGTTTGTTTGTTTGTTTGTTTTTTGGTACCAGGGATTGAACTTAGGGGCACTTGACCACTGAGCCACATCCCCGGCCCTATTTTGTGTTTTATGCAGAGATAGAGTCTCACTGAGTTGCTTAGCGCCGCACCATTGCTGAGGCTGGCTTTGAACTCCCCATTCTCCTGTCTCAGCCTCCCAAAGTGCTGGGATTACAAGCATGTGCCATCAGTCCCGGCCTAAACTTAACTTTGTCCTTAATTTTTCTAGTGTACTTTAAGTTTCTCTCTCCTCTTCTTTTTTAAAAATTCTGACTTCTGAAATACTTTTAATTTTCAATTTCTAATAATTTTGATAATTGTAGTTCTTTGATGGCATAATAAGCACAAATTTCCAAAAAGTGACTTGGATAGCTGGGATTTAGAATGACACTCAATGGGAACTGCTGTAGCCAAATTCAGACCCCACTCCTCCACCCCATGCTGTGGAGGACACTGTAACATCCTTTGGGTCGCAAGGTCTCTGAGTCCTGACTATCCAATTTCCCCACTCACTGTCTATGAATAGCTTACACCTCAAATTCAGATTCCATGTGACTAATCTGTATATTCATCCAGTCATGGGTTGATTTCCCAAACTTGTCTTGTAAGAAGCAAAGCAAAGCAACAAAGAGAACTTAGAAGGAGTTCTGCCACATAAAGTTGCCATATAAAGCCATTTATAACCTTGTGACCAATTTTTCTCTCTAGCTTCTTCCTTTAGTTTTCCAGTGAACTTTCAACATACATGGAGGTACTTAAATTTTTAAGTCACCATCTCATGATTTGCTCCCTCTGCTCTTAGTAAGTTCTCATCTGACACCTGTCTCCTCCTCTGTATATCTGCTACCTTCCCTCATATACTTTAAAGGCCACCTGCCCTCGGTAAGCTTGTCTTGGAGACCAGTTCAGGTAAGCTCTCTTCCCTAGATATTCACCTCCAGATCATCCTTTCAGTATTTCACACACAGTGATATGGCTGGTGAAAGTTTGAACATACTTTTTGAAACCCTTCTTAATTACAAAATCTTTAAGGAATAAAACTCCATCATTATATTATCCAATAGTCAGCACATACTGCTTGACTTCAAGTATTTGATAAAATGTGTGAAAAATAGAAATTATGTTTCCTGGCATATAAGAAGAAAAACACAGCCCATTGAAGATGTTTGGGGCTTTCAAAACTAACACAAAGGTTTGTTTGAATTTAAAGGCTGTACAAGTCATTGAATTACTGAATGCAAACTGTAACTGTAGTCTTTTTCTGACATTCTAACTCACTGAAGCTGTGTCATGCAAGTCTGAACAGCTGACAAGTCTTCTGAGTTTTTATTTATTTATTTATTTTTCTTTACTACACAAAATGAATAGCCCTTATATTTTATTTGATTGTGTTTGGTCCTTAGATTACCCTGAAGCAATTTTTGTGGGCAGTGAGCCTCACTTCCCAGCAGCCTGCTTATCAAAACACCAGCTCATTTATGTATGGGGAACACTGAACTTATTTTACTCCTTACTGTCTTTTATATTCAAATATATCTCAAATATGAGTGAATACATGAGGAAAAGACTTCATGATAAAATGTCTTTCATCAGACGTAAAATAAGACTGTGTCTAACTTCTGGATGTAATGTCAAAACAACAAATATATTAGATATAAGCCATATATCCTTCAATATTTTATTTTTCTTGAAGATGTATGGTATCCTTTAGATAAATTTTATTTTTAATTTTTGATCTTTGGATTGATTTATTTTGACCTAAAATGCAGGGGACTGGAAAGCAAAGCTGTCTGTATTCATACTCCAAAGCTACTTTGTTTTGTTTTTACCAAATAAATGGACATAAAATAACTAAAAATCACAGATTTCTACTTCTCATCAAGAGCAACTGAAACTGAATTTATCCACCATCTGAAACAACTAAAAGAAGTAAACATATGTGAGGCAATAGTTTTCAGACATTAGACAATAGGTGGTGAAGAATGATGACCTCTGAGAGAAAGAAAAGAAACAAGGTGAGACCTATGAGAGCCACAGTATATTAATTGGAAAATTCTTCAAACAAGATTGTAGAGAGGGTATTAGGGTTCTTCAGAGAAAAAGAACCAATGAATAGCTGAGGATAGATATATAGGTAGATTAGTACAAAAAAAAAAATGAGTGTTTGTCTTACAGGAGTGGGCTCATGTCATTATGGAGGCCAAGAAGTCAACTACCTGCAACCAACTATCTGCAAGCTGGGGGACAAGGTAAGATGATGGTGTAATTCAGACTGAGTCCAAATTCCTGAGAACCAGGGGAACCCATAGAATAATTCCCAGTCTGTGTCTGAAGGCCTGAGAAACAGGGAGACGGTTGGTATATGGCCTGGAGTACAAAAGCCCAAGAACCAAGAACTCTGATATCCAAGGGCAAAAGAAGGTGGCTGTTCCAGTTTAAGAATAGAGAACAAATATGTCATTCTTCCACTTTTTTATTCTATGTGGCCCTCAATGGATGCCCACCCACATTGGTGAGAGTGATCTTTACTGCATCTACTGATTCAAATGGTAATCTCATGTGGAAGAACCTTTACAGACACACTCAAAAATAATGTTTTGCTTGCTACATGAGAATCCTCTAACCCAGTTAAGTTGACACATACAACTAATCATCTCAGATGGGAAACCAAAATGGAGTGTGGGTTTTTCCTGAGTAAAAGAGACCAAGTTTGGAGTTCAGGAAGCCAAGGCAACTAGGATTTGTGGGGTAGAATATTTGAGACAAAAAAATCCTTAAGAGAAAGACCCTCCTGAGAGGGTTTCCCTAGACCTATAGTTGAGTACTGATCAGTGCATGCATGTGAAAATAACCAACAAAATTGAGCAAAGAATCATCAGAGGGGCTAAGATTGTGCTTCAGTGGTAGAGTGCTTGCCTAGCATGTATGAGGCATTAGGTTCCATCCTCAGCACCACATAAAAATAAATAAAATAAAGTTGTTTTTTTTTTTTTTAAAAAGGACCATCAGAAAGATGTGAGCAGAGTAATCCTCAGAGCTCATACAGGGCTACAAATAGTTAGGTTTTTACAAGCCAGAATGGAAATATCTTCTAATATATATATGCATCAAACAAAGTCTTCACAAGTGTACACTGTAGAAATAGGATACATTAGGCCTGTAATAAAAGGCTGTTCTATGTCAAACTCACAAATGTTGGGAATCAAACATCAAATGGATAAAACAAGTGACAATTTTATTCCAGAGCAAAGCTCCAAAAAAGGCCAAACCCAACATAAAATTCACACTGTCTGGCATCCTGCTAAAAACTCTTGGGCATGAAAGAAGCTGTAAAATATGACCTATAATGAAGAGGAAAATCAATTGATAAACATGAAAGATCTAGAGCAACCACTAAAAACAAGAGTTGCATGATAAATAAGGCAATAAAGGAAGTAAATTAGAATAAATACTCAATTCTTCAAGCAGATGGTGGTAAAAGTGTGTAAAGTTAACAAATAATAGACTGAACAAACAAAAAGAAAAAAAGAATGTGGCAGATTTAAACCCAACTATGTCAAAACAGCAGTGGTCTGTTTTTGTAATGTCCTAGCATAAAGACCACTTATATGTGAACCACATATGAAAGGTCTTCGATATTAAAATGACCAGTAATGTGGTCACTGTGGTGGTTTCATTTACTGAAATGCTTTTTCTATGAAAAATGTAATGTGATGCTTCCTCATGAACCATCCTTTAGAAATTGTTTCTTTGTTTGTAGCTCTTGTTTGCTATTTTTAAGCTCCCTTTGTGTATGGAAAAGACCATTTAGGAAGAAATAGAACTGTTAAACTTGCATACACTGAGAATATCATATGACTGAATTCAGAACATGACACTTAAGTTATTTTTTCTCACATTTAAACTGTGAGGGGAGTATAGTGAGGGAAGATTGAACTAAGTTTATCTCCCTTTATTTCACGGTCAAATAGTTGGTGGGCACCCATGCATAACATCTTTGTTTTGGCTTTGATTCAACATTGAAGAACACAAACATTTAAACATTTATCATTGTCTTTGCAGAATCTCACTAAATAGAGGAAAAGATATCTCCTTGGTTGGGTTTAATGAAAGGCAAAGATACGTTGTGCATTCCACCATTTATGCCAGGCTTAAAGTTCATTTTTTGAAAAATCTCCCCTTTACATAGGAATTCTATGACTTTGGAGATTGGAAGTAAAAAAGAATCTACTATGTATTAGGTTATTTGCCTTTTTAAAAGATGATAACAACAACTTACCAATGTTAATGCATCCAGTCTAAACCACTCAGTATCACTGTGAAGGATCTAAAAGATGATTTAGAGATAAACATATCCAGCATTGGTTCTAGTACTCACTAGTCCTATGATCTGGGCAATTTATTTAAACTCTCTGAGTCTCAATATATATCTTTTAAAAGCAGAAACACAGACACCAACACCATATATAGTTATTGTGCAGATTAAGTGAGGTCATGAAAATAAAGGCCCTTTCATTCATTCCTGGACACTCAGTAGACAATCAGCAAGTGTCAGTCTTCTTTCCTTCCCTTCCTATATCATTTTTGCCTAAATTTCTTCAAACAATTTAAAATTTTCATCTAGTAATGTACAGATTCACAGCTTCACTAGATAGATATTTGGGAAATTCAATTTAGTAGTTTACTGTTCAAAATGGCAGACTGAGGCACATATATATTTAAATACTGTTGAAACTAGTAAGAAAGTACTAAGTGTTATAACTCCTCAATACCATAAGAAGGGGAAGAATGAGTGTCTCAGAAAATAGAACATTTTAGAAAGTGGATGGTACAACACTGACATATAAACCAGAATGGAGGGGAAAAATATCCCCAAAGAAGTCTACATTAGAAGTAGGAGCTGTTTCCTAGTAGGACTCTGGAAAGATCTCAGGCTCAGAATCATTAGTCAGGGAAAGCAACAAGGGTTGTAGGATAATAACCTGAATAATTAATTTAAAAACTGTCTATATGAAAACTAAGTCAACTGATACAACTGATACCTTTTAATACAAACATACTTACATATATCAAGAATCAGCAGCCTCCATAGCTAAACCTGAATATAGTTTTCCAACAAATTTGAACAACCTATTTGTATAAGGTTGGGATTCCTAATGAGGTATGTTTGCTCAAGAATAAAGCACTTTTATTTCTGTAGAAGGGAAGTGTGGTTTGCCCACCCACTCGCCACCTACACACCCTAACAAGAAACCTAAAAACCAGTCTGCCCTCCCCAGTTGCCCAGGACATGTAGTCATTGCACTCAGCTCTTCATGTTCACGGAAGGTTTGTTTATTTGCCTTTGGTTGGGTGGTTTTAAAATAAGAATCAGACATTAGATTTGTAAGAAGCTTAGATCGAGTAGCCAATTATCTATGGGTCATTCTCCTCCTCATTTGCTCACAAACATGGTAGAAAATTAAAGACAACAAGGCACTTGAGGAAAATAAATGGCTTACTATAGGAGGACCCAAATGAACACACAGATCAGCTGATTAAAAGGAAAATGGGCATAGATTCAGTAAACATTTTATTCCCAGTTTTATTTTCATGGAGAATTGTGAGGATATTTGCCTTCATTGCAAGGACAACTATGAATACAGAGCATTGGGAGATCATAGAAAACACTTAAATTCAAAACTGTAATTGATGAAATAAAAATAAAAGACAAACTTGAGGAAAACCCATAGAACTTATAGCCAATAGAGTACTATCTCATGACCTGGGCAATTTTTTAAACTGTACTTCATTTAATTTCCAATTAAATCAACAGTCAAAATAGAAGAAATTAGAAGCATAAAGTTAGAAGTTTTATATCTGTTAATAATTCCAACTATTTGTGATTCAAAGGCAGAAGTATTTGTTAGCACTAGAGAACATGGATGGGGAAAATGGAGAAGGAATAAAAAAATTTACTGAACCTGGAAAATAAAGAAGTTTTTAACTGAAGTATGAACGAAATAAGGCTGATATCTAGAGACATTTTATGGAAATTTGGAACACTGAAGATCCTAAAGCTTACCTGAAAGAATAAGATTTTTTAAAAAATCTCAATTAGCAAAGACATAATAATTAAATTGATACCTAATCTTTTATCAAAAGCCCTGGATACTGGAATGGTAATTCCCAATTGTGAAAAAAGAATGCCTCAACCATACATATAAAACCTGTATCAGACAGAATAGTCTAAGTAATGCTGAGGTAACAAGTGACCCCCACATATTTAAGTTACATATTCTCTGTGGGTTGGCTGTGGCTCTGGTCCATATTGTCTCAACTCTAAGACCCAGGTCCCTTCCTAGAATGTGGCTGTCTTGGTAGTACGGGAAAAAAGTGTAACAAGGACTGAAAGACAAAAGTCTTATTCATCAAATATTGTGATTTAAAGTTGGAAAATTACAGTTATGTCATAAAGAATGTATAATTTCCTATAACCAACAGAATAGAGATGAGATTAGAAACTTTTAGGAAAACATATCTATACAAGAAGGTTATGCTCAAAATATTAAAAAAAATATGTCATGCTTCAAACATTGATAGAGAAAGAATTATTTTGACATATGCTAGGAACATTCTCTTTTTAGTAGCATATTTTATATTATGTCAAATGACTTTTCTTTCTGTGAGTTTAAGCACATTACTTGGTTCTAAAAGGAGAAGTATTTCCATAATAAAAATAATACTAATCCAATTTATTGGTGTTCAGATTTTTAGAACCTCAAACTATTGAGCTATCTGAATTAATTACAATTTTAAACCAGAAAATATATATCATAAGTCTTGATACATGAGAAGACAGGATGAAAGTAAAGTAGGTTGGTGAAAGGATATAAATTTCCTTCTCATTTTTAGGTTTAAAGTTGATGGAACAAAAATGCTGGCCCAGATATATATATATATATATATAACTTTATAGAAGAACTAAAATTATAACTCTCATAACTCAGAATGAAGGGCAATATTTGATGGGTGGTAGAATTAGTGAGCTGAATTTTAGTTCTCACATGCATCCAAAGTCATTAAATCAAGCAATGGATTCATATTAATATTGTGTAAATGCCAGCATCATAATAGCTTTTAATATCATTATGTGCAAATATTATTTCATAATAAAAATGTTGATCAAATCAGAACAAATATACGATAGGATTAAACAATTTCAGTGTAGCAAGTGATTACAAGCTATCATTAACAATCTGTATCTGGCAAAATTATTTCAGGATTAAATGAGATAGTGAATTATGAAATGATAGGCACATAATAGCACAGCTAAAAAAATCTGTTTTTTTCTCATAATCTAAAGAAAATATCCTGATTTTGTGTTTGTTTGTTTGTTTGTTTTCCCCAGAGCCTAATTATACTGCTTTTTTACAAGAAGATTTACTTTCTCACAGGTCCTAGAGAAAATCATAATGCTTTTGCCCTTCATGTCTTAGTTCTATTTTTATGAATCATTGACAGTTTGATCTTGAATATACTCCTTGTCAAATGTTCCCTTTCACTCAACCACGAGATAATTTTGATAGAGCCATGTGCTAGGGGCTGGTGACAGTGCCATCCACACAGGTGGCTACCAGGGAAATACTGCCTCCAAGGACTTTACAAATTACCAAGGAGGAGGCAATTTCAGAACACTGTGGTAACTTCTAGCACAGAAGTATGTGAAGATAACACAGAAAAGAGATTTCCAGATCTAGCCATGCTGGGTCTGAGAGGCCCAGAGGAAGTGACACTTGAATTGCTCTTGACAGGCTAGAAATTTGTTACCAAAACAGGTTGCAGATTTGGGTGCAGCTTTGTAGGCTAAAGGGGTGTGGTGGTGCACACTGTAATCCCAGTGGTTTGGAGGCTCAGACAGGAAGATAGCAAGTTCAAGGCCAGTCTCAGCAATGGTAAAGTGCTAAGCAACTCAGTGAGACCTTGTCTCCAAATAAAATACAAAATATAGCTGGGGATGTGGATCAATGTTCAGGTGCCCCTGAGTTCAATCCCCGGTACACATACACACACACACACAAAGACTTAGTCATGGATGTATCAAACAAGATAGAGATTTGAGGTAACATTAAGTAGTCTGTGTGCCTAATCCAGAAATTTCAAGTGAGAAAAAATGGGAGATTAGACCAGAGTCGTAAATCCTGATGGCGGAGTTTATTCTAGAGCTTTGTTCTAGAGCTGTTGTTTCCTGAAGTAGCCATTGCAACCTAGAACCGAAAGACAATTTCTCCCTAAGTGTCTTTATGCCACGTGTTCAGGGTCTTACCAATGTAGTCCTACACTCTTCAAATTGTTATGCACATATCTGTTTTTTTTTTCCCCCTTGGAAAAAACCCATAATCCAGGATGCAGAGATTTCAGTTCATTTGCATCTTACACAGACAATAATATAGTACAGTATAGTGCTAACTACATAGTTGTTACATTGAGATGTTTAGAAACATATTTATTAAATACAGTGTGATAGGTCTGTAATAATCAGCTTCATAGGATATTGGCAAAATGGATGAACACATTGTCATTGTAGATGTATTCATTTCTGTCACATGAATTTTTGCACATCTGATTCCAGAATTTTTCTCTCTTGGAGCTGCTGAAACTGAGTAAGAAATACAAATGAAATGCTACAGTACTTCTCAAATTATTTTTACATTCTAAACTTTCCCTCAGTTCAAAGTGGAAAGCTTTCATCAGAATGTGTCTACATATTCAAGAATAACATCACCATAAAGTGAATGTTAAAAATAACTTTTTGTTCTCTTGTCAATCCAGACTGCCAAAGTATTGTGGCATTTTTAGCAGACTAGATTCTTGTTTTCAAATGAAGGCTTGATTTGTCTTCTAAGTTCTGTGCTGTATATCAGGCAGACACCTCATTAAAGCTTTGGTTTATTAAAATGGCAAGAGGAGATGGCAACTCCCAGCAATGCTTCTACAGTGTACACTATCTATAGCAACACAATAAATAAGACTTGAATGATGCAGAGTAAGAAAATAAGTAATTTGTGAGATGAATTATAATGAAATGAGAAGTCAGGAAAGAAATCCTTATTTACAAAAGGCCAGGACATTTTGGATATAATCAAATGGGAATTACAGGAAAGTATCATACCATTGCCAAATAATGGGAATCATTGAGTTACTTGGAGAGCAAATAATATATGATTTTATTAATTTTAGTTTAATTTTTAAAAATGTTCTCTTTTTATGCTGGGCTAAATGAGACTTTTGCAATCTTCTTATGCAAAAGTCTCTCTCCATGTTTCCAGAACATGTATCTGGCACATAAGAAACACTCAATGAATATTAGTTGAACAGAATTGAACTTCTCAGCCCATCATCTGAGATACAAGACAGAAAGGCCACGTCCCCTGTTACATCCCGTTTATATGGTTTCCTAAGCTGAACTATAGTGTGTCTTTGACTACGGCCAGCATCAACAGTTCCCTCTCAATTTTCTTTGAAGGAAACAATCACCTGGCCATTTATTGTAGGTATAAATTTCTCACCAACAGACTGTCAGTTTTGCAATGTTTCTCTATTCAACTCTCTCTTCCTTTTTTAATCCTCCAACATTTCCATCTGTGGGACTCCCAGCAGAAAATCTAACCTTCGATTTCTTTGAGAAAACAAATGCTACCAGAATGAAATGATTCCAGCAATTTCTATGAAAACCTCACATCTCTGAGCCCTTCAATGCTTCTGTGCTGCCCGGCCTCAAAATGAAAGATACGGCCTGCATACAGTCTAAGTCCTGACTTCCTTCTGCTATGATGGAACCCCTTCAGAACTCTCATCCTTTTGATCATCTTCATTCTTTGTAAAGCTTTCAGCTTCTTTTTCTCTACCAACGCATGCATGTTAGCTTTTCAGTAGGGTCCAGAATTCTATGTTTTAAAACAAAAAAACAATAAATCACACTTCACCTTACTTTCACTTCTGGGAAAGTTTAGAATGTAAAAATAATTTGATAAGTACTGTAGCATTTCATTTGTATTTCTTATTCAGTTCCTTGTGTTCACCTTCATAATCAAATCTTCTGAAAAAAATTTGTATCCTAAATCTCTTCTGTTTTTTTAACCTTTCCATATGACTCAACCAGAGTGAGACTAACTTGCACAGAATGGAAACTACTTTTATGCCATTATAAATAACTTCCGTGCTACATAGTTCAATGACAGTCTTTGGTGACTCTATTGGTTTCATCCTTACAACTACACCTAACACTTTGACATTTAAAAGTGAAAGAATTTGCTAGGCATTGTGGTACTCACCTGTAATTCCAGTGGCTTGGGAGGCTGAGGCAGGAGGATTGCAAGTTTGAGGGCAGTCTCAGCAACTTAAAGAGGCCCTAAGCAACTTAGTAAGAACCTGTCCCAGAATAAAAAATAGGGTTGGGGATATGGTTCAGTGGTTAAGTGACCCTGGGTTCAATCTCTAGTACAAAAAATAAAAATAAAAATAAAAACCAAAATAAAAGAACTTAACAAAGCAGCAGCCTCGATTGTGTGTCCTTAGAAAGGCATGCATACAAGATTGGTCCCTGACAGGCATCTAATAATTTATATTTGGGGAGGTTTCCTCACCATTCCTGGAACTAATCATTGAAATCAGGATTACAAAGATATTTGTACTTCCATGCTCATTAAAGCACTATTTATAATAGCCAAGTTATGAGGTTACCCAAGTGTTCATTGATAGAAGAATGGGTAAAGAACATGTGGTATATGCAAACAAGGGAATATTATTAGGACTTAAACAAAAGGGTAATTGTCATTGATATATGAATGTACCTGGAGGATGTTCTGCTGGATAAACTAAGCCACACAGAGAAAGACACTGCAGGATTTCACTTATATGAGGTGCCCAAAATAATCAAACTCATAGAAATACAGAATGGTGGTTACCAGGGGCCAGGGGTGGGAAAATGAAGAGCAGTTTTTCAACAGGCAGTTACAGTTATGCAAGATGATTTAGTTCTAGAGGTTGGCCCACAGCACTGTGCCTATAGCCAACAATATAATATCATGCACTGTATTGGTCTGTTGCCTATTACTATAGCAATACACCTGGGAATAGGTACTCATAAAGGAGAGAGGTAAAGGAAAGACAGAAAAGCAGGATGAAAATCAGGAAAAAGTATTTCCAGAGGTGGAGAGAATTTAAGAGTTTTGAAGGGTTAAAGTCAAAACAGCATAGTGCTGGCTCTGGCACGTGTTCCCAGCGGCATCACCTCTGATGTTTGGAGGTCCCATGTCAGAGGCAGATCACATCACAAGACAAGAAGCCAGAGTGAGAGGAGGAGCCAGTAATGCCCTCCCTCTAGGCCCCACCTCTTAAAGGTCCCACCACCTTGTAACATCACCACACTGAGGACTAAGCCCCCAACATGTGTCCTTTGAGGGACAAATCACATCTGAAACACAGAATAAACTTAAATATTTAGTTGTTAAGGCAGAAAATCTCATGTTAAATGTTCTTACCCTAAAAACAAACAACAACAAAGCACAAAAGGGCACAAAGAAATTCTTTGAGGCAATGGATGTGTGTTACCTTAATTGCTGTGCATATGTCCAAACTCTACGAAATTGTATGCACTCAACACGTGCAGTTTTTTATATATCAAAGGTCAATAAAACTGGTTTAAGCAAAGAAAAAAAATGGTTAACTATACAAACAACTTTGCGTACAACATGTTTATGCTGAATACCATATTTCCTTCAGGGAATCTGGCATTTTCATACATTCCAGGAATTGAGTTCCTGTATGACAAGCATCCCAGAAAAATCAAGGCACTGATTTTCTCACAAGCTCTCTGGGCAGGTTGCCAATATTTCACACATGTTGCCACAACTTGTTGCAGGGAGAAATTAACTGGGTTCTGTGTGGTTAGTGCCCCCTGGGAGAAGACCCTGGAAAGTTTGTATCTGATTTTCTCTGGACTTTTCTCATCTCCCTGACCATTAGCTTATTTTGCTTTGTGTCCTTTCCTATCACACAGTGAATCAGTCATAACTACAAGCACCTGCTGAGTCCTGCAAGTCCTATTGAAGCTGGAGGTGTTCTAGAGGCGTGTCTTAAGACATGCACTCTCAAAAACTCCACCCCAGTAACACTTGCTCAGTTTTTATGTCATTGATTCCCCAAATTATCACACGTCTCTGGGCATCTCTTCTGACATAAATATCTCATTTATATTTTCATATTTAATTGTCAACAAACATCTCCAATTTGGTGGGTCTCAGATTTCTCAAATATAACAGTTTTAATACCGTACCCTAGATTCCCCCCTCCAAATCCCAAGGTTTTCCCACCTCGACAGCAACACCATTTCCCATGTCCAGATCACCTGCAGGTTTTAATGCTTCTACCTCTCAACATTTCTTGAGTTCATCTCCCTCTCCAACCCATGAGCACTGCTCACTTCAGGCACAGTCATAATCCTAATATATGTGTGTGTTTCCATCTCTGTTTTCAATCCATAATCTTATTCTGGACAGAATTGTGTCCACCCCAAATTCATATGTTAAAATCCTAATCCACATTGTGACTAGATTTGGTGATAGCACTTTTGTTAAATGAAATCTGATAGGACCAGTATCCATGTAAGAATGGGAAGAGACATTAGATCCACCCCCAACCCTGGTCCATCTTGGGCTCCAAAGCAAAAGCATGTGAGAAAGTGGCCAAATATGAGCCAAGGAAAGAGGCCTCACAGGATCCCAGTCCTTCTGGCTTCTTGATCTTGGGCTTACAGCCCTTAGAACAGCTCCTAGGAAATAAATGTGTATCCTTTAAGCCAGTCAGTCTGTGGACTCTTGCTATGGCAGTTCAAACTGACTAATGCAAATCTATTCTCCACACAGATTATTAAAATAATCTTCAGAAACCTAAAGCATAAAGATAATATAGTGGGTCACGTTATTTCATGCTTAAATTTTCAACAGCTTCTTAGTGCTAGTCAAATAAAACCCAAACTCCTTACTATTGCCTGCAAAGCCCCTGCCTGACCTGGTTGGTACACCTTCAACTTCACCTTGAAACACCTTTCCTTTTCCTTCATACCTCAATTGCTGTATCTGTATCATTTCTGCAAACACTCCAAGATAATTCTCTGGGCCTTCCTTTGCCTAGAATCTTCTTCACATACTCCTCACATGGATGCTGCCTTCTCATCCTTCTTTTACTATTGGCATAAATCACACTTGCTCAGAGAAACCTCAGGCCACCTTATCTAGATGAGTTAGTTGCTATTATCCTCTGTTACTAGAAGCGGGCTATTTCCTTCATTGTACCAATAAGTTATGTCACATGTTTGTTTGTTTGCTCTACTTATTTATTGTCCATTCTTCCACTTTCTCTATAAGGTTCACACACAGGAACAATGTCTACTTTATTCTCTAATTGAAAGCTAAATCCTGTCACAGTACCTGCCACATAAAAGCTTAATAGATACTTGTTAAATAAGGAGTTGGATAGTTGGATGAGTAGATAACTATCTCAAAGAAACTTCAAACAGAAAATCCGAATCTCTTAACACATTTACAAGATCCTTCACAAATCTTGCTTGGGTGATTAATTAGTGAGTGACTGAACCACTTGATTTTGGAGATGGAATTTGATTCTTCTACCTAAGTGTACACTGATCCTGTCCTAGAGACATTAACTTATATAATCTGAGTACCTATTTATGCTACTTTCCATGCCTGATCCATCGCCCCTGTGTCCCCTCACTTTACCATTATATACAAATGATACTGAACACAGTGTATTCCACCAGGGTCAGTACTCTCTCTAATCTTGCCTTGTCCTGCAGACAGTCTCTACAGCCCTTTTCACTTGGCTAATCATCCTGGAACATATAGTCTCGACTTAAACATCAGTTTTGAAAGGAAGGCTGTCTTTGGTCCCCAGATTATTCAGACATCCTCTTCAAACTTCCTTAACTTTCCAACCCTCCCATCTTTCCTCACATTGTCAATATTTCTTGCTTTACTCTCTTCCCTCTCATTAAAATAGCAGCTGTATGGCATAATGTACTATGCCTATTATATCTTCAGGATCTAGCATGTTGGCTAAGGAAAAAGAATAACCTGTTAAATTAGACTGAAATTCTTGAAGTTTTCAAAGATCAGATTCCTACTCCAGCACTTTCTGGCTCAACCAACTATGAACTGGTGGTTGCTAATATGGAGATTCTATTTACCAAAGCAACTTCAGAACTAATAGATTTCAAAAAAACTGTGCCTTTATAAAATGTTCTGTGATGTTTTGTGATAGAGGAAGACTTCATACAAAACTGCCTACTTTTCTACCCTTCATTTAATCCCTCCACAAGTCAGTGGTTTTACTTCCTATGCAGTGATCCTTCTAGCAGCCAAGAGATTTTATGAATGCTTAAATTGGAACAAAATACAAGCATCCTAATTTGGCAATTAATTTTCTGCTTCCTTAAATAGGAGTTAAGTTAGCCTAGTCTTTTCTTAAGGAATTAAGCTTACACATTCTATGGATTTTTACATGTTTGCAGGGTTAAATAAAATTAGCTGTTACACTTGTCCAAGGAGAAGCATCTGACTAGTAAATCCAGGGTTGCTTGGGTCACTGGGGCTGGCTAATGGTGCAATCTTCAAGAATACAGACTCAAGAGGCAAAGACCTTGGTTATTGGAAGTTGTGGGCTAGCACAGCCTGCAGTGCTTTAGATGCACTGGGTGAGTTCGTTAACTTGTGTGCATTGGACTATTTCCTCACTTGTCATAAACCCTTAGGCCTTTGATGCTGACACGTTTCCCAGGATCCACCAGGCTTCACCTCCCTAGCAGTACTTCCTTTCTCTCTACCTGTCCTACATGTCCTTCAGCCTCCCTTCTTTGGCACAGAAGCTTCCCTATACTCTAGCAACTCTGCCTTCTCCTTGTCATTCCTAAATCACTACTCTAATCTTTGTTCTTAAGCCTCATAATCTCATTGGTGGTTAAGTCATTGTTTGTTACTGAATTTATTTATCTTTATAATAAGTCAAAAGTTGTAAGGGAGAAGCACTCAACCCACAGCAGCTTAAGCACACTAACAACACTGTGGGAGCATTTATTGGCTTCGGAAGCTAGAAAGGATACTCAAAACAAAAGAGAGCAGCAGGAGCCAAGGAAGCACATCACAGGCTAACACTGGGATCCCATTTCTGCTTTTTTAATCCTCACATTGAAGATATAGTCTGTCCTCATGGTTGATGGATCCTTCCAATAGCTCCAGATTCATTCTACCAATTTAGCAATCTCCATTGAAAAATGGCGGAATTCTCTTAGCATCTGCATATTAATATTTTTAAAATAAGCAAAAAGTAAGTCCATAACAACAAAAACTATCTGTCTCTTGGACCAACCACTATTGTTCAGTGAAAGGGATATAATGATTGGCCATGCTGGGGACATGAGTCTACTCTCATTGCCTGAGGCAAGTACCTTAAGGAAGGGGTGGTTTTCAGGAAGTGAGGGGTACACCTACAGATGTGCTAGCAGTATGGTGAGACAACAAAGGGTTCATGTTCTGATTTACCTAATAACTAGCTGACTAGCTAACGTTCCTATTTCATGGCATCTTGTCTTCCCTTCCCATCAGTTGGATTTATTGTGAGAATAACACAGAGCAAGATAACAAAGTATTTGAAACCTTTTAGAATTCTGTACATAATTAGGATATTTGATTTCTTCCAACTTTTGTTTGATGAGTTTCAGCTTTTGATTCTTTTAATTATTTTCCTTTTACCATGACCAAGTCTGGCTTCAATGACTTCTGGGATCATTTCACACCTGAGAATTTTGAGTTTCAAAATAGGAAGCTTGCCAGGGTTGGTCATCCATGCAAATAATCCCAGGAAGGTGGCAAGTTTGAGACTAACCTTGGCAACTTAGCCAGACTCTGTCTCAAAAAATAAAAAATACAAAAGGGATAGGAATGTAGCTGAATGGTAGCATTCCTGGGTTTAATCCCTAGTATCCCTTCACCCCAAGAAAATAAAAATTTCTGCAATGCTAAAACAAAAAGTTATGTAGTAGTCGTCACTAGGCCTCATAGTCCTAGAGGAATGTCAGCCTCTGCATGCCCCAGGATGTGGCTGCAGATCTGTCCCTGACTGGATATTTTCCTGCATGGTACTTACCTTGTCTCAGTCACTCTGTCTTTAGTTTGACAGGTGCTAAGTATGTGGGGGTCCTTAGGATAATCTCAAACAGACTAAGAATAGAAATCATTATTCCACAAAGCAAATGATTCAGACACCTTCATAAATGAGATGACAAAAGTTGAAACCTGAGGCTCACCAGAGCTAGGGATCAAGTCAGAAAACTTAAGAGGTGAAGTACTTTAGACTGAGATTTGCCTGCTTCTCTACCTTACTCATTTTTACACAATGATATCTTCCCTTGGCCCCAGGGGATTTATCCACTGTATCTGTATTCCTTTGGTTTTTCAGTTTCCAAGCAGGAGGAATAAATAGTTGCTCTTTGTAACATAGCTTTTACAAAGATACTCACAAATGTAGGAAAGAAAAGCACTTCAGTATTTCATATAGGTAGTTTTTTAGGTTTCCATAATTTCCAAGATTGGAACATATAGTAGGTTTTATGGACAACTGGAGAAATGCCACAAGATTCTTCAGGAGTCACCCTATATGTATGTTTTCTTCTCTTTTATCTAGGACTTCATTTCTAGAGGAAAGGACTGATAGAATCCTTGTCTACCATGTAGTTCTAATGGGCAGAATTCTTCCTCTGAGCTATTTTAGAGTCAGTTGGTCTCCTGTGTACCTTAAGAAACTGCATTCTCTTCCAGTTCTAATTCCTGACCTGATGAGTTAACAAAAAGAAAAATTAGATGTCATCCAACACATTAGCCACAGTGATTTATGCAACTTCTTTCCTGCAATGTTAAGTGTGTTTATGGCAGCAACGTAAGGCTTCATAATCTAGTAAACATTCTTTTCCTACTCCAGATCCAATTTCCGAAGGGAACGCACCCAAGAATTTATGCATGTAGTTCATTCATTCATTTGTTAATTCAGTCATTGGATTAATATCATGTACACATGTCAAGTACAAAGTTATATTCTGGAAATTAAAAGGTAAATAAACCCATGTGCTCAAGCCTGGAGGAGGCCTGGAGGAATTTATAATCTAGCAGAAGAGACTGTTATATAAATTGTCATTGCGATGTACTCTGAAAACATGTAAATCATAGATGTATTAGTAAAATGTTATGAAATAGAGATAAAAGAATGAGTTTAACTCCCTGTAGGTGTGTGGGGCAAGTGGAATATTCCAATTATCAGTCTCCTGTGAGACTGCAAATAAATGAAGTGATAGACTGTCTAGAATTGTTTGCCCGTCTCTCCTAGAATTGAGCAGGAATCTGAAGAGTTCAAAAGTATTAGCACTGGGGGAGGGGAATGAAAAACTTTCATTATTGGAATTCTACTAAGATCCTCTCCTAATATCTCGCTCATACCATTTCACATCTACATAAAAGCTCACTGGATTGCCCTGTTCCTCCATTCAATTATGTTTCCTCCATCTGTACTTGCTTGTGAAAACTCTCTAATTACGAAGCACAGATTTAATTAAGCACCTTTTTAGTCACTTAGCAGGAAGTTGTGAAAGTTGTCAGAGTGAGAATCAGTCATATGAGACGAATAGCAAAAAGTATAATAGACCCACCTGTTCAAAATAGGTGGAATAAAATGAATGTCGAGAGCATTAAATATTCGGTGGAGCATCTTCCACTTTATTGTTCTGCAAAATGGCTTTTGAGTCATCATTAATGCTCTCGGTAATTAATGAACACCAGATGGAATATGAAATAGAGAGGGCCACATCCATCAGGAGGTGTTTTCTTAGAGTTAAATGAGGCTGAGCTTAGGAATTTTTTGCCTCCCTTAGTCTTGGTTCAAAGAAGGTTCTTTGTTCCATTTTTGCATTTTTTGTAGGAAACCTGAATGCATGAGATGATACCGAAATATTAGCCACCATGCTTTCCTTCTATTCATTTGTTTCTAATGCAAGTTTCTATGACCTTGTCCCAAATATATACAAGTAGTTTTCCTTTTTCTCCACTAGGTAGAAAGAATAATTTTAAGAATCTATAAAAGGAGGTGCTGGGTATGGTTGTGCACACCTATAATTCCAGTGGCTAAGGAGGCTGAGGTTGGAGGATCACAAGTTTGAGGCCAGCCCCAGAAATCTAGAGAAGCTCCGAGCAACTTTGCGAGATCCATCTCAAAATAAAACAAAAAGGGCTGTGGCTGTGGCTCAGTAGTTAAATGCCTCTGGGTACAATCCTGGTACCAAAAGAAAAACACACACACACACACACACACACACACAAACACACACACACGGTGGGTGGGGGAGAGAAGGGAGAGAAAGAGACAGAGACAGAGACAGAGAAGGAATCTATAAAAGGAAGAAAGTATTCCTTGTGGCTAAATACAAAAACAATTGTCAGCTATTACTCCACAATTGTACATCTGGGAGGTCAGGTATATATCTACAGCTGAAGCATATCATTGATAAAAGAACTTCCACATAGTAAGAGCAACAGCTGTTCTGAGGTTCCCTCAGTTCCTGAAGACAAGAAACCAAGGTCATAGCCTAGGGAGTTGCAACATCCAAGATTATTGAAGTTGAGATAATGTGGGATGAGGCAACAGGTCTGGATGCAATTACTGTGTTCTAATGGGAAGATTAACTATTCTTTATATTTTTCTGTAACTTGTATCTAAAACTTTGGGAAATTTCAAAGAGAACAGAATAAATTTTTAAGTTGTATCAATGCAAATTTCACTGATAGTTTCTGAAGAATTTAGCAGGAAAAGACTCAATCAGAGAGAAAGAAAGGAAGAATGCCCTTTAATACGGGAAAACTCTCCAAAGGTGTGAAAATCTACAAATGTTTATAGATAGCAGTTGATTGTGCTCCAGTTCCTAAGTTTGCTTGTTATCCAAGTTGGTCAGACATTAGAAATCAGGGCTGGGCAATATTATTCACTGAATGATGGCATTCCTCCCAAAACTCATATTTTGAAATCCTAATCCACAAAATCATGCTATTAAGAGGTGGGGCCTTGGGCTGGGGTTGTGGCTCAGCAGTAGGGTGCTCGCCTTGCATATGTGAAGCACTGAGTTCGATCCTCAGCACCACATAAAAATGAAGATATTGTGTCCATCTACAAAAAAAACATTAAAAAAAAAGAGATGGGGCCTTTGGGGGGTAATTAAGCCTTGAAGGCAGAGCTCTTGTAAATGGAGTTGAAACCTTTATAAAACAAATCCTAAAGAGCTCTCTTGCCCTTTCCACCACATGAAGATACCATCAGGACTATCTATGAATCAGGATGCAGAACTTTACCACTTACCTGACAATGAATCTGTCAGCACCTTGATCTTGGACTTTCTATCTTCCAGAACTGTTAGAAATAAATGTTTGTAGCTTATGCCATGAAATCCATTAGTATTCTTTTATAACAGAACTAATTTTAATTAAGTCATGTCAGTTAAAATTAAATAAATATCCACTATTATTAAAGATAACTTGAGCTATCACCTTAGTTGTCTTTACCCACTTTCAAATCTGAGCCCTGGCATGTATCTTTATTAACTGACTTACTGTTACCCATTACCTTTTCTCTTTTCTCTATCTACATGATACCACTCTTAAAGAACCAACCCCAAGTCTAACCCATTCTAGGAAACTTTATCATCTCAGTATAGTCTAATCTCTCTCTCTTCTAAAATATTATGACACTTGTAATCTGTTCCACTCAATTCATAATTAAAATGTAGTCTGTTCTATAATCTTTTCTATTGTTTTACATGGACAGCCTTATATCTTCAACTAGATCATATGGTCCTGTCTCCATGACTGTGAATTATAGCTCTAGTATGTACCCATAGCACTGAACATAAGAGATTTCTGACGTGTGAGCTGGAACAGAGATGTGATTTTAAAATCCTATATTTAAAGATGAGGCAACTTAGAACCAAGTCGAAAAATCACATTTTAATGCTTCAAAGAGTTAATTACAATGTCAAAACTAGAGTATAAAATGATTGACCCCAGCCTAATGCCTTTTCTGTTATAACAGATAACCTCTAAGATCTGATATGTAATAAGACAAATATAATTAATTAGAAGTTCTTAAAATTCCTAGGTCTGTTCCTTAAAGTGTAAGATCAGAACTTCCCTATTTTTTCAGTTTTAAAAGTTGGAAAACTAGAGTTTCCCTCAAATTTAATCCATTTTTGTCTGAGGAGAGGACTTTGATTTTTCTAAGCAATGTCTCTGCTCTTTAGTTCTTTCTAATAATCAGCAAGAGGGAGGGTTTAAACTAAATCACTCTATCTGACTGTGAGACCATCTTTTTGTCCTCTTTGGCAGTTAGGAAGTGTATCAGTTTGGTGTCAAGTGGCAAGGGAGAAAGGTCTAGGTGTAACTTGAGACTTCATCAGCAACCTGCATCCCTTCCAGGTATAGCTCGCTCAGCACCTTCGCAGCAGCATATGGACTTTCTTTCAAAGAAAAGGATACAAATGCACAGTAAGAGAAGAGAGAGAAAAGGCAGACAAAAAGCACACAGCAAAAGAAAGCACTAAAGAATTCTCTCATTTGCAAAGCTTACATTGCCTGTTCCATCCCATCCCTAACCTCACCCATAGGTGACAGCTGCCATGATATAAGCATGGGTGTGAGCTGCTAAAGTTACAGAACACCTGTATTTCTTAAACCTGACAGCAAAGATTAGCCTCAAGGAATCACTCTTACTGCACACTGAGCATTGCATAGAAGCTGCTTGAAAGTAGCAATGATAGGGAATTATACATGTGCTCTGAGAAATTTATAAAAGTATAAATTCTCCTTGAATCCTGAACAAAATAGCAGATCCTTAGTTTTAAGGGAAGAGGATTGACCAACCAATTACTCCTAGGTTTGGAAACTTACAGGGCAGCTAATTAACTCCTTAATTTAAAAATTTATTATAGTGGGGCATTTGTTTTTTTATGTGGGTGGTACTGGGGATTGAACTCAGGGGCTCTCCACCACTGAGCCACATTCCTAGCCCTATTTTGTATTGTATGTAGAGACAGGGTCTCACTGAGTTGCTTAGCACTTTGCTTTTGCTGGGGGTAGCTTTGAACTCCTGATCCTCCTGCCTCTGCCTCCTGAACCTTGGGATTACAGGTGTGCATGACTTCACCCAGCTAGTTCTTTTTTGTTTTTTTTTAAATCTCCGTGAGGCTAGGAAGTTATCCAAACTGCCTTAAAATATTTTTCACATTTTTTTTCTCTTTTCAAATGCATTAATTCACAAAGTTGGATTTTGCAATGTGCCAATTTAGAAAAATCAGTACACATAGGGGAAAAAATACTAGATTTTTATGGTTTGAATATCTCAGGGAAAAACTGACACTTTATATGACAACTAAATGAAGTTAGAAGCAATTTATGCTATATTCTTTTTGAAAACCACTGCTTCAATGTACCCTGATTTTCTTATTTTGCTAAACCAAAATGATGCCTGGAACCAAAGAAATATATGCTAATTAATTATAAAAGAATTTGGTACTGAAATGCATTAATCTATATGTGTCTGTATACATATACATATGTGTATATGTATTGATTTTTAGAGGTTAAAAGACTTAAGGGCTTCAAAATTAACATTCAGTCTTAATACTTAGAAACGTATATATTTATTGGGAAGAATGAAAAATCTCTAGTTGCCTTATAATATAAGAAAAACAATTCATGTATAACAACACTAGAAAAATAAAGTTTAGATATGTTCTTCAAGGGAGCATGCCCATAAAAATCAATTAAGTAAAGTACTTTTTTGTATTTCCTGTGTCTTGTTTATACTGATCGTGGTTATACTGCCTATTAAAATGTTTTTTTAAACACTCAAAGGTACTTAATTCTCTTGGATGAACCTTCACATTTGATCATGAAGTTTAATGTGCATTTACTTCAAATCCCTGAATTAATGATGAAATAAAGATGTGGACGCAGTTGATTTGCTGTATTTTTATTGATGTGTGGTAGTGATCCTTTATTATTAGTTATGTTTTCTAAAACCTAACCATAAAACTTTAAAATTTTTCCCAGTACTATTTAATGTGTATCTAAAAATAGAATGCTGCGTACGTGTGTGTGTATTCCTGTGTGTGTATGTGTGTAAGTATGTAAATTTCAGCACTGACTTCTAATATAATTCACTAAAATTTATAGTTAATATGTTTATTTTTCCAAGTTTCAAATGCTATCACACATTTATAGCCAATGTAACTTGCTGTTGCAATTCAGCACCAGGACTAGGGTGAAGAGAGTGAGGCCCCAGGGCCCCAGATTTAAGAAGGACCTACTCTCAGCGCTGACTTTGGACTTGCATAACCCTCCAAGCAAACTGTCTCCTTAAATTTCATACGCTACCAGCCTCATTTACAGATACAGCCCCTAGTTCCACGTTGAGCTCCACGCTCTTTGCCAATCAGTGATCTGCCACACTATTTTGGACCGAATACTGTAGTGCTGTCTACACTGACCCAGAGACTATCTATGTTATGTAAATAACTCAGATCTATATATGTCTGACAAAATGTGTGTAATGGATAGGAATGAATCAAATGCACAAGAAAAAAAAATCATAGAGGAAGCTAAAATGTCAACATCATAGGGAAGAAATGGAGGACACTATAGTCAAATATGATAAAGTAACTGGGATTGGAGGAAGTGTTTTGGAATTAAGAAAGGTGTTATAATCATTGCCTGGGATAATGGTCCAACAATTATTTGAAGTGTAGCTGGAAGAAACTGTGGGTGGTAGCACTGGCAGGAATCTAACTCAAAATGCCTTAAAAAGAGTTAAAATGTTAATGCCTTAAAAATGCCTTAAAAGGTTATTTTAATGCCTTAAAATGTTATTTTAATGCCTTAAAATAACCTCTTTTTAACTGGGTTATCCTCCTGTCTGGGATCAATGTACCTAATATAACCAGAAATGCAGAATGGACTCGCTATAAGCACAGGCAAATCCAGGGGCTCAAGTAATATCATTGGTGCACAATCTTACTCTCCAAATCTGAGGTCTATACTGAGCCAATTGTGGCTCAATTATCAAGTCCTATAAAATGACTGACAGCAACTCCTGGCTTCAACATGTACCAGCTGCAGTGAAAACACACATAACTTCCCCTACCCCACCATCCCTTACGGAGACGCAATTTTCATAAGTTTCTCTTTGCTTCCACCCGCTCTGTTTCTTACAGATTAACTGCATACTAAAGTTAGCTAGAAACTCCTTCCCAAATACTCCCTAGTCACAGGAGAAGGTCACATCTAGAAGGGTGTTTGCCAGAATGCTGACCTCAACAAAAACCAGACACAAGCCATTCTAGTCAACACAGAAGGTTTGATCATTGATGTCTTCTTTAGATTCACTGGATTGCAACTCTCGATGACCTATGCAAATGAGACAAGATGCGCATGGCCACCCTTCAGAAGAGATTATTTGAAACACTGAACAACTAGGGTATCCTCCTGTCTGGGATCAATGTACAAAGCTTTTATATGACTTTGACAAAAGTCATATAAAAGCTTTTCCCTTAGGGAAGGGTTATTGAAAGGGAAACTCACCATCTTCCAGCGTGGTAGCTTGTTAGTAGTAAAGCTCTTTCTTTCTCCGTCACTCTACTTCTTGATTCATTGATTCTCAGATGGCAGTGAACAGAAACTTGTGCAGTCACAGCAACAGAAAATCAATGCATCTTTCAGAGTTGCTTTATTCAATCCCAAGATTGCATTCAACCTAATCATCATGATCACATAAGTAATTTTGAATAAGAAACCCCACAGAAGAATTTCATGTCAGACTGGACAAACCTGTGTCCTGTTGCCCACTCAGCGCTGAGCAAGGAGAAATTCTACTTGAATCATGTGGGTTTAGATTGGAGGAGGAGTGATTTCCCAGGGAAAAATCAGAGCGGGAGAAAAGGAACAAGCAAAGAGTTGCTGGATAAAATTCAAGACACTCATTTGAATTTGAATTTTAGATCAACAATAAAAAATTTTTATTACAAATTTCAAATATTGCATAACTTTTAGTGCAAATATATCCCATGTAATATTTGAGATAAAACTAAAAAGGTATCATTGTTGACATAAAATTTGAATTTAAATCAATGTCATCTATTTTTATTGACTAATTCTGGAAACCCTAAATAAGAAAAAATAGCAGACATCCACTACAGAAGTCTCATTAATTACATTTTTCCCATGAGAATTTTATAGACCAGAAAAATGTAACAATCCCCAAATCACACACATATTTCATGTCACTGCAGTATATGAATTCATGGCTGGCTGATTATAGAGTCCAATTATGCTCTTACTCTTTTCTGACTCGGCCTTTGAAGTAAGAGCTCCCATAAGTAGGCATAGAATGAAGAAACTAACCTTTGCTTTAAATGTCCTAATGCTCAGCTGCAACCACCTGAAATAACTTCCTGAGTCATCAACTCTGACTTTGGTCAAATTAGTGAACATTTGCTGCTGCACATGGAGTACATAAAGTTCACACCAATTTTAGACTTGGTGTTATCACTCAGTGTTGGCTTTATTAGCATTTCAGGGGGAAGTGCAACTGGGTCATTTCCTTATATAGTGAAATCCATAAGATTTTCCATCATCTCACAAAGGCAGATTAGCATATTAGAGTTAAATGAATATTCTATTTTAATTATGAATATTCTCAATATGCTTAAAGACTTCCTCCTGAAAACAAAGTGCAAAGAATTGAGAATATTACAGTGAAACACGAGGAGGACAACTGCTTAAAGTGGTTTAGTAGCTCATTATGGTGGAATAGCCCCTATCAGTTAAGGACATTGAGCTCTGAAAGAAACCAGAAAAAGTGGTCAGTTCAGGAAAAAAGTGAGACATAGGAATTAGATTAAGAATTGGATTCAGCTAACATGAGTCATTCTGTTCAGTCCATCATTGTTTCCAGAATGATCCAGCACCATCACTTTGACAGAAGCAGGAAGAAATTAATCAGAACCAATATGTCCAATTCCTTCTCCTTAATGGTAAGTGTTAATAACACCACCATATACTCAGCTGATTAGGCTACAGACCCAGCCGAACTGGTCAGGTAATTAATTAAGTATGGAAATGGGCAAGGTCATAATTAAAGAAACAGTAAAACAAATCTCAGTTACCTGGTTGAAGACTCCACCCTGTTTAACTTTGTGACTTTTGTTTTCTACAGAGGGCTATCACTTAGACTAGCTGTGAGCATTTTAACAAGGAATATCAGCAGATACTCTTGACAGAGTGGAATGAGTCATATATTTGGGCTCTGCAGCTCCAAGTTATAAGTGCAGGAAATTATATAGAGAAAAAAAATCTATCATATCTCAAATAATATTCTTTTATGTTGATGAAGCATTTTATGTACATACAAAGTCAATGTGGACAAAGGAAAGAACACTCTTCCAAGAATTTAATGCAAGACTTATTACAATATTGGCTATTGGTAAAGTAGTCCTGTTTAAATACAGGTATTTAATCTCCTTTAGACTGTTTACTAGATTGTAGAGACATTTCTAGAACTTTGTCTGGATTGCTGTGCTCCTATGATTCAATGTAATTCAGGAAGAGAGGAATCTCTTTACCTTCTGTAACCATCACTAGAATTATCCTCATTAAAAACTAGTTAAAACCTATATGCTAACGTTTCCCTGCCCATAATAATTCCCAAAGAGGTAACCTTCCTATGTAATTCATCTCTCTCTCTATATATATACATAAATTCATGTTCATATATATATATATAATTTCTCTTTATATTTAAATAGATTTTTGCTTTGCATATTCTTTTTCCCACATTTTTATTGGTGTATTATAGTTGTATATATTTATGGAATTTGTATTTACATATTCATACATGCAAACAATATAAGAAGATAATTTGGCCAATATCACTCCCCAACATTTCCCCGCTCTCCCCCTTCCTGAGTAATTGTTAAGCAGATAGTGCTTACTGACTGCTTATTATACTTCAACAACCATGCTAATATGGATTCTAATCTCTAAAACAACACTTTAGTGTGAGCATTGTTAATTCTTCTTTGCCAGTAAGAAAACTAAATGTCAGTGAGATTTAGCACCTTACCTAAGGTTAAAAAGACAGTATGAAAAAAAAAATTAAAAAAGAATAGCTACTCAGTAATAGAGACAGAAGATGGAAGATTACAGGAAGGAGGCCCTTCCTAGCAGTTCCTTAGCTCCAGACCTAACAAAGTGAAACAATTACTCCTCAGCAAGCTGGGTAACTAAGGGAACTCACTGAAACTTAATACTGGCCTGTAAAAGAAACCATTGACACAGAAAATCAGAAAGTTGAACATAATATAAAATATAATAAGTTAGAGATGAACAAGCATGACTGCCAGGGGTGGTAGTGGGGAAGTGGAGGAGAGGCAGGGATGCAGGCAGACAAAGGAAACAAAATAGCGAGTGGATAAAGAAATTTTTAAAAAACTAAAGAAAAATTGGTTTGGGGAAATATGGATTAGAGAGGAAGACCAATTTTTTTTTCACTATTTTATTTATGTATGTATGTATTTATTTATTTAAAAGTAATTAGACCTCAGTTTTATTCATGCAAGAACTCTTTTTTTTTTTCATTTCTCTGGTTGTATGTGATGTAGAATCACACCATACATGCAGTCATACATAAAACTAGGGCTATGATGCCCATCATATTCCACCACCTTTACTGTCCCCCTAGCCCCCACCCCTCCCACCCCGTGACTAAATTTCCTCCATTCTTCCCATGTCCTCCCCTACATTATGGATCAGCATCCACTTATCAAAGAGAACATTCAGCATTTGGTTTTTTGAGATTGGCTTACTTCACTTAGCATGATATTCTCCAATTCCATCCATTTACCTGCAAATGCCATAATTTTATTCTCTTTTATTACTGAGTAATATTCCATTGTGTATATATACCACAATTTCTTTATCCAGTCATCTATTGAAGGGCATCTAGATTGGTTCCACAGTTTAGCTATTGTGAATTGAGCTGCTAAAAACATTGAAGTGGCTGTGTCACTGTAGTATGCTGTTTTTAAATAGGAAGACCAATTTTAATGGACATGGAGTCAGTAGGAAAAGCAGGTCAGTAAAAGCTAACCCCAAAATAGCTCATTTCAGGGGCGGGCAATGTTCTGTAGGTGTGGAAAACACCCCAGCATGGAAACTGGTAAATGCACACTGTGCAGGAAACATATAAGTGTTGCACAGCAGCAAGCAGAGGCAGTAGCTTGGGAATTCATATAGAAAGCTCCCTGTAATCACCTTATTAAAATTCCCAAAGGATGTGTGAACCAGAAACTGAAACAGGGATCAAGAAAAATACACCTGGACTATTCAGTCACCAAATACCAAGGGAGAACGCTCCCTTTGTTGCTGTATGAGGGAGTCATCTATAGCAGCCACACAAAATCGTCTGTGCTCCAAGTGAATACATATTTCATATTCATAGTGGTGAAGTTGAAACCAGCAGAGGTTTAGTCCCCACACCCTAAAAGTGGATTTTACCACAGGACCTAGAACTCCAGATGTCCTACAGAGACCAGCATCTCCCTAGCAATTTGGGGCATGAATCAAATCTCAAATACCCTCCTACAGAGTTCCAAAGTTTGGTGGAGCCTAAACCTCAACTACTGGAACTTCCAATTTAGAACTCTGCACAAACCCTAATACAAAAATACACAATGTATGGTAGATACCCCCCAGTGCGTCCCACCCTATACTGGGAGACTGGAAGCCGAGATCTACTACAACAAGCTTTGGCTCCTAGCCACAACAGCTGGCAGCTAAAAGAGGAATACAGCCTTGACCCAAGGGTTGCAAAGCTAAATATAAATATAAATATAAAGAATGAAAATCCATACCTAACAACAGTTTTGATCACCTTATCAGAAACAAGATCTTTATTTCTCAGTAAAATTTTTCTTTCATTTTTCTCATCTGTTTTCTTTTTTCCCTTTTTCCTCCATGTTCGTCCCATTGTTAAAAATATTTTGTTGGGGCTGAGGTTGTGGCTCAGTGGCAGAGCGCTTGCCTCGCACGTGTGAGGCACTGGGTTCGATCCTCAGCACCACATAAAAATAAGTAAACAAAATAAAGACACTGTGTCCATGTATAACTAAAAAAAAACACTTAAAATTTTTGTTTACTCTACTTTTTAACAATTTTAACTTTTAAAATTTTTTTTGAATATCATTTCATTGTATTTTTTACTTTTTTCTATTTTACAAGATTTTGGTATATATGTGTGGGTGTATGGAGGTGTGTGTATGTTCTCACTGTGCAAGTAAGTTTGAATATATATGTATGTATACACACACATATATGTATATAATTTTACTTTCACTTTAACTGCTTCCCTCTTTACCTTTTTATTATTTAATATTGGTTCAACATAGGATGAAATTATAGATGAGCTTGAGTTCTTTTGATCTTATATTTGCTTGTTTGTTTGCACCTTGTTTTTGTCCCTCTTATTGTCCTTCTTCAATCTCTTCCCTCACTAACAAATTTTTCCTGTTCCTTTTTCCTATTTTGGGTTTCTCAATACTTTTAGTTATTTTTTCTTATTCCTTCTTCCTCACAAGTGACATCTGCTACCTATCTTATGCCACTCATATATTCATTTTTTTAACTAATCCAAACTTTCTCTTGCCTTCTTACTGTATTTTTCTTCACATAAAAAACTGTAATTCCACTAAATTAAAATTATATAGTTTATGTAATTCCTACCCCATTTATGTTATTGTGATTATTAATGCGGTGAACAATGTAGTGATACTTGCTGTCTAATGCCTGATATAGTTCATAGTCTGTTTTTTTAAATAGTTCATACTGTTGTTAAATGCTGATTCAACCAATTTTATATAGGTAGCAACTAGTGTTATAGATACCAAAGTAGACATCAGACATTTACCTTAAGACTGTACATGTGTTTCTAACCTTAGTGCTATTCCTGATTCCTTCCTTCCTCTAAGAGGGGCTGTAAAGTGATTGGGACACTTCAAGTTCACAGAGTATAACAATACTCATGACTCAGCCAAAGAACAGTGACTGTCACCCCACATAAGATCTTGCCCCATCTGAGCCTCAACATTGGCACACAGAATTGGTGAGAGAAAACCTTGCACACCAACAACCAGGCCCCAAGGAGAAACAACTACAGGGGTTCTAAGGGCACATCCCTGGACATCTACTAATATACCAAAATCAGAGAGGATTCCTGGGGTAGGGTGGGGGGATCTACATACAAAAAACATGCACATAAAAGAGGAAAGAGAATCCATCTCAATTAATGCGTAAGTCCAAGATCTCGAAAAAACATGAGGAAATAAGCCAACAAGTCTCTCCCTAAAATTCACAATCCCCCAACATAGGATCCCACAGATATAGAAGTATATGACATTTCAGAGAAAGATTACAAATAACATTATTAAAATGTTCAAAGAACCAAAAAAAGATCCAAGGAATGAATTAAGACAGCTAATATAGGAGATAAAAGACTATTTCCAAAAAAGAAACAGAAATTGAAAAAAAAATCAGAACATCTGAAAGTGAAAGACACAATGAATCAAATTAAAAATTCACTTGAAAGCATTACCAATAGGTTAGATTGCATAAAAAAATAGAACTTTAAGCCTTGAAAATGGGATATGAAAAATTAAATATTTAGTGTAATGAAGGAAAAGAAGAAGACCACAATTAGGTTGTAGAATTGTGGTACAGCATCATGAGAACAAACCTAATAGTCATTGGGATAGGTGAGAACATGGAGATATAGGCTAAAGGCATCAAGAATATTCTCAGTAAAGATGGTGGAATATGATAGACACCATAGCCCTAGCTATATGTACAACTGCATGTATGTTGTGATTCTACATCACATACAACCAGAGAAATGAAAAGTTGTGCTCCATCTGTGTACAATGAATCAAAATGTACTCTGCTATAATGTAAACCTAAATAGAATAAATAAATAAAGAAAGAAAGAAAGAAAGAAAGAAAGGATATTTTCAATGAGATAGTAACAGAAAATTTTTCACATATCGGAAATGAGATAGACATCAGCATATGGGAAAAACACAGGACCCCAAATAGGCAATATCAGAAGAGAAATTCTTTAAGAAACATCATAATCAAAATGCTTAACATAGAAAATAAGGAAAGAATATTAAAAGCTGCAAGAGGAAAATGTCACCTCACATTTAGAGGTAAACCAATAAAGCTCATCTCCAAGTTCTCAACTCAGACCCTAAAATCAAGGGTGACTTAAAATGAGATATTCCAAGCTCTAAAATAAAACAATCACCAGGCAAGATTGCTATATTCAACAAAGCTCTCTTTTAAAATAGATGGGAAAATTAAAACATTTCATAAGATGGATAAACTAATACTCAAAGATATAATGCACACAGAGAAAAACAACCCTCAAAGCCCTCAATTAAATGAATATCATGAGAAGAGTAATCAAGCAATTATCAAAACAGAATTAAATATAGCAAACAATGTGAAATGCCAGAAAATCACAAACACATATCCATGATAACACTGAAATAAATGGTCTCAACTTCCAATTAAAAGACATAGATTATCAGAATGGATCACAAAACAATTCTGACCATATACTGTTTGTGGCAGACTCATCTCATAGGCAAAGACACTCACAGACTGAAGGTAAAAGTATATTCCATGCAAAGTAAAAAATATATTCCATGCAATGGAGTTTGAAAACAAGAAGTAGTAACTATTCTAGTATCTGACAAAGCATATTTTAGGCAAAAATTAACGAGAAAAAACAAAAAAGGCCATTACATCCTTGGAAAGGGAACAATCCAATAGGGAGATATAACAATACTAAATATGTATGCCCCAAATATCAGTGCACCTAATTACATTAGAAAACAAACAACTGTTTGACATGAAATTCCAGATACACCTCAAAACAGTAATGTTAGCAGATTTCAATATTCCCTTATCACCACTAGATAGGTCATCCAAACATAAAATCAATAAAGATATCACTGACATATATAATACTATAAATCAATGGTCATAACAAACATCTACAGAATATTTCACCCCAAAACAGTCGAATCTACTTTCTTTTCAGCAGCTCATGGAAACTTTTTCAAAATATACCATATTCTATGACACAAGGTAAGTCTTAGCAAATGCAGAAATATTTATATAATACTGTGCATCCTATCAGATAACAATGGAATTAAACTATAAGTTAACAGTAAAAAAATAATAGAAATCACATAAACATTTGGAAATTGAGCAATATTCTTTTAAAAGAAGAATGGATCATAGAAGAAATGAAGAAGAAATCAAGAAATTCTTAGAAATAAATGAGAAAAGATACAACATATCAAATTCTCTGGGACAGTATAAAAGTAGTTCTAAGAGGAAAGTTTGTACAATTGATTGTCTACAGTAAAAAACAAAACAAAACAAAACAGATCTCAAATAAGCTTACGCTCCACTTCATGGCCTTAGGAAAGGAAGAACAAAGTAATTACAAAACCAGTAAAAAACAGAAAATAATGAAGATCAGAGCTAAAATCAATGACTTGAGAATTAAAAATAACAATACACAAGATTAATATAAAAAAGAATATATTTTTTGAAAAGATAAATAAGATTGATAAACCTTAAGCTGAACTAACAAAAAAAGAGAGAGAAGACCCAAATAAACAAAATTAGAGGTGAAAAAGGAGATATCACCATTAGAAACCATTAGATATCATCATTAGAAACTTTTTTGAAAATTTATACTCCAATAAATTGAAAAATATAGAAGACATGGACAAATTTATAGATGCATAGGTCATGCCCAAACTGAATCAAGAAGATACAGAAATCCTAAACAGACCAATATCAAGTAATAAAATTGAAATAGTGATTAAGAGCCTTCCAGCAAAGAAAAGCACAGTCCCAGATGGATTCTCAGCTGAGTTCTTCCAGACCTTTAAAGAAGAACTCACACAAGTCTTTCTCAAATTATTCCATGAAATTCAAAGGGAAGAGACACTCCTTTTATACATTCTATAAAACCAGTACAACCCTGATATTAAAATCAAACAAAGACACAACAAGGAAAGAAAACAGCAGACCAATTTCTCTAATAAATATAGAAAACTGAATATCTATATGTGGATGAATTAGATCCCTATCTCCCACCCTGCACAAAAGTTACATCAAAATGGATCCAAAGACTTAGGAATTAGACCAGAAAACTTTCAATTGCCAAAATAAAACATGGGGTCAATATTCCATCATATAGGTTCTGGCACCACCTTCCTCAATGAGGATGCCTAAAGTTCAAGAAATAAAATCAAGAATCAATAAGTTGGATGGCATGAAATCAAAAAGCTTCTGCACAGCAAAGCAAATGATTAGAATGTGAGGACAGAGCCTACACAATGGGAGAAACAAATCTTTGCCGGCTGTTCCTGTGAAAAGCGATTAATACCCAGAATATATATATATATTTATATTCTATATATTATATGCATATATTATATTATATACATATATTTATGTTTTAAAAACTTAATGCCAAAAAGCCTAATAACTCAATCAATAAATGGATAAAAGAACACAAATTGCCAACAAATATATGAAAAAAAATTTTTTTCAACATCTCTAGCAATCAAGGGAATACAAATCAAAACTGCTCTAAGATTTCATCTCACTCCAGTCAGAATGGCAATGATCAAGAACATGAATAATCATGAATATTGGTGAGGAGATGGAGGAAAATGTACACTCATACATTGTTGGTCTGACTGTAAGGTAGTACAACCACTCCAGAAAGCAATATGGAGATTCCTGGAAGAAAACTAGAATGGAAATACCATATAACCCAGCTATGCCACTCCTCAGTATTTATCCAAAAGAACTAAAATTGGCATACTATAAAAATACAGCCACTTCAATATTTATAGCAGTATAATTTACAATTGCCAAATTATGGAATCAGCCCAGATGCCCATCAATAGATGAATGGATCAAGTATATGTACACAATGGAGTTTTATTCAGTCATAAAGCACAAAACTATGGCTTTTTCTGATAAATGGATGGAAATGGAGAACATCATGCTAAATAAATAAGCCAGACTGAGAAAATCAAGAAATAAATGTGTTTTTCATGTGTGGAAGACCAGAGCAAATTAAGGGAAAGAATGTGGTAGTGCAGTGGGGAACAGATATCATAAATATATAGGGAATATCAGTGAAGTAGAAGGAAATGGAGATAGATGAAGAATGAGAAGAGGGAGGAAATATGGAATGAATTTAACAAAATCACATTTTATTCATATGTAAATGTACCACAGGGAATTTCACCTTTATGTGTATGTAGAAATCACCAATCAAAAATAAGTAAATGAGTGCAACAACACCAATAGAGTAGAGGAAGGAGGATAGAGAAAGGGAGGAGAGGAGGAATGGGGATTGAAATCAAATTCCATGCATGTATGAATTTGTCCAAATGAACCTAACTACTATGTATAACTATAATGATCTAGTGGTGGTAGTAGTAGTAATAATAATAATAATAAAAAGCTGGTCTGTAGAGCCAGCAAAATTTAACTCCCAAGAACTCGATCCTGCTTCTGTTCAGAGATAATATCAAAAGACAAAATTACAATGAATCTAATTAACAGATCTAATTAGCTTTTATTTGCTATTCAAGAATGGAGCAGCCTCAGTTCTACACAATAAAATGAGAAGAGCCAGTGGGCAACGGCAGAATTGGAAGTTTTGTAAGACAGTAACAAGAAAATAGAACAATAGGGAAAAAGTTATTAGATTACATCAGGTTACTTCAGGTTTTTTGTACGAGATAAAATGAAGGAAACTTCCCTTTTATACCAATACTGGTACACTGAAAACTCCGGTTTGGGGAGGGGGGGTGGTGGCAGGAGGAATGGTCTATTTTAGAACCTACCTGCTTTCTTTACAGTTTTTATTTGATTATATGACACTTAGCACAAGTGACCCCATTTTGGTTTGGTCTGGTCTTTTGGGGCCTAATTCAGGAGCTCAGCCCAAAACAATGGCCTCCTGTAAATTTGTTTAACAGTATGAATAGAAAACATGAATCCTGTGTTACAGAGTGCAGACTTTGTGTGGAGCAAACTGGACAGAGAATGAATGGGTAAGGCAATATTAAGGCATCCCTTTGGGAATTACTGCAGAGTCATGAAGAGATTGATTGATCTGTTCTCAGACCTGGGTTCACATTCTGTATTGCCAGTTACTTGCTTTGTGTCCTTGTGTGTTAGTCATGTGGTTTTGATGTTTTGACATCTGTGGCCTTGCTGATCCTGGAGAGATGGCTATTCTAGGGTTTGCAGATTCCTAGAGATTGTAAAGGACTCTCCCTCAAGCGTGGCTTTCATATGCAACCCAGTCCAGATCCCTCTATATCTCCTCCTTCACCCCTGTAGTTCAGGAAATTATCCCTCTGCTTTATTCACCCCAGGGCCAGTACCATCCGGACATCTGCACACACTAAATCCTGCTAAAATGTTTCAAAGTGGCCAATTCTAAACTGCTTAGATGACTTACCCTGCCTTGCCCATCCCTTCCCATGGAAAAACACAATGCAGTTTCTGATCACGTTTCCCTCCTGCTCCTTCCACCTCCCAACTGACCCTGGTGCTCCCTAAAATGGCCCTGTGTGGGGGTCATGCCCCCTTGGGACCTGTGAGTAACAACTATCTTTTTAATGACAGTCATCTTCCTGATCCACTGGCTTCAAGCACACCTGAATAATAATAAAACTGACATTTTAAAACTCTTGGGAAATTTCTTTAACCTCTGTGAACCTTATTATTTATTTTTTTTAAAAGTTGAGATACTCATAGTTACCTTCATCACCATGTCCATCACAAGTTTCTATGTGAAAATGTGTATGCAAGGTCTCAGCATAGTGCCAGGTTCATGGTAAGAGCTCAACAAAAGGGTTAATTTGTCAAAATCATCCCTAATAAGATTATTATTATTGATAGACAGTATGCTCCTGGCAAGTATGGACCAGAGTTGATGTACCTCTGCTTCTCTATGCCTGCAGAAAGTACACACTTGAAAACAGTTGTTGAGTTTTAAATAAATTAAGTCATTTATTCTCAGAGACCACTGTGACTAAGATTAGACATAACAAAGTCAATCTGCCTTTCTGATCAGAGTGCTATAAATCACCAACATCTTCGCAGAATGGCTGAGCAGAACCATTAGTTTTCGGGCACACTCGTTTTAATTTCTTTATCTTCTAAGTAAATACAATTATGAATATAATGAATACTCACACCAACAAAAGTAAGAAAATGACAAGTATGTTTAGAGTTTTGCATATATCCTTTGAGAAAAAAAATTGTATACATTCTTTTTAAAGTGAAATAAATAATAAATGTTCTACCCTTAGAACATGATGTCTAAGAGGGACAAATAAATGCCACGTTAAGTAGAAACAGCACTCATTCTTTATAAGCAGAGTTACTTTAAAATTGTCCCCTCTTAAATTTTTTATTCTAATTGTGAATTCCAGAGGCATATCATAGCATGAAGTTATGGTGGGCAAAGCAGAGCCACTCTCAGGAAGACGAAGGACTCAAATGACAATTAGAGAGTAATGAGATGTTCTGAGCTTTTGTCCCATATGTGCGAGCTTTGATCAGCCTCCAGTACCACTTTCTTTGTTGGTGTTGGGGAAATGTTACCCAGAGCATCAAAGAGAGAACATCAATGTTAACAGCAGAGACTGTAGTGCCTGGCAATAATTCCTTGGAACCTAAAATTCTTTATAATACTTCCAAAATTTATGGTAGCTGTGGAAGAACAGGATATAAGAGAGGAAATGTAGCTTGGTAGGAAATTTCTCAGTACCAGTAGAGCTGATTCTGAGTGACAAGGTGATTACAAGGTAATGTCTACAAAATTGTCCAGGGATCACCTTCTCTCTTTGATCTTTCCTCTCAAGCCCTCTCTGTGAGCTGAAGCTGACTAGCTTAAGAACAACATCAGTTCTCCTCTTGCAGGTAAGGGAAGTTTTCCTTTTACATTTCGTTTTGTTTCTGTTTTTACTTGGCTTCATCCTTTGTATTGCAAAATTTATCTTTTATTTCATATATAAATTAACATAACAGCAAAATTTGGCCTCATCTGTAACACATATCTTCTTAATGGTTTATGATTTTTATGTATTCTTAAACTCATCACTATTGCATAGCTAAAATTGCTTTCATTTTTCCATTACTGGCTAATTATTAGGGTTGACCTGAAAAAGTAGTCTGTAAGTGAGACCAGGGCAAAAGACAGGTAGCTGATTAACAAAGAAAAGGAAATGGGCAGATAGCACTTCCCATCAACTGGTTGCTAACAGCCTCCTGGGGAGCGGGAAGGGTTGCACTTTCTAACACAAGAAATCACCCCCTCTTCCTGCATTTTGGTCCTTTTGGTCACATAGGCAGGATGGGAGGAGGGAACATGAGAAGAAAGGAAATCTAGAATCTATAAAGGGGTAAGGCACCCCCTCTCCCACCAGCAACAGCTGTGGGTCCCCTCCTTTCTGGAGGAACTTCTCTTTTTCTCCCCATCCTATCTTTTATATAAAATTTACTTTTTGCTCTTGCCTCAGCGTTTCTCAGGTGTTTAATCTTCAACATTGGAGGAATGAGGACCCGATCCTGATTTCAAGACTGCTATCATAAGTAGTACTTAAATCACCATTTATTTAGTGCCTGCTATATGCATCCGCTGTGTCAGGTTTGTTGCATTCATTGTTTCTAATTCTCACAAGAATTACTCAGGCTCAACATTCCCATTTTTATAAATGAGGAAACTGAGGCTCAGGGAGGTTAAAGCGAACAGCAAAATCTATGTATATATGTATGTATGTGTGTGTGTATGTGTGTATATATACACATACACATCCAGAGATGTATTTAAGAATACATAAAAATCATAAATCATTAAGAAGATATGTTACAGATGAGGCCAAATTTTGCTATTATGTTAATTTATATATGAAATAAAAGATAAGTTTTATATACACATACACACACATGTATATATATATTGTAGACAGACATGAAACCTTTATTTTATTTACTTTGTGTCTGTGTGTGTGTGTGTGTGTGTGTGTGTGTATTGCTGAGGATCAAACCTCACAAGTGCTGGGCAAGTATTCTACCACTGAGCTACAACCCCAGCCCAGTCCATATATTTTTCTACTATCACATTTTGTATTTCAAATGACTATTATTTTCAGTAAATAAAATCTGAGTTAATTATATTAACATGGAGTTTTCACACTATTTGTACTTGGGAATGGTAAGAAATAAGGGCCACAGTTCTCTGCTTGCTCAGATCTGCCTTGTGCTATAGCATTTATGAGAAAAGTTGATCTTTTAGGCCCTGCCTAGCTTCCAAATGGAATGTCTAAGCATTCTCCTTTGGTGTGAAAACATTTCTTTCTGGTCAACCAAGAGGATCAGGCTCCCTTCTGATACCACAGCCCCAAATCTAAGCTAGGAAGGCAGATGTCATATGATTTCATGAAAGCCTGGGATTAGGTAGGTCTTTTGATGAGGCATTTAATTTGAGGTTTAGCACTCTTTCATGCAGCAAGTACTGCTGGGCTGGTGATAATGCACCGGGTCTAGGCCTTTATAAAGCAGATGTTTCTTCTCTCTTGCTAAGGTTATTTTTTCAGCTTATCTTATGAAACAATAAGAATTATCAAACAGGAAGCTACTTAAATGCCCGTGAACACGCACTGGGACACAAGCTCTGCCTAAGAAGTTTAATGAGAGTCACCCACAAAAGGTTTCTCTTAGGGCTGAACAGTTGGAATACCAGGAGGGAGAATTTTCCCTGGAGATCCAGGGAATCAAAGAGCAGCCAGACTCTTGTTAAGCTCCTTTTTATCAACAATCCACATTAACCAACTGCCATTGTGGGTGTATTTTTAAAGTAGTTTCCAGGCCCCTGCCCCAGTCTTATCATAAAGTATTAATGCTGACAAATTGGAAATGTCTCAGAACTAACAGCCCTCTGTGGTCTTGGCTGTTTAGTAGTGACGACAGGCTCTGCCATGCTGTGCCTCACACATTTGACATGAGGTTTTACTTATTAAGGATTCAGCTTCCATTATCACCCTAACACTGTTATTGCTGTTTGGAAATAATATAAAAAGGGAAGATTGGTGCTGGAAAGAGAAAAGGAAGTGTAGCAGATAGCACAGTAGGAAGCAGTTTTTCTGACAGAGGTTTGCATTCCAAAAATGAAACTGAGTCTGCCTGGGCCCAAAAGGACACTATTTCCTCATTCGTTGCTGGGGATAAGTGGCATAAAATGCCAAGTCAAAAGGTTTTCTTGGTAATTACAGGCTCTGACAAGACATATTTAGATAAAGCTGAGAAATCCAGGGTAAAAAGGAACACATTTGAGTAATATCCCTCATCTTACACTTGGGTGTCTCCACATCTGTGCCAGGCAGCGTAGTTTAAATAAAGTCATCTCAAACCTTTTCTCTTACTGTTTCTTAAATGTAAAATCAAACAGAGAAAACAGAGAAAATTAGAAAATTCACATTTCTACTCCATTTTGCACAGTGGTTAATTCCATTGTTAAATTTTGGTATATTTACTTTGAGCCGTTTTTTTTTTCTTTTAAAGTAAATATTCCTCAATTGATCTCATAAAATTAAAAATGCTCTTATAGAATTTGTTAAAGAATTAAAATACACAAAAGGCATATGAAAAGATGTTCACCATGATATGCCATCAGAGAACTGCAAATTTAAACAGCAAAGATATGTAACTACACACCTTTCAGAATGTACAAAATCCAAAATACTGACACCACCAAATGCAGGTAAGGATGTGGAACAATAGGAACTCTCATTAATTGCTAATGGGAATTCAAAATGGCACAGCCTCTTTGGAAGCCAGTTAAAGAATTTCTTATAAAACTGAACATCTTCTTAGCTTACAATCCAGAAATCTTTCTTCTGTGTATTAATTCAAAAGTTGAAAATTTACATCTATATAAAAATCTGTATATTGTTATTTATAACAGCTTTATTCATAATTTCCAAAACTTAGAAGACGTGCTTCAGCAGATGAATAGTTAAGTAAAATCTGTGATACATACATAAAATACAATGCATTTTATTCAGAACTAAAAAGAAATATCCTATCAAGTCATGAAAAGACACGAGGACACTTCAATGCATATTACTAAGTGAAAAACCAATCTGAGAAAGCTACATACTATATAATTTCAATTATACAATATCCTAGAAAAAGCAAAACTATGGAGACAATAAAAAGATCAGCAGTTTCAGAGTCCAGGAAATAGGACCAGGTGGAACATAGAGGGTTTTTAGGGCAATGGAACTATCCTATATGATACTATAATGGCAGAAACATATTGCTCTGGTCTAAATGTGTTATATGTCCCCAAAATTTATATCCCATAATCTAATTCCCAATGTGATGGTATGAAGAGGTGAGAAACCACAAGATGACTAGGTCATAAGGGTGGAATCTGCATGAATAAGGTCAGTGTCCTTATAATACAGGCCTCAGAAATCTACCTTTTCTCTGTCATGCAAGGACATGGCTAAGAAGGCACCATCTATGATCAAGGAAATGGGCCCTCAGTAAACACCAGATCTGCCAATGCTCTTTCCTTTTCAGACCCCAGAACTATGAAAAGTAAATTTCTATTGCTCATAACTCACCTAGTTTTGGGTATTTTGCTACTGCAGCCCAAACAGACTAAGATACATGTCATTATTCATTATGTCAAAATCATTGACTGTACAACTCCAAGAATGAATCTCAATGTAAAACACACTTTGGATAATGGTGATGTCAATGTACGTTCATCAGTTGTAACAAATATACTGCTCTTACATGCGATGTTGATAGCAGGGGAGCCATGTGTGTATGAAGTCAGGGAATATGTGGGAACTCACTCTGTGTTCCTCTCAGTTTTGCTGTAAAATTAAAATGGCTCAAAAACATAAAGTCTGGGTTTTTTTTAAGCACAAAGGTGAAGTTTTGGGGTTTTTTGTTTTGGCTGGGGATGTGGTTCAGTGGTAGAACTCTTGCCTAGCATGCACAAACCCAGAGTTCATCCCGCACCTCAAAAAAAAAAAAAAAAAAGAAGAAGAAAAAAACTAATTCCTAACATCAATACATTTTTGTCATTCACACAGGTACATGTTATTGTTTAGATACCAAGATGATGGGTAGATTTATAAACAGACAGCTAAGAATAAACAGATGCAAATATTTGCTTAAAAATAATTCCTAAAGTATATTATTTATATTATTAACATGACATTGTTACTTAAAGTTGAAGACTAAAGAAATGGAAGTAAAGTTAAAAAACTGAAGTCATTATAAGAAATATTTCTTATAATTTTAAGAACCAGAGACCCAACGCCTAATAGAAGAAAAAATAGGCCCAAATCTTCATCATGTCGGATTAGGACCATACTTCCTTAACAAGACTCCTATAGCACAAGAAGTAAAATCAAGAATCAACAAATGGGATGGATTCAAACTAAAAAGCTTCTTCTCAGCAAAAAGAAATAATCAATGAAGTGAACAGAGAGCCGACATGCTGGGAACAAATCTTTGCCACACACACATCCGATAGAGCACTAATCTCCAGGATATATAAAGAACTCAAAAAACTTAACACCAAAAAAACTAACAACCCAATCAATAAATGGGCCAAAGAGCTGAACACAAACTTCACAGAAGAAGATATACAATTCATCAACAAACATATGAAAAAATGTTCAACATCTTTAGTAATCAGAGAAATGCAAATCAAAACTACCCTAAGATTCCATCTCACGCCAGTCAGAATGGCAATTATCAAGAATACAAACAACAATAAGTATTGGTGAGGTTGTGGGTAAAAAGGCACACTCATACATTGCTGGTGGGTGGAACTGCAAATTGGTACGAA
>CM053402.1:76988946-77315447 GCA_028644305.1 Xerus rutilus | reverse complement strand
CAATAAGAGAGAATAAAATTATGGCATTTGCAGGTAAATGGATGGAGTTGGAGAATATCATGCTAAGTGAAGTAAGCCAATCTCAGAAAACCAAATGCCGAATGTACTCGTTGATAAGTGGATGCTGATCCATAATGTGGGGAAGGACATGGGAACAATGGTGGATCTCTGTTCACAGGGGTGTAAGGGGGGAGGGGGCCTGGGGACAGTAAAGGTGGTGGAATATTATGGTCATCATAGCCTTAACTTTATGTATGACTGCATATATGTTGTGATTCTATACAACTTACAACTAGAGAATTGATATGTTATCCTCTATCTATGTACAATGAATCAATTTGCACTGTTAACATGTAAGCCTAAATAAAACAAAAAAAAATAAAAAATAAAAAAAAGGTACATTGATGACTAAAAAAAAAAAAGAGAGAGAAAGAAATATTTCTAAAAGATCCAGCTGTGGTTTTTACATCTTGTAAAATGGCAGTATCTTACTGCCATGGTTTAGATATTAAGTATCCCTCAAAAGATCATGTATGAGACAATGTGAGAAGGTGTAGAGGTGAAATTATTGGGTTATGAGAGCCTTAACCCAATTAGCGAATTAATCCCCTAATAGGAATTAACTGAGTGGTAACTGAAAACATGTTTTTATGTGGCTGGAGCAGGTGGGTCATTGGAGGTGTGACTGTGGAGTACATATTTTGTGCTTATTGAGTAGAGCTGTCTCTCTGCTTCTTGGTGCCATGTTACCAGCTGCTTTCCACCATCACCCTTTTCTGTCAGGATGTCCTCCCTCATCTCGAGCCCTAAGGAATAGATTCAGCCACCTGTAGACTAAGGCCTCTAAAACTCTGAAGCCATGAGCCAAGTAAACTTTTCATCCTCTAATTGTTCTTGCCAGGTCCTTTCATCACAGCAATAAAAAAGTTTACTAAAGCAGATGCCATGAAATACTTTGTATAAATTGAGGTCATTATGCTTTTTCAACTGTTTCAATTTTAGGCCATTTCTGTAATTGACTGTGCTTTGGAAGAATATCAGCAATCTTAGCAATACTAACTGTGCTCCCCCTTTCCTCTGGATTTTAGTTATTGGTATTCCTTCACTGTCAATGTTTATGATATTACCATTCAATTTTTAACCATCATTTCAATAATTGATTTAATTTCTAGATATAAGGGACATGATACTGTTAAACAAAGTTTATATGAGGCTACTGTTTTGGACTAACCTCCTGCACTAGGCTCCAGCAGATTAAACCAAATCAGAACAGAGTCATTCATGCTAGGTGTCATACAAACAAACTGAACTTTGAAGTAAGCTAGTTTCTCCCAAATCAGGAGATCCTTGTCAACCAGAGCAATAAGGTAGTCCTCTCTGCTTTAAGACTCTAAGAAATGTAGCCTTCAAATGATTGATCCACATCTTGTTTCCTATTTCTACTTTCTTCAATTTTTTTCTATCTAAAAAGACAACCACTTCTGCTCAGCTCATTACAGCTCTCACCCTATTATATAGAATGAAATGTTCCCCTACTCTAGAGTCCAAAATAAAAGCCAACTGAATCTTTAAATTTATTGTAATTTTGTTTTTTGTTTTTTTTTTTATTTTTTTGGTACTGGGGATTGAACTCAGGGGCACTCGACCACTGAGCCACATCCTCAGCCCTATTTTGTGTTTTATGTAGAGACAGGGTCTCACTGAGTTGCTTAGCACCTCGCCCTTGCTGAGGCTGGCTTTGAACTCGTGATTCTCCTGTCTCAGCCTCCCTAAGTGCTGGGATTACAGGCTTGCGCCACTGTGCCCGGCTTGTAATTTTGTATTTTAATAGTACTAAGCAGTAATCCTCAAATTTCTGTTCCTTTGATTTTATTTATGTCTTAATTAGACCTTTTATTTATTTGTCTATGCATTTATTTATTGCTTTAGATAGTTCTTCTTTCCCTCCTTTCTTCTTCCTTTCCTTGTTTTTTTCTTCTTGTCATTCTCTTTTTTTCTTTTCTTTTCTCACCTTAGGTTTACCTATTTGCCAAGGTTGCTTTATTTCCTATGTATCTTCTTTTTGGAAGTCTCTGTCTGTACATTTTATGACATATTTGTTGTGATGGAGCATGGTTAACTTTTAGACTCTCTCCCTACAAGTGTATTTTTAGTGCATTATTTATTTTCCCCCATTTCCCCTTTTCTTTTTCGCCATAGGCTACATAGCAAGAGCTGTGTAGTTTGTATTAGTTCCAATTTTCTACAGCCCAAGGAAATGGAAAAGAGATGGGCAAAACTCAGCTGCGGGAGTGTATGTTTTTAGTTGGAATCGCTGGGATCTATTCTTTCTTCTGAGATTTTGGCAACAGGAAAAATACAGCAATAACTTTTATTCCTTCTAGTTGGGGCTAAGGTGAGCGGGTAACACTGTTCCACTTGGGACAGACTAGAAAGATTGGTGTTCCAGGATTCATGGTCCCTGGTTAAGGTGAAGAATGGTGGAAAACGCCCTTCCGTTGGTATTACACCTTGAGGTCCAGATCACCTCACATGTCTCCAAGAAGGTCAGTTCCCTACTTTACTCTTTTCTATTTCCTATCATAGAGATTCCCAGCATTCTTTCCTGCTGTCATAATCCAGAATGCCCAATGTGTTCTCATTTGTTAAGTTGCTCCATTTCCCTGGAATTTCAGAAGCTGGAGGAAATATCCACCATCATTCAAAAATGTGAAGCCAGCTGAACATATCACCTGAGGTCCCCTGACTATGAACAAGAGAACAATGAAAGACTTTTACAGAAAATAAAGTCATCTTATTTTAAATCACCAGTACAGGAAAAGTAATCCCTAAATCACAAACACATTGGTTTGGCCATTGATTTCCTTTGGCCCAAGCCACATGAAAAATTTAGGAATTCCCTAAAGAAAAAAAAAATCTGTGTTAAATTGAATAGAACCCTATCATGAGGAATTTTTATTTTTAAACATCAAAAGTCTTCTTCTGACAAGATGAATAAAGATTTAAAGAAGAAGACATTTGTGGCAAAATTAGATATAATCATGAAAAAATGGAAGCAACCTTCTATTCCCAAGTAGAGAAATAATCGTGTAAACAATGGTAAGCTCTTTTGTCTTTTACCTCGTTTTCTTTTCTTTTCTTTTCTTTTTTTCACGTTAGCAAGTTTTCCCAACTTGGCTCCTTTTTGTTTTTGCTCTTTTTAGTTATACATGACAGCAGATTATGTTCACTGTGGTGTATTCATATATGTACATAGGAGAGTTATGTCAGATTCATTCCATGTCTTTCCTATTCCTATGCCCCTTTCTTTCCCTTCATTCCCCTTCGTCTCATCTACTGAACTTCTAGCAACTTTCTTGTTCCCATGGTAAGCTCTAAATCATGGGAGACCATGCCGTTTAAAACCTTGTGTTTAAATAGCTGTAAATGTAATAGGGAAAATTGTGATAACAATTCTAACACAGTTCTCAGGTCTACACGTGTCTGTTTGGTCCCCATTTTATGCTTATGACTAGCATCCTGTCTGGCAGTGCAAACAGTGAAGGAACAGATCAGAAAAGAACCTGGCCACTCTCCTAAGAAAAGGAGCAATGAGTCAGTACTCAAGCAGAATCAGTTTCAGAACTCAATACCAGATACTAGCCCACATCTCAAGAACACCAAAGCTAGGAAACCTCACAAATATAATATTTTTCTCCGAATGGAATATGAATTTGATGGATCTTAGTGAATTCAGGCCATTTAAAATCTCAAAAGGAATATTGCAAGATTGCAACTCTACTAAAGTTCTGAGCAGCCACATACTTTTTTTTTCTTCACTCAGCTCCTAATTACTATAAAATTTTGACAAGTGGTTCACACGTTCAAAAATCCATGCTTGCTCTTCACAGATCACCCAAATCCTTTAATCATCTCAGCCCTGGCAGCTGTGTCGGAGCAGAACAGGGAGGATACCGCAGCCAGTGAGGACTGCAGTGGCCTCATGCCTCCTCCTTTCAAGCCTATAGTGGCAGACAGGACACAAAGTAAAGCACAGCCACAAAGCCAGAATGTCTTTTCAAAGACTAACTGAAACTTAATGAAAGAGAAAAGTTTTTATTAAGCTGAAGAATCAGAGATACCAAACAATAGTTAGAGACATTTTACTTTAAGAGGAGTTGGGAAATGGCAATTTTCAATTTGAAGAAAGTTTAGGATTTTTAATACTTGGTCAGCTATTTTTAAAGCACTTACTCTGCAAAGATTTGTGTAAGATCCAAAGGGGGAGGAGGCAATATGATGTTTTCCAATTCTCAGCACTTCATAGTTTATTTTTCAGATCTTCACAATTATGTCAATTGCTTGATTTAACTTTAATAAGAATAATTCATAGAACTTTTTTTTCATTCATTCGTTCATTGATTCATTCATTCAATAAACTATTGTAGAGTTACTTTGCTAGGTACAGGATAAAACACAGTACCTGACTATGCTTTGGACAGGCAGATAAACGAACAGGTGAATAAGTACAATAAATAAAATTCTGGCTGGCTATCAGAAAATGACACAGTTGGATCCCTACCTCATTCTATGCATCAAGATAAATTCTAATAAGTTGTTCATGTGACTTCATTATAGTTGAGCCAAATGTAATAGAAAAATGGTACTTAGCACATGATTTGTTATTGTGAAATGTACAAATTCCAAAAACGTTAAGGCAGAACCTGACACAGAGAAACTGTTTAATTAATGGCTACAACTCTTGTAAGAAGTCTCTCTATAAGTATGAGGAAGAAATGAACAGAGAATGTTCACACATGGCTGAACATAATGGATATTCAATGAGTTGTTCACCTAAAAAGAGTAAGAGAAAGATAGACAGATATTGAGAACATTAAATTACTTTGGAGACATCAAGAGAGGCATGGGAAAAGCAATGTTAAGAAGAACAAATGAACAGGAGAGAAAACTAATAGCTGTCTACATTCAGAGAAGTTTGATGCATCATCAAATATATAACATTTGTGGTACTTTCAATTTAAAGTGCTCTTACATGTTGTCTAATTTTATTCTGCTTCTGTAGTGATAAATAACCGTTTTACTGCTCTTAAATCAGGTAGCTCAAGCCAAATTCTGCTGCAGTACTAAATAACCCTCAAATTTCAGTGTCCTCAATAGTTTAGTCTTTGTTCATATTACACATTCATTGTAGGTTCTGTGTAATCCATTGTCTTTGTTCTAGGACACAAACAAAATGAAACAATGCCTATTTAGGGCATTTTCAAGGTCATGGCAGAGGGAACAGAATGATGACGGAATGACATGATGGCTCCAGAAGCTTCTACTCATCGATGGTATACATCATTTCTATTCACATTTTATTGCTCAAAACAAGTGATAGATAAGATTGAAGTCAATAGATTGAGGTATATAATCCTCCCACGAGAAAGAGTAGAAAATATTTTGTGTAATAATGTAAAACTAATAAAGGATCTATCCTTACAAAAAAAGAGAATCTTATAAACTAAATAGGTACTTACATATTACTGAAGATATTAAGAACATAAATTAATATTTTCTTCTAATTTTTTGTCAGGAGTAGATTCAAATTTCCTCTCATTTCATGTCAGGTATATATATCCTCAGCAAATAGAAATTCCTTCAAGTGTCTGGCTGATGCATCTAGCTATGTAAAAGCTGAATACAGGTCTTTTGTGATGCTATCAAAACATTATCCTTAGCAGATATGGATTATGAGGCTACCAAAATAGTTAGATAATTATTAAAACCTAACTTGAAGGAGAATTTCTGATGTCTGAAACATATAAAAGTTAAGAAAAGAATTCACTTTAGAGAGAAATAGAGAAAAGTAACTTTGTCAGCTCACCAAGATCACTGCTGACATCTACTGGATGGAAAGTTAAGAAAAAAATGTAGCTGACAATTGAGAACTGACGTTCTGGTTTGGAAGTTATTCTTCTATGGTATGGTGGCAAGTCAGCAATTTCTAGTATTTCATTAAAAATCTAACCAATCCTTCTGTCAGTACACACTAAGCACCAACTCTATGTTAGGTGTTGTATGCGTGGGAAATGATTCCTAACAGCATCAAATTTAAATGTTATTCATTGCACCAGAAACTGTATTAGCTGTCAATGTATGATAGCTTACTTAATCTTATTGTCAAGAACTCTGACGGCCCTGAGATTTACTTACTTAACAAGTTTTACACAGTTGCCTGGGTGGATTACATGTGACTCCTGATTTAGAAAAGGTAGACTAATGATAATATCAGTATCTAGGGTATCAGCACTTTTCGTACTGTGCATCAAAGTTCCAATTTCCACAGGACTAAGTGATAAGGGCCAGAAAGCACTGACACATGCTGTGGTTTGTATTATAGGGAAGGAACTCTGTGCTTAGGATCCTAACATTTCATAAGAGGCAATAAGCATGCCTATTTTTTTGCTGCAGAGGGAGATGATATCTTCATTACATTTGACAGTAACAATTCTTGCTATTTGTTCTAGAAGGAAACACTCTCTCTCCTTTGCAAGGTTGATCTATATACAGACATCTTTGAAAATATAGTTCAGAATAAAGATTAGTAAATGCTTCCTTGCAAGACATGCAACACCATAAGAGATCTCTGGGAAATTATCTCCCAACAATATCTGTCCCTCATTGCTATTTTGATGTGATTTCTAGCATATTTACCCCATGACCATGCTATTTAATTGGCCACTCTAATCTGAATAACATAAGCTGGGGCCAAATGCATTAACTTATTTAAGATTGTCATTTAGACTGCTATCATCAGGATTCCAAGAAGCAAAAAGAGGTCAATCTTCAGTATTGACCCTCCCCAGCAGGACCCAACCAGTTAAATGAATTCCACAAAGCATCAAGTTCTACCTTAGAGATCCACATAATTTCCTTCTCAAAGTTGCATTGACTTTTCCACTTTTTCCAAAATCTTAATTCATGTTCAATAAGATGTATCAGTGATTACACAGACTCCACCTTATCTTATAAGAAGAAAAATCTAGGGCATTTCAGTCATTAAGTTATGGATGAATATTTTCCAGAAGTGTGCTGGTATTATTGATCACTTAGCTCAGTTAAGAACAAATTTCTAATTGGATTTCTCCCATTTTAGGATAACTGGCTGTAGCATGTACATAAATATTCAATCATTCATCTCGCCAGGAATTTCCGTGAGTAATTCAGAGGAGCCCAATTTTAGAGAGATTTCTACACTCGTACATGGGTTATATGATCTATTTGTGTTTTCTTAAATATCTGAAAAACTTCTCAAGTCAAGTAACTTTGTTTTCAGGAGAACATCAGTCAATATCTGGCTTACATATAAGAAGCAAATGTATAAGGTATGTTTGGAAACAGAGCATTGCTTAAAATTGTCTCCAAAGTAGTACCTACATTGATGAAAGATACAAGTAGACAAGCATCTAACATGACCTTCTGTCTGGCTAGCAGACCTCTGAAATCAGACCAGCTCAGTCAAAATAACTGCATCAAGTCCTTGATTTGGAGGAACTGCTTGAGGCCAGTTGGTCAAATTGTCCTTTTTATCTATGCCACCTGTTGGATGGAATTACTTTGCCTGTTGGGACTGATCCAGGGCCACAGGTAACGGGGTGGATTAGACATTCCAGATGTGTGTGCAAATGTTCTCCATGGGAGGTATAGGAGATGCTTTTTCCAGTAGACTTCTTAGGAAGGTTAATACGTTGTCCTGAGTTTTCAATCATGCAAATATTTCAATGAAATTGACACAGTGTGCCTTAAAATATGTTGGAAACCATAATTTAGAGCTTATTACATAATTTATTATCATTAATAATATTAATGATATCATCAACAATATTAATGAATATTATCACTACTCTTTCAATGCAGGTATTCTACCTGGTGACAGGATATTTTTCTCCACCACAAAATAGGTGTGCCTGATATTAGTGTCAGTAACTTTACCTTATTAACAGTCATCTCCTGCTCACACCCAGACTTCTCATCCAGAAAGTACAGATTTGAGAGAAATAAGGGATTTTTTATAAAACAGACACCTGTTATGTTCCCCAATTTGTTCTGCGTAGACCGCTGTGGGACGAGTCAATGAACTATTTTGCCAACCAAGAGATCATTATCCTGTGACCTGGGGCCATGTCAATCAACAAAACAATCTGTCAGCTGCATCAGAATTAGGTTTGTACCTTTGGGCCTCCTTTTTGCTATCCAAGGTGTATATATATCAAGCAAGGTGGCATAGGTTTGTCACTAAGGGAAAGTAAGAAGCTTTATGTCTAAGAATGATCAAGAAAGAATCCTGAATTTTCAAAATAGCTCTATATAGCCTATCCCCCTTCTTTGATCCTGATCACAAGAAGATGATCTCTTTCTGCAGACAATGGAATTCAGTTACCAAACTTCCTTACAATGTCATATGAACTAGAAGAAAGTGAAAAAGGTTGAGTCAGTAATAGTTTGAATGAATTTTTGTGGAAGTAGTTGATATGCATATGTAACAATATCAGATGTCTGTGGATAGAAGGCAGTATAGAAATCCATCTAATGCTTTGATAATCAGCTAATTATTAAGGAAATTTTATGATAAAAAACACTTATCAGTTGAAAAATGGTGTGGAAGAGCAAAATATGACATGGATTAGTTTTAATGGCCACACTTGTAGCCGGACCCTTAGCATGGACATCTACATGAGTGACCATCATGGACCCATTAGTAGCTGTGACATACTTTCATAGTTTATGAACCTAAATGGGATTTACTCTAATCCTTCAGTCTGTACCAAGTAGGAGACCAAACAGCTAGACAAGAGCTCAAGAGCCAGTAAAAGTATAAGAAAGTTTATAAAGGGAAATTTTTACTTACTATCTAGAACAATTAAATCCGTTTTTGTTCTGCACAGCTGGTGCTGAGGTTGAACCAATGCAGCAGCCAGTGGGAGTCACTGGATTCCACCTTAACTGTGCCATTAGTGAACTAGGCCCAGGCAATAAACTAAAGGCACAAATGAGCCAGCAGTTTTGCTTTGGGCAATGGAGGAAAGGATAGAGAGTCTCCAAAGCTACACTTGTCAGAATTAATATAAATACAAAACGCTGGGCCAGGGTTGTGCCTCAGTGGTAGAGCACCAGCCTGGCATGTGTAGGGCACTGGGTTCAATTCTCACCACCACATATAAATAAGTAAATAAATAAATAAACAAATACATAAATATGTGATAAGGTCCATCAACAACTAAAAAAATTTAAGAAAATACAAGATGCTACTCAAGCAGGGAGTCAAACTAGAGTTCGTCATTATTATTATTATATTATTATCTTTAAGATTGGAATACAGTCCTATGACCCAATCAGAAACAAATATGAAAATCTAAAAGAAATTAAAAAAAAACTAATTGACACACTGAATATAGAATGAGACATAAAAGTAAAAATGACTTTGGACTTAACAGTGGTATTTTCAAATTAACATTTTATTGAGCAGCACTTCTTTGAGTTAATTCTGCAATTTTAGTGATTGTCATAAAGAAAGCAAATATCGTCTATTTGACTTCTCCCCCTCCCCCTCCAATTTGGCCTCAATTAGTGACATCTGGGTTCCAGAGTGGGAAGAGAGCTCCCATCTAGAGTTTTAAATTGTGAGAAATGGCCAAAGTCTAAATCAATCACGAGAGAAAAAAATTGAGTTTCTACAAACTTAATTAAGAAGGTTTTTTCTCCTATTTGTCAGCTGAATTTTTCCTACCAGTGCTATCAAAATACTCAGATGCCTTTCTCCCTACTAAACGTACTTCTTGCATAAGGTCTTAAATGTAATAGAAAAGCTTATCTTGCTGAGAAATTAAAACTCCAAATACATAATTTAGTTATAATACAAAAAAACCCACATTGTATTTGCCATCTCCATACGATATACAAAGGTATGTACATTGCTTATGAGAATCTGAAGTAAATTCTGCTCATACAAACAAATTCAACTTCAGTAACTCTAACTTATGAAAAAAAATGATACCTAAAATCAAAGCTGCTTTGATTTTTCCATGAAATAAAAATGTTCATCCTAAAATCAGTCTAGGAATCTGCCTGAAGATTTGGATTGATAGGAGAGAATGTTGTGATTATTACTGTGTTGTTGGCATTGTTTTGCCATCTCTTAGGGATGTTTTCTCAACATATTTTTGCTTTAGTGTCAATGGGGCCCCTATGTTTACATTAGCTTTGTGTGCTCATGGCAGAACATGAGAGAGCCTCATGGGGAAAATATCTCTAAGAAGGAGACAGTAAGAGTTCAAATAATTCCCAACTGCCCTGAGGAGACAAGATATGAAGAAATAAATAGAAAGCTGAATGTAGATTGAATAGGAGACATTAAATACACAAAATGCTACTATAAGAAGGAAAGTACTTAGTATTAGGATGAAGTTTTACCCACTGATACAGTGATTTACTGGAGCAAATACTGCAAGGCTGATTCAAGTTGCTATGTCTTCCAAAGGCACCTATCTTAGGTCTAAAAACATACTTTGTCATTAAGTCAGTTGAGAGGGCAATATGTAAAGTAATTCTATTATTTCCTTCAGTTTCTAACCCTGCTGTAGATTCCTCAGCCAAAGAAAAGGGAACTAGGGAACTGTATTCAATGGTAAATATAAACAATTGGAAAGTATATTGTTTTCCAAAAGATTAAAAGGTACAGTTTTGAAAGAAATACACATTTCTTTGGACTAGTCATTAATTTTGTTTGTTGTCCAATTTTTCTTTACTTTGATGGAGTATGCAAGGGAAGAATTAAGCCTCATTAAGACTGTAATCTCTTACATATTCTACTATTCATTCATCAGAACATACAGCAGCTTACTTGTTTAACTCTCTCTGGGCACCAGAATCTTGACTATAATTTTATAAGATGGTTTCATTCATCTTATAGCAAAATATGAAGATCTTATTTAGGAAATATATGAGAGGACAAAGGAAAGACAATAGGAAACACATGATAGTTAATTTACACATATATAATGAACTTTGAAGTGATTCAATGGCTTTTGATATGTATTTGCAATATTGATTGTTGTAGCATTGATAATCTCTATGCAATGTAATAGGGAGATAACATTAAACTTCACTGAGTTCTCTTTTTAGGAGTCCTACAACAGCTGCTTCTTTCTTAGGATTCCAATGACTTATTTGGTTTCTTCTTTTACTTCTGGGATCTTTAGCAATGGATTTTTACAAAACCTGTATTTTACCCCCCACAGGCTCTGTTCTTCCTCTTTTCCATATTATCAGAAATGGCCGTGGGATCATGCAAGTCCCTACTTCCCACTTGAGGCCTGGGGCTGAGCACTCTGTCTTCCATGTTCTCTCTATAAGATTAAGATTCTGTCAGGTGTTGTTGAGATGGAAAGGACATTTCAAAACTTCATCTGTGGGGAAAATCATTTTCTGCCCAGAGGCTTTGTAGGAAAAGCACAACATTTTGACCTAAGCCAATGTAATATGGTCATTCACAATTTGGAGGTTCTTTCTGGTTGGCACAGGGCAGTATCCAGTAGCATAAAAATAAAGAGCTACACAGATTTACTACAGAGATTTGGCAACAAAGAAAGGAAATTCTGTTTTACACATTAACATTTATTAGCAGTTATACACAAAAATTATCATAGAACATTTTCAGTAATATCAATAAGATTTAAAGCCTCTGTCAATTTCCTTGTTCCCACATCACCTTACATGATTACAGATGTGACATCTATTCCAGAGGCAGCAATCATTTAACATAATATTTGAGGTACATGTCAAATTCTGTGATAACTAGCTGTGATAGTTTAACTACATGTATGAACTTGACTGAGGTAGAGGGTGCTGAGATATTTGGTTAAACGTATATTCTGCATGTTTCTGTATGGTTGTTTCTGGATGAACTAAAAATTAAAATGGATAGATTGGGTAAAGGCCATGGCCCTCCCTAATACAGGTGGGTCTCTTCCATTCCGTTGAAGGCCTACTGGACTAGAACAAAAGCCTGATAGCCTGCCCCTCCTCAGAATAATTCTTCCAACTGACTTCTTCTGAACTCAGACATTGTTGTTTCTATTTGTATTTTATGCCTTGAGACTAGAACCTAAACTCTGGTTTTCCTGGGTCTTAAGCCTACTGACTGTAGATTGGGAATTTGTCAGCTCCATAGCCTCACGAGTCAATTCCATAGGAAAAATTTCTCTCTTCCTTCTCTTTATTTCTCTCTAATTTCAGAACCCAAATGTATAATCTCAGTCTTCAGGATTTAGCCTCCTCCGTTTGCTGATTTTGCTTTCTATTCTTACAAATGTGTTGGGATGGGCCACGTTGCCAGGAGAGGCAATTCTTCTTTGAACTCAACTCATTCTAATTTCTATTTAGTTTATCATCCAGTACCTTCACTTTTAAGGGCTTAAACGTATATTTAAGTGGATTATAGATAAAGACAGTTAAAGCCCCTGGCCTGAAGGCTTTTAGGGTTATAGGTTGGTGTATTCCCAGTTAAGGAATTTTCAACGCTCACTAACAGGTCCCTAAGTTATAAATTAGAAATAAACACATTGCCGGAGGCATTTAAAAATCAAATATAATAAAACAGGCCCTATAATGCAGGTACATGAACAGCAAATCCCTTTCTGCATAAGCCAGTAACTTCCCTTCAACAGCAGTATCCTGAGGCCTTTCTCTTTCATTAACTTATGTTCTGGATTATGAGGCTCTTCAAGCAATAGGGCATTTCATGCTTTGTACAAGACCACATCTTCAGATGCAGGCTCTGTTATCAATACTTTTAAAAGAGTATTTAGAGACAAACATTTTAGTGTGACACATCTTAGAGGCTTGTATTCAGCATCTGTAGCTCATAAGTTTTCCTGAAGATACAGCATTTCATTGCCAAGTATAAATGTGTCTTGCAACACTTCATGAGAGCAAATTTCATGGCTTTTGGGTTCTTTAGAATTGGAGAATTCACAGACATGAAACAGAAATTCACTGTGTATTATTCAGCCTCTTAGCTGGATAGTTTTATTCTTAAAATGAATGCGGTTCCTAAACATTTTCCTTCATACTCATATCCATTCCTTTGAGGAAGACTTACATATATATATACATATATACACATGCATGCACGCACACACACACACACACACACACACACTTTTGATTCTCTTTATGTCTAAAAATTACTAAAGAGCATTGAGCTCTTGCTGATGGTTCTTGTGAAGTCATGGCATGTAGATGAACTCAATCATGAACTAAAGGGCCTTTCCTCTTAGTAAGAACTCTGTATTTTAGCACAGCCATTGTGGTCACCTTCAAGTGTGAAGTCTCTTGATTTAGCTGAGTAGTGCCATCAGAACATTTAGTTTGTTACCAACTACATACTAACTATGCTGGATTTTCAACTTCAACTGCAATGGTGAATTTCAGTTCCAAGTATATCAATAGATGAAAGGTACAATTTTTAGCTAAAGAGCATACCCAAGTCAGGTCAGGCTTTCAGGAAAGCTGCAGCCCTATTTTGAGTTCTAGGGATATGATAACAATATGCTTGTTCATTAAAGCATAGTGTATTATTTGGGCTAATAGTGTATTATTTGGGCTAATATTTGGGCCATTTTGCCTGGATACAAAATGAAGGCGAATCATTGGCACCCTGGTCCCCAGGTTCAGTCAATAATATGCCAATAATAGTTTTCATCACTTCCTCAAAACAAGCCAATTAGCTACAAGCAATAGGCCAATCAGTTACTTGACTGAATTACCCTTTACTTGATGGAATTTAGAAGCCTGCTTAGTTAAAACAAGTAAACCAGAAATAATAAATTAAGTGGGACCTTTTCTGCTATGTTAGAATCAAGTAGTAAATTTCTATGGCCTAATTGGATAGATCGCTATAGAACTTTCTAGATTTGATGAGGAAACCAGCTGGAGAGGAAGCATAGTGATTTCATTATTAACTTTATTCTTGCATCGACTTTCTGTCTCCATAGTCATTTTGGAAGTTTCTGCGAGGGTCAGAGAGGCTGCTACAGGGTATTAGAGCCAGACAGTTCTGCTTTGGCATGTTTTAGTTTTACTCAATGGGCCTAAATACCTGGAAGGCACAGACAGAAAAAGGACTGCAGCTTGCAAGCACTTTCAGTGTCTTGGGCAGAACAAGCATCTTCAGAATGATTTCCAGGATGCAAGGAAGAGAGCATAGTGGGAGCTTCTGTGAGTAACAAGGAAGAAGTCAGAGGCAGAGGACAAAGAACCCAGTGATCTGGGCGACTAGACATCATCTTTTCACCCCAGAAAGGGACAGGCTGAGCTGGTCCATACAGAGTCAAGGCCCTGCAGCAGCGTGCAGTGTCTAGTTAATAATCAGATCAGTAACAGCCTGCAGACTGCGATAAGGAAAGGCAAATGTGACAGGGCTGACGGGGAAGAATAATGCACCGTGTCTTCAACTGACAAGTCCTAATTGTCCTGTAGGGCTGGGAAAGGATCAGCCTTCTAAGGAACACACTTCTGAAAATATCAGGCAGAAACCTCAGGGCTTTCAGGCTGCTTAGAAGTCTGTGTGCCCTTTCATTTACCGGAGCACTCAGCCTTGCAGCGCCAAGGCTGGTATTAAAGTGACTGAGGAGGAGGAGCTGAACAAATGGGCATGTAACAGGCTGAATTTCCAGGTCACCATTTAGGAAGCTATACTTAGGCTGCATAGGTTTTTTTCTTAAAGCAGTATTGGTTATTGCTAAGAGGAAACTTCTGGAGTCATACGTTATAGGTTAAAATTCCAGCGCTGCCTCGCCATGTGACACTGAGAAACTTTCAACTTTTCTCTTTGTTTGTTTGCCTTTGTTTATTCATCCAGAAAATGAGGGGACTAGCATTGTTGCAGCGCACACAGCAGATGATGGGTATAAACAGCTTATGCCCGTGCTTGGCACAGAGTCTGTCATCCCCAAATGTTCCCTGTGATTTCTCATGTCTTCCACATCCTAGTATGTGACTGGGCTGAGGGAAAAGACTTTGGGATTTTATGTTTTCTCTTGAGCCTGAGAACGTGGGTACTAATGTGATTCCTTCATATATTTCTTCCTAAATGAGAACTTAGTTAGGTAATACCAGGAAGAAAGATGACCAAGAGACTTCTGGTACATGGCACCACATGGAGACAGGCTCAAAGGAAAGTGACAGATTTCCACACAGGCAGAACTGAAAGATGACTGCTGTTATTGTCTTTTTCTTTCCATGTTTGACTGAATTAACAAAGCTTCTTATTGTTCACTCTTGACGATTTTCATAGCATGTTCTTCACTAGTTTCCAGTGTCACCGAGGATTACTTGGTGCTTCTAGACGTCTGCTGGAAAATGGCTGATGAGGCAAAGTGGCTGAGCACTGCACACTGCTTGACTATTTCCAGTGTTGTGAGGGGTCAAAATTTTTCACTAAATTAATGAGGTGATATGGTTTACATTACCTTGTCAATTCAGTGTTCTATCTTGCCCATTTTCCTTTCAGAATAAAAGGCAGTCAGAACCAAGTTTCATTCTTTTTATTGAGGTAACTGTTTTATATTCATTTAGTTACTGTGTGGCATTTTTATATCAGGAAATCCACATTTGACCCTAAGGTACGAAACCATGATTTATCTTTAAAACCTGGTAAGAGGTTGAAGTTATAAACAACTAATAAAATTATTGGGAGGCACTCTTATCTTCTCATCAGATTTATCTACTATTCTGTGGTGAGATTAATTTATCACATAAATCATCATAAAGATGGTGAGTGGGTATTCCAATTTTTATTTACTTTACTTTCAAATTGGGAGAGAATGGGAGGAGGAAGTTGCAGATAAAATCTTTAAGTTTATTGAATAATTAGAGGAATAATGTTAAAATGAGCAAACACTCTTAGGATCTCACATTATGTTTAATGTAAATGCAAAATGGGAGAAATTTCTCTAAATTCAGTATGGAATAGTATTTTTTTAAATTCACACATATTCACATTCATGAATTTTTCATACTAGTAAGGAGTATGCCATTCTATGAAAATCACTAGGATCAATTGCATCAAGAGGGATTTCCTTTCTTTCCTTTTATTGTCAATAATATGTATTCTTACTATTTAGTAAGAAAAATTCTCTCTAAAGAGAGAGTGTATTCATACACATATAAAGTGAATATAGTATCGGTAACTATATCAGTCATTAGTTACTGTGTTTGCCTGTAAAAAAGTTAAAACAGGGGCTGGAAATGTAGCTTGGTGGTAGAACACTTGCCTAATATGGCCCTGAGTTATATTCCCAGCATTACAAAAGAAAAAAAAAAAACTAAACTAAAATGACTCTTCTTTGTGTTTTCCAAAATTCCAGTAACGTAAATATTTGGGGTGGTGGGAGAGAGAGAGAATATGGCAATCTGACATTTTTTGTTGCAATATATATATATATATATATATATATATATATATATATATATATCAAAACATATAAAATGGAAACAGAATAAAGAAAAAGAAAAGGTAGGTGAAGAAAAGTTAAGAGACAGAAAAAAATCAAAAGAGAAATGTAGAGGAAAAGGAAAGTAATGGAATACTAAAGAAAAAGACTTGGGAGATTGGGGAAAGAAACTAAAAAAGAAAGAACGAGACACCACAGTCTCAATTATCCATGAGTAAGATGCTCAGAAATAGTACCTGAGGGAAGAACATCTTTGTTAAAGAATGGGAGGAAAAAAAAGAATGAAATGATTACTGCTTCTCTCATGATTGAAGATATAATGGGAAAATGAAATTTTGCCAACCCTCAACTAAAATTACAGAAAGCAGTCTGGAAAATAGTTTTGAAAAATCATCATCTCTTATACTCTGACACCTGAAATACACATAATTCAGCTCCTTTTTTATTTATTTATTTCCCCCTGTAGTCTTGTAACTTTTAGTGATTGAATTTGTCTGCCTGACTGCCTTTAACTTTAACAAATTGAGGATTTATAGTCCACTCACAATAGGAAGTCTGAAGACAAGTATTTGCAAACATGTGACCTGCTGCTCAGAGAGAGCTGCCTCTGGGTTTCCTGACTCTCCTGGCTTTTCATTACTGGTCTTAAGATAGCTGTACCAGAACCAGCTTTACTCTCATACAAGAGAGAAGTAAAGGAAGGAGGTAAGAGTGGGTGAAAGTTCATGAACCCACTTGGGTCTACTCCTGTAAAGAAGATTTTAGGGAAGCTCTGTCAACTACTTCAACTTATATCCTAGTTAGCCATAATTTCATCATTTGGTCATCCTGTTTGCAAGACAGACAGAGTTGTGCCATTTTTTTTCCCTTTTTTTTCCTTGCTGCCCCTTCTTTTGCTACCCACAGAATCGGGAAGTCAGTAAAGAAGAGAATGAATACCAGAACAGTAGCTCTTTTTGGGTTACATAAATTAAATTTACTGAAGCAGCAATAATAATAGATTGGACTGGCTTTACTATTTGCTTTGCTAGGGACATAAAAGTATTATTTTTCAGTAAGTATTTATACTTTCCAAAAAATAATTCAGGTCAGGGAGATGACAGAGAAGGAAGCCCTAGGTTCTCCTTACCTCCCAGAACACACCAAATCAACATCAATTCATGAATAAATTACCACTGTGAGGTCTCAGAAACAAGTTGAGCAGTTATCACACCTTGGGTGAACACAAAACTAGATACATAGATGCTCTTAAGGTAATCCAAGACATGCTCTCGCCAGAATTCCTAATCCTGACCACACTGCATTATTGAGAGGGACCCCTGCCTCCACCCCTAACTTTTCCCTGGAGAGGGAAAGCATTGGACCACCCACCTAGTGCCCCAACTTTTCTAGGGGCTGCCCTAAGGACTGGCTTTGTTTTGTCTATTGGAAACCAGAATGCTTTGTCCACTTAAGGCCAGTGAGAACAAGACATTGATTAGATCTAACATTTTACTAGTGACCACAGGCTCCTCACACACAGTTTAATGCAGAAGGAACAGTCAAGGTTAGATATTTACGGATGTGGGGAAATGTTACCAAATGCTAATGCTTACTTGAACATGAGCACAGAACCAGGGCAGAGACTGCAGAGTAATAGATATGACCATGAAACTTTGTGTAGGGCAGGAGAGGATGATCACTTTGCACACAATGCAGGAAATATTTCTTAAAATCACTTTAAATTACAAAGTCTTCTGTATGAGTTTTCTCCCTCTGATAGCCACATCTCTTCTCCCAAGCTTCTCTCAGGATCATCTCCTGCCTTCTGGTCAGACCAAACACGAACTCACATTTCCAAAACTTTCTTATCTCATATACTGCAAAACCAACACCAAGCCCAGAAGTACTCCAATTGAATACTACATGGTGTCCCTTAATTACTTTTACACATATTGAACACCTATTAAATATTTGTTCTTAGACATAGGAAGGTTCCACATTCTCAGTAATGAACAAATGCCTATTAAGGTTGTTGGTAGATTCCAGGAGTTTGAACAATAGAGGAATGTAGAATGTGAAATCCACAAGGACCAAGGTTTGTTCTCCTGGGTTAACAGTGCCTGCTGTGAGCATCAATGAGAACTTCCTAAGCAAGTCTTGCCTATTTTTCTGATGGGACTCGACATAGCTTGTCTGTGGCTAACTCTTCTCTCCATGGTGATTTCTTTCTTTTTTAATTAGTTCTAATTAGTTATACCTGACAATAGAATGCACTTTGATACATCATTTATAGATGGATTATAATTTCTCATTCTTCTGGTTGTACATGATGTAGAATCCCACCAGTTGTATAGTTATATATGTGCTATACAACTACATGTAGAGATGTCTGATTCATTCTACTATCTTTCTTACCCTCATACTCCCTTCATTCCCTTCTACCTAATCTAAAGTAACTCATTTGTCCCTAGCCTCACCCCTGATTGTGAATTAGTATCCACATATCAGAGGGAACATTCAACCTTTGTTTTTTGGAATTGGCTTATTTTGCTTAGCATGATATTCTCCAGCTCCATCCATTTACCAGCAAATGCCATAATTTCATTCTTCTTTAAGGCTGAATAATATTCATATATATATCACATTTTCTTTATCTATTCATCTTTTCAAGGGAAAATAGTTTGGTTCCATAGTTTAGCTATTATGAGTTGAGCTGCTATAAACACTGATGTGGCTGTATCACTGTGATGTGCTTATTTTAAGTCCTTTGGGTATAAACCAATGAGTGCAATGACTGGGTCAAAAGGTGGTTCCATTCCAAATTTTCTAAGGAATCTCCATACCACTTTCCCTAATGGTTGCATCAATTTGCATTCCCACCAGCAATATATGAATGTACCTTTTCCCCCACATCCTCACTAATATATATTGTTGTTTGTATTTTTTGATAATTGCCATTCTGACTGGGGTGAGATGAGATCTTAGAGTAGTTTTGATTTGAATTTCTCTAATTGCTAAAGACATTGAACATTTTTTCATATATTTGTTGATCAAGAATCAACAAAAATCAATAGATGAATGGATTTAAATTAAAGAGCTTCTTCTCAACAAAGGAAACAATCAACATGAAGAGAGCTTACAGAATGGAAGAAAATCTTTACCACATATACCTCAGATAGAGCATTAATCTCCAGTATATATAAAGAACTCAAAAAACTTAACACCAAAAAAACCCCACAAATAACCCAATCAATAAATGGGCTAAGGAACTGAATAGACTCTTCACAGAAGAAGAAATACAATCCATGGTGATTTATTTCAACAAACACCATTCTATAGTCTTTCTTATGCACATGTTCTCAGCTGCTTTTATAACAAACATGAGAAACATAAATGTTTCTGATATGTTCCAACAGTACCAGAAGGTGTGCTCCTCATAGCGCTCACGAACTAGTTACCATTTACTCCACCTCTCTGTGCACCAAGCATGATGCTGGACCTCACAGACACCATTCCATTTCATCCTCTAAACAGCTCTGTGAACTAGGTTATTTTGATGTGCTTTGTTTGTTTGAGGTATTGGGATCAAACCTAGAGCCTTCCACATGCTAGACAAGCACTCCACCATTGAGCTACATCACCAGCCCTCTGAACTAGAAATATTAAGCAGAGTATAACTAAAATATTTTGGGAAGAAAAGGGCCTTGTGTAATATTTTTATTATTTATGACTATAGAGAAAATGAAAATATAATTTATGCTTCCTAATTTTTATAGATAATGTTTCTACTTTTGAAAGTTTAATTATATTTTTTTTCACTTTTTTTTAAAAATTTAAAAAAAATTTTTTTTTTTTATATATAGAGCTCAGTTTTTCCATTTCTCTGGTTGCAAACCAGATAAAGTTACACCAATTGTGTTTTCATACATGCACCAAGGGTAGTGATGATGATCTCAATCAACCATCTTTACTTATATTTTGATACTTAAAATAAAGTCAGATTTAATCAACCACGAATTTGATTCTCTGACACGCTGTTCTTAGTATTAGAGCAGGCTTTCCCAATAAATGAAAAATATAACTCTTTCCTATCAAACATGGAATGGCCAGATTTCTCATTAAAAAGACTGTGTTGGTAAATGCCTAATGACAGGCTGTCCACAAAACAAAGCAAAACAAAAAAATTAGTCCTAATTTCTGTCATTTTTATCAATTCTGTGGTTTAAATATTCTCTCCATGACCAATTTTGAGTTACCATTAAAGTGTGTTGGGATGAGATGTACACAAAGGCTCTCATTAGCCAGTGTGAGCCAGAACATCACTGACTCAACGGTAATTAGTAACACTGTCTGTGTTCTGCATTAGTAATTAATTTGTGACCAAAATAAGATACTGGATGGGTAGGACTTAGACTTTTTAGGTCAATCAGAGTGGAATCCTGGCCCCACTATTAAATAGCTTCATTTTCATGTGATTGTGAGCAACTTATTTTTCCTTTCTGATTCTCAGTTTCCATATTTCTTAAATGGAAATGATACCATCTACTTTCTAAGATCGAGTGAGTATTACAGAATAACAGAAATTGTACTCCATAGGGTGAGTGTTAAGTATATTTTTAGTTCCATACGTACTTATTTTTATTCAGCTTTAACAAATATTGTTTAATACATACAAAAGAATATTTTTATTGACTTTACAGAATATATCTGCTTTTGTTTTCATAATCATAAAAAAGCATTTTGTTTAACCTTTCATTTTCCAATTCCTGTGAAATCTAATTTTTAAATGTCTTCTTTAAAACATCATGAAACCCATGCTGCATAGACCAGTTCTGACTTACAGGTTCTTAGTTTGCAGCTTCTGAATTAATTAGTGAAGAAGGCTTAGAAAAGTTGGAGTGAGGAGCCTAAGCAAGTTGTAGAGCTGGAATGACAAGTGAGCAAGCTTCAGGCAGAGTGAGGGTCTGACTCTTCTGGAAAGAATCACTCTTACAGGAGACAAGTTTGGATCAGAACTGCTGGAAGAAATTAGGCATGGTCTACTTTCTGAGAAATGGAATTTTTCTTCCGTGGAAAATGGAAAAGAATTCATCATGGAAAATTAAATAATTAATTTTATAGTAATGAAGAGTGAACTAAAGAATGGGAAATGGTATATACTCATATTTGAGGAGCCTCATCTTTGGTGCTGGGTTGCCTAAGTTTGCATCTATCTAACCACTTTAAAATTCTATAATTATGGAGAAGTCATTTTATCTCTTTGGGTTTCATGATAATAAGATGCTTTGAAGATTAAATGAACTGCACTTTATGAAGTGCTTAGGTAGTGCTTAGCACATGGGAAACATTTAAAGCACTGTTAGTTATTATTATTAGTTTTCACATAAGGGAACTGAGTGGCAGAAACATTGGTTAAAAGGTCAATCTAAACGGCAGGTGTAAATTGTTCAGTGAAAATAGAGGGCATTTTGTAGTCTTAAAAAGACAAGGAAAGAAAAGCATAAAAGTAAAGACTGAGGTCTTTTTCTAAACTTGGATAATAAGAAAAATGTCCTACCCTGACAAAAATAAGGAATTGCAAATGAGGAATCTTGTGATAAGACAAAGATGAGTTCAGCTTTAGATGTTAGTGGAATTCCAGTTCATAAAGTAAAATGTCCTGTCAACATTTGAAGAGGTAGATTGCCATTTATATAGGAAACAGTCCCTAAACAGTGAATGGTGTGCAGCTCCTTATGTTCAACGCTTTGAGAGGGAAATAAGTATGTAAAATGTAACCCATGCTCTTCAACAAAAAAATACACAGTTTATTTAAAACCCATCTGCTGCACCCCTGTGTACCCCAAGATATGCAGGACATACAGAGTTTAACTGGGAGAAAGGGAGCTGTAGAAAATGCAATGGGGGCGGGGCTAATACAACTGGGTGTAGAGAGCAGGTGGAATCAAGAATCCTGTTAGTTTGGCTCAATTGGGGAAGTTCCTGGGAGTGCACTGCGTTGAAGCAGGAAAGACTGGCTGAGACATTTAGAGAGGGCCTCGGATGTCAGGACCAGGACTTTTCACTTAATGTATATGGTAAAGAGTTCGCACCAAGTATTTTGGGAATGTAAAACAAAGAAGTTCTGCACGTCAAGGTTTCTTATGGCTATTTTATATAGGATGGAGTAGAGGAGAAGGTGTGTGAATGGGAAATTTGTAAAGCACAATCTGCCTGATTATGTGAAGATGATAAATTCAAAAGAGAAGATTAGGTAAAGTGTCTTTAAGCAAAGCAGCAGAGCTGAACAAAGCAGATGGTAGCCAGTAAAAATAGTACAGTAATTCAGAAAAGAGGTCAGGGCTAAAACTGCAAATTTAGTAATCACCTAGAAATCATGGACAAAACTAGAAAGTAAATGGGATTGATCAAGGAAACAAATTCAGAAGTAAAGAAAGATTCTGTGTCAAAGCCCTGGGTGATAGCTCCATGGAAGGAAGAAGAAAAGTTAGTGAAAGAAACAGAGAAAAAGAGATTATTGCAGTAGAAGAGATTCTGGGACAGTGTAGTGTCATGGCAAACAAGGACACAAGAGTGCTGGACAGCAGAGAGCCAAATCATGATTGGGGCTGAGTTCCTGGGACTCCTTCAAACTTTTGCCATCAAATAAAAGGCTGTCTGTGGAAAAAGAAGAGAACACTGACCTCTGTCCACTTTTAAGGAAGTGGCTGAACTATAGGAGGTAAATTAGAAATAGCTAGAAAAAATTCAAAGTTCTCTAAACTATAACTGAAAATGCAGTGGGACTTCTTGGAAATGCTTCTTTCTATGTGATGTACACCTAAATCAACTGACCTCTTTGGATTTTTATTTTAGTTTTAAAATTTTTTTTTCAGAGTAACAGGCACGAGTTTATTAGAGAAGATTGGAAAAGGGCAAGGAGGACATGCTCAAGGGAGTGAGTGAATCCTTTCAGAGAGGAGAGGGACAGCAAGCCCCTTCTGTTCTCCAGTTTTATTGGGAGTCCCAGGACATTTCCAGAGCCCTGCCCAAGTCCACCTCTTGCCCTATGACTGACAACATAATAACTGCATGGACCACCTCCAAGAGGATGGTGTGGTACTCACACAGTAGTTTCTAAGAAAATTGAGTCCCCCTATTCTGTCTCAATCTCCCATCCCTTTAATTGCTTCATTACCCTTTGGATTACCCTATATCAAGCTTTCTCTGTGAGGGTCTTGCTGTTTCGGCTATCAGGGCGATGGGGGTGGTGACATAGTTTCAGTAATGAGAGGATCCTGGCCATGTAGTAGGGAATGACATGATCTTGAAACAAGAGTTTTTCTTAAGGAGATGTAACTGTGGGGGAGTTTTGTCATACTAAGCCCCCATCTTCCAGGTGCTGTCTGCTAAGACTCCCTGTGGCTTTCAGTTATCCTTCATTGTCCTTTCCCGGCTCAATCATTTATAGCTTTGGATTTTTAAAAGTTGTTCACTTATAGTGGAAGCATCTAGATGTACATACACTTGTCTTGATAATGCGACCACAGTACACTGAGGAAACCTTTGTGTAGTTTCAGGTTTATCAGCCTTGGCACGACTGACACTCTGGGCCGGATACTCTATTCTATGGACTGTAGGACACTTAGCAGAATCCATGGCATCCATCCAATAGAGGCTGATAGTGTCACTCCCCACTTGTCACTACCCACAATGTCCCCACCAAATACTCTGTGAGGGAAAACACTGTTGCCTTCTCCCTGTATTGGAACTATTGCTATAGCTTAATAATAGGCATAATAATTTTTCTTTCTTCTTCTATAAGGCAAAGAAAAGACACCTAGACAATAAAGTTCCTGGAGTTATAAAATTATTGTTACCAGATTTGTGACATAAAGGTGTCACATATACATAAACACATACATATATTTGCAGAAAGAAAGTTATGCTTTCAAGTGCCTAACAAGTGAAAGAGGCTGAAGTTATAAAGCTGAAAAATAAATTAACCATTATATCTCAACAGATATGCCAGAGGGTAGTATTTTCATTTAGTGGCAAATACAATTAAACAGACATTCGGTTTGAAGCAAATAAAATCCTCCATATATCTGGTGGCATCTTTACGCTGATATAAATTGCAGTGAGAAGCAATTTGTATAAATCACTATTATTCCAGAGAGATATACAGACCAAGCAAATCTAATGTGACAGATGTTATAAACGTTGTCATTATGGTTTTTCATTTCAATTCAAACAGTTCATAGACTTCCTCCACTGATTGCATTAAGCAGGAGATTGGAACTTCTCCTGTCAAAAAGACAACAATTTTGCCATGTATCTATTTGTTCACTCAGGTTGAGCTTTTTTACTTCCCATGGATGAAAGAGACTCCACAATATGGTCCACAAAGCAAATCCCTTGACTCAGGAATAGGCTGAGAATCTATCACAGATTAAGACCAAATGATTAAGAAAAACAAAGAACATCTGGTCAGTATCTAAAAACAATTTTAGATAAATCTATTCAAAATCATAATACATTTTATATTTTTCCACATAAACAAACATTAAAATGAGCAATAATCTATCACATCCGTGGTCTAAATATGTAGTCTAAATTCACATATGCAGAAGCTGTAAGGGCTATCTTATGGCAGAAGATGGAAATTTCTTTTTATTCCTTCAAGTGCAATGGATAGTGCAAGGGAAGAATGTGGCTGACTGCATATATCTCTAAGATACTGTATTTCTTTAATAGTTCATGAGAAATATTATTTCCCCTTAAGAACTTTCCTAAAATAGGTACGTACTGCTATTTATTGGAAGTGAACTGTTGTGCAATTGTAACAGCAAATGTAGACTATTTTGAGGTCTAGGTCAGAATCATGAGTCTTATAATTATTCTATATAAGTATCATATTAATATTTTACATATGATCTTTAATATAGATAGATAGAATCAAAATGAAGCGAATCTAAAGATCAATCCTTTGACAGAGCAGATGCCTATGCAAACAGAACATCCTAGATTTCATCAGATATTAAGGACTAAATTTTATTCCTCCAAAATTCATTAAACTGAAGCTCAAACTCCCTTCATGGCTATATTTGGAGACAGGTCCTTTAGAGAAGTAATTAAAGTTAAATGAACTTATAAGGATGAGGCTGTAATTCAATAGTGTCCCTTTGAGAAAATGGAAAAACACCATGGATGTACACTCAGAAAAAGGCCATGTGAGGACAAGGCAAGAAGGTGGTCATCTGCATGCCCAGGAGAGAAATCTCAGGAGAAACTAAACTTGCTAACACCTAGACCAGGAACTTATAGCCTCCAGAACAATGAAAAAATAAATTTTTGAAGCCATCTACTTCTGTTGTTGCAGCCATCTACTTTGTGATTGTGATATGTATGCTATGGCAGCCCTAGCAAAGAAATATGTAGAAGAAAGTCACCTTTGTTCAAATTTCCCCAAACCAGTAGAATCACTCTTCCATCTCTTAGACTTATAAGAACATATAGACTGAGATATTTGACCTCTGCAAATATCTCCAAAGTTCCTTACAAATGCATGTGTCTGTCCATGAATGAAAATTTAGTAAGACTTGCTATTCTTCTTTCCTAGTAGAACAGCACGTAATGCACCCCTGGTCTTCAAGGTAGTTGTTCAAGAGAGTTTGCTACTACCATCTTGCCTGCTCACAATGATATTTGTGTAAAATCTGACATTGCTGCTACTGCCCTAAAAGAACAGCCTGGAAAATTCAATGCTGTCTTTACATTCTACCTGTCAGTTTCATAGAACAGAACAATGCTGCAGCCATCACCATTGTGGAAATGGTTGAACACAGAGATCTCAAAGCAACAGGGCAAACCGCCTATCCACACCAACTTCGTAATCTAGTGAGAAAAAGCAAAAGTTAAGGAAATAATTTCGTTTTCTTCTCTGAAGAAGCAACTTCAAGGCTGAAACTAGGATGATGAGTAGGAGTCAGGTACTTGAACAGTCAACTAATGAAGAGTGTTTGTGAGGACTTGAGGAAGCACAAATCTTGGGAACCCCTGAGATATAATGCCAATATGCTAGACTATAATGAACATGCACAGTGAGGCTGCATAGAAGGGTGGAAGAAAATGACGGTGTGAATCCATGGTAGGCGAGAACAGGAAGAGAGCCCCTGCAGCCTGATGCTTGCAACCCTTTTTGTATCTGGAAAAAAAGGGGATAAGGAGAGAGAGTTTACTTTGTAATGCTTCCAAGTGATTAATTTTACTACACAAAATAATTATGGAACAAATTGCCATAATGTAATGACATCATGTGCATATTGGCAATAATTGAGCAATCGAGTAAGATGGATTCAGTTGATTATATGAAAGTATTTCTTTGGAGCTTATGCAGAAACCACCTATGTTGTATCTATTGCTGGAAATATATGTTGGTGGAAGTAAACATTAGGGAATGTATTCGTGAAATATGTAAAACTGACCTCTAAACAATCTTCTCATCGTGCTCAGAAAAGAATAGAGTTGTTTCTTAATTTTTCCTGTCCTTAGTGGTCAGCTGCCTGAAGGATCACAGCTCCTGAGACTCATTCATGGCCACACCTGGGAGAAACCCAGAGAGTAGATGGCTCCAACCAGAGCTCCACCGGCTTGCTATATTCAGGCATCCAAAATGAAGGCAAAAGTGTTTGACTCTCTTTTCCATGTTAAATGCCCTAGTTAGGGATTAGATCTAAGAACTGTATAATTGATGACATTTCAAAGCTAATAAGTATGTCTTCAGTTCACACTGTTATTAGAGAACGCTTATTGCTTACTTTTGAAATCATTTCTAAGTCAAAGTCACCCTTGAAAGTCTTAAATGGCCAGTGCCTCAGCCACAATCTATTGTAACCCAGACTGATAATTTCAGCAAATGAGTTTCAAATGCAAATGGGCCAACAAGACAGTTAGGCTAAAATTTATTTCTCAGACACTTATTATTGTCTACCCTAGAGCTGTTAAAATTGTTTAAACTAGAAAAATAGTGATGCCTTTGAAAATGAAAACTAAGTAATCAGGAATGGCCACCAAAATACCCTCAGGTGATCACTGGATTCTAAAAGCAAAATAATTATTAAAATTAGACTTTGTTTTAAGTCTTTTTCAGTGTTAAAATTCAGTACCTAGAATAAAGATTTGAATATTATATGTGAAAAACAGACTTGATATGCCCAAATTTTACTCTCACCTATTTTTCAACCTTGTGCTGAAATAAAAATAATAATCAAAAAAATCAGTTTTTCTGGACATTTTTTTGCATAGTGCAATCTTCAGCAATGTATTACTGAGCATCAGCTACATTTAAGGCAAGTACTAGATGCTCTCTGAATATGATGGGTAAGACAAAGATGACTAAGAGAAAGGAGAGAGAAAGATTCTTTAACAATTATAATACCAACTATGAACTGAAAGGTGCTAAAAGTACAAAATCAAAAGTGCCATTAGACCAAGGCTTTGAAGTCAATTGATCATGAAATAAGAAAAAATAAGGAAAATGTAGATATAAGGGTAAATATACTTAAATGAAAGACTTGAACTTAGTTCTAAGATTACAGATCTTTTCTGATTTTTGGAAGCGAATGTTTTTTGTTAAATTTTGTGAACATGTGGTGATATCAATGACAAGGTGGAGAATCCTATAATGGACTCAGATTCTCTTTTACAGGAAAAGAACATCCACATAATATATCTGAGACCCAGTGTTTTGAGAGTCAAAGAGAAAACAATTCACTTGTATGTATTGAATGTTTAAGGAAGTCTTTGTGAAGGAGAGAACTTTGTGTTAGGTCTGCCTTGAGTAAACAACTTAACTTAGTCATCTGATTTGTTCTCTATTGCACACAATTGATAACTGACATGTTGATACAACAGAGGTTGAAAATATTACTCTCATCACCTTAACATTGAAGCAATGCTGATATGTTTGCTACAGTCAAGAGATTTAACTCCTGTACATATTGTGTTAGTAAATTCTCTTTTGTTGAAAGAAACAGAAATCAAGTCAAGAAAATGTAAATACTAAATATAAGAATTTTGGGGGTGTTCTTTAACTCAAAGGTAGAAGAAATACCACCCAGACTTGACTTCAACCAAAAGAAAGAGAACTAGAGGGTATTGTCACTTCACAACTTCCAAATTCACGTTATAGTTCAAATTCTCAATAGAAACTAACTTGTGGTCTCTCAATGCTTAGTTGAGAGGAGGAAATGGAACCTTGCATTTATTCAAAGTAGTAATTATCTCTCAGATACTTTTTTAGAAGTAATGCTTACATCAATATTGTATTATTTAGTTGAATTATCAGTACTGTATTTATTATTTAATTCACCAAGCAATTCAATAAAGAATTAGTATAATTATTATCCTTACTTTAGAGATGAGGACACTAAGCACCAGTGAAGTTAAGATCTGTGCTCAAAGTGATACAACACTTGGGTAGAAGAGTTTGTATGGAAACCCATGGAATCGGACATTAGAACCAAAGCTCTATACCACATAGAGCCCTCATGCCTATGAATCAGAGGAAGATCCTCAATCAGGGAACTGGAGAGGCTCTGTAAAATACATCAAAGGTATTTAAATTGTAACCACTGAAAGATGCAGTCATCCCACTAGTATGGATTTTTATTTTTTTAAGACAAAAACAAATAAAAACTTAATTTTAAAATATTTAATAAGAGTATGAACTTCGGTCTACCATATTATTAAATGTGTTCTTATTTTGATGCAGTTACACAAAAATGCTCTACTTGACCAGAAAAATAATCACTCAAAATTGAAATAGGAGTAAGATAATTATCATGTTGAATTGCTAATTGCTGTTAGTGTCTGTTCAGTTCCATAGCCCATTTATTGATTGTTAAGTTTTTTGAGTTCTTTGTATATCCTGCCATAATTTCATTCTTTTTTCATTGAAATCACAGTATTTCATAACCTTTATTAATAAAAGCTTAGAAAAAGAATAACAACTCTTTGATTTCCATATTTTAATAAATACCTTTGTTTTGGATTCTGGAACATATCTTGACTATGTTTTGTTGCAAATTATTTATAAATATTAATTCATCTTAAATAACAAAAGATAGAAAATGCAGAATATCATTGTGATAAAAGAAGATATCCAGTATGAGTTGGAAAAATATATAATTATTTAAAAATATAAATTGGTGCAAACAGATGTTAATTATAAACTATTCAGATAGCTGAAAGTAAGCTGATGAAGTCTAGTTAGCCATAGGAAGATAGGCCCCAGTGTATTAAAGGAATATCCAAGGTAAAGCAGACAGATTATTTAATAAATAAACTGAAAGGTGAAAAGAAACAATTATTTTTCTTTATACTAATATAAAAGGGGACTATGTGTACACACACACACATATATATACATGTGTATATGTGTGTGTAAACATATATATATATGTGTGTATACACACATGAAAACATTCATTTAGAATAGCAATTTATATTGAAAAATATTTCTTAAAAAAGAGGAAGAACAAGAAAGTATTTCTAAGAAAGATAAAATCAAGGTAAGAAAAGAGCAAAGTCTTATATATATATTTATTAGCTGTGAAACAATATTTTTTATTTGTTCTAATTAGTTATACCTGACAATAGAATGCACTTTGATACATCATATATAGATGGAGTATAATTTCTCATTCTTCTGATTGTACATGATGTAGAATCCTACTGGTCATATAGTTATATATGTACATCTTTCATGGTCATAGTTATATATGTAATAATGTCTGATTCATTCTACTATCTTTCCTACCCCCCACATCCCCTCCCCTCCTTTTATTCTCCTTGACCTAATGTAAAGTAATTCATTCATCCCTAGCCCCACTCCATTGTGAATTAGCATCCCCATATCAGAGAAAACATTTGTTTTTTTGGGATTGGCTTATTTCACTTAGCATGATATTCTCCAGCTCCATCCATTTACCAGCAAATGCCATAATTTCATTCTTTTTAAAGGCTGAGTAATATTTCATCATATATATTTGTGTGTATGTGTATACATACACACACACATCACATTTTCTTTATCCATTCATCTGTTGAAGGGCAAATAAATTGGTTCCATAGTTTAGTTATTGTGAGTTGAGCTGCTATAAACACTGATGTGACTGTATCACTGTAATGTGCTGATTTTCAGTCCTTTGGCCATAAACTGAGGAGAGGAAGAACTAGGCCAAATTGTGGTTCCATTCCAAATTTTCTGAGGAATTCCATACCACTTTCCACAGTGGTTGCACCAATTTGAATTCCCACTAGCAATATATGAATGTACTTTTTTCTCCACATCCTTGCCAACATTTATCATTGTTTGTATTTTTGATCATTGCCATTCTGACTGGGAAGAGATGAAATCTTAGAGTAGTTTTGATTTGCATTTCTCTAATTGCTAAAGACATTGAACATTTTTTCATATATTTGTTGATTGATTGTATTTCTTCTGTGAAGTGTCTTTTCAGTTCCTTAGCCTATTTATTGATTGATTCATTCATTCCTTTCTCTCTCTCTCTCCCTCCCTCTCTCCCTCTCTCTCTCTTTCTCTTTCTTTCTTTCTTTCTTTGTTCTGTTGTTAAGTTTTTTGAGTTCTTTATATATCCTGGAGATTAATGCTGTATCTGAGATTCAGGTGGTAAAGATTTTCTCCCATTCTGCAGGCCCTCTTTTCACATTCTTGATTGTTTCCTTTGCTGAGAAGAAGCTTTTTAGTTTGAATCCATTACATTTATTGATTCTTGATTTTACTTCTTGTGCTTGTTAAGTCTTGTTAAGGAAGTCAGATCCTAGGCCAACATAGTCAAAATTTGGGCCTTCTTTTTTTTCTATTAGGTACAGAGTCTCTGTTCTATTGCCTAAATCTTTGATTCACTTTGAGTGGAGTTTTGTGCAGGGTGGTAGATAAGGGTTGAATTTCATTTTGTTACATGTGGATTTCCAATTTTCCCAGAACCATTTGTTTAATAGGCTATCTTTTCTGCAGTTCCACCAGCAATGTATGAGTGTACCTTTTCCCTCACATCCATGCCAACACTTATTGTTGCTTATATTCTTGATAACTGCCATTCTGACTGGAGTGAGATGAAATATATGTTTTGATTTACATTTCTCTAATTATTAGAGATATTGAACATTTTTAATATATTTGTTGATTGTATATCTTATTCTGAGAAATGTCTGTTTAGTTCAGTTCTTTAGCCCATTTCTTGATTAGATTATTTGTGTTTTGTTAAAGTTTTTGGCTTCTTTATATATCCTGGAGATTAGTGCTCTATCTGATGTGCATATGGTAAAGGTTTTCTCCCACTCTGTAGGCTCTCTCTTCACATTATTCATTCTTTCCTCTGCTGAGAAGAACCTTTTTAGTTTGAGCTCATCCCATTTATTGATTATTGATTTTATTTCTTGCACTTTAGGTGTCATGTTAAGGAAGTTGGGACCTTGGGTTACCAACATGATGAAGATTTGTGTCTATTTTTTCTTCTATTAGGTGCAGGGCCTCTGATCCAATTCCTAGGTTCTTGATCCACTTTGAATTGAGTGTTTTGGATGGTAAGAGATAGTGATTTAATTTCATTTTGCTACATATGGATTTCTAGGTTTCCAAGCTCCATTTGTTGAGAGGCTATCTTTTCTCCAATGTATGTTTTTGGCACCTTTGTTTAGTATGAGACAAATATATTTATGTGGGTTTGTTTCTGTATCTTCTATTCTGAACCATTGGTGGCAATACCATGCTGTTTTTGTTACTATAACTCTGTAGTATAGTTTAAATTCTGGTATTGTGGTGCCTGCTTCACTCTTCTTGCTAATGACTGTTTTGACTATTCTAGGTCTCTTATTTTTCCAAATGAATTTCATGATTACTTTTTATGTCTATGAAGAATGTTTTTAGGATTTTAATTTGAATTGCATTAAATTTGTATAATGTTTTTGATAGTATGGCCATTTGGACTATATTAATTCTTCCTATACAAGAACATGAGAGGTCTTTTCATATTCTAAGGTCTTCTTCAATTTCTTTCTTTAGTGTTCTGTAGTTTTTGTTGTAGAGGCCTTTCACCTCTTTTGTTAGATTAATTCACAAGTATTTTCTTTTGAGGCTATTGTGAATGGGGTAGTTTTACTAATTTTTCTTTCATAAGGTTCATCACTGATGTACAGAAATGCATTTGATTTATGTGTATTGATTTCACATCCTGATACTTTGCTGAATTTATTTATTAGTTCTAGAAGTTTTCTGGTGGAATTTTTTGGATCCTTTAAATATAGAATCATGTCATCAGGAAATAGTGATAGTTTGAGTTCTTTTCCTGTTCATATCCCTTTAATTTCTTTCATCTGTCTAATTGCTCTGGCTAGCATTTCAAGGACTATGTTGAGTTGAAGTGGTGAAAGAGGGCATCCTTGGATTATCTTAACCAGTATAGTGCACTTATTTATTTATTTATCAATTGAAAGTGCATACAAAGAGGTTTTCAATCCAGTGTAGGCTGGAAATAGAAACCAACAGTCCTAACCAGGTGTAGTGATGTGCACTTGTAATTCAAACAGTTTGGAAAGCTGAGGCAGAAGGATCACAACTTAAAAGCCAGCCTCAGAAATTTAGCAAGGCCCTAAGCAACTTAGTTAGAGCCTATCTCAAAATAAGATATAAGAAGGACTGGGGATGTGTCTCAGTGGTTGAGTGCCCCTGGATTCAATCCCTGGTACAAACAAATAAATAAACTAACAAACAACAACAACAACAAAATAACAGTTCTAGAGGTAGAGTCTTCTTTTCTAATGTTGCAGATTTAAAAATATTGACCTGGTCATCCTACAGGTATCTGAGATTAGATGTATCTCCATATCATCTCATTATCATTTTCCTCAAACCAGATTCACATCCTGCTTTCATTTACATGTTACCAAAACACAGATCTGAGCAGTGTTCTGCTTAAGCCTATTGAATGGATTTCCACAGCCTTTGGTCAATGTCCACACATTATTCTACCAGTGATTCTTTATATTCTTGCTTTCTCTCCACCTCCACCTTCATAGTACCACATTTACTTGTCTGTTATGCTGTTCGAGCAATGGTTTCCAAATATCTCGGGCATTTTGTTCTCTATTTACTTTGCTTGAAATACCATTCCCTAATCTGTCTCAAAGCTTAAGTCCAAATCCATTATAAAGATATTTCCAAATCATCCCAACAAATTAATAGTATCTTTGTGTTGCCAAAATATTCTGAACATACCTTTATGGTACTACCTAAACATTTTATTGCACCATACCATTTATGAGCCTGTCTTTCCCATAACACATCATCAGTTCCTAAAGGGATAATACTAATATCTATTTCCCCTTGGTGTTAGGCACAGCTGCACAATGTCTTTCATAAACTAGAAAAGATAAAGTAATGCCAGATTTCATTGGCTTGTGAAATTTTATTATTCTCCTGAAGTCAAGGCTCCATCAAAAAGAAAAAGCAGAACATTTACTCTCTAAAGTATATATTTTGACATAAATTTATATTTGTAAAAATACCATTCACTTCCTTTGAAAATTATAATTCGCTCATTTATTTGCCCTTTATATGTTAACAAATTCATCATTTTGAATAATGACAATGTCTTTCCTTCATCTTTTCTCATTTTACCACACTGGATAAAAGTTTTAATACCAATCATATAGTTAAAAATTATGTGCTTGGATCATTCCTGACTTTAATGAGGAATACACTTTTAATATCTCTCCATTACTAATGATAACCTACATACAGTTTTCATAGATGATATTTTAAGGTAGTTCATATTTATTATTAGTTTGATGGCAGTTGTTAACATTAATATTGGTTGAATCAAATAAATATTTTTCATGTTTTGACATGATATGTTTCCCTTTCTTCAATTTCTACACATTTATAAATTTTTTAAAAATGTAAACCATCATTGCACTATTGGAAACATCTGATGTTGCTGTGATATACTTTTAAAAAGGAATGACTAGATTTGATTGGCTAATATTAGTAAACAGTTTTGCATTGATGGTCAGAAAGAGGTTGTCCTGTAATTTTCCTTTGTTCTTACTTTTGGTCTTTCTTATTCCTTACTACTTTAATTTTCTATTTTATCATGCATTTACATATGCAATAAATTAAGTCATATATTTGCCTAATTCTCCTCCTTACCCTATCTTTCCAGGTATTAATCTTCCCCTCCTATCCAAAAGGATAGTCATTATTCAAAATGTTCTCCTATATGTGTGCATGTGTGTGTGTGTGTATGTATATATATATATATATATATATATATATATATATATATATATATATGAAAATGACCTACTTCTTCCATCCATACCCTACCTACCTACAGTTACCATCCAGTTAATACATATTAGTAGATTAATCCATTCATTAGGTTAAAGTTCTCCTAAGCTAATCATTTGACCTCTGAACAATCTTGTATTATCTCACATATGAACTTTTTTGGGACACTTCATATCTAAATATGAATAATAGGCAGCAATTAATATCATTTTACATATGTCTTATGTGCTAATGTGATAATTATTTAATTTCAATTATATAGTTTTCCAGGAAATAGATTCCTGGAAATATGCAAGTGTATATTTTGTTCTTTTCAAGTTAACATTTAATAATATATATCACACATGTGGATGTATATAAATCATATGTATACACCATATAGTATAAGATTTAGAACACTAGCAGTATCCTAATATTGAACTTTTCATAGAATGATGAAGTATATACTTCCTGTCTTATTTTGCTTAATATATTTGTTAAATTAATCCTTCTTATATATAAAAATATTTGCATCATTCTCATATTTCCATATGTTGAGGACTAATGGAATTTAGCAATTTTTCATTTGTTGGCCATTTGGATATTACCTTTTATAAATTGTCTATTCAACCTTTCTGTTGGGTTGACTTCCTCTTATTGGTTTATAATAGTTCCTTATATGTTTTGGATACATGATACAGACACACATATACATACATATGTATATTACATATACTTCTCCATTTACTTAGAAAGACTAATTTATCTCAGTGTTGTATAATGTAATGTTGTAATGTTGTATGATGTTCCACTATATGAACAGGTCACATTTTATCCAATGCACAATTAAACATTTGGATTGTTTCTATCTTGGAGATTATTAAGGTTTAGATATTAGGTGTCCTCCAAAAGTTCATGTGTGAGACAATGCAAGGAAATTTAGAAGTGAAATCAATGGGTTATGAGAACCTTAACCCAATCAGTGAATTAATCCCCTGACAGGGATTAAGTGAGTAGTAATTACAGGCTGGTAGAGTGTGTCTGGAGGAGGTGGGCCATTGGGAGCTGCTTCTAGGTGTATATTTTGTGAGCTGAGCTTAGTCTCTTTCCCTCTCTCTCTCTACTTACTTCTGTAATGTCTTGAGCTACTTCCCTCCACCTGACTCTTCCTCCAGGATGTTCAGTATCACCTTGATCCCCAAGGAATGGAGCCAGCTGTCTATGGAATGCAAACTCTAAAAAATAAAATTTTCCTCCTTAAAATTTTCTTGTCAGGTCTTTTGGTCATAGCAATGCAAAAGCTGACTAAACAGAGATATTACTAATAGTTTTGTTATGTATATTGTTGTACATATCTTTTGGTATGTGTATTATGGGTTTCATAATACATAGAAAGAACAATGGGTCAAAGAGCATGCTCATATTCCAATGATAATATATGAGGGCTCCCTTTGTGCTGTATTCTTACCAGCTCTTTATATTTTATATTGTCTTTTTAATATTTTAGTTTTATTTGACATATGTATAGTGGTATCTCATTGTGGTTTGACTTTAATATGTTGGAGACTAATGGAATTTAGCAATTTTTATTTGTTGGCCATTTGGACATTATCTTTTATAAATTGCCTATTCAATTTTCCTGTTGGGTTGACTTCCTCTTATTGGTTTATAATAGTTCCTTATATGTTTTGGATACATGATACAGACATACACACACATATCCATACATATATATATTATATATACTTCTCCCTCTTCTTGCTTTAGCTTTTCGCTCTATAATGGTGTCTTTCTATTAATAGATATCTTAAATTTAATGTATTTCATCCACCAATCTTCTATTTTATAGTTTATGTTTTTATGTCTAGTATAAAGTCTTTGCCAACTCTAGGCTTATAAAGGTAGTCTAACATATTTTCTTCAGGAAGTTTATTGCTTTATTTAATCACATTTGGATTTACAGTCGTTCTGGAATTGATTTTTGCATATGGTGTGAGGAACGTGTCAAGATTAAAATATTTTTATATGAATATCCAATTGACTCAGCATCAATTATTGAAAAGACTGTTCTTTCCACACTGTATTACAGAGTCATCTTTGATATAAATCAAGTGACTGTCAGTTTCAGATTTTCTATTTTTTCTTTGACTTATTAGTCTGTCTTTACACCTATACCACATGGTCTTAATTAATGTGGCTTTATATAAAGTTTTGATATCTGGTAATAAAATTCCTCCAACTCTATTTTTATTTTACAGATTTATCTTGTTTATTCTTGGTCCATTCTTTCTCATATATATTTTAGAGCAAGCTTTGGCATTCACATATATATATTGGGATTTTCTTTAACTTACAGATCAATTTGGAAATAATTGCCATCTTTATTCTTCTGAATACTGTAATTCATAAAGTTCTTTTTACTTAGACTGATTTATCTCAATGTTTTATAATTTTCTTGTATCTATGTCTTATACAACTTAGTGTATGATAGTTCTTGTTAATGTAAATGTTAATCTTGTTAACGTATCATTTTAAGAAAAAATATTTTGTAATTGTATCTGTTATTACAGAGAAAGATATATTTACTTGTATACTGACTTCGTTTCTAGAGACCTTATTAAATTCACTTTTTAAATTGTTTTTTTATTAGTTTATTTAATTGCATTTCAAGTCATAGCACATATATAGAGCTCAGTTTTTCCATTTCTCTGGTTGCAAACCAGATAAAGTTACACTAATTGTGTTTTCATACATGCACCAAGGGTAGTGATGACGATCTCAATCAACCATCTTTATTATACCCATTCCCTTTCCTATCCCCCGCCTCCTCCATGTCACGTCCAGTGTTCCTCTATTTCTCTTATGTTTCCCATTCCCACCTCCCTTATTCATCAGCATCCACTAATCAGAGAGACCATTTGGCATTTGGTTTTTTGGGATTGGCTTACTTCACTTAGCATAATGCTTTCCAATTCCATCCATTTGCCTGCAAATGCCATAGTTTTATTCTCTTTTATTGCTGAATAATATTCCATTGTGTATATGTACCACAGTTTCTTTATCCATTCATCTATTGAAGGACATCTGGGTTACTTCCACAGTTTTGCAATTGTGAATTGTGCTGCTATAAACATTGAAGTGGCTGCTTTACTGTAGTGTGCTGTTTTTAAGTCTGTAGGGTATAGGCCAAGGAGTGGGATAGCTGGGTCAAACGGTGGCTCCATTCCAAGTTTTTTAAGCAGTCTCCATACTGCTTTCCAGATTGGTTGCACCAACTTGCAATCCCACCAGCAATGTTTAAGTGTACCTTTTTCTCCACATCCTCGCCAGCACTTATTGTTGCTGGTATTTTGGATAGCTGCCATTCTGACTGGGGTGAGATGAAATCTGAGGGTAGTTTTGATTTGCATTTTTTTGTGTTTTTTCTATATACACAATGACATGTATGAATGATCATTATTTTAAAATTTTTTCCCCAAACCATATGCATTTTCCTTTTCTCTTTTGTTTTTTTTCACTTTCTTCCTTGCAAGCTGCAATAAAAAGGGCCTTTCACAATGTTGTACAACGTTGAGTAGAGGTGGTGATAGTAGACATAATTGTCTTGTTTTTTTTGTTTTTTTTTTTTTTGTACTGGGGATTGAACTCAGGGGTGCTCGACCACTGAGCCACATCTCCAGCCCTATTTTGTGTTTTATGTAGAGACAGGGTCTCACTGAGTTGCTTAGCGCCTCGCCATTGCTGAGGCTGGCTTTGAACTCGCGATTCTCCTGTCTCAGCCTCCCTAAGTGCTGGGATTACAGGCTTGAGCCACTGCGCCCGGCTATTGTCTTGTTTTTTAATTTCATGAAGAAAACTCAATATTTCACTGTTAAATAATATGTTTGTTATAAATATATTATTTCATGTTATTTTAATTGAGTTAAAGTTTACCTACAATGAACTGCTCAAGTATTAAGTGCTCATACTAATTTGTGTGTGTGTGTGTGTATAATTTTGTAACCATCCTGGATCAAAAAATAGCACATTCCTAGCATTCCAGATGTGTCACATGGGCCTCCTCTCGTATCTGCCAGCATCTCTGACTTAGTGACTGCACTCAATTGGCATTTGGTATTAAATGGATAAGGAGTCTTACAGATAAAATCTACTGATCATTTTCTGGAGTATAGAGCATGTTGGAGAAATGATAGTTAAATGTGCAAGGACAAAGGTAAATATTCAACCTTTTCTGCCTCAGAATTCATTATTGCCTTTTGCTCTATTGAAAAGTTCCTGTGCAAAATCTCATTATCTACTGCATCACCCTAAAATATCAATCTAATCATTCCTCTTCATGAAACCTAAAACACAGCTCTTTACTCAAAAGACATCAAATGACTGGAGGTGTAGCTCAGTGGTAGAGCGCTTGTCTAGTATGTGCAATGACCTGAGTTTGTTCCCCAGTACTGCCCACTGCCTAAAAAAGACATCAGTAAAAAGACAGTGAAAGTTGGGAGAGAAATAAATTAACCTAAAACTTACCTGTTGGAATTCTTATTTCAATTAAATTATAATAAATTACACACAAAAAATTGATCATACAAATTGTGTGTGTGTGTGCGTGCATTTAAAGTCATCAAAGTTATGGGCACAGACAATTCAAAATAAAATAATTAAAATATATGTTCACTCTTTAGAGTTGAACAAAGTTTATAACATCCTCTATTTCTGAATGAAATTGTCAATTGTGCAGGAACACTCAGAAAAGTAAGACCATTATGGACAGTGGAATATTAATGAGAAAGGAGAGATCAGCTAAGGCATTTACCATTGCAAATTGGCCAACAGGGCTGCTAAACAACTCTCTACGTTAGTAATTTGAGTGACTGAGCAGTGGAAAGTGAAGGCCCATAGGAAAATGAAGAAAAGTTGCTGTATATTTCTTTGATTAGGTTTCAAAGCCCTGCTGAAAGGCAGGGTCTGACCTCCTTGAGGAGTCTGAAATCCTGAACCCAAATGAACTAGACTCTTGATTAAAGATACAAGCCCCTAGCAGCCTAACAGAGGAACAAAGCAAGTTCTTTCTGGAAGAACTTACTATCACTGAATCTCTGCTTTTATATTATCCCTAATGTAGGCCACAACCAAAAACTAAAAGACATGCAAAGAAGCAGGACAATGTAAAAAGTAAGATTCAAAGTAAGCAGAACCAGAGATGACTCAAATGCAGGGCTTAGTAGACAAAAAAAAAAGTAAAACTAAATTTTATAAGTAGGTTATTTAGAGGAAAAGATGGATGAAATAGTGTCAAGATATATTGTAGCTGCAGAAAAAATTAACTAAAAAATGGAAATTCTAGAACTTAAAATCTGATTAGTTTAATAGTAGACTGGACAAAAGAAGAAATAGCACAGACTTTAAAAAACTCATTTAAAATTATCTAAACTGAAGCATGGGAAGGGAAAGGATTAATGATTTTTAAAATTGTGATCAGAACCCTGTAAGTGAATATCAAATGTTCTTATATAAGTATAATAATAAATAATCAAAAAAGAAACCATTTTCAAAAATACCATAAAATACTTAAACTTGTACATTGAAAATTATTGAAAGAATTTAAGGATATAAATAAATGGAGAATGGAAATCTAAATATTAAGATGTCACTTCTGAAGTTAATCTGTAGAATCCTAGTCATACCTTTCTAAATTCTAGCAGTTTTTATTTTTAATTTTAGTACTAGAAAAATGTGTTCTGTAATTTATGTGGAAATGCAGAGGGAGAAGAGCCAAGGTAACTCTTGAAAAAGGAGAATAAAGATAGAGGACTTACAATAAATATTTCAAGACTTAGAATAAAACTAACATGAATTAAGCCACGGAGATATTTAGAAAGAAAAAGTAAAATACATCAATGAAACCAAAGTGAGCCTAGAAATAAACACTTACAATATAATTACTTGATAACACTAAGGCACCAGTGTAGTTCAGTGGAGTAGGAGAATATTCTTCAATTTAAAACATAAATATTTTTGGAGGAATTGGATATTCAAATGGAAAAGAAAGGGTTAAAATTAGTTAACACTGATGTGTTAATCAGCTTTGCATCACTGTTACAAAACACATAAGATAATCAACTTATAAGAAGGAAAGGCTTGGGCTGGGATTGTGGCGCAGTGGTAGCGTGCTCACCTAGTATGCGTGAGGCACTGGGTTCGATCCTCAGCACCACATAAAAATAAAATAAAGATATTCTGTCCACCTGCAACTAAAAAAATAAATAAATACTTTTAAAAAAAAAAGAAGGAAAGGCTTACTTTAGGTCATGGTTTCAGAGGTTTCAGTTCATGGTCACTTTGCTCATTGCCTTTGGGTCTGTGACAAGGCATCATAGAGTGCACAGTGGAAGAGGCCTGCTCACTTCATGCCAGCCAAGAAACCAAAAGAAAGAGAGCACAAGGATGGGGTACCCATATGCCCTCCAAGGGGCATGTCCCACCCCTAGTAACCTGACTTTCTCCCTCCTTCTAGGTACCACTTCTCAAAGGTTCTACTCCTTCCCAATAGCACAGCAGGCTAGGGACCAAGCATTCAACACAATTGCCTTAGGGAGACATGCAAGATCCAAACCATAGCAATTGATCACCTACTTTTTCCCTTACACTAAAATTATTTCAAAATAGAACATAAACATAAATGTCAAAGTAAAAGCCTCAAAACTTTTAGAAGGAAACAGAAATCTCCAGGTATAGCAAATGTTTTTTAATTAGGACAAAAAAGGCACTAAGTATAAACAAGTTGAAAAATGAAGCTTAAAATTAATCATTACACTAAAAAATAAGGAAACAAAGAGGCAAGCCACAGGCTCAGAAAATATATTCAATAGCCATATCTCTGACAAAGGATTTATGTCAAAACATATAAAGAAACTCTACAAATCAACAATAGAATGACAACTTTTTCTAAATGAGCAAAAGATTTGAACAAACACTTTAGAAAATGAGATGTCCTTTGTGGCCAATAAGCATATGAAAATGTTCTCAATTGCCATGACTTAGACAGCTTACATCTGTAAAGAATTTTTTACATAAAATAGCAATAAAACATTATGCTGTAATTTGGATCTTGAATGTTTTCCAAAGGTTATGTGTTGAAAGACTTGATCCTCAGCCTGTGGCTCTGTTGGGAGACAAATGGTGGAACCTGTAGAAAGTAGGGCCTGGTGGGAGGAAGTTTGGTCACTGAGAAGATTGGGAACGAAGTCCTTTCTGCCTTCCTTTTTGCTTCTTGACTGATTATGAGGTGAACAGCTTGAGAAATAGTGCCATTTGGGTCTTCATGTTGGTATCTGTTGTTAGCAGGTTTTGCATCAGCAAAATTTTTTTTTTTAAATCAGTAATAGGTTTTTGTGCTTTGGTGAGGGGAAGTCTAGGTGGACCTGTGTATAGCCTCTACACCTCTACAATAAAGTCATTAGGGCATCATTGTACATGAATGCATTGACCAAACACCAGAGTGAGTGAGAAAGAGGCTGAGTGACATCAGGAAAAAGATATTTATCTAGTTATTAAGACTATCCCGGGTTATGAATGCCCTCTGATGGACATTTAGTGGAACATGAATATCTTTATACTCTGTGCCAAGATAGTCAACAATATATTTTATTCTTATACTTCATCGTCACCAGTTTCTCAATTTTTAAGTCCCTAACTAACCAGCCAGTATATAGCAAAGCTTTATGAATTGGTGTTCATCTTTACCGCAGGTGTCTGTCTCTTTCATTGTAGTATGAGCAAACAACCTACTGGGAAGATACTTCTTCCCTTTGTCTTTCTCTTTTCTCCATTTCCAGATTATAGCAGAACACTGCACAGATCACTCCTCATCCAGGTCTGCTTTGTTTCCTGTTCCATTAACTGGTCTTAGGATACTTTCCATGAGGCTATCAGTGGAGTGAATGAGACAGTGAAGCAGTAAGAGTAGACACTGAAATCTGAACCATGTTGTGCAGTTTACTCATGTGTAATGAATCTACTTGTGCTGGGTTGCATGCTACTTCCACCATACAAAGCAACAGCTGCCAAAAATGTTCTGATTTTATTATTTTTGTAAATTATATAACACTAAGCACCTAATAGGCAGTATAGACTGCATATATACTTGATGTCCCATGGTTACACATTTACACAGTTCAGCAGTAAAGCAGGAGCTGATTTTCAAATGGAGTATAACTGCCAAAGAGAGGAAGGAATGAGAATGTGGCCTGACTCCAAAGTCCTCAAGGTGTGAACTATGGTTCTCCTGCAGGGATATGCTGAGGATTTCATTGAGAATCTCTACCACAGATCTTTCTGAAACAGTTACAGCTATGCAGCTTCCTTTAAGTTAACCCAGGAAACATATTGAAATAGCAAGTCTGATTAAGTAATAATTACCCACTAGTCTAGAGTATCACCATCATTGTATTTCTTTTTTCATTGATGGGCAGAAAATAATCAGGCAATTGGATTTTTACTTTATAGAAAATATTCTGCTATGTTATAGGTGAATGTGTCCAGAAACTTCACCAGTGTGGTAGAGCTCTGAATTTTTATGGGTATTTTTCTCTTATTCTTGAGCATACATATGTTATTTCCTACTCATGAGGTACAATGAGGAAAATTTCATCAACATAATGAATCAGTACATTTCATGGGCTATTAAGAAGACCAAGCCCCTTTTGGTGTATATGATATGGACAGAGAACAAGAAAGGTGATCTAATCTAAGGACAAGATCATAATAATATATTTTTCCTAATATATGAGATGAAGTCCTTCTAATTATCTTTATTGATAACCATAAATGAAAAAAAAGTTAAGTAAATATTTGTAAACTGGATTCCACTGGCTGTGAACATGTTTTATTTTGTTGTAATCCTTATTTTTTGGTACTGGGAATTGAACCCAGGGCATTTTATTGATGAGTTACATTACTAGTCTTTTATTTTTTAATTTTGAGATAGAGTGTCACTAAGCTGCTAGAGATGACTTCAAACTTGCAATCCTCCTGCTTCAGTCTTCTGAGTTACTTGGATTACAGGCATGGGCTGTATTGTTTTTGCCCTAGAAAAATAACCAATTCTCTTAAAAAGAGAATTGTAATTAATGTCACTACCTGATTGTTTGTGCTGATGCATACCAGAAGACATCTGGCTTTCGCACCATTTATTTAAAAGGGAATGAATTTCTCTCATTCTACCTGTCAAGGGACCATATTTCTGAGAGGCTTTTAGTGAGAAAAACATTCAGTTGCTTACCTGAACCATGGAACAGGGACTGAGATCCTCAAACTAGAGGCATTAGTATCACTTGAAAACTGTCATGCTAATTTATAGGCTCCTTAGGTGATGCTGTGTAGCAATCTGCATTTTATGGAGTCATTCATATGATTTTGGTGTGTGGTAAGGTTTGAAAACCACTTTTCAATTTACTTTTTATACTCCCAATGAGTCTTAATTCTTGGACAGGTTGAATAACAACAGGTTGTGTCTGAGCTTTGACTGAACTGATTGTGAGATGGAGTCAGCAGTTTATCAGTAAAACACCATAAATACCCTCTTTGACTTGCGAAGCTTCTTAATGTTTTAAGAACTAGAGATTAGCATTAGTTATTCTGAGTACCTAATTAGTCTACCATGTCAGTATGTTTCCATTTATGTAGTGCAAAACACCATGGAAAATGGTCACAAGTATCTCTGAGGAAGGTTTGACCTATGATACAGTCAACTGTGCTTATCGTGTTGCTGGGTCTCCTCTGTCAAGGAATTGTAGGTCCATAAATTACTGAGGTTCAAAAATTATGTGAGAGATCACAATTATCTCCTTGAGCAATCCAGGACTGGTACCACTTTCCTCTATGTAAAAAGTAGTACTTTAATGAACTTTCCATCAATTTCATTTCCAGGAGGCTCATGATCAATGAAAGATCACCACAGATTCCTGTGTATCAAAGTATTCTCACTGCAACTTGTGAATTTTTGTGGCAACCATGCTTAATGTGATTGCTGATTTTTAAAGTAGTACTATTTTAGCTTTCTTTCATAGATCTTCTTATTCTCATTAAAGACAGTAAAAGCCAATTTTAGTATGGCATGCACCACCATTGTCCTGGACTGCCACAAGTCACCTACCACAGAATTTATCATGGAAACTGGTGCTCTCTTTCCAGTGAATTTCTTAATGCCTTGGTGATGACAGTAGCCTCTGAACCTTCCATGAGGCCAAGTTAGTGGGTGACTGAGTAGATCCAAAGTATTTCCACCCAAACATCCCAGCTCCTTGAGCTTTGGTCCTCTTCCCCAAAAGCACATCTCATTCACTGTCAAGTTCAGGCTTAATTTGGTCAACATAGATGTCTATTACCACAAGTCTTAAAGTTCAAGGTAACACATTTAATCATGAGTCTTAGTCCACTGTGTTTCTGTCAATAATTTTGTATATGAAAAATGCTCTAGTTTTAATAAAGGTATTTAATCAAGTCATTTTTCTCCCATTTTCGGTCTAATAACCCTGTAATCCACTCATGAATACTCCTCAGACTCCTACCAAGACAAATTCAGTGAATGTTTTCATTTCCTGGACCACATTTATACTTCAAGTTGTGATCAATCTCTTCTTATGAGCCTAAGGAAATAGTGGTAGTGGCAGGTCCTGAAGACATCAGCATCCTCTGTGAGGGAAAGTATGCAGGGAGAAGTCTAGACCCCTCAAAGAGGGGGAAAACATGTACCATTACTGCCAAAAGAGGTCCAGGGCTATTTGAAACACAGAAAAAAACAGAATTGTTAAGTGTCTATTCAATTGCTCTCCCCATATCTCATATTTTCACTCTTCTCAGACCAAAGTCTTTATTTGAGTATCAGATACCTGCAATGCTTTCAATCAAGCTTTGGACCTATATCTCAATCATAATTGTCCTGAGCTACTAGCTATCATATAAGTATTCTAATTTTTGCCCATAATCTGAGTTGACATGCAAGGCCTTTATTTTTTCTTTTTGTGTGTGTGTGCGCATGCGTGCACATGCATCAAGAGCACATGCTTTCCTGCATTATAATCATTTTTGTCTTTGTAGAAACAAAGGACCATAGGTGATCTCCCAATGACTTGCTCTTCATTTGCATTTCATAGCATGCTACCATTGTTAATCTGGATAACTGTGAATCTACTTCAGGCCAGTAATTACCAGGATAAGAAAGTAATCTGTGCTCTTTAAACATTTGAGCAATGTGCTATGAGAGTCCCATTTCCTGGAGTCACTCTGATACAAATTGTTTTAGTACTCAGAGTTTAAACAGGAAAGAGTGGCTTACTTAGAGTGATTGATTTTAGTTTAATTAAAGGTTTTAAATGAATGGATTGAGGGAAACCAAGTCAAACAATTATCACTCTTATGCTTAAAGGAGAATACAAAGGTAGATGGAGAGAGTAGTTCCTGCAACCCAGAGGCAGACTCTATAGCTGAAAGACAGAACCACTTGATAGAAGCTGTGGTCTTCATTCAGTGGATTTAATCAATCCACAGCCATCATCAGGGAGGCAGTTGGCTGAATAATCCTTTATTGCTTTCTGATCTCCTGCCAGTGCTTCTCATTTGCTGATTTCTACCCAACTCCAGAGTTCAAGGGAACCCACTGATACAGTTCATAGATTCACTCCTCCAGAATTGGTGGAGAAGACTTGAGAATAGGATTAGAGGAAAAAAATAGAAAACACACAGCACATATTCTCATTTATTTAAATTTTCTTTATAACCTTTAAATAAAATGTTATCCTACAAAATGTTCTTAAATGTGCTAGGGTGAATTCCTAGCTTTTTTTGGCAGGGGTGCAGTTGGCCTTTCAAATGGTATTTCTTTTTATTACATTTCTAACTATTTATTTATTGTTGGTATAAAGAATTTGAATGGACATCAGTATTTTGATTTCCTATCAGAAAAACTAAGCTCTTTTTATCTGTAAATTCTGTTGCATTGTCTATTAAGATAACTTTTCATCTGTAATAATTTTCTTTTCCAACTGTAAATGCACTTTTTATCACTGGACAAACTACCTGAAGTTTACTTATAAGAAAGAAAACTTTATTTTGGCTCATGACTTTAGAGGGTTCAGTCCATGGTTACTTGACCTCATTGGCTTTGGATCTGTGGCAAGGCAATGTACCATGGTGGGGAATACATGGTAGAACAAGCTTCTCAACTCCTGGTGGCCAGGAAGCAAAAAGGAAGAGGAAGGTCCAGGTCCCAATATCCCTTTCATAAGTATGCTACCATATGACCAGAAGATTTCCAACTAGACCCCACCTCTTAAAAGTTACACCATCTCCCAATAGTGCCATGGCCAGGGAACCAAGCCTTTAACATATGGGGCTTTGCAAGTCATTTACTCAAACTATAGCAACAGTCTGTAAAGTTTTACCTGATCATATTGGACTAAGACTTCTTAATATACAATATTAAAATAAATGATGACATACAAGGATTCCTTGTTTTGTACCTGATTTAAATTAATTATTTTAATATTTTACTGTTTTATCTAAGAGTGCTCTAAGTTTTTATAAAAACACTTTATCAGGTGTATTAACTATAAAAACACTTTATCAAGTGTATTAACTATCTATTGCTTTAACAAGCACTTTAAAAATTAGTGAGTTAAAACAAGAATTAACATATATATCCCATATTACCTGTGCAAAATGAATCTGGAGCACCTTAGCTGTTTGATTCTGGCTTGGATCTCAAAGTTGAAGTCAAAATATCAGCAAAAGTTGTAGTCATATGAAATTTTGAGCAGAGCTAGAGTTTTGGCTTCCAAAATGGCCTGCTTACATGACTGGCAAGTTGATGCTGGTTTTGGATAGAGGCTTCAGGTCTGCTCCCCTCAAAGGGCACAGGCACCACAAGACAGAAACCAAAATCTTTGTATAACAGCCCTGGAAGTTACACACTGTTATATCCACTATATCTTATTGAGTACACAGATCAGTCCAGTGTAACACTAAGGGAATTAAATAAAAACTTATAGGAGGTCTCTGTTTTCAACTGAGTTCCTGCACTGAACCCTAACAGACCAATCAAGAATGGAGTCAGTCACTCTTGCTAGATGCCATGTAATCATACTGAGCTTAGATTCAAATGAACAGGCCCATTTTCCAAAAATAGGAGATTCCTGGCAACCAATGAAAAGGTGCCCTGTCAACTTGTGCTGGTATAGTAAGAAAGTTCTCTTGACTATAACATTTAAGCAATCAATCCACTTTTTGTTCCTTATTTCTTCTTTCTGCATCCTTTCCAAGGAAGTAGCTTGAGGCTATTCTTCAGCAAAATAATGCAATAATGCAAGAAAAGGGAAGTCATGGGATGTACAAAACAATAGATCAATGTAGTTAATCAACAATGAGAAGTCCTGGAATGCGATCTCTAAAAAAATCCTAGTAGAGCAAGTACAACCAGTTTGAACTGAAGAAAGAGACTCAAAGACTCCGGGCATTTGGTAACTGGGGGAGAAAAAGAGGTCTTTATGGCAGATAACTTTCATCTGTGAGATTAAAGAAATTAAGCTATAACTAAGATAGATAATAGTGTAAGGGCAGGAGAGCAAATAGACATTCTAAGGGGTAGAGAATTAGGTGAGAAAGAATCTTCCAAATATGAAGTGAAACAAAAGGCACATAATTTTAAGCAGTCGATGAAAGAAAGCAATGATTGGATTGGATGCCTAGTGCAGAAAATATATTCTAGTATTCTGCTTGGCCAATTGGAGTATAATATTTGGTCATTAGTAATAACTGGGATATAAATGAGGGAAGTGGAGAGAAAAGCATTACTAATTTTATTAAAAAAGGTGTCAAAGAAGTTGAATATAAAGGTTTGAATATATTTTAAAATTTAAAATATGATAGAATATCTAAACATAAATATGAAAAATTAGGAAGAAGAGAATTTATCTGTGAGCTCAGTACTCTTTCTTATTGAGATCTGAGTTTTGAGAAGAAACTCGATTCTCTGCTTCCCCGATTTCTTCCTGAGTTAATGTGCCACAAGTTTGAAGAGTAAAATCCATGGACAACAATGGAAAAAAAGTAAACTACAACAGTGGTCCACTTTATGCTTTGAATATAGCCCTTGCTGCTCTGCCACTGAAACTTATTATTATTATTATTATTATTATTATTATTATATATTATTATATTATTATTATTATTATTATTTAGTACTTGAACTATTATTTAGTATTTGAACTCAGGGGCACTCGACCACTGAGCCACATCCCAGCCCTATTTTGTGTTTTATGTAGAGACAGAGTCTCACTGAGTTACTTAGCACCTCGCCTTTGCTGAGGTTGGCTTTGAACTTGTGATTCTCCTGTCTCAGCCTCCCTAAGTGCTGGGATGCAACTTATTTTTAAAACAGACATGTTTCTTTCTTTTCCTCTCTTCCTCTTCCTCCCTAATTTTAGGAAAACAGTATTACCTTTCTTCCCATCCTAGGCAGAATTATCTGTCCTTAAGCACACACCCACCACAGGAAATAATTCAGACTTCTGTGATGGCACCAGAAGATCTCAAAATGACTCCAAATTAACAAGTGAATTACAACTCCAGACAGAGAACACATTAAATGTAGCCACTGAATCATCTTTTTAAAAACTCCCTGTTCCTCCTGATGGGCAGAATCACAGCCTATGGGACAGGAGTCCCCAGTGTTTCTCCTTTGCTAGGAAAGCCATAAGACTTCCTTTTCCTCTTTCTCAAAACCACATCCTCATTATGAATTGGGATGGGGACAAGCAACGAGATTTCGGTACCAAAGGAGTAGGATTTATATAAGTGAGAAGAGATAGAACTCACACAATGTGGGAGAGGACCTGATCACAGGAAAATGTTTTGGTTTTTTGGGGTATGAGCATTAATCAAAATCTATGTTCAACAGGCATTAAAAAAAAACAACCAAAGTCATTAACTGTGTCCTTTAGCCTTTAAGTTTTAATCTTTCCTGTAACTCTCATCCAGATTGACCCCAACAAAGGAATTGGCTGGAATGTACCAATGGGTAAACCTCATCGTCTTTACGCTTGAAAAAGGAAAGGCCTTTATGGGGCCCATTACCCTGATTGTGTTGTACCCAAATGTGATCAGAAACTCATTCAGATCATTCACATAAAGCCAAAGAAGCCTTTATTGGCGCTGGCCAAAGGATGCCACTCAGGCCACCCAAAGTGGTGTGCTAAGGATGACATGCCGGAGAGGTTTTTCAATATAAAGGGGAAAACCACAAATAGCTGGGATGCTAGTGGGGTGTTCAGTTACATTCAGTTACAATATTCCAGCCAATGCAAGCAAGCCATGGTACAGAAGCAAAAATTTTGTGGTTAGCTGGGCTCAATTTAGGCAGCCCATATCCCGTTTTTCTTCTAGCTTGGGGTGGGGGGAATGACAGGGGCTTTTCACTTTCTTCTCCATCTCTGAGAACCGGCACTTGATACAATCAGCACCAGTTCTCAGAAATAGTGCACAGAAAGCCTGAGATGGCTGCAGGGGACAAAATGGACTCCTTGTTGCTTAGTTATTACAATTGCCTGATCATTAGGTATTCTTATTCAATATGATGGAATAATTGCATAGTTTCTAAAATTAATAAACCAATAAATACAGATAGAAATATATTTTCTGGAATTATGGAGCTACACATTTATTATGTAAAACTGGTGAAATTACTCAAAAAATTCCATGTGGTTGTGGTCAGTGACTTGCCCTCACACTGAAGACGCACACAACCAACTCTCTTACCTATAAATAAAACTGTGGATCACTTTGAAATGCCACTAAATTTACTCATAATTTCTTTCAAAAATACATATGCTTATCAGAAATCTTTCTTCAAAGCCAGACTTGAATGAGAGTACAGGGTATTGGTTGTGGAGGAATCCACAAGGTCAGGCTGAACTGAAGGAAAAGAAGTTTATTGGCAGTTCCAACACAGTGTACTTGATAGGCATCTGAGTGACATATACCAACACCAGAACCAACATTTACAAAAAAGTTTAAGAAAATCTCAAAATTTGGAAACTGAATCAATTATCAGTCTGCAGACAAGTAAAAATGCACTAAACATGTTCTAGGATGACTGCCTGAAGCCCAGAGGGTTTTCAATGGATTGTTTATGTTATGGTCATCACATGCTCTATTAGGTGGGCATGGAAGTAGAGCACAATTGGGACATGCTGACTTTATCTCTTGATCTATAAGCCCATAATTTGCTAATGGGTAGAATGGTAATAGAGTCTGAAGATAGATATCAACTCCTATGGAAAAGTGAGTCTTTTGTGGTAATGTAATCTATCAACTTTAGACAGAGCAGAGCTATAATAGCCCACAGTCAGGTGACTTAGAGATCATCTGCATGACATAGTACTTGATGGAAGCCACATTGAGACACATTAATGCAACTAAATTTATTTTTAGGATTTGATTTTTCTCTTATTTTTATGTTTTTTTATTAATAACAAGTCACTTTACAGAATCTGGCAGTACACTATACTGCCCTATTGCTCCTGAGACTTATATGAGTAAATATCTTGCTTAAAATAACCATGACAAGACATTCTTTGCTCTCTAGCCCCCAGGGAATAGTGTGCTTTAATTAACATATATATTATACAAATATCTGCTCATCTTAGTTTCCTGCATGAAAGGGATTGAAATTTGTTTCACCAAAGAAGCTAAATCAACACACACACAGGCTGGGTGCGGGTATATTAGCATTTCAGAGGCTCAAGTGCCATAACTGGTTTAACTAAACAAAACCATAATGTACATTTCAGAAAACTGCCAGGAATGAAAATCAATTCTGCATTTCAACTGAATTCAAATAAGTCCAGTATCATGTATCTGCACTCTGCATATCCCTCCAAGTTTTTCTAATAATTATTTGCAATGAAAGTCTTCCTTAAAATTGTTTAGAGAGAGGCATACACTTGCCATTTTTCTTAAATGGAAAGGTCTATTTAGGAGATGTAAGGAAATGATTTATGTCCTCAAAAGTGACTAATGTTGCCTTTCTATATTTTCAATTTCTATATAGATGCAATTACTATAATTTTAAGATTTAAGCATTAATTTACTCATTGTCGTTGGAAAATGGATCAAGCTAAGTTAGTAGTGGTATATAAAGTCTTTTGTCAGATCAATCAACAGTAGTGATTAACATACCCAATATCCAGTTATATGAACCTTTAGTTTTTCTACACATATTTGGAATAGATTATTTTTAAGGGAAATCTGAGAAGTTAAGGAATTAGGATTAAATTCAGTCTTAAAAACATCTTTTATCTTTTCTGAATCTTATAATGAGGCAAGATACTGGCATGTTGTTATGATAATTGAAAGATGTAATGCTGACAGATTTAAGATCTTATACATAAAGTCATTCTCCATTGAAATAATAGAATCAATTAAATATGGTTTTTGAATAAAAAATAAATTCATAGGTCCTGAATTTTTTCTTGAAACCTGTTTTAGCATAAAACATTGTTATTCCTGATTTAAAATATAAAATATGATAAGTTCCTCTCAATTAAAAAATTAAGGGGAAGTTATTCCACATCAAGCAATGGAGACCATTAAGGCCTCAAAATCACACAACTCCACATAGCAACAACTGAGAATGGCAACCCCTGTTGTGTAGTATGAAATACGAATGGATCTGAGGCACTGGGCAAAGTCCTAGGGCCTGCATGAGGACCATTTATGTTTTTGATTTTTCCTATCCTTTGTGTCAAATATGCAAAAGAGGAGGACTTGACATTCTTCACTAGTTTTCTAATGTGTCACAGTCTTCCTCTTTTCTTCCATGCCCCCTCACTATCTACCTCATCCTCCTATTCTACTTCCAATACTTTAAGCTGCTTAAGTATCTTCTTTACCTTTTTGGTGATTAGACTCATTGTCAGGTTTCCTGTCCAAGGGAAGATAGAGCCATCAAGACGAATTACACTCTCATGCTGTTAAGATGAAGGAATGATAATAAAAACTCCCATAAAATGAAGATAATAATTTGTTTCTTGCCTAATATATAGAGTAACTCTTAAGTAGTCTCAGATCTTCTCTTATTCATCTTAATTTCCCTGGAGATATGTATATGTGCATGTACACACATATATATGCATGTACAGATACATATATGTAATCTCAGGAATTTTAGTTATGAATAACTATTTTTGCAATGGTGGAGCTACATCCTCAGCCCTAAAATTTTCATAAATGTTTTTTATGGCAATGACTTGGGGTCCATTCAACATATGGAATAATAACCAGAAGCTGAAGTTTATATTATTTATATTCATTCCTTCAATTTCTCTGGAGCTTTTTGCCATTTCCCATCTATTGTTTTACCTGAATGCTCCCTTGCTACTTTCTTGTTATAATATATGGTCATATTAAAAAAGTGTTAAGTAAGAAGTGTTTGTATAAAGAATAGAAGGAGAACATGGGGATAAAAAGGGCATGTTCTTCCACTTTAAAAAATCTTCCAAAAATAGTATCTGTACAGAATATATTTGCTGGGGTTGAGTGTTCACATACACAAAAATCCCTTTGATTGTTCCCTTTGTGCTTTTAAATATGTAGCAAATCAATAGGGTTTGATACAGAAATATTTGGAGATTTGAGAAATAAATGGAAGCTGTATTTTTAGGAACCAAAACAACAACAAAAAATGAGTCTCAAGCAGTTTTTCATTCCTGAAATGAGAAGCAAGCTCATAGAAAATCAACATGGGTATTGAAAACCCTCATATACTTATGGTCATTCTGAAACACAGCTCTGATTCAATATGTATCAAAGGTCTCTTTGGGATTACATCCACCAGATTTTAAATTTATGAGGATAATAGAGCAAAATGAAGCATCTGATAGACATGGTGTGAACTACTTGTTTAAGGTAGTTCATATTTCAACATTAGATCTCATTTCATTCCCTTCTATGATATCACACCTTTATGAAGCTGGATTTTTATTGATCACTGAGATAAAAGTGGGTAGTACATGGAAATCAATATGGAATAGGAAATGAAGGTGGCAGCAGCCAATATGATTCTAAATTTGAGAGGTTCCAGGACAAATCCCCTTTGACTTCTAGTAATTTGTTAACTGTGGTTATTTAAAAATCAAATTAAAATACTTTTATGAGTATTGCTATTCTTTTCAAAAGTCCACTGCATTCTTAAAGCAGATTATTAAGTTGTTTGGACCTAACTACTTCATAAACAGAATGATTATTGCTTTTGGCCTATCAAGTGCCATGAAACAATTATGGAGACATTAAGGATCCTGGGAAATAAGGATGTTTGGAAAACTCTTTTTTTTTTTTGGTACTGGGGATTGAACTCAGGGGTACTCAACCACTGAGCCACATCTCCAGCCCTATTTTGTGTTTTATGTAGAAACAGGGTCTCACTGAGTTGCTTAGCACCTCGCCATTGCTGAGGCTGGCTTTGAACTCGCAATTCTCCTGTCTCAGCCTCCCTAAGTGCTGGGATTACAGGCTTGAGCCACTGTGCCCGGCTTGGAAAACTCTTAATCACATAATTTTGTTATTTGACACTATTTAAATCTATTGATTTTTCTTTGAAAACAATCAAGAAAGGCCAACTGACACTTTAGGAAGTTTATTTGGTGTGTGTACATATGCACGCATATGATATTTAACCCAAAATCTGTGGTTAAATATTCCCTAGTTCCCCACCTATCAGTGAACTGAGGCAGGGTTTTCTTAGGTATTTAAGTAGTGTGTACTGCTCCCCACAACTCCCATTTCTGTATTTCTGGAGTGATACTGAAGTTGTACAACGATAGACATGGGATAAAAATCTTTTAGTAGAGAAACACCTAGTGATTTGGTTCTGAGAAACCAGCTCATCTGGAGCTATAAATGAAGAAGCATTTCATGCTGCTTGATGGAGAAATTGGTACATCTTAGCTTTGTATTTCATTTTTGAGTCAACCCAAGAATGTGAAAATCACTCTCATCCTGGTCCTTACCTTGAGAAAAGTGAAAATTATCTTGGATCTTTGGGGCAGCATTGTCTACCCAATTATTGCTATCTTTCCCTTCACCATCATCAAAGTCTTCACTCCTTGGTGTATAGTTCAAATTCTCATTTCTTCTGAAGTTCTTTCTTAATTTCCCAGATGCTGTTAGTAACGTCTTTCTTTGTGCATCCATTTATATCACCATTACTGTTTCTATGGGTTTTCTTCCCAGCTTGTAAATTTAGTAGAAACAGGAAATTTCTTAGGAAACTTAGACAAATTGTTCTAATAACCCTTATAATCTTAGAACTAACCACACAATGGTCTTTCTTTAAAAATAATCATTAACAAATTGATTGTTGCCCACTGGAATATTTCTTAAATCTTATGAGAAATATAAGAAATGATAACAGTTCTCTAACATGACAGGGTAAATGCATGAAGTTGTGACTGACTATGAGGCTGATTGGCTTTGGCCACTCTCATATTGGAGAGGCATCCATATTTTAGCACACCTATAACCCACTTGTGGCGTACTGTGCACTCCAACATATTAATCAATAAGCTGAATTTTATTGTACTTTGGTTACTTTAACAACTTTATGTAAAATTTACAGAAGACACCCTATAACAAGTGTATAATACTTAACACTTGCAAAACTCCCACAAAATCTCTTTCCTAAAATCATTGAGCTTGCTGTTTAATGGTTATTGAAAAACTACAGAACTTGTCACTAAAACCATTTTACCCTGGGGCTTCTGCTCTCAGGGGAATCTTCTGAGGCAGAGACATTGAACATGGATCTTTTGAGATTCAGTTAGCATTAAAATTTCTTATTCGTGAAGTATCTGCTGAGATTTGTAGCACAGGCTAGGTACATAGATGAATGGGTCCGGTTAATCCAGGGTAAGAAGTGTAGAAATCATGAGACCACATCACATCATGTCACTCTGCCAAACACTCCAGCAGCTGTCCGTTACATTTCAAATACAAATTCCATAACATGGCTTCCATGGATGTATGATGAACATTATTTATTTCTTTAACCTCATTCCATCATTCTATAAATATTAAGTATATACCAATTCCAAACATTTGGGGATACATAAATGAAGAAAATTAAGATCCTTGTCCTCTTAATGCAAAGAAAAAATAGACAATAAACTATAAAATAGGCGTAGTAAATAGAATGTTAGAGATTATCAGGCTCTTGAAAAAAAATAAAAACTTGGGGAAGTTAAAGGGCACTGATTGTACCAGCAGGAAAGAGGACAGCTGTTCTTTTTTTCTATGAAAAAAATAATATTATTAATATTTAGATAATATTTTAGGCTTTGTAGGCCATACAGTCTCTGTCACGTGAACACTCAGCTCTGCCCTTGGCTCAAAGGAAGCCACATTCAACACATTAATGGTGTGGCTTTCTCTTGATAAAATTTTAGGAAACTGGACTGATCTTGGACAATAAACTGATGCCCAAGAGATGCCTCATTGAGAAGGTGGGTTTGAGAAAAGACTTGAAGGATATCTCGAATCACTCTCTTCTGGTTCACATTACTCCTTTCTGCTAATCATTATGTTTGTAAATTAACACCAAGGTTGTTCTCATTTTGGGGCTTTGACATTAGCTAGCTAGTCCTTCTACCTGAAATTTTCTACCTCAGATTATGGATTTTTCTCTTCATCTAGTTCTCAAAATGTATGTCACCAAACCAAATGTTATCTTCTTAAAAAGCCTTTCTGAGGACCATACACAAAGTACTATACCTCACCCAAATTAGTCTCCATCCTAATATCCCATACAATTTTGGTCATGAGATTTATCACCAGGTGACAAATCTTTTTTTTTTTTTTTATCAGTGTGTGTTAGAAATCTATTTTTATCTTTTTCTATCTCTCCAAGTGTGTAAGGTCCATGAAGGCAGCAAGCTGTTCTTGTTTCACACTTCTAGCATATGCTCAGCACCTGCAGTAGTGTCAGGCACATAGTAGATATTCTATAAATATTGTTAAATAAATGATAATGGATGTCATTTCCAAAGAGACCATGCAACACTCAGTTCCAGCAAATTATTACATAAAAGACTGAGATATTTGTTACCAGATATTCTTAGTTTTCAAGAGAAGTTAGAATTCCAAATTTTTATGTGAAATATCTCAACTTTAAATGACTTTAATTCAAAACTATAAAAATCCTTTGCATGTCAAACTAAATAGCTCAGCAAGATAATTCCTGAGACTTCTGCCATATACAATCATGGGCTAAACCAGCTGACGTTTTTACTAAAGTATCTTCTGCAATGTGCAACGTGAAAGGTGACTTAGATGACTTATTAAGGTAAATGGCTAGTACTCACATCTTCTGGGTCCTACTCTTATTCTATTCCTATAAGAACTACACATTAAAATTGTTTTTTTACAATTTTTTACAATATGCTCTAAGGAAAGTATGCATGTATTTCAAGCATCAAATTTCAGAAAAGATATTACCTTATGGAATTCTTTTTCACTTATAATTTTTTACTTGGCTTTGCCTATACAAAGGTGAAATTCCCCAAACTTTGGATATTTCTGGCATAATCTGCAAGTTTAATTACAGTTAGAAAGGATTGAATTTCATTGATTCAACAATGTACCTCTGAGCACTGTGCCTATGATGTTGTAAAAATATGTATTGTTCGAAAGAGTCGAGTATGTATTATGATATCTGAAAAATGGGTGCAACTGGACTAAGAATATTTTGAATAACTGTACTATTGGAGAAGCAATTTTACTCAACCATGAATGTTAAAATCTAATATTTTAATACAAATTCAATATATATGGATAACTGAATCTGTAACAATGAAAATATTGAATGACCTAAGGGTTTCAATTCTGAATGTGCTACAAATGCCAAGTATTTTACATTTATCATTAATATTTACCTTGAAAAAATTTATTATCTTCATTTTTGGCATCAAACAACTGAGGCATGAATAATTTATAGTCTTTGTCCAGGATCACACAGGCAGTACATCAGACTCTCCTGAACTACTCTGAAGACTACTGAAGCTTTACCTAAAGCAAACTGATAAAAGCCTACCTCTTGTTTCCTTAATCACATGATTGAAATAAGGTATTCCCTTTGTATTCCTTTTTATTCTTCAAGAACACCGGGCCAGTAGGTACAATTAGTTCATCCAAGGGCTCACTTAGCTGATAAATGGTTGACAAAAGCCATAATGTAAATGAAAACATCGTCTACCCTCCTCACTACATCATATTTCTAAGATTCTCATTTTCTCAGCTCTCTCAGTCATTTACATATCAATATTTTCATTATTACAGTGGTTTGTTCTAACATCATTTGGGCTATAAATATTCCTTAAAAGTCTCTCTGTGTCCCTGTGATTGACTCTGCTTCATAATACACCTGAGATCAGCAATGGCGAGGCGCTAAGCAACTCAGTGAGACCCTGTCTCTACATAAAACACAAAATAGGGCTGGGGGTGTGGCTCAGTGGTCAAGTGCCCCTGAGTTCAATCCTCAGTACCACAAAAAAAAAAAAAAAAAAAAAAAAAAAACATAATACACCTGAGAGTGCTGAGAATCTGGGGTAAGATTAGCTTTCTCAGTCAGTGATTTCATCTGTCAGCCCTGAAAAACAGCAACACAGGAAAACTGGTATTAAACTGTTTTTGTCAAAGCAAAGGTATTTTGGAAGTGAATAAATGTAAAACACCCAACACTGCAGTCTCTTGAGCACTTTATTTGTTATAAATACAAGTTAATACCACAAGATGGCACCTTCTTACTTTCAACACCTAGGATTACAAACAATTATCTTCATAAAATGGTCTCAGCTTTTTAATGTGTTGTTTTAGGTATTATTGAAACCTTATAAAAGCAAGACTTGCTACAAACAGGATTGGTGTTCAATGTATATTAAATGAGGTCAGATAATTAAATTCAAGAAAAGAATTTATAAATATTCAGATAAGAAAATTGAAATTACAAAAGCAGAGTTTGTCATCATTAAACTGAATTACAACTGTGTGTGGTTAATGCTATATCTACACAGCTAACGTTTTGTTAAAATACAGTTTTAGTAACCAAATAATCTACCTCATTCTCCAACATAGCCACCTATTTTCATTTATACACTCTAACATTCAGTGTACATTTCATTCAGAAACTACCTAGCTTTCACCTAGCCCAGCAATTACACGCGCTCTATTATCAACAGGTGCAACCCATGAAGTGCCATCGTCCCCTGGCTACAAAACAAAATACAATATTTAAAGGTAAAAACTCAGAGAATTTTTGAAATGGTAACCCATTCTCTCTGTGCTCATGAAAATAGGCAATCCAATTTGAAAGTCTCTGAACCAATGTAAACTCTAGAAAACTCATGTTGAAGTGTGGGAAGAATAAAGACTTTGCACTAATATAGTGCATAACAATGCAATGTCAGACTCATCATTTACAGTAAATGCCTTGATTGGACTTCCTCTGGATTGTCATTATGCTGCTGAAGATCAAGATTACTCAAGTCTGTGGGAATTCCATGACGTTTTCTTCCTTTCATTTCCAAACAGGAAGAGAAGGGTTTTTGGATCCCTTGGGAAAACCAAAAAAAATAAAACACTCACACCCACAAACAACTTGAAAACAAAATGGCAGACCTAATAATCCTTGACTCCATGTCCAAATGAAGTTGAGGCAATATTACTTTTGCAATATTTGTATTCTGCCCAATATATCACATCATGAGATTCCTCAAAAAACTGAGAAGTCTGAGAGCTACAAAAGTGAAAGCATTTAAGGCAGTTGATGTCTACATTTGGATTTCTTTTTCAGGTTACATGTCTAAGTCTCCATCGTAGGCTAAGGTCAGAGGCTTCTGATGGGGAGGTGTGCTTTGATGTGGTTTTGGCTTCTTGCTGCAAAGGGAAAAGAATTTCTTAGATAAAGTTCACAGAGCTCTGTTTCATCTGCCAGTGACAATTTTGAAGTACAGGAATTCAAGTATTAAAGTGACAAAAGATTCATTTCTCTGGATGTGTGGGTTTCTTTTTTGAATATAGTCATGCATCACTTATCAATAGGGATACATTCTGAGAAATTGTTGTTAGATGATTTTGTCATGTGAAAATCATAGTGTGTGCTTATACAAACTAAGCCAGTGACAACATCTAGGCAATAGAGTTTTATGGGACCACAGTCATCTATGCAGCCTATCATTATTAGAAACAGTATCATGAGGTATGTTACTATATTATATACTTTAACTCTTTTTAAGAAGAAGACATCATTTTTTTTCCAAAATCTTGAAAATGGTTTTGAGGAATCAAGAGACTTGGTAGAAGGGTATTTTCCTTTCTTATTTATACACAGAACATGGACATCTGCTGTTCACTAATTCCTAAGCCACTGTGACCTCCACATCACAGATGTTTAACATTTTAAGCAGCTGGAGCAGCCAGGCTCCTGTGCCTTATTCTAGTCTTGTTTTTAAGCAAATGTGCTTCTGCTCTGGCCTGAAATCTGATGTTCAGCTGCCATGTTACCATAATGTGGCAGGAAAATTTCACCAGTTCTATTCCAGGCAAAGCCACTGCCACCTGGACTATGCTTTATCTGCAGTCTATGATTTTTGCCAGGTTAGGAAGGGCTACTTTTCCTTCTCATAAAGAGAGAGAAAATTGAGTAACATTCCCAATTCACACAGGGATGCATCCTGCATTTTACTTCTTGTTTCTTATTGTGCATAAATTTCTATTTATAAATATTTGTAGCTAAAATTCTACCCTGCATTCCCTTGCCCCACGGCTGCCCTTCCTCCTCTAGTGCCTTTGCTTTGCCATGTCTTCAGAGCCTGGCTCTCTCCTGGGCCATTCTCAGCAGGGACCCCTCTCTTCCCTGTTCTCCAGATATCCATGCTAAGTATTTTACAGTAGCATCTCTTATTTTTTTGGATTCATACTAAGTGCCAAGTTCTGTGCTGAGCAGTTTACATTTTAGTCTCTCTATAAACCCCAGGATGACCCTAAGAAGGAGGCATTAAGATTAATGTTACTTTACAGAGAAGGACTAGAGAGATTATTTACCTTCCCATAGGTCACTGAGTGAACAGCAGAGCCCAGATTTTATGGAAATTTAACACAGAGACATAAACTTTTAACCAGGTCACTACACTCTCCATATGTATGTGTCATTCATTTGACACTTATTAGAAATGAGGGGTTTATCTGGATATAAATTGATTCTTTTATCTAGAGTGAATTTAAACTAAAACCAAATGATTTAATGTGTGACATTTGGTGGCATTAACACAGTCACAATGTTGTCTGCTATTATCACTACCTAGCACCAGAACATTTTCATCACCCCAAAAGGCAATTCTGTTCTCTTAGCAGTCTCTATTTCTATGTCTAATCAACTTTCTGCCTCCATGGATTTGTCCATTCTGAATATCTCATGCCAATGAAATCCTACCATATGTGGCCTTTTGTGTCTACTCTCTTTCACTTAATGGTTAAAATGGTGAAATTTATGCTATGTGAATTTTACCACAATAAAGAAGTTTGATAAAATAATAATAGGAAGAATCTCCTAGTTTAAAATGCTCACGTTCTAATTTAAGGAGTAAAATTAAGTCTTCAGGTTGATATTTGAATCATCATGGAAGCAAAAGAAATAAAAAGAATTAAAAAAAAAAAAAACCACTGAAAGGAACCACAGATCCTCAGAGTGCCCCTCAACCTAGTATCTAACATGAGATGGGTGTTTCTGAGGACATGCTGAGTCCTGGGCACAGGACTCCTGCTGGAGAGGCTGAGGAGAGGCAGGTGTGTGATGGAATCCCCTGGAGAGGGAGATTCAGCTTCCCATATCCTGCTTTCCAGGCCCTCTCCAGCTTTCAAGGAGTCTTATATAATTTCCTAAATAACATCCAATTTAACTTAATCCATTTTAATCTATAAGCATATTCCCATGGCTCTAGCTATATGCCAGCCCAGGCTCTAGTGTGGATAATAAACACAGCTTCATACAGCGTCCTAATCATGCTCATTCACAGCATTTAAAGGTACAAAGAAGTCACACACAAAACTGAAGTTGGGGCGACCTGGAAGTGACAGCTGATGTGTCGACCATGGTGATAGTGTATGTTTCCCTAATGGTAAAATAAGTATGAATTTTAGCTGAAGTGACAATAAGTATCTTCTCCTCCCACCTCTCCTGTGCTGTTTCTTTCTGGGGGGTGGGGGTGGGGGGCACAGAGAAGGAGGAGAAAAATGTAGGTGCTCTCAAAGAGTTTTGGCAACCCACCCTTCACTAGAATTTGCTGAAGGTTACTACATAAAGAGAAATGAGGGACTGGGTCCTGGGAAATTGGAGGTTGAGAATAGGGAGGTGGAACAATAGAGAAAGCTAGATCTGGTATAGAGATAATAATATCGTGGAGCAGACAGGTAAACTTGGCCAGCCTCTGTGAACTGAGTCTTGGATATTCTGCTGAAAATATAAACAAATGTTTTTATGCCAGTTTCCTTGTATAGACTTATGAACATCATATCCACCTCTGGACAAGACAAGAGGGCCTAGGACTTTGTGGGCCATGATGTGCTGGGATGGGTATGATTAGGGCTTTATTTATTATAGACATGTCCATATTGTGTAATCTTTCCATTGACAGATACTAAAAATCTCAACTTAGAATATGTAATATCTGAAAACTCTTATGGAGTTTAAAAGAAATCAACATCCTCTTAAAATTAATCTCTGAACCTCTGACTATAGTTGCATTTTGCTGGACAGCTGTGGCTTTCCAAAGCTTCCTGGTCAGTTAAACAGCTTCCTAAGAAGAGGAGCTGAGGGGCAAAACCAGCTACTGGGAGGCTTGTTCTGGAGCCTGTAGGATCCTTTCCTTCTCCCTTACTGAAATCTGTTTTTGTTTTTTTTTTTTCCCCTCACCCTTAAGGAATACAATTTTTGTTTTTGTTGTTTTTTTCTCCTCAACTCTGGTATCAGGAAAGGTATGACCACACTAAATCAGGACCCACAAATGCCTGGCACATAGGCCACCACCACCACCAGTCATTTGTGCCCAGTGGACACCTCCAATCTATCACACTCTTCACTCCTGTTGAGCCGAGGTGCAGCTCATCACTCTTCCTAACTGAGCATTCCTGACAGGTACCACTGCTGTTAGAGTTAGCATAAAGGATAAGACTGTTTTCCTATCCTGGCTGTGAGAGATCATTGACTAACACATTTTAAAGTGACCTCTTCTAGGACCATTTGCATCTTAGCAAATAATAAAAACACATTCTGTCAGAAAAGTGAGCTCATTGTGGATTGACAAAGGAGTTGTACTTTTGAGCACCCTTGAATTGAGGCCACAAGGGCTCATCTCTAGGCCAGTAGAGACTAAATAGTTGGATTAAAGCAGCAAAATCTTGTTTTGGCAGCTATTCATGAGAGGTGAGCTTCTGGAAGTGCCACCACTTTTAAACTTGGAGAGGAAGAGAATTCTGAGAATCTGTTACTAAATCGTGCTGGGCAGGGAAGAATGAACATCATATCTGGAGTAACTTCCAGGCACTATGTCCTCACAGGTTAACTACAAGCTCACCCAGTGGTCATCCCCACTAAATTGCCGCACTGATATTTATTTCCAGGGTAAACTGGGGCATCAGTGATATTTTTAGAACTCCCAAAACTAATGGCAGATGTTCAAGGGTTGTATATTAAAGAAGTCCTGAAGAATACTATTTTTCTATATTTTCTCAAAGACATTTCCAGTTTTATTAGAAATTACTTTCTCCTAAAGTATATACCTAAGACTTGTCATATTATAGCAGTTGTCTTGTCCTACACCTTTTATTTTGGTGGAAAATATAAAATCTCCAAAACTGTCATCCTGGAACTCTCCTGCAAGCTATTTAATAGGATTGGGTACTGTGAAAACATCTATTTGGATTTCTTTAGGCAGCTCATATGTAGCAGTAAATGGCATGTGCTTCCAGGTCTATAGCTTACTTTACTTGTGAAATCAGGAACCTGTAGGAAAGGTGACAGCTGTAGACATGACATTGAATCTGAAGTTTTCAGTATAAGTCAAGGAACTATAGAGACTGAGAACAGCAGAAGTGGCTTCCACTCTGGGGTTAGGCAAACCTACAGTTAATCCTACCAGGCTGGTGACTGCAGAAATGTTATTTAATTTTCTGAGGATCAATCACTCATTCTCCAAAATGATAATAGCAAGATCTCATTAGACCATCATGAGGACTAGATAAGGCAATGTGTATAAAGTGCTTTATGTGACATATAAATATTAGATTGTTTTCCTTGACATTTTTCTAAAAGCCATGGGTAATAAATTAGTTTTCACTAATCTACTCATATAGTCATTCATTTATTCATGTGTTCAATAGATACTTTTCAAATGTCTGCTTAAAAAATCAATAAAACATAGTAATTACAGCCCCTCCTCTGAAGTCCTTGGGGTTTGGTGGAGTTGGAAGAGGTTTATACAAATAACTACAATGTCAGCATGAAGTAAATATCACAGAGGAAGAGACATGGATAAATCCTTCCAGATTGTGTCACAAGAGAAGGTTGATAATTGAATTTGACTGGAGGAACAGGTTGAATGCCAATAGTTGATGATGAAAAGTTTATTCTAGAGTAGCCTATGGATGCTGTAGACTTCCTGGGAAATTGGAAGGCTAACTTCCTCAGTGCCCTAATATTAAGTTATTCTACCCCAAAAATTATCCCTAAGAAAGAGGTCTGTTATGGTTCAGATGTGAAGTATCCCCCAAAATCTCATGTATGAGACAATGCAAGAACATTCAGAGGTGAAATTATTAGGTTATGAGAGCCTTAACACAATCAGTGAATTAACTCCCTGATAGGGATTTACTGAGTGGTAACTGAAGGCAGGTGAGGTGTGGTTGGAAGAGGAATCATTGTGGGCATGCCTGTGGGGTACATATTTTGCATCTGGTGAGTGGAGTCTTTCTCTCTGCTCTATGATCATTATGTGAGCAGCTTCTCTCCATCACACTCTTTTGCCTAATGTTAATATATAATATAGGATTACGGATGTGACTGTAGAACTAAGCACATTGATTATATATTAGAGCAGAAAATTTACTATTTTAATTGAAATTGAAACTTTATTAATTTGATATAATATTTTCCTTTTGGCTTTTCATTTTCCTCAATGAGAAAATGAAGACAAACATATCTGGGCCCACACAACACACTAGATTTTTCAGAATATAGGGAGTCAGTAGAAAATAAAGTTGAAAGAGTTGTTTGGGGTCCAGTTGTAAAGACTTTGGTTGATTGGTTAGAAAACCAGAACATGACTTTGATTTTGTTGCCAGTGGGATTAGATGCCACTGCTGTGTCAGTGGGAGAGGGCTGACCACCTGAAGCAAAGTTTAGGAAGACTAATCTGGCTGTAGACTAATGTGTGGCTATTATGCAACACCCAGAGGGGAATTATTAAGAACAGGAATTGGGGATGAAAAAATAGATATGAAAAATAATGTGCATAAATATGTGCATTATTTGATCACTGAAAAATAAGAGGAAAGTTCCACTGATATTTTATATTTCAAAAATTCTCTAGAAAATTATGTTATCAGAATTCAGTGATGTAACTAATTAACCCCCAGAGCCAAGTTATACAGAAAAGAGCCTTATTAAATATTTGTTACTAAAGGAATGGATTGAGGTTAACACATTTTTAAGTTGGAGGGAATGGAAAAAAGCAAAAATGGCAAAATTTATGTGTAACTACATGTTTATTTTTCTCTCTTAGATATAAAAAAATTGGATAAATTATAGTTATTAATAACCACAATAGAATCTGGATTGGGGGATGTGGTTATTAATAACTACAATTTATCCAAGATTTTTTAAATTTGTTTTTTGAGGATCTCTTAAATGATTTTTTATTGGTGCATCATACCTATACACAATAGTGGGGTTCATTGGGACCAAATCACACATACATGGAATATAATTTGCTCCCCATACAAACCAATAGACTACATGATTATAGTGTATCTTCATAACCTGTTACTTTAAAAGCTGTTTCCTGTATGCTATACCTCCATGCCCTCTGTTACAATTTAGTCTTTTCCCCTTTTCCTAAACTTTTCTGATGGTGAAAAAGTTTCTGATCATTCTAAACCTCATACAAAGTTTTGAAATTCACATTTGATCATTAAGATCGGTTTTAGGTAGTACTTGCCATACTTATCAAGTGAAACATACTAACTGGTCAAATCATTTGATTATAGGGTGAACAACTAACTGAAGACATTCATTACTTTTCACTACAACATTCTGGAAATGTTAGCTGGCTGGAAATCCAATTTCTGGGGAATCAATTTTTATCACAATAGGTGGCAGAAAGAATTAAAGTCATCTTATTTTCTTTGCCAACTTTTACTGACCAAGAGCAAAGATTTAAAATCTGTGTAGCCTTGGAAACAGCATTTAAGGCTAAATATACAAAGGCTAGATTTGAATTAAGATGTGGGTTAAAATTTTCAAGGAAGTAGTTTATGAGACTGAAGATGAATGTAAGTATCTTAATTTGTAGAAAAACATGAAATAACACTTTGATCTTATGAAAAAAATCCTTGCAAATTATGCTTTGTAAGCTAATAAAATATTAACATACTTGAAAGTGTTCAAATGTATTTACTTCTATATAGTTTCAAGAGGTCTTCACATCAACTAAAATGTATTCTATACAGTACACTATCATTTTCTGAGAATAATAATTTTTTATAATTTCTATTAAGAAATAGTCACAGATTGGAGTTTCTGAAATTGACAATTAAATTTTCTCTCATAACCTGTCAGTGTTGAAAAATACTTGGCTCTACTATTTAAAATGTGCTGAAGAGGTAGCTTAAACCAACTGGTTAGTTTAACATAACTGGTCAAAATAGGCCAAGTTAAAAACAAAATTTAAAAACTAGAATTAAGTAGTGTTTTTAGCTTTGAGAGCAGATTAGAATCATCTGGGCAGCTTTTATAGACCCAAATGACCTGGCTGGCCACATCCAAAATTAATTGAATTAGAATCTCTGAATGTATTGATGCTGAAACTTACTGTTCTAAATCAAAGTATTAAATAGAAAAGCTCTAATTATTTTTCCTGTACACCTGGTATTATTCAAACACCAAAAAAAAGAAAGCTATTTCTAGTGGGAGCAACAACAGTAACAATCCCCTATTTCAACTATTCACTCGACAACTGGAGACTATGGTCTCAAAGATCCTGTTATAATGGCTAGTGATCTTGAAATATGTTTTCTTTTAGTTTAACATGTCACACATTTAAAAATAGAGTATACACTTCTTACTATTTAGTACTTACCAAACAAGGTAGGAAGTAAATACTAGGAAAATCATGATAAGAAAACCGCCACCTGAAACGCCATAAACCCAAATTTTTACTCGGCCATCTGTTTAAGATAGAGATAACATAACAAGCTTAGCATACAGATGTCTACAGCATTTGAGACAGACAGAAAAAGAAAGTAGTATAATTTCTAACAACCCTAAGCTGATTATTAGGTCAAGACTTGAAATGAATACTAGCACCTTAAGCCAATTGAGCACTCAACCGCATAAATTAGCAACATCCTGGCATTCTCTGTGAGTTGTTAGGAAGTGACAATGTTCTCTTTTGAACATCAGAGGCATAGGGGATCTCTACTAGAAATTATCTTTTGGAAAAGACAAACTCTAAATTGTATTACATTGTACTGCTTTTCATGGACTTTTATAGATACAAACAATTTGTGTTGCTCTGTTTGATCTCTGTCAAATTAACCCTCAAAAATCTTAGATTGTACCTGCATTAAAACATTTATTTTGTTGAATGTTTTATTCTTTCACCTAAGTTGAGAGACTTGCATAGTTATAAGCATAGGTGGAAATACCCATAGGTGACAGATATCAAGGGTAAATGACAATAACAACAACAAAACCAGGTAGAAATGTAAGCTATGATATCATTACATATTTTTACAAAGTGAAGGCAATACTTACAGTAATTACTTCTCCAATAAAATCAGTTGGCAGGCAATTTTGAATTTATTTGAAGATGCTTATAGTCTTATGCATATAAAATATCGCAAAACATTTTGACAACATAAAAAAGACCAAAAAATTATAATCAAAAGACAATCCTGTATGCAAAGGAAACTACTATGACCATTTTTAGTGGCTTTCCTTTGTGAATGAAGTTATGTGAACAAAATCTACTTAACGAAGTAAGTTAAATAGATCACCAAAATTATAAAATTATGATCATGTGCATACAAGAACACATTATTTGGGACTTCATGTATACACTAGAGGTAAGTAACATAGACCTAATATTTTTGTATATTTTGTGACATTTTCTACATAAGATATAGCTTGGCTGTACGTAGTTTTCCAATATATGATAAGAACAAATTGTTTTTGGCAATCTAATATTTTCTTCTGTATTTTATGCAAGCATATAGCTAACTAAATTTACAATTGAACTGACAAAGGCAGCTGTTAACATCCCGAAAGAATGACTTTCCTTTATAAAAGAAACATACCTAGAGATTCATTATACTACATGGATGTAATTAACTGCAGGTCTAAACTACAAATACTAGTATCTTAGTCTAAAAGTGTCTGTGGATGGAAAACTATCAAAATCTCCTGTAAATGTATTTGTTTTGAGTAAAATCACTGTATGTTTTAGAGATGAGGTGTCCCTCACAAAATTCACATGTAACACACAAAAATTCAAGAACGTGAAATGATTAGTTTATGAGAGTTGTAACCTACTCAGTGGATTAATCCACTGATGGATTAACTGTATAACTGTAGGCAGGTAGGGTGTGGCTAGAGGAAGTAGGTCACTGGGGGCTTGCCTTTGGGGTGTATGGTTTGTCCTTAGTAAGCAGAGAGCTTCCAGCTTCCTGTTGCCATGTATTGACTGCTTTTCCCTTTCACATCCTTCTGCCTTGATGTTCTGCCTCACCTCAGGCCCAGAGCTTTAGAGTCAGGACCAGGGACTGAACCTCTGAAACTGTGAGCCAAATAAACTTTTCCTTCACTACATTGTTCTTGTCAGGTCTTTTGGTCACAGAGACAAAAGAGCTGACTAAAACAACCACAATCACTTTCAGTTATATTACAATTACATATTATAGTTTTTGCTTATTGGACACTTTGAAGCCTCAGTGGGCTTTCATTGTAGTAAGGATACTTTTGCATGATCGTAAAACTTTTAACAAAGTTTTGATTCCAATCTCTTTGAAACACTAATTATGAAATGGTCTGTTTTCAGATTTTACATTGGCAACAATAAACAAACAAATTAATGAGTAAATAAAAAGTCTTCTTTGGGCAAGAATGTTCTTTATATCTCTTTGCCTGCAAAACCTCACAGAGTTGATGTATTGGTATGACCCAGTGCTTTTAAATCCCCAATGTAGATACATGTATTGGTCCAAGACCTTGGAGTTGTGTTACTTTAAAAAGAATTTAATAAATAAATAAATTTAATAAACATTTTTATGATACAATAATGGGTACCTATTCATTCTATTATACTACTAAAACAGTTAAAAATATGTAGCAAAAATGTCTTTTCATCATCCTCTCTTAGTTCTCTACTCAGGAGCTACAACATTGCCAGTTTGTGAGTATTTTCAGTTTTGGTTTGCATATGCAAGCTTATGAATACACACACAAATTCATAATGTTCTTTGAAAACCACAAATGGTGCAAATCATTCCTTTTGATCTATACATTTTCCTTCACTAAAACAATACAGGTTGGATATATTTCCATGTTAGTTCATAAAATCAGGTCTACCTTATTTTAGTACCCTTGATAGATACCATTCCACAGCTGAACCATATTTTTGTTTTTATATTATTGCATTTATGAGAGTTTTTCCACTCATTTACTACAACAAGAAATAATATAATGAATATCATTTACATACTTCTTTTAGTGTATGTCTATATATCTGCAGAATGAAATCTTAGAACAAAGTTTTAGGTCAAAACGTATGATATGTATATACATTAGGATAGTCTTCCTGAGAGGTTGCTCTAATTTATACTATCAACAAACATATTTATATGTATACTTATATAAACACATACGTACAACAGATGTGCATATACATATGCTTGTGTGTATATCTACACATACACAGGTGTGCACATATACTTACATACTTTTATGTTGACACTTTAGTTAGACCTTGAAAGTCTATCCATGACTAAAAATTAAGGACTTCATTTATGGACTTGAAGAGGACTTTACTCCAATTCTTTTTCTGAAACCAGGTCTACAGGCAACTGGTGAACCTGCCTGTATTTCACATCATTTTCCCTCAAACTTAAAGCTACTTCTATGTTAGTCATAAAACTAATGAGATATTTGTAAACACTTCTGACTTTCCAAGACATGTAGGGGAATCAAAAGTTCAAGAAGATACTGTACTCTTCCTTAAAGTTGGTTGGGGTATGTAATTCTTATTTCTCCAGTTAGATCCAGAGTCCTTTGCACTCATGCTCTGGTTTTCACTTCATTTAAACATGGCATTAAGCCCCCTTTGTCATGGTCAAGTCTTCAGGTCTAGAAAGTCCCCAGGGTATATCTGGCTGAGCTTTGTCTATCTCTTTCCTTTCGTGCTCCATCAGTTACAATGAGATACTTAGTAATTAATAGTACTTTGCTTCCTAGAAGGGCATATGTGAGAGGCACAGAGATTCTTTTTTTCTTTTGCCCACTTCACACAGTGGCACATAAAGTCCTTAATAACCTGCATTCTTCAAATCTTCCTATCAATGTGGTGTGACCCTGGTAAAATTAGATTGCAATTTCCTCATCTCTCAGATGAGGATGACATCTCTTTAGACTGGAAGAATGTAATGATGATTCCTGCAACAAAGCCAGCTAACACAGGACCACAGGGCACACAGCAAGCATTCAATACATTTTCTTTCTCATTCTTAGTAAACAATAATTTCTGAGCCCTACAGGACTTACACTCTGCAATACCCAGGACAATCTTGCAGGGTAGGTGCCACTAGGTTGATTTTGTAGATGAGAAACTGAGACCCAGAGAAGTTAAGAGATTATACCTAATCACAAAACAGGTGAGTTTAAGCCATGATGCCAGTATGGTCTGTCTGCCTTGAAATTGGTGCTCCTTCTTTTGGTGCTCTTACCATTTCACCTGTGTTTCTCAAACCAGACCACATCTCTGAACATTTCCTATAAGTTTCTGAGATTCTATTCCATATTTTTCCTTGAATTTCAATTATGTATATAAATCTAGTTATAAAAGCAGAGATGATTTACAATTAAAAGGATACCATTTTGTGATAACTCACTGCTTCTTAGACTATGATTGACAAATAATTATCCTTGAAAATATTTCAAATTTAAAGAGGATTTATACCATACAATACTCTAAACTTTAGAAACCTTGAGCTGAGCCACATTGCATCTTCCTCTCTCCTCATCCTTCCCTCCACTCTTTCCATAATGAACCACAGATCAAAATAGGAACCGCCCCCCATGAAAAAATTTGCATTTCTTATTTATAACGGAGACACACCTGGATCAAGCAGTTGAAGGGACCATCCTTTAAAAATATCATGTATTTTTGAATTTACAGGTCTATTTTTCCCAGAAAGATTTTTCACATCTGCTTTTTTATCCTCTGAGCCCGGTACTTTCATGCAGTAATCCAGGAAGCCATTTGATCTCATTATCTCTGTATAGCCCTTCTCACAACCACACACTCCACCCTATAGCATAAAAAATATTTTTATGGTTACACAGTGAGTTGTGCAGATGAATAAAGAACACTTTGAATGCTGAAATCACTTAAGTTTTGTACAATGTGTCATGACAATTTAGGGTTTTTGGCAACTCTTACCAATGAGATGGAAGTCAAATATATAATTCATTTTTCTGAATTCCAAAGTCAACATTAAATAAGTTGTCAGGTTTTTAAATGTGTTTATAATTCCGACATCTACCAAATATGAAATCATGGTTCTTTGTGAATAGATTGTATTAACTATATCTTTTCTTCTTTTTTATAGATGTTTATGAGATTTAATCAAATTACGTTTATCTGTTTCAGATACATGCCCACTGGTTCCAGCCTCCCCTTCCTACTGAAAATCAAAGCAATAGGGATTGTGTATCTACTTTCTTCACATTAGGTGATCTCTGAAATGTGTCATTACCCCAGCTGCAGAATGCATCTATCACCTCCTACCTCTGCCAGCTAGCTAGTCCCAACTCTCCCTAGTCCCTAACTGTTCATAGGAGTGCAATCCAAGTGGAAGAAAGAATTTACCAAAGGCACATGTTCAAGAAAAAAATGTCATATCTATCTCAATGACTTTTTCATGTAGTAACTTAAGTGTCACACTACATCATATCTGTTGTTGATACTATGACAATGTGTCCTTTATACTTGTCTGTGAAATTCCTGATCATTTTCACATGAATGTCTTTGAGAAGTTATGATGAGGTATGATAAACATGGATTCCTATCTGTCTTTTGAAGTGAATCTGAAAATAATTGCTCTTCTTCTAGCAAACAGAAAACAGAGACTAGAGAAGAAAAAATATATAAGATTATAAATCTCTACTAAGACTTTGCTTTTATGGCTTCTTACCAAAACTATTTATCTGGCTTTTTATGAACAGACTCTAGCCTTTTCTAGCTAACATCAGTCCTCATTAGTCAGCCAGCTTTATTTAGGTCATTAATTGTTTACTAAACATATGATTTGGAACAGCAATAGATACTATAACCAAATAAAGCACCTTGATCTTTTACAAATGAGAAAAGGTCAGTAACTGCCCATCCTTCAATACAGGTTCATTCATATAAGAGTGACAATTATAATGGAGTTTTTAGCTGCTTTTAATTGAAGTTACCACATGGTGTTCAATGGAGAGATCTAATTAAGAAAATGTGAATATTTTCAGCTATTAAAGAAATCTTTTCAAAGTGCATTTCTGAGAGAAAAGTTGTAACCAGTCATTCCCCTGTGTCAAGGGTTCAAGGAAAAGAGCAATTTATGTTTTTATTAGAAAGGGAATCCAGGGAATTGGCAGAAAGCTACATCTTCTATTTTGCAAACATCATTAGCCTGAATGAAGTTGTTACTGATCTTCTCCTCTTTTTCTCCTTCTATTAAACTCTGAAAGCTTGCCCATTGTCTTCTCTATGGTAAAGAATTAACATATCTTCAAGAATTAACCCATCTTGAAGGAGAAGAACCATAAAATAGGATTGAGTGCTTGAATTATTTTTAATCAAATCATTTTTGGAATAAGCACACTTTAGGAAAAAAAATGTTTCTTTAAGAAATGTAATTTAACTTTTATTTATGCACTACACAGTATGAGTGACATTGATTTGAATATATTACACATTTTGAATTAATTCCTGAGCAACAATAAATAGGAGTTATGGGAGCAGAAGAGATGTAAGATTTCTGCTTTAAAAACATACACACATGCATTTTTCAACCATAGTAACACTTAGCTTATTTAAAATGAACTAAAAATTCACTCATACTATAATCATCATGGTGTAATAAATTTTACAAAATAATTGTATCAAATATGAACAGCATTTACATCTTTCAAAATAGATGTATGAAAGGCCAAGAATAGAATACATAAATACACTATCCTATCCTAGTAGATAGGACTAATATAAATTAGATATCTGAGAGGCAGATTTGATTATAAACAGATTTATAGGGAAAAGATTGCTTTCTTTAAAATACATGGCATTACACAGAATTTCTCATTTCTGTGTTTAGTCCTGCAAGTGCCTCTAGATGGTACCATGGGCATGTAGAACTGCTGCCTGGGCTGTAGCAGACAAGAGCACATCTAAATGCATATGTGTAACACGACAATTAAAATACCTGTGGAGGACTCCAGCATGTGACTTACCTGTGTGCAGTAGGAGAAAGGTTTTCTGCAGGCCGGAATACACTGCCGAATAGCAGCAGGGCGTGCCTGAGGGGAGCACCCTCCTACAAAAGAAATCCCACCATCATTTACAGATATCCGTATGATAGATAGACATTTTTATATTTTGGAGTATTTTTTTTTTTTTGCTTTCTGGCAATGATCACCTTGTAATATATTACCATTATTATTTTAAATCTACATATCAACAATGTGGTCCATCTCCATCTTACTGATTACACCAGGATGTGTTGTTCCAGATGGGAGCTCTGCCAAAAAACAATGTTTATGGTGGAATTTGTTCCATGTTCATTGGCAATGTGATTCTATCATGTGGCTACATTTGAGGGCACAGTCTATGTATACCAGGGTCAGCAAAAGAATTGATAAAATGTCAATTTAAGTTCAGGAGCAGAAAACCCATCTGTCTGAAGATTCTGTGTTCCTCCAGCTCCTGTAACCCAGCTAGAGACTAGGCTGAATCCAATAATCAAATACTAAAAGAATGTTAATAGTGAATTGATGGGACCACAGTAGCAAAGCCTTTGGAAACACCTTTACACAGGTACCAGCCAGAAAAAACACACAGTCACAGATAGAGTCCCACACATTTTTAGGAACAAATGCATAAACTCTGGTGGCAGGGGGCAAGGGACATCTGACACTGTACTTGTAGGTGTTCAGTAAATACTTTAGAGTAAATGGGTGGGATAATGTATGTCATTGGAACCTGAAAATAGTCTAAATACTATTTATCTTGCCTTCTTGGATTCAGGGCAATAAAATAGACATGGGGAAAACCCTAAAGATAGACTGAAAAGTTGATTTATTATTCAAGGGCAGTGTTTCAACTATATTTATATAGTATTGGTTGCATTTATAGGTTCTTGTCTTTGTATTACTATAATTTCAACCAATTACATTTTATGATTTTGTAGCTAGCAAAAGGCTTTAAACCCAAGGCAGTGTAGGGAGTACTCAGACCTATATTTCTCCTGGAAATGAAGCAGCTAAATTATCACCATTACTTTAAAAATAAAACAAATAAACCACACTGAAACACACACACACACACACACACACACACACACACACACAAACCCTACTATCGAGAATTAGCACCTGGATGTGAAACTGATCATTTGGATGTTAGTGGCCATAACCAACTAGTTCTGTTGCTGTCATTATGTTTGGGGAAATGGTTTCAACTCTTTAAACCAGTGACCTCCAAAGTAGGTTACCCCAGAGTACAACCTACTGGGAACTGGGAAGAAAATATCGGAAATTACATAGATTATAAAACATGTTTAGAAATTTCAAGAATGAAATGAAGCTCTAATAATATTTAGCAGATGATACTGGTGATCTGAGCTCATTCATCAGATAGCTGCATGCTGTGCAGAAAAACTACCATGCCGGGAGCTTGAGAACCTGACCCTCATCATTATGCCCACTCTTAGCACTCTGCAGAACAAGAGGTGCTTTCTATGCTCCTGGCAAGGCAGACTTACAGTACATTGAGTTTTAGCAACAACTTAAAAAATGAAAAGGTAGCTTAAAATAAATTATTGTACGGATAAACTATGGATTAAAAGGGACATCAATAATGCAAGGACATTTAACCAAGAAAAGGGAGGAGCTGACATCCTTTTATTCCTATAGAAGCTTCTCTCACCTTTGAATAAGCTGTTTGTCAATGGTGGTACTAAGAAAAATCAATGTCAACTTCATTTGCCCTGACAAGAAGGCACCAAAAAAATCTTTAAAATTATTGAACCATCTGTTCAATCAAATTGTATCACTGTTAGGAATGAGGAACCTTTTCTTTACTCTATTTTTAAGTACTAAATAATAATCATAATCAAATGTTCAAGACTAAGTTTCCATTGCATAAATACAAGCATCTGTTACTTACAGTGAGAATGATTTTTGTATCATTAACACACACAATATTTAATTTTTAAATCTTTTTCAATATTAATTTCAATCTTTAAGTATATTTTATAACATAACAGCAAAACAATTCAGGCTGACATGTTGGAGTATGTCCTCAAAACCTTTTTACTGAGAAGGTACATGATTTAAAATTTTAAAGACCATTGTTATAAACTAGCATCTATCATATTGGGGTTTTGTCTGAGGTAATACAATTTAAGGACATTTTATTGTGTTTCAGTTTATTTCTTTAGCTTATATGATATTTTTTGGGTCTTCAAATACAATTGTTTGCTTTCTAAGATGTTAAGGTCTAATGAAAATTTGCCAAAAAGATCATGCAAGTGACCTGCCCAGTCATCCTTTATTTATAATTTGTAAGGTAATTTTTCTCACAAACTTCACACTCCAAGACCTTTGTGAAGTATCCACATGCATCTCAGGAATACCTGTGACATTCATGCCATCTGAACGTTGGCACCACACAGTTCGCTCATTATTGTTCCAAAGACTTGCTTTCCATATGTAGTGATAACATTTGCCTCCTGCAAGGGAACAGTGACAACAGCAGCCCTATTAGATCTCCCTTAAAAATAGTAGAAGCCTTGTTTAGTCAAGGACAAAGAACTGAAAAGTGCTCTTGGTACCTGTACAAGGCCTTGTTTCTAGAACCTGTTGGGGACAACTGTCTTGGTTTTCAAAAGACTGAATTATAAATGTTCTTGACCTAGATTGGCGGCCTGTAGTCTCGAAGCTTCTTCCATCTATGCAGGTTAATTCACATGTGCTCCACTCTGACCATGCAGTTAAGTGGCAGTCTCCTGGACAGAAAGGAGTGCAGGGTGAGAGAAACAGCATGAGAACTGGCACTGCACAACATATACCTGGACAGGACACATACAGAGTTCTGTGGTGGAAGTGCAGTGATGTGGGCAGGTTCTAGGTACTATGCATTCTACTGGACCAACTTTTTTTTAAAATATTTTTTAGATGTTGGTGGATCTTTATTTTATTCATTTACTTATATGCAGTGCTGAGAATCTAAGCCAGTGCATCACATATGCTAGGCAGGTGCTGTACCACTGAGCCATGACTCCAGCCCTGGACCAACTTTCTAATTAGGAAATACTAAGAATAATAAAGTAATTTATGAACAAGGGGCCAAAAACTAGAGTGTCATTGCTTTGTTTCAAATCATAGTAGCCATAGCTAGACAATACTATGTGTCTGCTAGTGACAATAAAATTTTTAAAAGGGAGATGTAAAGATTATAGTAACTCAGTATTCAAAGATCAGTATAACATTGTAAAATGGATGTTGATATGATAGAAACTTATAAAAGAGAATAAGTAGGTCACCAGAATGAAATACCCGTTGGCCTAAAGAATATTTAAACACTCTAAACATATATATGTAATTTATAAATATACATTTGCACTATGAATTAAATATGCACACATTTGTGTGCATACATATCTATGCTTATACATATTACATATAGATGTACGTGTGTACACATACACACTATAAAGATATATTGGGGCTGGGGATGTAGCTCAGTGGTACAGAGCTTGCCTAGCAAGCATGAGACCCTGGGTTCAATTCTCAGTACCACATACAAACAAAAAAAGAATATATTAAAACATCTTAAAGTTATTCTATACAAGATAAGTTACGTTACTAGAATTAAGAAACTCATACATTTTATGTAACTAATGATAACCTTCACATTTACACAGAACTTAAAGGTTTATCGAGTGCTTTCACAAATTCATAAGCTTACTGATTCCTAGCCTGCCATCACCCAAGACTGATCCATTCATGGATTAAGTCCATATTCTTTGAGTGCTGGCCAGTGTAATATTGTTGTGGGCCAAACCCATCATCTGGATGAAGAAACCACTGCTCAGAGAGTTAGATTGTACATCCTAGGTAAAACAACAGTGAAGTGACAGAAACAGGATCCTCAGGATTCCAAATTAAATACTCTTTTTTTTTCTTTCCCTATTTGTTTACTACACCTTCATCATAGCAGTAGTCTATTTCAAAATGGTTAACGACAGTTCAAAAGAAATTAAATTAAAAACTTCAATTTTCATAAAATAAGGCTTCTCCAGAAAAAACTGTAAATAGGAAAAATAAATAACATCACCATGAGTGTACCCCTAATCGCTAGAATCACATACCTGGGCAAGGCACAGAGCAGGGCTGCTTCAAGATGCCATCTTGAAAAGGCATTTCTCCACACAGTGCATCCTCTACATGGATAGGTGGATGAGAGATTGAACCATTGTGGACCACACAGGAAAGGCTGCGTACCTGGATTCCTTCCCCACAGTCTCCACCCTGGGAGAAGAAAGGATACTCTCTGAATTACCCAAAATAATTAGCATCACCTAAAAGTTTGGGTTCCTGCCACCTGTGCCTAAGAAAACCTTAGTTGCACATTTCAGCAGTCTCCTCTTAGGAGTTCTCTCTCAATTGTTGACAATAAAGCCTCACTGAGCAATATTTCTAGAGCTGATAAGGAAATTGAACTAGAAATACAAATTTATGGCCACAGAATTTATGTACTGAGAATATGACCACTCATTTTGGAACTCAGCCAGAATTGACTAAACAAGAAAAACAATACATAATTTGTCTAGGTGTATGTGATAAAACGGCTTAATCCATAATTACCTCCCAAGAGAACATGTACAGCCACAGGGCACAAATTTCTCTTTCATTTCTCTTGTTTTTCCTTTGTAGAGAATTCAGTGCTTTCTCATATGGATTAGGTTGGGGTTTCCAGTAAATACTGTTTTTCTCTATTGCCACAAAAATTTATTTTTCCAGCATGCCTTCTGTGTCCAATGATAGTCTTTGAGGGTATTTTATACCAATCTCACTCAGATATTCTGGGCAATTAGAAAAATTTTGTTTGGTTTCTCATAGAAACAGAAGAGTATATTGAAAGGCTTTTAGTGCTTATCTGGCCCAATCATCTGCTTGATGAAAGGTTCCCTATTATAAAATTTCTGGCAGACACTTATGAAATGACTATCATCATCTCAATTTTAGTCAGGTGCTCAATACTTCAAAAAAAATCCATTGGATGTTTGGATAACTTCAGCTGATAGCTCTATTTTCACATAGACACTCTGTAAAACAGAGCCCAAGGCAAAGATTTTATGCTAAGGAAGTACAATTCCAGGTTGAAGAGTGAGGGTCACAGAAAATGGAAGGAGGAAAGGAAGGAAAGCAAACACAAGTTAGTGAGTTCCTACATTGGCCTGGTCTCAACTTCCTAAATCAGCACAGATAAGACTTGGCTACCCAGAACATCTTCTAGACAGGTCATGGAGTATCACCATGTTTCAGTACTACCCACAAAGAATGGGGAGGGAAGGAAGAAAGAGAGGCATTTAAATGCCAGCAACTCTTTGGCTCTAGTTCTCATTGATCATTCTATTATGAATGCCCCCGCGCTTCCAAATTGTATTATCCAGGTTCCACTAAGTCCAGAAGTTGGTGGAGAGTTGGAGCCTTTGCTGTTGCTGGGTGTGTGTGTGTGTGTGTGTGTGTGTGTGTGTGTGTGTGTATGAGAGAGAGAGAGAGAAAGAGAGAGAGAGACACACACACACACACACACACACACACACAGAGACGGAAATCTAGTAGAAGCTCAGGCCTGCACATTCTCAGCCCTTGCACCTTTGTTGTGCAAAGATGTGGTATGCTACAACCCATTATTAGGTGATAGTCTAGCAACTCTGTGCTACAAAACTGGGTTTTATCTCCTTCTTACTCTTCCTCCCTGTAGAAACTGCACCACATAGACCTTAGGAATGTTGTGGCAGGAGTGAAAAAGGACCACATGGTCAGCTAAAGCAGTCAAGATAATGTTGCTGGGCATGGAATGGATGATTACAGAATGATGCATCAGCTAGGTACCAACAAGGCCCAGGCACAGTGGTAATAGCTGCTAGGCATCAAGGGAAGTTCATGGGCTGGCTGCTGAAGGGACAGGATAACACACAGTGGCTGCTGAGAAAGATTCTCAACATGAAGGCAATTAAGGATATACATTATCCCCCACCACATCCCCATCAGTGGTTCACTTCCCAAGGTTTCAGTTACCTATGCTTAACCACAGTCTGAAAATATGAAATGGGAAATTCCAGAAATAAACAATTTATGTTTTTAATTATATGCCCTTCTAAGTAGCATAATAAAATCTTGAGCCATCCCATTTCTCTCCTGCCCATTTCTCCTCCTCCCTTTTTAAAGTGTATCCAGGCTGTATATACTACCCATCTGTTACCACTTAGCAGAGGTCTTGGTTATCAGATTTACCATCTTGGTATTATAGTGCTCATGTCCAAGTAACTCTTATTTATTTAATAATGACCCCAAAGCACAAGATTAGTAATGCTTTCAATTTTTTGCAGTATTTTGTTATGAACTCTGTTCTCTTATTGTTAATCTCTTAATGTGCCTTATTTACTTAAAATTCATCATATTTATGTAAGCATAGGAAAAAAATATTATGTATAAAGTTTGGCACTATCCATGATTTCAGGCATTCACTGGGGACAGTGAAATGTACCTGTCATGGATAAGAAGGAACTGCTGTATTGGCAAAAAAGTAAACTACGATTTAGAGAAGTCCGAGTTGTAGCAACTTAAAGCCTAAAGAACCTGAGGAGCACATAAATTGGGAACATTGCACCTTCTTTTAGAGATGTTTTAACAGAAATTTTAATTGGTTTATTAGGATAGCATCTTATTCTGTTCAAGCTGCCATAGCAAAATACCTTGAGCTGAGTAATGTAACAATATATATTAATTGCTCACAATTCTGAAAGTAGAAGTCCAAGATCAAGGTGCCAGCAGATTTGGTGTTGGGTGAGGATATGTTTCTCAAAGATGGCAACTTGTATGTGTCCTCACATGGCAGAAGGGAAGAACAAGTCCCTCAGGCCTCTTTTATAAAACATTAATCCCATTCATGAGGGCAGAACCCTCATGATATAATCACTTTCTAAGGGTCCCACCTCTTATTCTATTATATTGGGGTTTAAGTTTTAGCATATGAATTTTTAGGGCACCCAAACAGTTGCACCACAGCAGATGACAATTCCCATACTTGATTTGCCAATATGAGAAACAGAAAGTCTAGTGGTCCATTTTTGGAATACAGTATTTAACTTTAAATGTAAAATGACTTGGGAGGTAAGAAAGGCAGCTGGAGGGCAGAGCAGAATGAAAAGTTACAAGCAGTTAACACAGGGGTACAAAATCTCACAGCCCCTGGACAAACAGGAGATGAGAAGGAAGGGGCCTGACCTGACCAACAGAGATAAATTGGATATTTCCCAAAAGGCCCTCAATCCAAGGCAACTTTCCTGCCACAAGAGAACAAAAGAGGTGGGGAAAACTAAAGATATATTTCTTTAAATAATCCAATAAGAGACAGTAAAACCTAGGTGACATTCAGGAAGATTGTGCAACCCATAGGACTAAAAGATGAAAGTGATCTTGCACTCTGGGGGATGAAAGATTGGTTATACCCAATGTGTGACCCTGACCACCAGGTACCCAATGTCGCAAGACCATCCTGAAAGTAAAGCCTTGCTTTTGCTTTATCTTGTGTCTCTTAGTCCATTCTTTAGGCTTCAAAAGGTGAATGTGTTTCTCACACCAATATTTCACTATAATCGCTATGATTATTTGTATGGTTATTGTGAAATTTTTTAAAAACACCATAATTTTAAAACTAAATGCATTTTTTGTTAAGAGGAGGTTCAAAATCAATTGGTAGTCTCATTTAGAAGAGATGTTCTAGTCAACCTTTGGCCCCTAAAATGGAAAACAACAGGTTTAAACTAAATTTCTTTTTTTGCAGGGGAGGGTTCCTTCCTAACTTACTATCCAGATGATGAATCTGTTGCAGAATTTTCTAGATAAAGGAAAAAAGAATCTAAAGATACTGTAGTATGTGTGAAGTTTAAAAGTCTGGATATCTGGAACCTCAGGTAACAGAAGTGGCAATTGATGAGTTTTGTTTGACACACCAGGAGGCAAATGTGAAGAAATGACAGGAAACAAGCCTACACCAGGGATCACTTTTAAGACCAAGACAAACAGCAATAGTCTCTTAGTATGTATCCTGGGATCAGCCTATATTCAACCTTAATCTCTTATGCCTTCGACAGCAGCTACAGTATGAAGAGAAATTGTATCAGAATGATAATTTCATTCATAAAACAAGCATTCACTCACCCACATTTACACACCAGGGCCTGAAAGTAGACTGAGCTTCTTAGAGCAAGATTCTAAACAACCAAGATTCTCTCACAACCTTCCAAGGCCCACATCAGTAATGGAGGTTTTGTATTCACTGAATTGGCATCTCAACCAGATGCAGATAGGCAGATGGAGCTAATAAACATAATCATACTTTTAATTAAAATAACAATAGCAATTTATTGAGCTCTTTTTTTGTCAGGTACTAAGCTAAGTACTTTATACAATTTACCTAATTCCTACCAAAACCTCATCAAAATAGGCACAGTTAGCCATCCATAGTGAGGTGGGAAGGTCCACATTTCACAGTTGCAGATTCCACCAGTTGAGGATTGAAAACGCATTTTTAGAAAATTGCGTCTGTATTGAACATGTACAGATTTTCTTCTTATCATTATTTCCTAAAAAGTACAATATAACCACTATTAACACAGCATTCACATTGTATTGCTGTTATAAGTAATCTAGAGATGGTTTGAAATATATGGGAGGACGTGCAGAGGTAATATAGGTTAGGTTATATCATTGGATATGAAGGACTTGAGCTTCCATGGGTGTTGGGGGTGTGTTTGTGTCCTGGACCAACTAGGAATTGCCAGAACCATTGCCATGACCATAATTAGGGCTGCTGGACTCCAGAGTCTGAGTTCCCTGAGCAAATTTATCAGCATATGTTCGTATACACATTAGCAACTGAGAAAACAAGAATAAAGAGTTAGGAAATACTAAAACAAAAGTGATGCCAGAGGATAAATACTTCCTTTTGCTAATATCTTTCCATAAGTGATAGTAGCAGAATAGGCACATCCACTGTACTTTATGTAAGCTTCTCTTATGATGCATTGGTACCTTGGGATGGCAAGCAGTCACCAAAATGTCATCATCACCCTCAGTGAACGATCTGCCAACCTGCATTTGGCAGGTTAGGACATGCCAGGACACGAGAAGGCAGAAAAGTAGCTGCAGAGAGATGTTCTTCCTTTGTGTGAGAGGCCTGCATGTGTTTTGAGCAGTAATGCCAAATACTCACTTTACATGTAAATTTAAGAAGAGACAATTCACTGAAAAGATATTGTGTTGTCCCTTTCACAAAGAATTAAAAATCAGGCTTTAGGAAAGTAAGAATGCATCTGGAATTCAGGAAAACATCAGCTCTGATACCGTCAAGATTCCCTTTGTCTTTGGCCTTTGCTTTCTTTTGTGTCCTCTGGTTTGTGCTTTCTTGCTTCTGAGTAACTGACTTTATCTATAAGGCAGAAAAAGACAGCAGCTAAGAGTACCTAATTACAGTATCCTTTTTTTTTTTTTGGTCCCGGGGATTGAACTCAGGGACACTCAACCACTGAGCCACATCCCCAGCCCTATTTTGTGTTTTATTTAGAGACAGGGTCTCACTGAGTTGCTTTGTACCTCGCTGTTACTGAGGCTGGCTTTGAACTTCCGATTCTCCTGTCTCAGCCTCTCAAAGTGCTGGGATTATAGGCATGCACCACTGTACCTGGCTTCATTACAGTATCTTCTAACAGCTTTAAATTCACTTCAAATTCTTGGGAAAGAACATTTATTGGCTCTGTTTAGGCAGGCACCCACCCAGAATAATTAACCAGAGACTTGTTTTTTGAAGTGTCAGGGAGTGAGACTAACCCCATCTAGAACGTGAGGCAGCTCTGAAGTTTCTGAAGGCAAAGGTATCTACCTGGAGCCTCAAAAACTGAGTCTCTAAAAGGTGCTGCAACCCCTCCACCCACCACCAGCACTATTACAGTGAATAGTCACAGCCCATCACTCTGTCTCTGTGTTTCTGGCAGAAGAAGCTCAACATCTGACAGCAAAACATTACATTTGGCATTTTCCTATAATGTTCCTATGAGACAAGTTGGCAGACTTGTCTATCAAAAAAAAAAAAAAAAAAAAAAAGCACTTGATACCTGAGAAGATAAAGAAGGAGCAGACAGAGGTAGCTATGTGCCTGGTGAGCCTGGGAGCAGAGACCCTGCCAGTCCTCTGCAGTCCACTCCTCCCACTTCCCTCCTCTTTTTCCCAACTTCATTCCTCTCCCTTCCGCAGCAAATGGCTCTTTGAATTCTTTGAACTCCTTTTCTCTATTCTGCGAAAGTTACCACAATTATAAGGAGAACTATTCCTTCCATCTTTATAATTGTAAGTGATCCTAAACAACATTTAAAAATTGAAGACTTAGGAAAGCAGATGTTTAGACTACTAGATAAAGAATCAATGTTTAAGGCTATTAGGTTACTTCTGAATTAGTTAATTAGCACAGTTACCTTATTTTCCATAAAAAGAAGACTGAACAAATGTACCACACATTTTTGTTCCTCTGGGACCTATTAAAATACATGGGTATTTAACTTCTGCAAGATAATAACATTGCATGACAATGTCATCCTGACAGGAGCACTAAACATCTCTATGAGAATGCTCAGCAGATTTCTTAATGCATAACCAAAATTACTGTTACCTAATTAGAATATGCTTTGGAACACAAACTGAAGGATAAACTAGTAAAACAAGAAAAGAAGGGGAATCCATGCACTTTTTCTTAAGCAGGAACCAGAGAGAACATGCAGTAAAGGATCTTTGCTGATCCAGCAAAAGCTCTGGGTACGTGATATATTATGATGTTACTAGGCATTTATACTTCAGGCCAATAAAAAAAGTAATCATTGAGGAAAATGTAGTAACCTTGGTTCACGTAATAATGTTAAAATATAACTTTCATACACTTCTGGTTTTCTGCTCTTATGCAAGATTTTGTCTAAACCTAAAGTGTCTATATAAGAAATACAATTTAAAGCAAGCTATGCTTTTCCACAGCATCAGGGTTTTGCCTAATTAAATACTACTTTGACATTCCCAAACAAGCCAAGAAAATAACATAGAATTATTGAAGATGCCAAAGAGATTGACAGCTCCATGACCCAGCTTATTATAATCAGTGCCAAATGAATGGCTATTTATTTTCTTAGCAATATCACTTTGCATGAGGTTAAGTGACTTGGTGTATTTTTCTATGTTCTCTGTTGTATTAAAGTACAGTGTGCCAGACCCCTGGTGCTGTGAAATTTATTCTATCAGCGCTTTTGACCAGACAAGTGCTTTGGACATACTGAGAAGCATTTCTCTAAGTGTCATTATATGACCTACCTCCAATTTACATGCAGACCAGTTGCCAAGGACCCAGCTGTAGCAGGGGGTCACTGGGCAGGTTTTCTGCTGGGTAAGCACTGTGGGGCATGGCCGTCCTTCTCCTTGGGTTGGCATAATGATAAATCGAGTCCGGCTCATTCGACCTAAAATGATAAGGGAGGTGTCAGCTTTTCAGTTAGAGTTTGACTTGGAAAGGGAGTTGAAGGGCAGGATGTTGCCTTACATATGTAAGTCTTCATTATAATACACTGAACTCTGTCCAGTCCCCCTTTGAGTTTTCTGCCATTTTAATTGAGATTTCTATGGAGACACAGGCTATCCATGTCTTCATAATGCTTTCAAGGATCCAAAATTCTGCCTGTCTTCTACTTCTTTCATCTTCCTAAATCCAAAGCTTCTATTTTTGCCAAACAGACTGCTTCTGTAAACACTGGTAGAATGTAAACTTATTTAACAAATGATTACTTATTAAGCTCTAGCATGATCAAAGCATCTTGTTATGTGTTAGGGACAGTGGAAACATTGTTAGTTAGATGTATCTTCTGCCCTCACAAACTTTATCTTTTAGGTCAGGATTATAAATACTAAACAAAAATAGAGAAAGTTGCATCTGGATTTTGGGTCTCTTAGGTAATAGATTAGGCATAAATCATACATAATCCAAATTACTCTAAAAAGTTTCATAGGAAGGTACCCTCTTGAGGGCTCAATCATGTTCCTCAATTAATTCAACAGGGCCAATTTTCCTAGAGATTGAGGATCAGTTTCTTCCTTCATTAAACAGAAGAAAACCTTTGTTGGTTTATATGAAGGAACCGTGATGTTTACATAATATGTAATCAAATGATAGCATTTCTCTCCACAGTGAAACATAGTTGGCTAACAAGAGTGGCTGAAGACAGAAGAGGTTCTCTTTATCATCATATGACCACTCCTGGCATTAGATCATAAGCTCAAGTGGATTAGTGGATAGAATGACAGACACTATTTGAATCTTTCTCTTCTCCTCTCTCTCTCTCTTTCTCTTTCTCTTATACTTTCACTCCTACTTCAAGCAAGTAAGTTAACTTCATTTAATTACTATCCTTTAATCTGTGAATATGCTGCCCTTCCATTGATGTTGTAAAGTTAATTATGTAATTTATTTGTGATAAATATTACAGGAAAAACAGAGGGTTCTGGGGGAGCAGCTTATTCTGGAATGAATCATTCTCCTGAAAGGTTGGACTTGAAGCAGACACCTGAGGCACTATAAGCCAGATGTGATGTGAGGATGCCATGAGAAGAGGTCATGAGGTATGAGGGACTGTAACATGCCTGGGAACCCAACAGGCCAGTGTGTGTGGAACAGAGTGAGAAAGAGAAGAGATTTATCAAAGATTCTATGTTTATATCCTTAAAAAAGTGGAGAGATTATCTGTTATAGATTATCTATGCTAATCTGAGAATACCCTCAAGGGTGGAGGAAATCTAATGATCAAATTAATTCTCTAATCACTGGATTCTACATTTAAGTTCAGGTCCCTATTATTATGATGACTCTTCATATACATTAAGTACCAATTGAATACTTGCTTAATTTATATTTTTAAAAACTGTCTTCATGATATTATGATATTCTGAAAATGTGTGATAATATAATGCTATCAGCAACAGTCACTGAGCTGGTATCCTGTGATAGGCAATATTTTAAAACATTTTATAGGCACTGACTGAATGAATGAATGATCAGAAAAACCCTGGAAAAAATTCTATTATTTTGCCATATTTTAGATGAGGAAAGTTAAACATGGGGCATTGAAGATAGTTATCTGAGGTCAAAACACTAGTGCGTTGTAGAATAGGATTCAAACCCGGGATGTTTTGCTCTAGAAGCTGCAGCATCAAATGTGCTGCTGGGTAGACACAAGTAAGAAATCAAGGAGAGCTCCCTTTCAGGTGTTTTATGAGAAGCATCAAAGGAACTTTGGAGGAGGGTAAATTTTGCATCAGTGATAATACGGGCTTGGTGAACTATAGAATCCACCCACTCTTCATCTTTAGGTACGCAGCTTCTGAGTGGAGCATGTGTGTTTGGACAGATGTTCTTCTCAGCATCACTCAAATCAAATTATAGGTGAGACAACATTCATATAAAATGCTGTCTCTGTGTGAGAAAAACATTTGGCTCAAGATTTTATAATAATTCTGCTCAAATACTCCCCAGTTTTAATTTTTATGTTTATTCTCTTGACCTAAATACCTATTATCCTAATTTCATCATAATTACACTGCTTTCTATCCATCTTTGTAGAAATATTGAAAATGTGGTATTGCTTTTATCACAAAGAAGCTGTATTCCATTTTCACCAGATAACTCAAGTGTGTCCTTAAATTGATGGCATGCTGAAGGTCAGTATTTTAGAATTATTTTATTTATGACCACTGAAATTATATATTTTATTTTGCTATACATAAAGGTGGAGAAAATTTAATGATTAAATTAATTCAATAGGAAAAAATGATCTATCAATATTTTTTGTGGTGCTGGGGATTGAACCTAGGGCCTTGAATGTGCTAGGCAAGCACTCTACCACTGAGATATATCCCCAACCTATTATCATTTTATTTTATTATTTTGGTACCAGGGATTGACCTCAGGGGGCACTCGACTACTTAGCCACATCCCCAGCCCCATTTTGTGTTTTATGTAGAGACAGGGTTTCACTGAGTTGCTTAGCGCCTCGCCATTACTGAGGCTGGCTTTGAACTTGTGATTCTCCTGTCTTCAGCTTCCCAAAGTGCTGGGATTAAAAGCATGTGCCACTGTGCCCGGTTCCGGCCTATTACCATTTTAAATAGTAAAATCTGAAAACCATTCATTGGAGGCATAACCATATGATATCTCTATCTTTTGCTCTTCAAGTGCAAAGCTCTTCAAACAATGACTAGTATTTCCAAGAATATTTTTTAAAACTGAGGAAACAGCCAATCTGTATTTTTAAGTATCTTGCCATTTTTAATTGCCTATATAAAAGTTCGATAAAAAGTATTTCAAATAAAGAAATGAGAGGGTAAAGGGAAACTAATATAGCTGATATTTGTGTAGGGTACTGTATATCTTCCAGTATGTTCCTTGTGTTTTTTTTTTTTTAAGTCAAGGGTATTTTGTTTAAGTTAAATAACCAGATAGAGTATCCCTCACATTAGAGGCTCTCACAAATTCTGTAATTATAAATAAAAATCAAGCAACACAAAATGCAGATGCTCTCTACATGGGGGTGCAACACTTCCCGAGGTTGAATATTACTCAACCAAGCCACTCTCTTTAAGCAATGATTATTCTGTTAGGAACCCCAAATAGCTGGAACCTGAATGCACTGTTCTTGTGATAGTAGATTTTGGTGGAAGAGAGAAACGGTGAAGGATATGGTCAAATTAAAAGTATTTAAAATTATGATGGAGGTGAAACATAAAAGGAAGAGTATTCTAAAACAGTTGACACATGGTGTAAAGAATCCTAGGCTTGCCATCAAAAGTCTGTAGTTGGAAACAGTTCTCTCAGATTAACAGCTAGAAAATGATATGACTGCATAAAAGTACTGTAATCTTCTGAGCAAGAATTTCCTCTTCTATAAAATACAACTACACATACAGAAAGTCCTTATTATCTGAGGATAATTCATGTTGGGAAAAGTGTCACTTAAAAGTGAATCTCTTTAAATGGAAATTAAATTATTTTTAATAAATAATGTAAATATTTAAATGGAATTTTTTATGGAACTAACAAGTATACAACTGGGTTAATTTTATCTAATATCAACTGCTGTACAGATTATAATTACAATTAGGCACTTGTTATTACAACAAAGAATAAAAAGCCATTGAACATTTCTTATGTAATTTTATGATTATACTATTAAATACTATTAAAAATCCATGTTTCATGATTGATGTTTGCAGCTTTTGGCCTTTGAGGCACTTTTCAGCAATATTCCTTGGCCTCCCTTTACTCTTTGGTGTGAAGCCCACTCCGTTGGGTAGCCTCTTTTGTTGTGGGTACACATTCCTTTTGTAGCCAGAGATTGTTCAACAAATCTCAATGACAAAATACATGTGTTAATGAAGGATGCTGACTAATGGGGGTAGGAGGGTTTGTAAATGATCAGCTCTTCAGTGTACACTTTTATATTAAGCAGGATTTTGTTTCATGTAGAATTCACATCGATGGAGATTCAGGTAGAGAATATTCAGATGATGAGGACTAGTTGGATATATTTCCCATAGGTTGTATGATTAAAATAAACAATATATAAATAGCACCTTATAGCATATTTAAAATGTATAAAATGCTTGTTAAAGTACTATTTCATATCAGTTTCTAGAACTGGCCTTAGACGTAAGCCTGTAATGAGCTTAATTATTTATTCAGGTCCCAACTCATCAGATCATTTATACTTTAGCCTGGACTCCTTCTGCCCTCACAGTAAGAATGAAGCTTGTAACCATACATATCCTGTGCTTCCAAAATGAGAGTAGGGGAATTTCCTTGTCCACTCTCTGGACTTCTTTGTTGGAGTTTTCTTTAGGTTTTTAAATTAAAAAAAATATGAGTCTATCCATCTATAGGAACCTTAGTTCAATAAATAAGTTCAATAAATATGGACACTCTGCCTGATAGGCAATGCCAGGTATTAGGTAGAACTTGACACGGGCAACACCATTTTGAAACATATCCTCCATCTAGAACAAGAGTCACCTCAAGATTACTCTGACTCAGCTCGACCTAAACCCCAGACAATACTCCATGATCATGCAAAGAAACCCCAAACACTCCATCATCTAAGAATGGAAATTGTTATCTGGTACTGGAATCCTGAAAATACCTAGTTCCTTATGAAGGTGACACAACAAGGACTCTTCCTGACAACCCCTTAGCAATGGCCTAACTGTAACCCCCCCTCCCCTGTATCTACCCCGGGCTATAAGCACAGCACCAGTCTCAGTTTCCACAGGGGCCCCCTCCTCAGGTTTGTCTCAAATATACCTGTGTTGTTACTGTTGAGCTGTCTCTCTTCTCTTTATTTCCTTTATTCACTTATTTCCTTACACCAGTGAAAGAACTAAAGCTGACTTTTCCTCTACTTATCTACTCCCTACAGAAAGTGTTTACAATTTAATATAGACATAAATTATGGTAGGGTAAGTTTGTTATTTGCTAGAAATTCAACTCTCTGAGCCATTTCCTTTCTTTCTTTTTTCATTTCTTTTCTTTTCTTCCTTCCTTCCTTTCTTTTCTTTCTTTTTTTTTTTTTTTTGAGAAAGAAGAAAAAAGTTTTATAGCTTTGCTAGCAAAGGAAAAATACAGGGGAGTCTAGTCCCAGAGTCTGTGATTCTGTGTATCAGGGGGACCTGGGGGCTTTTAAAGAGGTGATTCAAAGGGTACATTCCACATGTTCTTTGTAGTAATTTGCTTGTTTATTTTGGAGATAATCATTTCTTAGATCTATCTTAGAAGTCTGAATTACTTGCTATGGTGGATCACTCTGCCTAGGATGGGAGTGTCCTTTCTTTCCTGGGGTAATATTGGTATTTTATTATAAACAAAGGTGACACTGGGCTTACTATCTATCAAATTAGCAATAATTACATGCAATGGAGGAAAAAAAATTGCATGGCAAGACCTGCATAAAAACAGACAGTGAAGTGACACATTAGTTACAAAAACCTCAAACAGAGAAAGGCCAATCCTGAAACTCACACATAGGGTTAAAGCATATGGGGCTAGATCACAGTCTCACGAACTTAGCAGTAGTCAGACTGCACACTGGAGCTCTACTGACAAGGTATAGGTGGGAAATTTTAAGCAATTAATAAAAATCTGAAAACTGTTTTAATATTTTTCAAGATGTATCACTTAGAAATAGAGTTAATAAAAAGATTAGTCACTTAAAAATTGTTAAAAATAAGAAATGGAATCAAATACAATGACTGCTCATACTTTTGGATCCAAGCAGCCAGCCACCATGCTCACTCTAGTGACAGGGTTTGAAAAATAATTCTTTGGCCCTGACATGCTATTATTGAATTAGCTAAAAATTGTGTTTTGGATAATTCTGGACAACTTGGTAAATAATCCAAACTTCATATGTAAGGGATAAGGAAAAAGGAAATACAGGAATAATAGAACATTTAAGAAGATACTTACTTAACCTCAAATAGTTCAATAAATAAAATACTGAGCAACTTACATGAACATATCTTTCAATTCCCAGGCACTATAGATATGTAAAGCAATAACAGAAGCATATGAAGTGACTTGGAGCTGCTAGCATGCTTACGGATATTATCATTCTGGCAAGTTTTGCACCAGCACTATTTTTTTTATTCTGAGTTGAAGTTCAATCATTGACTGGGAATGGTCATCCACATGCTGACATCTGCAATGGGCTGGCCAACATAAACAGTACTTGGAACAAGATGTCATGTCACTGAACTTAAGTTTACTGATGTGCACCAAAATATTAGTACTGAAAAAAATGTTTCTACTTTCAACTGCTTACCCCTATGGATTTATTCTTCAGCTTTTGACACTTGCTACCAACTCTTGGTTAATAGTAAACACTAGTAGATGACAAAGTAAATGGAGTGGGGATACTAGTAAAACCTCACTAACAGATGGTTAAGTTCAATCTCTTAATTAATTTTAGTTATACATCTCTGAGGTTAAGGTAATTTATTGCACAATAATTTCTGACACTATGAAAGTATTCCTCACTAGTGGGGGAAGAAACTAAGTTATCTGAGTGATGATAATATGCTCTGATGTATAGTATATCCTTGTTTAGCTTTCTTCTTTTCCTTATCATACTTTCTTTCATTCCACTTCCCCTGAGAGTAACTCTCCCTCCCAAAATACCATCCCCAATGGTCATGAAAAGTAAGTCACTTGAACAAAATCCCTGTCTCAGGCTATGCTTCAGACATAAAATATTCTTACTTAATACATGATAAATTAAGCTAAGTGGAGTTAAGTTTTGCAAAATCACACAGTTAGAAAGATTGGAACAAAAGTTCACCTTACTCAAAATGCATGTGCTTTCCAATAAACCTCATCAGTTCCATGTTATGGGTGTTAGAACCTTTGCTTTAGCCGTTAGGCCCCTTGAACAAGTTTGCGAACCGCACGTAAGCCTACCCTGTGAAGTAAATTTGCTATCTGTATTCATATGCTTTATATTTTTCTTTAGCAAAAAATAATTAAGATTAATATACTAACACGTTTCTCCTACAATAACTCTTCATTTGCCTTTTGCTACTCATCAGAGCAAATTCTCAAGAACAGTAGAAAGTCAGATTGCATATAAAATTAATTCCATGCAAATCTTTATGCTGGACATGTACTAAAATGATTGAAAACATCACTTCTTTTAAAAATTTCTAGAATTTTTATTTATTTTAAGTTCAAATTTATTTTAAATGTGTGCCTTGGTGAATATGGATTGGGTCAAGGTTATTTTCTAATGTATCAGAGTGAAGAAGTTAAGGTCCTGATCTATAAACAGCTCTTAAGCTTGTTTTTGGCATTGCTAGAGATGGTTGAGTAGTGGGTTTCCCCTACACAGGAATTCCTTGGCCTATCTAAAAATTGCTTCAGATGTGCAGACAACTTTCATTTTGGAGAACACACAACTTAGGCAAGATAAATATTCCATAGGCTGTTAAGAGCCAACAGACTCTAGACTCAGCCAGAATCATCCCTCCAGAAGTGAGCATAGTTACTCGAGGAAATAATGAGACCACAGTTTTAGAGCTCAAGATTGATCATGATATTACAAGGATGTCATAGGTATTTATAGAGAAAAACTAAGCATCTTTGCATTTGCTCAGATGTAAAGAATTATATACTTTCAGTGGCACAGTGTGTATATGCATTTTAATTGCTTACCTCCAGTTCTATTCCCAACAATCACATTAGTCCCAGTAAAAACTAACAAAACTTGATGCAGCACTGTGAATATCTATAAATAGCAGCAATATTCCAATGAGGAGCCCCTATGGGAATCAAGATGAGCTCAGAGAGAATGATTTTGGAAATCTCAGAATTACCTTCTTTTTAGAGAAAACCATCAGCTTTTTCCATCTGTAAAACTAATAGCTATATTCCTAGTAGATGGATTAGACACTAGGCAACCTTTTAATTTTTTTTGGCAGTGCTAGGATTGTACCTGGAGTTGCACCCTGCCCTGAGTTATATCCTTTGTCCTATCTAACAGTATTGACACTGAGATAAGTATATACTTGGGAGACAAAATTCAGAGGAACTTCCTAAAACACCAAGATAACTGGGTTCCAAATGAAGAGTGGTTTTCTTCTGCTTATCCCTAAATGTATCTATAAGTTAAAAAATTTTATAAAGCAATATAGCAACTAACCCAGGTGCATGTACATAAGATGTGATTTCAGAATGTCAGATATAAAGAGGCATGAGTGCAACAAATGAGGGCTTAGGAGACACCCAGACCTGGGTTCAAATCTAGCCACAATGACTGATAAGCTGTGCAACTCTGCAGGTTACTTATTTGTCTATTATCACACTGTAAATTAGGCCTGTACCACAGAGTACTGTTATGAAAAATTACTAGCATACCCTTGGCATTGGTAATCATGCCCTTGACCAACTGACATTAAAAAGTAATCACTCTAATATTTCATAAATAAAGTAAGTGTGAGTTTGGCAAAGGATTAGTGAGCATCTCCGATTCGTACACATGCCATTGGGAAAGCAGGCTCTAGAACCAAGATCCTCTGCCTTCTTATCTAGTTTTCTATTTCATTATTTAGCTTCTTATCTACTTCCCATAGGAATTAGTCACTTGATATAGTAAATAGGTTTGAATTGTTATAACTATCAGACTGCCCAAAGATACCACAGTGATAAAAAATTTGATGCAGATACCAAAAATGAAGGTTAGTGACTTGCCCTTGAAATCTGGGGGAAAAAATCTGGAAATAAAAAGTGTCTTGGAGTTAATAAATTAGTTTTTCATTATTAGGTAGAACTCATAGAAAAATTTTATACCACTTGGGAAATACAAGAGGCAGGCTGGATTATATAGTATAGAAAAATATTATAAACTTATATATGCTGAATTAAAAATATAAAATGATATAGTCTGAAATTAATAACATTCTTAGTCACTGGTTAAATAATAATTATGAATAATTCATGATATGCTAAATTTAGAGAGTTCTACATTTTAATGAACTGATGAAAATTGAATAGACAAAGAACATGACTAATCCAAATATTAAGCTCTTCTATTACAAGCTTGGATCATTGAAATCTATCTAAAAAGATCCCTTAGTGGAAGCTTAGAATAAGTCTTTCTCTACCCTGAAATAAATTGGATCAAACTGTTTCTGACCTTGAAATCTTTAACACAATTAGAAAGTATATGCCAAGCTTCAGGTGTACATTAAAGGGGCAATCCAGATACTTGGAAAATAAAGAAAAAGGTCATTTCAAAATTTCCCCTCAGATCACTGTAGTTTTGTGAGTTCGATGGTAAAATGTGGCGCCCTGGGTTTTGCCCAGCAGCTCAGTGAATTCATAAACACAGGTAACTACATGGAGTTTTGCCTTTGATGGAGAAGTAAGCCCAGAGCTGCAAGGGCTGATATCTGACTCCCATGTAACTCATTCGCCCACTTTGTGTGACTATGTAACACCATCATCTCTTGTAGTCTCTGTTCTACTGCTGCAGTGGTTGGAAAAAAGAAAGTGACTCTTACAAAAAAATAGCTGCTGGAACATTGCTTAGAAGAGCCAAGCTGCAGGTGTTTTCCAGTGATGGGTTCCTACCTTTCAGCTCCAGAATTTGGTCCCTTAAGAAATAAGTTAATCTGTACCACTAATTTCTGCTTTTGATGACCACGGTTCATTGTTTTCAGGTTGCGCTGGGTGAGGATTAAGATGTGATTTAAATACAGAATGCTCTCATTTTGGAAATATTACCTTGGACCACAGGGATGATGACCATCTAAAAGCAATCAGTGTTGTAAGACTGGAGCAGGAAAACAGGAATCAGGGGAAAGTTCACAGCTGGTGAGGTAAGAGACAACCACAGACGCCCTCAGTACAGTCCTGAGGGGAGGTGCTTAAAAAGCTAAAGACCCAGTGTCCTGTCCTCTTTGTGCTTTCTTTCTTCCCATTCTCCCGTCTTCCTTCCCTTCGTTCCTTTTCTCCCACCTATTTTAAATTGAGGTCAGGCACAAATAAATACAGTTAGAAAAATACTAATTTCTATATATGTGTCAGCAGGTCCTAACATAAAGCCTTTAACATAAGAGGTAGATAGCTGGGTATAGTATAAGTACACTGATCATACTGAGGAAGACTCACTCTGCAGGCTGAGAGAGGAGGGTGACAAATTCAGGAAGAGCCTCAGCAACTTGGTGAGATTCTGCCTCAAAATAAATTTAAAAGGGCTGGGATGTAGCTAAGTACTATAGCACCCCTGGATTTAACCCTCAGCACTGAAAAAAATATTATATATATACACACACTCATGTATATATCATATATACATATATATGTTCACATACCTATATATTTATATAATATGTGATTTAAATATAGAATGCTGTCATTTTGGAAATATTACCTTGGATGACAGAAATTATGATCAGGGAAATCATATATATTAAGTAGACAAAAACTGCTTGTGAGGTTACACCATCAAGCACTCTAGCAAAGAAAACACTAGTTATAAGGACTAAGGCATCACCTTGACATTCAACTTCGGCATAATCAATCGCCTCCTTTGGGGTCTTTCTTTACCCATCCTGCAAGATACTTGTAATTCTCTACAAGTTTGCTTTCTCTCTCTGGTCTTCCTACTCAAGTTTCCACTGGAACATCTGTTTTATGGAAGTACAGACAGAGCTTTGTTTGTCTGAGATCTTAACCATTCCATGCATAGTATATTCTCAGTGCCTGGTAAGGTGACTTGCACTAAAAAAACATCCAAGGAGTAAAGCCACCATACAATTTGTTTCTCACATTTTCACTTCTCACAATCAAATAGGATGTCATTAGATGCCAGAATAATAGGCATAAAATTTTTAAACTTTTGTTGAATGAAAAAAGGAATAATCAAATGCATACACACTTGGATGACTGGAAAGTTTATCAGATATCAAATTATGTAATTTTTTGAAACTGTATTATTATATTTAAAAGTTGAGAAGATTAAGATATCTAGAGGTCAAGAAAGGATTCCCAAGAAGTTATCCCACTCACCCCTTTAAAACTAGCTGGAGGCTCTTGATAATTGGCTTCATATTTACTTGCCAGTGGATACTATTTAGATGCTTCTCAAGTGCTTTATGGAACTTGATTTTTCCTAGTAATCAACATTCCTCCCTTAGTCCCTCTGTACCTCACTCAGTTCATTTAATGTCCTTGCTTATAAAATCTTTGATTGATTATTTGTTATTGAAAGAATTTCAGGAAGTAGAGTTTAAGCTCAGACTATAATTGCCTAGATTTCTCCAGCAGTGGGATTCAGATTTTAAAGGGTTTTGCCTGTTTGTTTCTACTAGACAAACAAGGTCTGATGATTCCACAGCACTAACACGACTGCTTAAAAATTAAAATAATATTCAGTGTTAAGCTTTTGAGTTCTTTATATATCCTGAAAATGAGTGCTCTATCGGATGGGTGTGTGGCAAAGATTTGTTCCCAGAATGTCGGCTCTCTGTTCACTTCATTGATTATTTCTTTTGCTGAGAAGAAGCTTTTTAGTTTGAGTCCATCCCATTTGTTGATACTTGATTTTACTTCTTGGAGACTTGTGAAGGAAGTATGGTCCTAATCCAACATGATGAAGATTTGGCCTATTTTTTCTTCTATTAGGCATTGGGTCTCTGGCCTGATTCCCAGGTCCTTGATCCACTTTGAGTTGAATTTTGTGCATGGTGAGAGATAGGGGTTTAGTTTCATTTTGCTGCATATGGATTTCCAGTTTTCCCACCACCATTTGTTGAAGAGGCTATCTTTTCTCCAGTGTACGTGTTTGGCTCCTTTATCTAGTATAAGGTAACTGTATGTAAGTGGGTTCATCTCTGTGTCTTCTATTCTATACCATTGGTCTACATGTCTATTTTGATGCCAGTACCATGCTGTTTTTGTTACTATAGCTTTGTAGTATAATCTGAGGTCTGGTATTGTGATGCCTCCTGCTTCACTCTTCTTGCTAAGGATTGCTTTGGCTATTCTGGGTCTCTTATTCTTCCAAATTAATTTCATGATTGCTTTTTCTATTTCTATAAGGAATGACATTGCAATTTTAATTGGGATTGCATTGAATCTATATAGCACTTTGGGAAGTATGGCCATTTTGACAATATTGATTCTGTCTATCCAGGAGCATGGGAGATTATTCCATCTTCTAAGGTCTTCTTCAATTTCTTTCTTTAGTGTCTTGTAGTTTGCATTGTAGAGGTTTTTCACCTCTTTTGTTAAACTGATTCCCAAGTATTTTATTTTTTTGAGGCTTTTGTGAATGGGATAGTTTTCCTAATTTCTCTTTCAGAGGATTTACATTGATGTATAGAAATGCAATTAATTTATAAAAACTAACAACCCAATAAATAAATGGGCCAAAAAGCTGAACACAAACTTCACAGAAGAAGATATATGATCCATCAACAGACACATGAAAAAATGTTCAACATCTCTAGCAATCAGAGAATGCAAATCAAAACTACCCTAAGATTTCATCTCACGACAGTCAGAATGGCAATTATCAAGAATACAAATAACAATAAGTGTTGGCGAGGTTGTGGGGAAAAAGGCACACTCATACATTGCTGGTGGAACTGCAAATTGGTACAACCAATCTGGAAAGCAGTATGGAGATTCCTTAGAAAACTTGGAATGGAACACCACTTGAGCCTGCTATCCCACTACTAGGTCTATACCCAGAAGACTTAAAAACAGCAAACTACAGTGCTGTAGCCACTTCAATGTTTATAGCAGCTCAATTTACAATAGCTAAACTGTGGAACCAACCTAGGTGCCCTTCGATAGATGAATGGATAAAGAAACTGTGGCATATATACACAATGGAATATTACTCAGCAATAAGAGAGAATAAAATTATGGCATTTGCAGGTAAATGGATGGAGCTGGAGAATATCATGCTAAGTGAAGTAAGCCCATCTCAGAAAACCAAATGCCGAATGTACTCGTTGATAAGTGGTTGCTAATCCATAATGTGGGGAATGTCATGGGAACAATGGTGGAACTCTGTTCATAGGGGTGTAAGGGGGGAGGGGGCATGGGAACAGTAAAGGTGGTAGAATATGATGGTCATCATAGCCCTAACTTTATGTATGACTGCATATATGTTGTGATTCTATACAACTTACAACTAGAGAATTGATGTTATCCTCTATCTATGTACAATGAATCAAATTGCACTCTGTTATCATGTAAGCCTAAAAAAAAAAGAAGTGAATAAAAAAATATTTAATAATACTAAGTTTATTATTTGAGGTTTCATTTGTAAAAGTGATATGTTAGAATAATGCAATCTGTCATTTTTTAGTGTCTTATTACAGTGGCAGATTTAGGACTTCCAGGTAAAAACAATAACAAGATTTTCTATCTACTTGCATTGGATACATTCTTGGGAGATGGGACCTAAGAACTTACATAATGAAGTAGAGGGTGGGAAAAGAGCCACTCCAGGGACTGACTACCTTTGAACTCACAATCCAGCCTGCAAGCTCTAGCCCTATGGTCCATAACCACCTGGCCAAGGATAAATGTTAAATAAAATCCTTCTAATGTTCCAAGTACTATGTTTCATCAAAGGTGGAGAGGTCAGTCCATGCAAAATCCAAACAGTGGTTTTGGTTCCTTTGTAAACATTAAAACCAATTCAGTTCATGCTCAATAAATGTCATAGGGGCCCTAACTGAGGGTGATGATGAGATGCCTCTTGCAAGGAAAAGTGTCATGGTGAGAGGATGCACAATGCAATGCAATAAAGGGTGTGGCTGAAATATAGTGCATTGAGCAAACAGAGCCAGCAGGGCAGTGGAAGGAGATGGAGATAGAGAGGGAGAACAGGCAAAATCCTGCAGGTCCTTGAGGTGGCATATCTCAATTATAGGACTTTAACTTCCACATTTTTGCATACTACCCTTTACTGCTGGGACAGAAGAAGCACATCCCAGCAGTGACCCTTTAGGACAAGATTGTGGTGACTGGATGTGGGATAACCAGGTGGGTGACCTTTGACAGAGGAGCAACCAAGTGCTCTAATAATAGGCATCACTAATGTGAGTAACATCTCCCATTTGCTTGTATATTCAGGAAATTATTCAGTGCGACTATTACCTATTTATTTGTTTGCTGTCTGTTCTCCCTCAATCAGAATGTAAGCTCCATGAATTTAGGAAACCTGTTTTTTCTTCTCACTCTTGCATCTCCAAAACATAGAACTATAAACAGTACATATGTATTTAATGGATGCATGAGCAGATGCATGTCTAGTACATCAATAGGAAATTACTTGATCATATTTTCCCTTTTAAAATATTCTTCAGTTGTGATAACAGTACATGTATTGAAAGGGGAAAAAAGATAATATATAAAATTGAGAGGTGAAGATGACCGAGTCTATGAAAGAATCTTTAAAGATCCTAGGAAATCTTCTTATAACCCTCTCTGCTACTGGTGGGTAGAAAAAAAGAAGCAGAAATTAACATACACTAAACACCCATCATATGTGAATTACTATGCTAGATATCTTCATAAACTTCATGTCATTTAGTTCTCAAACCAAAAATAAAACCTCTGTATTGCTTAGTTTTCTATCACTATAACAAATACTTGAGATAATCAATTTTTAAAGAGAAAAGGTGTAGTTTTGGCTCATGGTTTTAGAGGTTTTCGTCTATGATTGCTTGGACCATTATTTTAGACCTCTGGTGGCACATCATGGTAGAAACGTGGTAGAGCAGAACCATTCCCCTCATGACTGGGAAGTGAAAGAGAAGAACAGGGCTCGGGTCCCACTATCCTCATCAAGGGCACACTCCCGAAAGACTTCCCACCAGGCCCCACCTCTTAAAGGTTCCACCCGCTCCAAATAGTGCTACAGGGGGGACTAAGCCTTTAACACGTGGGCCTTCAGGAGACACTTAAAATCCAAACTTTAGCAGCCTCTAATGTGTGCATGAAGTCCAATTTATAGATGAAGAAACTGAGACTCAGAAAGATAAAATCATTTACTTAAGGAGCAGCAATTTGTACTTACTTTTATGCAATTTTACAGTGAATGCCTAAATGAAACCTATGCCATTGCTGCCTCTCTGAACAGTATAGGAGCAATAGATTGGCTATTGAAATCTTAGTCCTAAGATTTGCCACGTGATTTCCTAAGGTTCTTGCTCCATTTATATAGGAAAGGGCATATGGTTACTGGGCACTGTGATTCCCACATTTTTATTATGAATGATGTTCTCTGAAAAAATAGTTGTCAGTTTTTCTTACCTATAATTTCCAAATACAAATATTGGCTATTGTTTTCAGCTCTGCCCTCTTTAGGATTGTACTGCCATGTTCACATGCTAAGTCCTGCCTCATTCCTGACAATCCCAACTAAAACAGAGAATTATCAACTGTCCCAGTATTGTGAGGAGCTTGGAAATGAGCTCATACCCTAGCACTGGTGGTCCAGTATCAAGACTTCTAGAAAAATGATTCCCAATATTGGTAGTTGGCAATAAATCCAGGTCTTTGTATCCCCTTCTCCCATATGATTCCATGATTTCCACAAATTTCAGTTCTTCCCTTTTCTTCCTCTGCCTTGGTGCCTAACTATATATCAGGATTTCTCCAAATTTCTGACATTTACTTTATGATAAATTATTAACCCTATTTCAAGACCAGAGCTCTGTTCTAAAGCTGCTCTGAGCTTTCCTATTATGCTCTTGTTGCTCTCTCTTTGCATGGACACCTGTCTTGGTTCTTCCTTTAGCCTAGTGGCTGGACTACCATGCCTTTCCATTTGCCTAGCTTCTGCATACTGATTGACTTCGGAATCCCCTGTCATTGTGCAATGTTGCATACTTAGGTCTTCAGCCTTATGGCAGTAATTGTTCTCTGTTCACTAAGGACTCACATTACTTTTCCTCCAAAGTGTAACACTGTTGCTAGAAAGTCACTGGCCACCTAGAAACCACATTTCCTTCCCTTCCCACTTGCACTGAGATGGGAACATGGACTAAACATTGTCTAACAGATTATGTATGGAAGAGAAGTGTGCAGCTTCCATCTTGGTCCATTAGAGCCTCCAAAGAGGCAGCAGATGCCACCATCCAGACAAACTAGTTATGTTAATGTGGCAGAACCTCTGTCAATCTGTTCTTGACTGACTTTTTCAAGCTCAAGTGACCCCTCTCTTTATGTGGATGGAAAATCAGTCTCTTGTCTATTATGTTAGGCTACTGGACTTTGGGGGATTTACCTGAAACAGTGGTCAGTTTCACTAATATAATGCACATGTCTTTCTAAGCCACTGAAGTCAACTTATTTTTCAACTGGTGGAGTTTAGGATCTTCTGAATAAATGTCATCCCATAGGTCCAGCAAGGACTTTGGAATTTGTCACTGTTATTTGGTCAGTTCTCAAACCTCTGCTTAATCCCACTAGACCAATATGAAGCCAGGTTCTGCCTTGCTTCCCCTCTAAATGAGTCTCATTGCCTTCATCCAGCCAACATGCTATGTGACATTCATCAAGCTTTCACATACTGAAAAATATTTTTAAAACTAAGTTATTTAGTAAGAACAAACATATGGAACCAAAGTACCTCCTTGGCCACAGGTCTGTGAACACTCTGTCCAAGATGTCCACCCAGAGAGCTGACAGTTGACCACACATTCCACCAAGCAGGGAATGCTCATTCTCTGGGGCTTCTCTAAATTAAGCTGTAAATGGAAATGAAATACAACTTTACAGGAGAAATCATGTAGCTATCAAATCAGATCACTGTCCTTTTATAGGAAAGACTATTCTTTATTCTGTAATAAATAACTTTTCTATATTTTAGTAGAGGAAAATATCATTTCTCATAGAAATTGGTGGCATTCACAGAAAATGGTTGTCTTCCTGAATAAAATTTTGTCAGCCCAAATTTCTTTTCATAAAATCCTAAACTCTAGTATGGACCTGCTGTTAGGGTGCTGGGAAAGCAGAAGGTCACAAGACACAGGAATCTTCCTGTTGCTTAGCAAGGAACCAGGAGGACATCTCAAAGCTAAATCCAGGCACCCTGGGATGGTCTCAAAGTACATAATGAGCTTAAAACTAATAGCTGCCAAGACTAAAAAATGTATGTATAATAGGAATAAATAATCCATCTGAAGTCTACAGGCTAAAAAATCCATCATAGTGCTAATCTTGGGACAAGTTGGTGGTACCATTTATTTTCTTCTTGTCCTTTGTGAAATCAGCATACAGTCAAAATATACACAGTTTCTAATGACCAATATTGAGGAAGTCTAAGTGAAAGAATAAATCATGTAAGAAACATGGAAAGAATAATGAAATAATGTGCTGTTGAATCATACATTGTATGCTTAATTAGGAAAACTTTGATATTTGACACATGTTAAATATTAGTAATATAGCCACATAAAGCTGAAATTATAATAATTTCATAAAATTAATTATTACAGCATGATGATTTGTCAAGTGTATACAATAAAAATCACCACAAAGAGATCCATGATTCATTTGTGAAGTATGGAGAGTCTAGTTAGGATAATGATTTGGGACCTCTTAAAAGTGATATTCTTTTAATATTTGTTGGAAATTTGCATTTGAAAGATAAAGAATTTGATTTTCTATTAATGGATAGTTTATCTTTCTTAGTATCCAAAGATTTATTATAGACACAAAGTGTCTATTTAAAATTGTAGATGGGTGATTTCTTTCTGAGGCAAACAGTTTAAGAGGCAGATTAACTAAAATAAAATATTAAATCACTGGCACTTGACAGGTATTCTACATTGTATTAAACAGTCCAGAATTTCAGTGAGTAGGGCATCCAACTTCAGATGGTCTGGTCTAGGGTGGCATGCTGGTGGCTGAACTGTTGACTTAGAGAGTATGATGGGACAGTGTTTAGGGTTAAGTCAGGATAGGTAAGGAAGGCTGTGTTTCATTTTAATTTCCCTAATTTACTCCATCTATGTTAGGAGAAATGGGACCAATTTTTATTTTGCCAGTTTGTTACAGAAGTTTCTGTGGCAATTTTAGTTCACTGGTCCCCTATTTCCAACTTATTCTGAAAATTGTTCCAGTGATTCTTATAGTGTGATAACACCTTTATTTCTATTAAAATGCCCCTATTTTTCATTTATATGTTGGAAAGGGAAATGCCAATTTCTTTGGTACAGGTCTGAATACAGCTTTCCTCCAAATTCCATATGCTTTGTCACAGGAAAAAGGGAGGAGCAATAAAATCTAAAAAATTCGGAACTCTCTAACTTGAAACTTCATAAGAGGGCATTTTATGTAGATTGAAAAGAAAAGCACAATTATGCCATTTATCCAGCAATCATGTACCAATTAGCAAAAATAATAGCAAAATTAATAGCAAAATTTTGCTATTAGCAAAATGTTCTAGTAGCAAGTGTCAGTGTCCATTTTACAAGCAAGGGACAGTGTATATCACATGTACAAATAACAGTCATATGACAATAGTAAAGTCACCAGTGTGAACACCTTGATGGCAAGCAAGTACAGTTAAACTAGTTATTCTGGGAAGTTACACACAAACACACACACACATACATGTGTACTTAACAGGACAAAATTACCTTCCCACATCATTTTTACCAAGTCCTAACTAGTGAGGTCTGATTGTGCTTTCTAGTACCTCTTATTTTAACTAAATCTAATCTGAGATAAGAACAGATCAGAGTCTGTCTACTATAGCAAACATCATAAGGGTTGCAGACCAATATTAAGAAAAATGAAGCACCAGGTGTGTGATCCCAATGTAAACAAATTACCTGCTCACACTGGTCCATGCTGACTGGCTTGCCGTCGCTGCGTATGCAGCTCAGCAGGCGGGTCTTGACACCTTGACCGCAGGAAGCATTTTCACTCAGCTGGCATGTGCTCCACTCTATAGGCATAGGATCACCCACACTGAGTATCAAAATTACGGCCATGTGAGAACAATGCAACAAACCTTTCATTATCTGCACTGGCGGAGAAGGTAAGTGCACACATAATCCTAAAACCATTCTCAGGTGACTTTGGAAAGCATCTTGCAATTATTTTATAGTTAAACAAATGAGCATATGCACAAAGAGACTAAATAAATGAACATGAGTTACCTTCCTAAGTTTGCCTTCTAGAGGCAAGAGACAAATGGTTTGTTAGAAATCATCCACACTGGTTATTGTAGGAGAGAAAAACACTAACCAGGATTGTAAAGGAGAATGAGGTTGGAACCAAGTATGTTGGGATAATCAAGAGAGAAAACACCCCAGAAATGATGTTAGTCTCCACAGCCTGAATGTTTATGCTGGCCCCACTGAAACACAAATGCCAATGTGACAGTAGCATGAAGCAGGGTGCTTGAGAGGTGATTTGGTTATGAGGATTGAAAGCTCACGAATGGGGTTAGTTTCTTTGTAAAAGAGGTCCTAGCTTTCTTCTGTGTGCCTTCTACTGTGTGAGAGAGCCAAGAAGGCACTATTTATGAGTAGGGTCTCTCACAAGACATCAAATCTCCTAGGGCTATGATCTTGGAATTCCCAGTCCCCTAAACTATGAAAAATAAATTTCTATTGTTTATAAGCCACTCGGTCTATAGCACTTTGTTAGAGCAGCCAGCATGGACTAACACATCAGTCTTTTATGTCAACTTGAGAATGTTTCCAAAGAATAAATCCAATAACCAACCATTTTTGTACACTTGATACACTGTAGCCAAGAGAAATGTCCCAGAAAGGAAAGAGGGAAAGATAAACAGAAACTCTTTAAGTTTTTCAAATTATTCTGTCATCAGAGAAGGTTTTATAGATTTGAAAAGTCACATTTCAAACTAGGCAATAAGAAGTTAGAATAAATTACTCTGTAATTAATTTGACTCTTAAAACTATTATTGTGGGTATGGCTAGAAAAGAAGATCCTTGACCACACTAATAGACTCTCTTGAAGGAGATGTTCCATATCTGGTAAATGACCTAAGAGTTTAATAGGAATAGCAAACTCAGGTATAGTAAAGCCAGTCTTAAAAATATATGCTTCTCCAATAAAGCAAATTTTGCTGTGTTTCTGAAAAACTACCATAAAAATCAAAAATCTAAAGAAAAGAGGCAAAGCCACCACGTCATAAAAACAACCAGACAGCCTCATAGCATTTACCGTGGGGTTTCTTATATGAGGAATCTCAGCTGTGTCAATGTGGCCACAGCAGGGATTATTTTTTCAGGAAAGGAGATTGCTTTGCCTCTGTAGGCATATGGTGGTGTGGTCCTCAGTAATGAATTTGATGCTGAGACTTAACATGGTTCCGCATTTTGTGGTGTTTTTGTACATTTGCTGCTGTAGAGAATGGTAGGTAGCAGATCAATGTAGCTATAGCAGTCCTTTGGTTTTTAGACACTGAGCACTGTGGTACCCAGGAAAAACCCAAGCAGTAGCTGAATAACTAGGCTGTGATTCTCACTACTTCTCAAACATCCCTGACCACTCAGGTCTCATTCATCTTTTTTGAGACTTATGGAGAAAGTATATCAAACTTGAATTTCTGAAAGTATATCAAACTCCATGACAGTATGATTACACTCTTCTCTCAACGGTAATTTGTCCTTTTTGTTGTTTCAGTATATAATGGCTTACTTCAACATTATTTTCAAATGCTGCCAAGTTTTTCTAAGTATTTTGCACTTCAAAGATGCCAGGTGGCCTTGCTGGATCTACATGCCAGAAATAAGAATTTCTTTCTCTGAAGGAACATGGGAAATAACAGGTCCTCGGCCTTTCATGCAACACAGTCACACTTCTACTCTTTTCTTGGCACCAAGAAGGAAAACACAAATATTCTCCCACAGCCAATGTTCAGAGAAAACAACACGATTGTGGATTTTAACTATACCTGTTAGATTGTACTGGAACTGGAAGCAATTTTCATTAAGGAGGCAGGGTCGCACCTGAGAGTCTTCTGCACAAGTCCTTGAGCTCAGTGAAGGCCTCAGAAGATGGCGAGTTCTTCTCTGCATTGTGTGGGGATCACATGACTATGAAAATCAAAGAGCACCAATTAGGCCCATGGATAGCTGATAAATTACACATGATTGTATGTATTCAAGTAAGCACATATATAACCAGTACAGGGAAGAGACTGCAGAGAATAACAACTATAATATTTGGAGACAGAATCATTCTGATTCACTATAAATCCTATTTTGTTTTTCACCAGATAATTCTTTTTTTTTTTTTTTTTTGGTGTCATCTTGAGGCTACATTTCTATCTCCCATGTATAATTAAGAACATGGAGACTATTTTCATCATTTTAAACTCACTCTGCACTCTGAAATAGTCTGCCACAAAGAAATCAATACATTTTTAATGTTTAAATGAATGAAAAAAGGAAGACACTGCCTCTATGACCTTAGATAGTCTAGTCCAATAGAAATCAGTACACAGAGAACTTTAATGAGAAAATCATTTTTAATATACCAGAACAAGTAAGTTTACAGAAATGATTATGAATCAATATAGATAATATAAGAGGGTTTATTTTCTTTTTGGGAAGGCCCTCTGATTCACAACATGGGCCACTGCATACTGTTGCCCTTTCCACAAAATGAATGCATACACGTGAACTCTAAAGATCTGAAAAATCTCACAATGCACATGGGTCCATATGTTCTCTTATAACAGCTCACGTATTGCTCTTGAACCATATCATATGCAACTGGTCTACCCACAGTAGCCCCTTTTGGCTCCTTCTACTAGAATAATCTTTCAATTTTCTTCCAGTCTCTACCCTCCACCTTTGTCAGAACACTACTCCAGGATTATTTATTTCATAGTCTTCCTTCTATTATTGCCAAATTCTTCTTTTCCTCTTTGTGCAAACTTCTGTTCATGTTTGGGGATTTTTCTACAGATTTGCTTCTAAACACATAAACAGTCACACACCTATATGCCACACATATCCTTATATTGTCATTGTTTATTTCTTTATTACTCTGTTCCTTCCTTCCTTTACAAATTATTTAGGGAATAATAAATAATGGCTTCTATTTCTCTTGTCTCTCCCTAAAATCTCAATATAAATAATACATAGCATTTTTTCAGTAAATATCATAAACTATGCTCACAACACACATTTCTAGAACACCAAAATTTAAGGATCATACACACAAGAGAAATCAAAGTCATTAAATTTAGATCATCAAAGCACCGTTTCTATTTTTAGTATGTATTAGTTTTTATTTCTTTCCTTTTATCTTTTTAGATACTGTAGTAAGAACACAACTTGTACACTGATCTTGACTATGAGTCAAAATGATCATGTTGAATTACAATGAAATATGGAAAAAACAATACCATAAAATTTTTCTTCTAATCATAAAAGTTTGGATCATTGAAACACATTTATTATCCAAGTGACTTCAAACTTCAATAATCTGTCAATACTTGTGATTTGACATTTAATTATATCAATTTGTTTCTAGATCATCAAAAAGGACAAAACAATTATTCTTAATTATCTGCATAGGAATATCATGCTATGTGCTTACCAATAATTTAGTTCTATTTTATTAACTAATTTGAATGTTTGCTCTTGAGGAGAAATAATAATTTAAATGATTTTCCAATAGAAGAAAATGAAGGTATCTTGGTAGATACTTCTATCAGTGTTCTGCAGCTTTTCTCTTATAAAATAATTTAATGTTTAGAACAGTAATGCATGTGTAAGAATTTATGTACCTAGTTAGTTTAAGCTACCAAATAAGAGAAAATTAAACATATACATTATTCAAAAGACTTAGGAACTGAAATGTTTCAGATTTCAGTTTTCAGATATTTTAATATTTGTAGGTAGAGGATTTCTGATCTGAAAATCCAAAGTCTGAAATACCTGAAATTAGAATCTTATGCTATGTAGTTTTGAACAAGGCACTTATGTACTATAAAAATCTATGTGAGAGCTGGACATGGTGGTATACACTTGTAATCCCAGCAGCTTGGGAAGCTGAGGCAGGAGGATCACAGGTTCAGGTCAGTCTCAGCAATTTAACAAGGCCCTAAGCAACTTAGTGAGTCTCTGTCTCAAAATTAAAAGTAAAAGGACTGGGGCTCAGCTCAGTGGTTAAGTTTCCCTGGATTTAATCTCTAGTACCAAAAAGAAAACCAAACAACAACAAAAAAACCCTATGTGAGAAAGAGGTGTTGTAATCGGTGTAATTTGATGACATTTAAGAATTTAAACATGGCTTAAAATATTCTCTTGAGCTTAACCCAACCCCACATTCATACCATGTAAACTTTGATAATTACTAGAAATAAATTTTATAGAAATTATTAAAAACCAATACTGCAGCTAATTCTTAATCCATAGAAGCAGTAGAGCGGGAGTGTGGGTGCCTAGAATCCACAAATATGAGACAATCTCACCTTAGGAGAAGTTTTCACTCTATTTTGTAAATATTGTCCTAGTGCTGGTAACAAGTGGTTGATTACTGTTTCTCCTCATTTCTTTTTATTAGCTATTTATAGGGAGTTCCCAAAATAATGAATTATCCACAAGTGTGGGGACAAGGACAAAGGAAGTTATGTCTTAATGGCTTTTTCATGGGGTTAAAGCTCCATAAATATATACCTAGATCTCCTCTTTTCTAGTGCGAGAGAGAGAGAGAGAGTGTGTGTGAAGATACTGTCAACTTCCTAAGTACAAAAGTGGGAAAACAATGTGGGAATAACTAACCCAAAGCCAACTTTGAACTAGGTTCATTATAAAGATAAAGGGTATGTAGTTAAAATCCATTTGGTAGAAAAGAAGATGATCAAGAAGAACAAGTTAGTCTCCAGTACACAAACCCTTTATGAAACTGGATTTTCTAACTTATTACCTTTGTAAACAGGGTTCATCTTAAAGTTCACTTCTCACTGATGATACTGCACCTTCACACCTTTGCTCTCTCTAGCAGGAAGGCCTCTTGCCTGACCCAAATACTGTATCTATCCATCAAAATTAAGTCAGATGTCCTATCTGTGGACCTCCCCTTGCTTCCTCAGACCCATAACAGATGGAATCACCTCATCTAGTAAGCATTTTTGCTGAACTTATAGTACATATTGATGTGTGTTCACTCCTTCCTTAGGGCTGTTCAGAGATTCCATGTCTTAATTTGAATTGAGCTGCTATAAACATTGAAGTGGCTGTGTCACTGTAGTATGCTGATTTTAAGTCCTTTGGGTATAGACTGAGGAGTGGGATAGCTGGGTCAAATGGTGGTTTCATTCCAAGTTTTCTAAGGAATCTCCATACTGCTCTCCAGATTGGTTGCAATTTGCAGTCCTACCAACAATGTATGAGTGTACCTTTCCCTCCACATCCTTGCCAACACTTATGGTTGTTTGTATTCTTGATAATTGCCATTCTACTTGTGTGAGATGAAATCTTGAAGTAGTTTTGATTTGCATTTCTCTAATTGCTAGAGATGTTGAACATTTTCTCATATGTCTATTGATCGATTGTATATCTTCTTCTGAGAAGTATCTGTTCAGCTTCTTAGCCCATTCATTTATTGGGTTGTTTTTTGGTGTTAAGTTTTTTGAGTTTTTTATATATCCTGGAGATTAGAGCTCTATTAGATGTGCGTGTGGCAAAAATTTATTCCCAGAATGTAGGCTTTCTGTTCACTTCATTGATTCTTTTGCTGAGAAGAAGCTTTTTAGTTTGAATCCATCCCATTTATTGATTCTTGATTTTACTTCTTGCACTATAGGAATTTTGTTAAGGAAGTATGGTCCTAATCGTACATGATGAAGATTTGAGCTTACTTTTTCTTCTATTAGGCACAGGGTCTCTCGTCTAATTCCTAGGTCTTTGAACAACTTTGAGTTGAATTTTGTGCATGGTGAGATATAGGGGTTTAGTTTCATTTTTCTGCATATGGATTTCCAGTTTTCCCAGCACCATTTGTTGAAACGGCTGTCTTTTCTCCAATGTATGTGTTTGGCACCTTTGTCTAGTATGAGATAGCTGTATTTATGTGGGTTAGTCTCTGTGTCTTCTATTCTGTACATGTCTATTTTGGTGCCAGTATCATGCCATTTTTGTAGTATAATTTAAGGTCTAGTATTGTGATGCCTCCTGCTTCACTCTTCTTGCTGAGGATTGCTTTGGCTATTCTGGGTGTCTTATTCTTCCAAATGATTCTTCTATTTCTACAAGGAATGACATTGGGATTTTAATTGGAATTGCATTGAATCTGCATAGCACTTTTTGTAGTATGGCCATTTTGACAGTATTGATTCTGCCTTTAAGAGCATGGGAGATTTAGTGTCCTGTAGTTTTCATTGTAGAGGTCTTTCACCTCTTTTGTTAAATGGATTCCCAGGTATTTTATTTTATTTTATTTTTTGAGGCTATTGTGAATGGGGTAGTTTTCCTAATTTCTCTTTCAGAGGATTCATCACTGATGTATGAAAATTCAATTGATTTACGGGTGTTGATTTTATAGTCTGCTACTTTGCTGAATTCATTTATTAATTCTAGAAGTTTTCTGGTGGAATTTTTTTGATCCTCTAAGTATAGAAGTATAGAATCATGTCATCCACAAATAACCTCTAAGTATAGAATCATGTCATCCACAAATAACGATAGTTTGAGTTCTTCTTTCCCTATTCGTCTAATTGCTCTGGCTAGTGTTTCAAGGACTAGGTTGAATAGCAATGGTGAAAGAGGGCATCACTGTCTTGTTTATGTTTTTATAAGAAATGCTTCCAATTTTTCCCCTTTTATGATGATGTTGGCCTTGGGTTTAGCATAGATAGCTTTTACAAAGTTGAGGTATGTTCCTACTATCCCTAGTTTTTCTAGTGTTTTGAACATAAAAGGGTGCTGTATTTTGTCAAATACTTTCTCTGCATCAATTGATAAAATCATATGACTCTTATCTTTAAGTCTATTGATGTGATGTATTATGTTTATTGATTTCCATATGTTGAAACAAACTTGCATCTCTGGAATGAACCCCACTTGATCATGGTGCACTATTTTTTAAATATGATTTTGTATGCAATTTTCCAAAATTTTATTGAGAATTTTTGCATCTATGTTCATCAGGGATATTGGTCTGAAATTTTCTTTCATTGATGTGTCTCTGTCTGGTTTTGGTATCAGAGTGATACTTGCTCATAGAATGAATTTGGAAGGGTTCTCTCCTTTTCTATTTCATGAAATAGTTTGAAGAGTATTGGTATTAATTCTTCTTTGTAGATATTGTAGAACTTGGCTGAGAATCCATCTGGTCCTGGGCTTTTCTTGGTTGGTATGCTTTTGATGGCATCTTCTATTTCCTTGCTTGAAATTGATCTGTTTAAGTTGTATGTAACCTCTTGGTTTAGTTTTGGTAGGTCATATGCTTCTAGAAATTTGTTGGTGTCTTCAGGGTTTTCTATTTTACTGGAGCATAAATTTTCAAAATAGTTTCTAATTATCCTCTGTATTTCAGTAGTGTCTGTCGTGATATTTCCTTTTTCATCATGAATTTTAGTAATTTGGGTTTTCTCTCTCCTTCTTTTCATTAGGGTGGCTAAGGGTTTGTCAATTTTATTTATTTTTTCAAAAAACCAGCTTTTTGTTTTGTCAGTTTTTTGAATTTTTTGTTTGTTTGTTTCAATTTCATTGATTTCAGCCCTGATTTTAATTATTTCTTGTATTCTAATTCTTTTGGTGTTGGTTTGTTTCTCCTTTTCTAGGGCTTTGAGATGTAGTGTCAAGTTATTTATTTGTTGACTTTTTCTTCTTTTAATGAATGAGCTTAATGCAATGAATTTTCCTCTTAGCACTGCCTTTATGGTGTCCCAGAGATTTTGATATGTTGTATGGGAGTTTTCATTTACCTATAAGAATTGTTTTATCTCTTCCCTGATGTCTTCTGTTATCCATCATCATTCAATAACATATTATTTAGTCTCCATGTGTTGGAGTAGTTTCTATTTTTTAATCTGTCATTGATTTCTAATTTCATTCCATTTTGGTCAGATAGGATGCAGGGTAATATGTTTTTTTGTTTGTTTGATTTTTGAATGCTAATACTTGCTTTGTGACATAACATATGATCTATTTTAGAGAAGGATCCATGTGCTGCTGAGAAAAAAGTGTATTTGCTCATTGATGGATGGAATACTCTATATATGTGTGTTAAGTCTAAATTATTGATTGTTTATTGAGTTCTATGGTTTCTTTAATTTTTGTTTGGAAAATATATCCAGTGGCAAGAGAGCTGTGTTAAAGTCACCAAGTATTATTGTGTTAAAATCTATTTTATTCTTGTAATTGAGAAGGATTCATTTGATATATGTAGATGTCCCATTATTTGGGGCATAGATATTTAAGATTGTTATGTCTTGTTGATGTATGATTCCCTTAAGAAGTATCAAATGTCCTTCTTTATCCCTTTTCACTAACTTTGTTTGAAGTTCACTTTATCTGATATGAGGATGGAAACTCCTGCTTTTTTATGTGATTCATGTAGTTTCAGTCTATGGATGTCTTTTCCTATGAGATAGTCTCTTGAAGTCAGCATATTGTTGGGTCTTTATATATATATAGAGAGAGAGTCTGTCAGTCTATGTCTTTTAATTGATGAATTTAGGCCATTCACGTTCAGGGTTTATTTATTTCAATCATATTAAAATATAATTGGTAATCCTGGTCATTTTGGTTTATTTTTGGCTTTTACCTTGACTTGGTTTCTCCTTTGATTGGCCTTTCCTTTAGTGTAGTTCCCTCTCTTTGTATATTTTCATTGTTGGTTATCATTTTATCCTCATGGAATATTTTGCTGAGAATGCTGTATAGTGCAAGCTTTCTTGTTGTAAATTCTTTTAACTTTTGTTTATCATGGAAGGTTTTTATATAATTATAAAATCTGAAGCTCATTTTTGCTGGATATAAGATTCTTGGTTGGCATTCACTTTCTTTCAGAGCTTAGTATATGTTGTCCCATGATCTCCTAGCTTTTAGGGTCTGGGTTGAAAAATCGGCTGAGATCTGAATTGGTCTCCCCCTACATGTAATCTGATTCTTCTCTCTTGTGGCCTTTAAAATTCTATCCTTATTCTGTATACTGGGCATTTTCATTATAATGTGCTTTGGTGTAAATCTGTTGTAATTTTGTACATTTGGTGTCCTGTAAGCCTCTTGTATTTAATTTTTCAATTCATTTTTCATGTTTGAGAAAGTTTCTGATATCATTTCATTGAAGAGATGGCATATTCCTTTGGTTTGAAATTTTGTGCCTTCTTTTATCCCAATAAATCTTAGATTTGGTCTTTTGATGCTATCCCATAATTCTTGTATGTTCTGTTCATGGTTCTTACCATCTTCACTGTATCGTCAATTTTATTTTCAAGATTGTATATTTTGTCTTCATTATCCGAGGTTCTGTCTTCCAGGTGATCTAGTCTGCTGGTGATGCTTTCTATTGAGCTTTTTATTTGGTTTATTGTTTCCTTCAAGAATTTCTGATTTTTTTTCACAATCTCTAGCTCTTTCTTAAAGTAATCTTGTGGTACTTATATTTACTCCCTTATCTCTTTGTTGGTATGATCAATGGTTGCCATTATTTGCTCTCTTAGTTCTTTGTTGGAGTGATCAATTTTTGCCTGTATTTGCTCACTTAAGTAATTCTTTAATTCACAGATTATTTTAATTATGTACATTCTGATTTCTTTCTCTGACATTTCATCAACTGTGCTGTCAATGATTCTATTATTGTAGTACCTTGGTTTATTTGGGGCCCTTTCTTCACTTGTTTTTTCATGTTGATTATATATCTTCCTTTCTTGCAATGCTGATCTGAGGTATTGTAGTTTCTATCCTATAATCTTATAGTGACACTACAGATTACCTATATCTCACCTTGGAGTTCACTTCCTCCCCAGCTGGTGTCCCCAGATGGACACCACTGCCATTAAAGATGGTGGTGGTGGTAGTGGAGGTTAACTCAAGATGGCAGTGGGAGTGGCCCAAGATGGATGCAAAAACTTTCAGAGATGGGGCTAAAAGGGTGGGACTTTTAGCTTTGGGCTGATTGATTGGAGATGCAGTGCTTTGGTGGTCTGCTGCCTCCAGAGCCTGTCTGTTGATCCAAGGTAGAGGCTAATATATGGGAAGAACTATGGGGATGGCTGCAGTGTACAAGATGGATACAGGAAGGGAGCAACAGTGTGGATCCCCATTATGTGCAAGGGCAGTCCTGGGCCTGGGCTCTCAGACAGACCTGTGAGGGCAATCCTAGGCCTGATCTTGGCCTGGACACCCTCAGGGATTCCAGGTGGTGGGTCTAGTCCTGGACCTGGGCTCTTGAGGATCAGTTGGGGCTCCGGGGCTGAACTGGGGGCAGTCCTGGGCCTCAGCCCAGTGGTCCCCAGAGGCAGTCCTTCACCTGGGTCTGGGTTCCCCTGTGGGTCAGCGAATGGGTGGGTAGCAATCTTGGGCCTGATCTTGGCTGGGCTCCTGCAGAGGTCCCTGAAGATGGTCCTGGGCCCTGGCCTTGGCCTGTGATCTCACTGGTCAGCAAGGGCTGTGGTGTGGAACTGGTGGCGGTCCCAGGCCTCACTTAGGCCAAGTCTCCTGCAGGGGTCCCAGGAGGCAGTCCTTCACCTGGGTCTGGGTTCCCCTGTGATTAGTGGCTAGCAGTCTTGGGTCTCCCCTTGGCTGGTCTCCCTAGGCGGTCCTTGAAGGTGGTCCTGGGACTCTGGCGTGGAACTGGGGGTGGTCCCTGGCCTCACTTAGGCCCAGTCTCCTGTAGGGGTCCCTAGAGACAGTCCTTCATCTGGGTTTGGGTTGCCCTGTGATTGGCAGTTAGCAGTCTCGAGTCTGACCTTGGCTGGGCTCCCATGGAGGACCCTGAAGGTGGTCCTGGGCCTTGGCCTGTGCTCCCACTGGTCCTTTGCAAGAATTTTTAAAAAATAAACTCTGATTCTAAAAGGTCATAAAGGTAAGAAAAATATGAGCCTAAAGAATTCTTATGCCTCACATGTTTAAAAAAATTCTCAGACTCTGAAGAGATGATTACAGGTGAGAAAATGTTCTTTGCACATCAGTGCAATAGCAGAGTTAAGTCAAAAAACAATAGACACTATGCTCAGTAGGATTAAGTGAGAAGTCATATCCACAAACCCCAAACAAAGGTGGGGATCAATGACCAGAACTACTGGACCTGTTGATACCAGCATCTGACAGGAGAAAGCAAAAAAAAGAAAAGGGGCATCTGACAGATGAATGACCACCAAAAGGTGAGAACTGGAGGATTTTGCACAAAAGCAGAAGAATAGAGGGTCCTCTTCACATTAACAAGCCAAAGCTCCCTTCTAGGACAATCTACGCTCCTCCCCTACTACTCCACTAAAGAGAAACGGGGTAAGAATTTCCAAACTGAGCAAAATGGGGAAACTAGTAAAGAAGGAAAAGACAGACCAGTTAGAAGGTGGGGATGGAAAACGAACCAGCAAATCTCAGAAAACAAGCTGCTTTGTTTGTGGGCAGCCCCTTCTAAAAGTTCATACACACACACACACATAAAAATGATTTCACAGAGAGAGAAGTAAAGAAAGAGATCAAATTCAAATGCCACCAAAAGGTATTATAAGGAAAAAAAGAGAATAAAGGGCAGTAAGAAAGTGCACTAGAAAGACAAGCATGCAAAATAAGATGAAAACTATCATTTCAAAAGGAGCTAACATTCTTAGTGACACAAAGTATAAAAATACAAACACAAGTAAGAATTAGAAAAACTCAGATGATAGACCTCAGTAAATCAATAGAATGTAAATCATTTTCAGAAATGAAAACTATAGTAAATAATGTTTGTTTCAGAGAAACAAAATGTAAAAAGAAAAAAATTTGAAATAAAAAATATGAAAAAAGAGTCTAAAAGAATTTGAAAAAACCTGAGGTGAAACAGATGCCACATGCATATAATAAGATTTCACGAAAAGAAAACAAAGGCAACAGCACACAAATTTAATAAAAAAAAGATTCAAGAAATAATTCCAATAAGAGCAAAAAAAAAAAAAAAATGAAACTGCGTATTGCAAGAGCATATCAGAATCCCCAATAGTGAAACATATCCTAGTATAATTATTGTGCTTTACTGAAGAAAAAAATTCTTTGAATTCCTAGGCAAAAATACTAGATGGTTTATAAAGGGAATAAAATCATATTCTCATATTTTGACAGGAAAACTTTATGTCAGAAAATATGTGGAAATATAATAAAGATATGCAAAGAAAAAATTGATCCAAGAATTTTACATCCAGTAAAGCTGACTTTCAATTATAAAGACTATAAACTTAAGAGCATGCAAGAACTCAAAATTGTTTCCACTAGTACTTTGTGATTTACTAGAGACTGAATTTTCTACATCTAAATGGCTGGCTCGAAGGACAACAGTTTACAGACTTGTGAGAAGCCAGTTTCCTATGTAGAACTTATTTAAAAGCTGTATGCACTGAAGACATAGATAACATACAAATGTAAAAAAAAAATAAGGAGAGCTTATGTAAAAAATGTTAATGTTTTTAAGTATCTATGTCGGTGTAGATGATATTATTTTAAGAATGTTTTCCCTGTTAATATGAAATCAAATGAATGTGAATATCCCTAGATAAGTGCTCCTTAGAACACTTACTGTGGCACTGAAGAGCCATTTCCTCAAAATGAGGCAGAAATTTTTAGAGAAATAGCTGATTCCAAGTCTGACAAAAGAAATGTCTAAGATGAGCCTGAAACATCCTGCCATGTCATATAGTGAGAATCCTAACAAAGACCATCACAATGTGTATTAAAATGTTCATAGGACACATTTAAAAATATTTCCACTAGGACAGTTTAAGTGTTAGTATAGATGATAACTAAAAAGGATAAAAATATTTTAAATTTTTAAAATGATACAGGGCACATGTAGTGAAAGCTGCTAAAAACTATCTTATATATGGTATTTAAGGCTATGTATTTTTTTCTTGCCTTCTTTATACAAAATGTATCATTTGATAATTAAGTAGTGGTTGGGGCAAAATTTCTATATAGAGGTAGTTAGTTCTTCAAATAAATGAGGAAGGATAACAGAATTGAAATGTTGCCATTTTGTATTTCCAAAATCATAAGGAAGCTATATATTGTCCATCAATGATAGTTACACTCACAAAAAGCAATAACCATACATTATGTGCTTCCTGGTAGAGCATACCTTCTATGAAGGAGTCTAGCCAAAGATTGAGGAGGCCTCTATATCCAGCTCCCAATTTACATGACATTCAAGAACAGTAGAACATATTAACCTCACTATGTAGACAGATTGGTAATTTTCATGACAGGTGACTTATTTTCCTTACTAATAAATTACCAGGATAGAGTGGGAGAAAATTGTGAGGAAAACTAGATTAAAAGAGATTTAGAGAGAGGCAGACCTAATCTCGACTGTTTACTGTTTAATCCACTCACACCATGGATCTATAAGGAAGAGATTATTGTAGAAATCACTACAGAGTTCACTTCTGAGAGCAGTGAGGAGGTTATAATTATAAGAAGCTGTGAAGCTATTCAGCACAGCAGGAAGATTCTACCTTCTAGGTGGCTGTTACAAGATTTAACTATGTATTTGTTTTATGCAGATTTCAGTATATGTGCTATGATCAACAATTTTTAAAAATTAAATAAATTCTTCCTTTTATGAACCTTTGAAAAGTTAAGCTTATTTTCATTAAGGGAGTTAATGGCCCTCTGACCACAGGCTTTACCAAAGTGTCTTGTTTTCTACAGTGCATTAATAAGTACCAAGAGAGAAAAACAAGGGTCCTGGTCAAATATACTTAGGAAACATTCAAATAAATGGTATTAAATAAGGATTTTTACAATAGAAATTTACATGCTTGGTACAGTCTACTTTTACTCATTAAACTTTGGTCTCTCTTCCTCCTTTCTTCCTGAGCACAGGACTAGACCAAATATTCCAGCTTTCCTGGCCATTGGGTGTGACTAGGTAATAAATGAGTTGACAATCACAGTAAGTGGGGGCCATGTGTGACATCTGTACTCCTCATTCTAAGATCCACATGTTCTTTTCCCTCTTGAGGGAGCTGAAATAGTGATCATTAGAATTACTGGAAGCCAAGCCTGAAGATGGCAGATCCACCATTCTCCTGGGCCCTAGAATGACTGCATGGAGCAGACAGTATCCTTTCCACAGCTGATAAAACACCTAGGACTGTTTTAGGGCTCATCAATATATTGCACTTGAACTATTATAGTTTGAGATTGTTTTTACGAATTACCTATATCAGCTACACTGTACATTGTGGTTCTCTAAGATTCTCAAACTTTTATTTATCTACAGTATTCTATGCAACACATCTTGGGTTACAGATTTACACATAAAGGAATGAGAAATTCTTTGTAAATTATAAAATTATTTATTATCTACATGAATCCCTTGGTCTCCTTGAAAACTCTTCTGTTAAGATTTCTATTCACTTTAAACAAATAGTTTTGGAGAACACATTAAATGCATGGCAACGAGCCAATGAATAAAACATCATCTCTGGGAGGATTTTTCTTTTATCATCTGGATTTTCAAGAGATCATACCTTGTTTCCCCAAAAGACATACAATTACATTTTAAAAGAACATATTAAAGTTGTTTTTAAAAATAGAGCTATTTCATCCTTCCTTCAAAAGAAAAGTACTTATTGAATTTGCCTCAGAAGAAGTTAAGTTTAATTTACTAATTTTGTATGTATTGGAAAGTAAAGCGGCAGGCAAGTGATGTTAGTCATTCAAAGAAGTGTTTTTAAAACTAAAGTCATTACATATCAGTGGGTTGTAAAACCAGTACTAATAGCTAATACTTTTGTAGTGTTTACTATATGCCAGCCACTGTTCTAAGGCGCTTTAAATTAATTCATTTCATCCACATAACTGCCTTATGAAGTAGATATATTGTTAGCCCCATTTTACTGAGGACACAGAGGTTAAGCAATTTTCCTCAAGATCATGCAGCTATAAAGGAGCCTACATTCCACCCCATAATTCTTATAACTACATGTTTTTAACTATGCCATCTTGATTTTCAATTTTTGAGTCAAAATTAGCAATTTAAATACTGATAGAGCATAGTAAACCTGTGTCACATACTCAGAAAATATTAATTTCATAGAACATTTATTTCCATTTGTGTGTGTGCATGTGTGTGTATATATATATATATGTATATATACATGTATACACACATAAGTAAATAATGTATATGCTCTATTATAATAAAAAATGTATTTCTTCATGGTCCAAAATGTTTACAAGTCACTAATTGAATTAAAAATTTGTATCAAAAGAATTTCCACATTAAATAGATTGTTATGATCATTGTTTCAAAACTGTGTTTTTATTACACAGATTGATTTGTTTTTGTTTTACAAGTATTAGGTATGGAATTTTTTAAAGGGAAAGATACTCATTCTATTTTTCTCTCTAGAGTATTTCCCTAATAGCATAGAAGCTAATTTCTGCTTTAAATACCAGGGTTAATTTCAGGATAAAACAATTACTGAATTCAATTTATACTTAGAAAACTCACATGTATTTTCAATTACCTGAGGCTGAAATCACAAATACAGTTCTTAGGCATAAACTTGTAAGTCAAATTAATTTCTTAAGCATATCTTTTCTCATAAGAGGTAAGTATATGTGGTAGGTCATTGTGTACAATGATCTGACTAGACCAACTGGGCTTAATCAGAGGGGAGAGCAAATGAGGGTACTTGAGTCAACTATAAAGTGATTATTTAGGATACAGATGTAATGTGTTTTGACTTACAACTTTTCAACTTTATAATGGTGCAAAAGTGGTAGGAATTTAGTAAAAACTGTACTTAAGCATTTCAAATTTTGACCTTTTCCTAGGCTAGCAATATGTAGTACAATACTGTCTGGCAATGCTGGGAAGTGGTAGGGAGCCCCAGCTCCCAGTCAGTCCCCAAAATTACAAGGAACAATGATGGATACTGTATGGTGTATAGTGTTGTTGATCTACAGTGTTCAGTAGGTTAGGTATACTAAATGAATTTTTTTTTTCTTCAATGGTGGGATTGAACTGAGGTCCCCATGCATACTAAGCACATGCTCCAACACTGAAGTATTCCCGAGCCCCTAAACACATATTTAGTTTATGATATTTTCAATTTATATAACCACAATGTGAGTCAAGAATCATGTGTTCCCTTTTATGGAATATGAAGTATAGTTTAAAACTCAAAACTGTTGTCTACCACTTAGGCCTGAGCTAACAGACATTGTATTGGCCACAAATCTGAAGGAAGGCAAACTGCACGGGTCCTCCAGAGGTCAAGGCACAGAAAGCATTCCAGTACCTATGTTTAACTCCTCTCTTCTAATGACCTGGGCTTCTTTACCTTAGTATTGTTTTCTATGGACACTGCCAATACTGGACTATTCCTTCTCCAAAGGCTGTCCCAATACCCACAGTATTGATATCACTTGGGAATTTGTTAGAAACACTAATTCATAGTCCCTCTTCCCAGATTTCCCAAATCCACCAAATTAAAAATTTGGGGAAAGACAAAAATACAACAAAGTAAAACAAAAATCAATCCCAGTGGTTAGATTCAACAATCCATGTTTTAATGAGTCCTCCAGGTAATTCTAACGAACACTCTAATTTGAAAACCACTGCCCCCAAACCACTGTATCTGAACTTTATATGTACAATAACAAAATCCCAATTTCCCCCTTTCCAGCATCTTCATCTTTCTCATCTTTATTAATAGAAACTCCAAAGATCCAGAGGCATGGGTCAAAAATGTTGCAGTCATCTTTGACTTCTTTATGTTTCTCATACCTTCCTATCAGATCTTGAGTAAATCTTTTCATCTTTAAGTCAGAGCAAAGGGCATGGCCAATCTACTTCTCACCATGTGCACCATCCCTCCCCTGGACAAAGTCGCTATTGTTTTTCACTAAGATTGTAACAATAACCTCCTAACAGATCCTGCCTTTCCCATTCTACAGAATAGGTTGAATTATCTTTTTAGAATAATTCAAGTCAGATCATTTGACTCCTCTCTTCCATACCTTTAACTGTGTCCAAACTTACTGGAGTGAAAACCAAGATCTAATCTCTACCTACAAAATCCTACACCATCTGGCTCAGTGCTACCTCTGAAAGCTCATGGTCAGCAATTCACCTACTGATGCAGTCTCCCCCATTCATCACTGGACTCCTTGCTATTCTTGGAGAAGGCCAAGCTTCCCTTGCCTCAGGCTTTCATTCTTGCTCCTCCCTCTGCCTGCAGTGTTCTTCCTCCTGTAACTTGATTCTTTACTTCCTTCAACTATTGCTCAAATGCTCACCTACAAGAGGCCTCATCAACTGTGTTATATAAAAGTATCAATCACCTCTCCATGTTGCTCCTTGTCCTCCAATGTATTATTTTCCAAATTATTTATCACACTTTCTATTCTATATATTAAATTGATGCTTTTTTGGGTATGTTTTGTTTGTTTTTAGTCCTCTCTCCTCTCCACTACAGTGTAAGCTTTGGTCTTATTGAGTATTGATATTTTTAAGAACTGGACTAAGCTCATGCCCATAGGAGATAGTCAATAAATAGATTTCAAAAGACAGTATCCTTGAGTGACAACTCAATTTTGCAAGAGAAGTCTGGTCTTCATTGGCTCAAACAATGAGAATATTTATCATGTTGCTTCCATAAGTCTTTGAGATATTTAAGGAGCTTAATTAGGTTAATAGATGTAAGCATTTTAAGTTCCTGGGAGTTTCATATTTTACAAGTATCATACATGCTTATTATTAATGAATTTTACTCAAGTAAAATTATAGCACACAATAAAGGTATATTTACTATGATACTATAGCAAACCTGATCAGAAATTAAAATAAGGTAAAGGAAAAAGAACTGGTCAATCAGGAAAACCATAGATTTAGATTCCTGGTTCCTGCTGTAATGGACTATCTCTTCCTATACTTTACCCTAGAGCTGTGGATTCCTACAAATCCTACAAACTTGTCTATCCTTGTTTTTGCAAACAATAAAATTGAAGCTCAAAGAATATAATACCCTTATGCAAGGTACTCAGTTCAGGATTTGAATGAGAGAGGGCTAATTCACTCCTAAGTATTTTCAATTCTTATACTTGTAGTGGTACCACTATGTTGAGGTACACACAATGGGTAAATTAATGCATCAAAGAGTTATGTCATGATTGAAATTACTGTAACTGCTACCACTGTATCCTGGAAAGTGTTTAGCATGTTCATGGTAACTGGAGATAGAGAAGAGAGACAAGAAACAAGGAAGTACAGTTTATAAGCTAACCAAATAGCTAGATAAATCACTGCAGAATGGAAGCAATAAGCTAAGGATAGGACAATGAATAGAGGCTTGCTGAACAGCCCACAGTTCATAAAGGATGTACCCCACCTAGGGGCCTGGCTTGTCATATTTAGAGAGCTAATTAGAAGAAGAAGTGCCAGATACATGTCTCAACATAATAGGACTGACAAGAGCAGAGACAGAAGTTATATCATCATCAAGATGATATAACATTCCTTATAAGGTTTTGCTGGTCTGCTGCTAAGAGGAATTCAAGATAATACATAAATATCAGTAGGGTTTTGCTTAGCTAAGGTGTTTGAAGGAAGATTTTTATAATGGCTAGGGACATTCCCACTGCTATTTTTTGACACTAAGGAACTGTGAAGGTACATATTCACAAATCAGAGGCCTTCAAATATATGAGTGATGCATGACATATCCAATCACAGAATTCAAGGCTGTCCCCTATTTATATTATTATTGGAATGTGGGAATAAAGACAGATGAATGATCTAGCAACAGGCCAAAATACCTGCCTATATTCTTTAAAAAAAATGTCATTTTTTTGAAAGAGAAAGAAAAAGTGAAGAGATTATAGATTCATAATTATTAAATGCCATAGGGTATGGATTCCATAATCAAAAGACTACAATTATTGTAGTAGACATTATTGAGGGTCTTGAGAACATAGAAAGATGGCCTACAGGCATTGTAGGCATTGTAAAAATGTTACGTTCCTTTGCTGTATTAACTATGCTGTAATTAGCACAGAATATTCCTGTACTTGGGAGTACATAATAAATTATCAAAATTAAAGAGAAAAAGGAATTATGCCTGCAACACATAAATGGTTCAGAAAAACATAGTGTGCATTTGTGTATATATATGTATATACACACATATGCATGTATGTATATATGTATATACACACACACACACACACACATATATCCCCATTGTGTGGAGGCAGGTAGGGAGGAGGAGAGAGGAAAAGCATATGTAGTAAAGTTAAAACCTTATGGTACAAATTTTATGTAGATTTTGTTTATTTGGAAATATTTTCTTTTCACTAAGAGAGATGTATAAATGGTACCAGAACACAGACACTGATGAATACAAATGAAGCATTCAAAGTTCTCTATATTCCATCTAGAGGGTCCTTATGTGGCAAGTACTATTTGAACTGAGAGTAAACAACACCCTTAATCTCCATCTCAATCGCTTCTCTCCCTCCCCTTTCTTCCTCCTCATTCTTCTTCTCATGTGATCTTTATTTCTTGCCCTTTGCTCCAAGCTCCAGTCACTCAAGGACCAAATAGAAAGTCAAGTTAAAGTAGCCAATAAGTCACATTAGGTCTCCTGGACTATGAGGGGATCCTCGGATCCCCTCATAAGCCAGTGCTATCTCGAATGCTATCTCAAATGAGAATCCCAGGACAAAAATGTTGGCCTCTTCCATCAGTGTGAGAATGTTGGGTCTCTTTCCAGGTACAGAAAGGTAAAAGGGGCACTTTGTTTTAATGTTTGTGTCTCCTCCATTTCCATGCCCCACCATAAACCAAAGGAAATGGGCCAAACAGTGCATCTAGAATATCTCTGCCTTTACCCATTCTCCCCTACCACAGAATTTTGGGTCCCTTTCCTCTCAGAAGAATATCATCCTTGGTTGGCCAGAGCTACCTGACCTGCTTCTGGGAGAAGTGATATTCATTTTTGCACCCGAGACTGACGACACAGAGGCCCTGCATGGACTCTGATCTGGTCCATTCTTTCTGGTCACACTCTTGCTCTGGACTCCCACTTTCTTTTTTCCTCTTCCTTTTTCTTTCCCTACTCCACTTTGCCTAACTAACACTTATTCATCTCTTAGTTTTCCAGGTGACTATTCTTTTCCTGAAGAACTTCTCTGGGCCTCCCAGGGATTAGGAAATGTGCCAATGAATATATATTCTCTTTGACTGACAATGTAGCTCAGTGGTAGAACACTTGCTTCGAATGCACAAGGCCCCGGGTTTGATCCCCAGGACCACAAAAATAACAAATCAAAACAAAAATACAAATGCTTTCTTTCTTGATAACCTTAGCTTTCCTTCTAACATCTACTACTCTGTAGAAATTGATTTAAAATTTTCTGTGTTCCTTATTAGACTGTAGGTTCCTTAGAGTTTGCAGCATTTTAGTCCCAGGGCCTAAAAGAACATCTCTCACACACCAGGCACTTAATATTGGCTCAGAAGATAATATTTAAAATTTATTCTAGTACTAATGCACCAGACACTCTGCTAAATGATTTACACATGTAATCTCCATACTAATTTTAGAGAGGTAGACTATTATTCCCATTTTTCTGATTTATTGAGGGTAAATAACTTGTCCAAAATGCCAGTGGCAGTGTCTGCAACATGAAGGGACACAAGGAGAAGAGAATGTATGTAGGACATTTAAGCCAATTTTAAAATCTCAAACTTATTTCAAATTGTTTACTCAGCATTTGCTAGATATTTAATAACTTGCTAGATACTTAATACTTGAAACTGTGTTTCAACATGGAAATTAGCACATGGGAAATTTAAAAGGTAATTTTATTTGGAAGCCTAAAGGAAAAAAAAAACCTGGGAGGTGGGAAATTGGTCTCTATAAAATATATTCTAATAAGCAGATTTGTAGGTAAAAATATCCATAGGACTTTCATCTGCAATTTCAGAATTATTGTTATTTTCTATGTATTATAGCCATATAATAAATGTATTAACTTAAAAGCCTTAAAGATAAATATGCAGAAATGTGGATTACTAGTGAGATAAGATAAATCCAACAAGGACAAACATAGTACATCATTCATTAAGAAACTATAATTTGCTTAAAATTCTTCAGTTATTTTTCATGGTAATATGTATATTTTAACGCAAATAGAAAAAAAAATGTTAAAATTTGGTCATAAACAGATAACTTTTAAAAAGTTGAAAAGTGAAAAAATCAAGAAAAGACCACTCTGTCCATTATGACTCACTTGACATGCCATTTTATTCAGAGGTTCCTTGGCAACCAGTGCTGCGATATGCCATGGGGTAAAAGCATTTTCACATTCTTTTTCATATTAGCAACTTTGAGGTTTCAAAGGATACAGAGAAGGACTTGTAAGTAACCTTCATGTACTCTAAATACATGTTTAAAATTCAAAGTGAAAACCTGCCCTTTTCTTCTTGGACATGAAACATACACTTGAGATGAAACAGAAATCACAAATAAAATGGATTATAGATCACATGTCTGAGTTCAAAACTAGTAACACACAGTAATTTGGCACTAAACTTTGAATAATAGCCATCATAATAATGAAATATCACTACCAGTAAAGACAGATCTCACATAGATCGGAAAGAAATTGAGTCATTTCAAAAAATTAAATTTTATGTTTTTACCATTTTAGAAACTTAAAATATTCACTCTTTTCATTCTTCTTCAAGAAAAATTCTGTACTTACTTTCAAAAGGCTATAAGCAATTAGAAATACTTACAAGTGAATTTGGGTTCTGTTGTTTTTTTCATTTTCAACATGACTAATTTTGATGCACATGTAATCTCAAGAAAAATCATATATGATATTACAAAAAGTAATACTTATATTCACTTTTATATATCAGTAAAGTGAGTTTCAAATAATGTCAGCAACCTGTCAAATTCAGTTAGCATAATAGCAGAACAGAGGCCAAAATCTAGATACCCTTTCTTGATATCTTCTTGGATGTAGAATATTGTATCAAGTGTGATTTTCATATACTTGCTCTATGAGCATTAATTCAAAACCAAGAAAAATAACTTTATTATTATGATGATAGCTAATGTGTATTCAGTCTTCTTTCTAAAATATATAGGTGGCTAAAGTCTTTTAAATACACTTGTGCAACGATCTAGATGATTGCATGTCTGAATTATCCTACAAAAGTTAAAAGTTTAAAGACCCTATTATAAGCACATTGTGATTTTGAAGTAATTGTTCACAGAGGTCTATTTCTTTAAAAAATGAAGTCATTGCCTTTACAAACAAGAATCATTTCTCAATCTTAGTTACATTTCTTTTTTCTGCAGTGCTGAGGATTCAACCCAGGTCCTCACACATGCTAGGCATGTGCTCTACCACTGAACTACACCCTGAGCTCCCAGTTTCTTTATTCATAGATTTAATCTGTATAACTCATAATGATGTGAAGAGAATTTAGCAAGTTTTAGAGCACTTTGAGTAACACAAAACAGTCTATAAACATAAAGTGTTACTGTCCATTTTGCACCTATGGGACTCTTGGAGGAGAAAAGGGGTTCATGCTGATGGCTGTTAAGACAGCAGCTCGGCCAAACATCATCTGAATGAAGAGCCATCAAGGTCCAACTCATCACTGATTACGTGATGTTCAGAGCAGTTCGATCAAATGCCATGAGAAACAAATTGAAAATTGGTGGAGCACAAAATAGATGATAGTGGGACTCAGACGGGAAGCAGCGTGCATGTGGAGAGCTGAGGACTGCTGACACTGGGGTTTTAGGGATGGCAGGTACAGATTGTGGCATCACAGAGACTTACATTGCAAGTATTCTCTACTCGCTCTCTATGGAGCCTCAGAAACAAGCAATTTGGATGATTTCCCCTCTAGCAGCATGGTTTATTCTTTCTAAATTAGAGGACCAACATGAGGAGAAAAAGGTGAATGAAGGCAACATAGGTATATGTGGGATGAAGCAGCCACCATAAATTTGGAAATGTAAACACACATAATAGAGGTAAAATTTTATTGTCTAAAATAGACATAATAAATTTTCACTAGATTAAAATAGCTTTCTATAGTTATGAACAACTAGATGGAACTGAAAGAATATAGATGCTGGCTTCTGAATAAGGCTCAATTTCAAATTCTGACCCCAAAACCTCAAATACTATGAATTTGATTAGTTATTTCACTTCTGTATCTTTCCTTTCTCACTAATAGAAAAGGTGTTAATAATGCTCAACTGTCAAGTATTAGGTGAGATTATGTATACAATATAGCTAGACCAGAGAAACACTGCTTTTGTTTTGCTTTGTCAGTTTTTAAATTCCCTTCTACTTAGAAGAATGGTTTCAAGGATATGTACTGAAAATAATGGTCTATATTGTTTCCAAAGCTGAATCCTCATTTTGCTTCTGACATATTCTGAGTTCTAATGAAACTGATGGTGGCTGGAGAAGATAACTGGTCCCTACCAGATAATTGGTCTTTTTTTCCGTGTCTGTGTGCAGATTTCTCCATGTGTTGGGATGAAAAGGAGGAAGGAGGTGAGATGAAAAAAGGAGGAGGAAGAAGAGGAGGGGAGGAGGACTACATGGAAACTGGAAGCTGAGAAGTGTTGGAAAATTGTCACTCCCTGCATGGGTGCAAGCCTGGAAGGAATTCTTGAGTCTCCCAAAAGAATAACTTGGTATAGAAAGGGAAGAAGTATACGTAAATAGTGACCCAACTACATGCAGTGATATATATATACACACACATAGACTTTTGTTTGATTTCTTCTTGTTTTACACTAGATCCCGCAGCTTCTATTAAAACAGTAAAGCTTTATGAAAGCATTCAAAATGAATTTTTTGAGCTAGATGTTTGTCGATATCACACAAGAAGAGAGAGGGAGGAAAACAACCAAGAGAAAAATCTCTAAGTTTTTCTTTAGAGGGTTGCAAATCATGGAATATGAGTTACACTGATATTTACAAGCTTGGCCCAGATAGGGTTTTGTAATCTATAAATGCTATTCAAGTGATTTATGGTGCAACTGTTCTAACACATTAACAACATCAGGAAATGCATTTAATTTATTCTCAAGGATGCATATTTACATTATTCACAACAAGCCATTTATAGGGAAATGTGCAACCCTTAAACTAAAGTAAATGCATCTCTAGTGGGTTTTGAACAGTTATAACTGTCTAATAAATGCTCATATCCTCACTTACTGTACAAGCCAATGTAAATATTCACCAGTCATCCTGTAGGCACTTTATTCTAAGAATTAGTGAACAGTTTGGAACACACAGCAGAAACTTTAGACTGGGCCCTAAATGACAAAGAACCTGAATGTTAAAGAATCTATTTTTTTTTTTTTTGTACCAGGAATTGAATCAGGGGTACTTGACCACTGAGCCACATCCCCAGCCCTATTTTGTGTTTTATTTAGAGACAAGGTCTCACTGAATTGCTTAGTGCCTTGTCAGTTGCTGATGCTGGATTTGAACTCATGATTCTCCTCTCTGTCTCCCAAAGTGCTGGGATTACAGGTGTCTGCCACCATGCCTGGGTAAGAATCTACTTTTCTAGTTGAAATTTTGTTAGATCATTAAAAGAAATTGTATTTTACTCCTGATATCAAATTAAAAATTTTTCAGATGTAGCAGCATGATATATTTCAAGGTTCTGAGGCTTTCATAGCATATTGGCTACTTCTGGAAAATGTGGTAAACACACAGTGTTATTGGCCAAATATGCATTCTGTCAGCATCAAGGACAAAACTAATGCTCTGGGCTTGTGTGGGTTCTTTATAAAAATTTGCATAGGAGGAAGTGCAGGTTGAAGAGGAAGGAAAGGAAAGAATTGGAAAGAGAAGAGTAGGGATGAGAGAGGATGAGGGAGTGGGAGAGGTAGGAGGTAGGGAGAGGGAGTTCCAAGCAGAATTACCAGGGTTTTTGTGTGTTCTGTCATCTATTTTTCTCAGGAACTCTTTGAGGAATAAATGGTAAATAACTTACATATATGAAGAGTGAGGACTCTCTCTAGATATAGGTAGTGCAATTACAATTCTCATAAGTTAATCTTTTACTGATTAACAGAGTAGCACTGATTTAAAATAGTTAAACTATATCTACCGCAACTGTCCCCTTTACAGATGTTCCCTCAGAAAACTGTGCATGAAGAGTACACATTTGTGATTTCTCACAATGCAGAGGATATTTACCTTCTACAAATTTGGACAGCTGAGTTTTCCCCAAATGGAATTACAATATGTTTTTGAAACATAATGCATGCCACTGACTCCAACTCCTTGGCTCTTTGGGATGCTTCTAATTGCACACTGTATGTTCTCTGTTTCATGGCCATAGGTGGAGTCTTTCCTTACTTCTATGTAAATACTTCAGTGAACTAAAATGTTTCCTTCCTGTTACTCCCAGGTAAATTCTATCATAATAATAAGGTATCTGCAAATAATACTACCTTTGAAAAAATATCATTTTTCTTTTCTTTTGTCCACTGGACATTCTTGCATGGCCAATGATTCTGACAGCCAGCTCATATAACCAATATGTATTCTGAGCACAAAGAAACCCGTCGGCAAACACTAAAACATCATGCCTTCTGGTCTGATGGACATTGAAGAGTTCTATGGCCTAATGTTGCTTTAGGACCAAGGAATCATAACTCAATTATACAGATGTTTGATAATGTAGGCAGAATTTCATTATCCTAAAAGTCATTATAATAAAATATTAAATTCCAACAAGTATATCAGTAATCCTAGAAAGCATTTGATAACAACTGGGTAATCATTTCTGAACACACACACATACGTATATAAAAGTCATTGAAAATTTTTAAACAAAAATGAGAAATCAAAAGAATATGTTTTAAGCATATTCTCAAGCATCATATTCTGATTGAAATCAGGATAAGACAGACACTGTTTTTATTTGATTTTTTTACTATTTGGAGAGTTTTCCTAATAAAGTATGTCTAGAAAAGATCAATATCAAAAAAGGTCATTACACAAGATCATATAATTTTTTATTATAAAAATAATTTATAGACTATGTGATAAGGAAAACCCTGAAATAGAAACTAATAAAGAGCTACTAATAGAAAAAATATTTAGAAAACATTGCTGAGTGCAAGATACACAGTTAACACCTAGTATTTCCTTAGACACTAGCACTATACAATTCGAAACACACATGGAAATACATCCTTTTAATAATTTTTAAAATAATGATTTTAAAAATTCTTAATATATACCAGAATAAATATAACTGGCAAAAGTAAAGATATGAAGTCAACTCTCATGAACAAGTAAAAAACACACCTAAAATGCAGAATCCAGAAACTAATCAATACGGAACTATTCATTTGGAGTTTCATACAAAAATGGGTTGCATATTATACATAAAACTAATTATCAGATCAAATATCTTTATGTATTCTTAAATATAGAGACATATTTAAAACAGTAAATCTATCTTATTTTTTTCAAGCAAGCAAGAAACTAAGAAACATAAAAACTAAATGCTTTTCTATAACATAAGGTATTTTAACATGTGGTAAATTATAATCAGAAATTTTGGTTAAAGATGGAAGAGTACACATGATTTGAGAAATATCACTGAATTTTATTGAAGGTATTAAAATGAGAATTTGAACATATATTTTTAAAGGTGTACAAGTAGCAAAAATAATCACATAAGAATCTGAGAGCAATAACATTTAAGATGCTAGAAAACTGATATGATAACTGATTTGGATGGTTGGACAATATTGAGTTCCAAGCCAGTGATGTAAGGATAAATTGAAGCTTGATTTGGACTGTAACACCTCAGAAGACTGGGGGTCTGAGCATCAAATACACCTGGAAAATGAGGTAAACACTGTGGCTGATACTGGAATACTGATTAAAGTGTTTGAAAAGCCATTCAATCCCATGTCTTAGTCAGTGTTCTCCAGAGAAACAGAAACAATAGGATGTGTGTGTAAGTGTTATTTGTTTGTATATTTACTTATTATGAGTAATTGGCTTACATGATTGTGGAGACTGACAAATCTCAAGTTCTGCAACTGGCAGTCTGGAGGCCCAGGAGAAAAGATGGTGTGGTTCCATATAAAGGCCTACTGGCTTAAGATCCAGAAAGAGCCTATGTTTTAGTTTGAGCACAAAAGCAGGAAAAACCTGTTGTTCTAGAGCAAGGCTGGCAGTGGGAATTCCCAAGGTCAGGCTTTTTATCTTATTCTGACACTCAACTGATTGGATGAGGGCCATTCACACTTTGAAGGGCAATCTGCTACACTCAGTCTGTAGAGTGAAATGTTAATATGATCAGGGAACAGCCAGAATAACATCTGACCAAATGTTTGGGCATCCTGTGGCCCAGTCACGCTGACATGTAAAATTAACCAGTACAGCCTCATAAAGTGTCTGCATGATTGGCATAGCAAAATGCTCATCTTCCTCAACTGCAGCTAAGGACTGTGACTGTTATTTCAAAAGGTAAAGTAGAGAATCTCAGCACAATTGAGCGCGGTGATACCATTTTAAAAATAATGCAATTAACTCAGTAAATATTGAGACCTTCTAGCACTTCACCTTATTTTTTTCTCAAAACATTGTCAAATGGGACTATATTATCCAGATATTTTTTCTGATGACTTCAACTAGCCAAAGATTTGTAATATTTTCAGTCTTTACTTGTTCAATTTTTTTCTTGTCCATTCCTTACTTTCCTGTGAGAACTCCAATTATACTTGCTTCTTTAGATAACTTTTCTAGCCATTTCTTTTCCAGTATGTATTCTTTCTGTATTTCATTCCAAATCTTCAGGTTCATTTTTTTTTTCCTGCAGGGTCTAATGTTTCATTACTCCCATTTGGTCAATTTTTATTTTACCTAGTGTAGTTGAGATTTGTAAAAATGCTTCTGGTCCTTTTTAATATCTTCCATTTCATTATGCTCACATTTTCCTTTACACTCTAGAGTGCACTTAAAATATTTATTAAAGCTGTTTGTAAGCCCCTTGCGTTCAAATCCATGATCACTAATTTTTCTGGTTCTATTTCAACTGATCAGTTTTCCCCTTGGTTATGGATCACAATTTGCTGTATCTTCATATGTATCGTAATCAGGTATAAAATACATAAAAAGACACATGTCATAAGGATGAAGCTCAGTGACTTTTCACAATGTGAAAACATATATGCAATTAGGTTAGTAACAAAATACTAACTTTACAAAAGGAAGCAAACTAACCAAAAATTTCTTACCAGAACCACCCAGGGTACTATCATCTGCAAAATATGTATCACTATATCACCAACCATCCCAAGACACTAGTACATGTTTGGGGTTTATCTTCCATTTGAGTATGTCAACATTTGTTTTAGAAATCTGCAGTTACTTATTGGATCAGCTTGAGTCTTCTGAGGTTTGTTTTTAAACTTCATTAGGAAAGTTCTAGAGTAGACTGTTATTAGTCCTCCTTCTAATGCGCAAGCCTTGTTGGGTCATCATCAAATGGCCTAGGGGATTGGAAGAGTTACTTCTACCACACTTTATGGAATTATAATGTCTCCAAACCTGTATGAACTTTGGAATGGGTGTTTCTTGCAGCTCCCCAGAAATCAATGTCTGCTTATACTGGGGATTTTCACTCCATACATATTTAATATTTAGTTAAGAATTCACAGGAATCACTATGCAGATATCTAGATTTTTCCCCATGTATTGCTCCTTCTTCAGCATTTTGGCATTCAGCTTTCTGCTTCCTCCATCACTCAGACTCTGTGGATTGATGCCATAGTCTTGCCAGGATCACATTCTTTGCACAATTCTCCAAAAGGTGCCTCCTGTCAGAAAACCTTGGTGATTGTAAGGCTCATCTCATTTGGCTTTTGTCCCTCAGGGATCCCCATCTCATATGTCCAATGTTGTTTTATGTGATTTGTCCTTTTTAAAGTTGTTTACAATAGTAGCATAAATCCAAAACAATGCAAACAAGTCCAGTTATTTTCCATCATTGCTGGAAGTGAAAGTTCTCTGTCTTCTCCAATTCTCTTTGCATTGAACTTATAATAACTTGGGTTTCATGATTAGGAAGTCAATTAATTTGTGATACTCTGTATGAGAATCATGCTTTCAATTTTTATAATGTATAAAAATATTTTAGTTATGTTTAGTTGTGATTAATCATTGTCTCTCAGGTAGTTAGAAGTATTTATGAATGAAATGACATCAAATGTGAGATATATAGATATCTATGGGAATTACAAGGGATTAGTTCCAGAACTTCCCACCTCAAGCATATACAAATCCATGAACTCTCAAGTCCCTTATTAAAAATTGGTATAGTATTTTCATGTAACCTACACACATCTTCTGAATACTTTAAATCATCTCTGGATGACTGTAATACTGAATACAATGTAAATGCTATATAAATAGGTGTTATACTGCATTGTTCAGGGAACAATGAGAAGAAAGTCTTTTTACATATTCAATATGGATATATTTTTTCTTCAAATATTTTTGATTTACAGTTGGTTGAATCTGCAGATGTGGAACCACAGAACAAATGATGAGAAATGGGAAGGATTAAACTTATACTACTATTTTAACTGAGAATTCCTACTACAAAATAGAAATAGAAAAAGAGGTAGAGAGGGAGAGGAGAAAGAAGACGACCGAGAACAATGGAACCCATATTTTGTAGTACAAATTAATGATACTGAGAATTAAAGCAATCAGATTGTATGTGAAAGATTGAAAAGAAGCATATTAAATTTCAAAAAACTGCAGCAACCCAGAAACTCCCTTTATCAGATTTTCATTTTCTGCACCAATGCATGAAATGAGGCACTCTTCCTACAATGCCTCATGTGATTCTAGAAATAAGACTGCTTTAAGTGGCATTAAATCTTGCTGTGCAGTAGGTACAATACTCCTCTGTATACCCCAGCACAATGAACCACCATATTCCTACAAGCACCAATACCAATTTAGCCAAAGGAACCAGAATTTACAGTCCAGTTTAGAGCAAATCATCATCATTTTCCTCCTCTGGCTTTTAGCAGGGAGACAAAGCATTAGGCAGTTCAAGGATCTTTACCATCAGACATGTCCCGCAGGGGCAAATCCAGGTTGCCATCTGCTTGTTAAGACTGCTAGGAGAGGTGGAGGAAGTTCTTGGAGCTGAGCACTGACATTAAATACTGGGGCAAATTTCTTTGAAATCAAACTTAGAGAAGTGGCACTAAGTGCTGAAAACACTGAATCACCAATAGCAAAATGTCAGTGCTCACAGCCTTTCCCCAAAATAATGCTGGGATACCACGAAAAAAGTTTTTGTTAAACTCAAATACTTAATTATGGATCACTTATCAAAAAACTGGTGTTGCATTGCTCCTGTTTTAAAGCAGTTTCTGCCTGAAGGAATATTGACAGTGTTCTGCACTAGCTTTCACTAGTGGATCCTTTACACATTAAGAGTTGGAAGAAAGGATGAATTATAGAAATAAGGTGTGTTTTAGAAGTACAATAGTAAGTTATGATAAAATCCAAGTTCCACTTAAGTCCTATGTAGTTTCTTTGCTACATCCTCCTTTGTGATCATTCTTGACGGGTTGGCCTAGTGACAACACCAGTATTCCAGTGACATTTGATGATGAGGTTTTGTTTGGAGTACTCTCCAGTGAATCCACTGTCTGAGGAGATACTTAGCTGGTTCCTGCTATTCCCTGAGGCATTCAACTGGATATAAATCAATTATAGTACAAAAAGGTTTGCTAAACCTAAGCTGCCTTTTTAGAGAAGGCTTTCAAAGTCTTGGTTCTGAAAAATACACAGCAGTTTGGAAACTCATTTCCAAGACCTTCTTTCCTTTCTGCTATTAATATTATTGTTTAAGAAATTCCTTTGACAAACTTCCAGAGGAAGCCATAATTAAACAATCTATATTTCTCAATGGAAAACTTTTGTAGGAATTGGTAACATATATGAAGAAAATCAGATATTCCTTCATAGATATGAGGGGTTGAACTGATTCAAATTTTCTAAGACATCAGAGTCTAGAAATTTATAAACTCTCATGAAGAATATATGAATATACGCATCAGCATTACTTTGAAGTATGTATGGAACAGGACCAGGATAAAACATGCAAAAATTAGAGAAAATTGTGTAATAAATAATGAACTCTGAAATACATTATAAGGAACATCTGCCACAGATATGCTGGGACATGCTGGGACTCACTAAGTTGCTGGCCATAAGGAACAGCAGCCACTGACATGCTTAGTCATGCCTGCTTGCAATCGATAAGGGGCTGTAAGGGACACTAGCCATAGGCATTCTTAGCAATGACTGGCTATAATTGATAGGAAGCACAGCTCTATGGACATGTGCAAAGAACATGCCCAGTTGCAATTACATCATCTCACTTGACATAACCAATGGACATTGACTTTCACTGAGTGTAACCAAACACCAACATACACCACCAACTTGGAACTATATTTAAACTGCTTGTCCTGCCACATTGAGAAGTTTTGCTTCAAGGACATTGGTGAGGCTGGTTGCCTTGTTGTCTGTCCCTGGATCGATTCCACCATTCCCTGACGTCCAGCTGTAGGCTGGAGAGAACCACCAAAGACAACGTCTGCTCTTCAGTTAAGAGAAGTCATGTAGCATTGGAGGTACTTGGGGCTCGTGGTTGCCCTAGGATTGTGTGATTTGCTTGTAGTGTTTAATTAGTGTGCACTGAATGCTATTTGGGGTGTTCCAGCACACCCAACACTTTTTGCATTAATATTTTATATTTGATGATTGGTCTGATTGAATACATGCTTACATTTAAAGACAGTCCACCTCCGAGCAATTATTAATAGCACCGCTCACGATATATATATATATACACACACACATTTGTATGTATGTGTAGTTATATATGTGCATTTATGAACACATAAAACTACCTATAAAGGGTAAATACTACTGAGAAACTTTTCAATATATACAATTTCTTATATAAGATACCTTTCAAATTAAAGCATTGTAGGAAAGTGAGAAAGTTGGAGTCAAAAAAGAAATGACACGTCTTTGTGCTATGGGAATAAGAAAAAAAAGAATATGAAATAAATCACATGGCTTTCCATTTTCTTCAAACTCCTCCTTGAATTGTGTTTGGTTCTGCTTGATCCATTTATAATCTCCAGTTCTTCCCTGTACAGTTTTAAAATGGTCTCTCTGCAATTTTTAATATTTTTGCCTTGTTTGTTCTTCTAAATTGTTTGCAATCAGTAGGAACTTCCAGGTCAGTAACCTAGTCATTCAAAAGTATTTATCTGATGCCTTTTCTGGGGGGACTACTATTAAATTAGACAAAAGTCATATTTCAATAAAGAAAGTGACATTTTATTTTTGTAGATCAAGTAATAACTTTGTGGGGGGCCAGAGATTTTCTGTACAGCTAAAAAAATGTACTGCTGTCTCTTGTTTTACAACCACATTGTAAATAATGTTAAGAGTAAGCTTTGGTCTTATTCTGTTCTTTATAGTTGTAGTCATCCTCCTCCAGTTCCTCCTCCCCCTCTTCCATCAATACTATATTAAGTTATACTCCATTATTCACTTTATACTTACTATCTCTAATCCTTAAACAATCTGGAAGAACAGCTGTCATTGTCCTCATTTCCTGATGAGAAACCTCTAACTCAGAAGTTTAAGTAACTTACCATAGTCATACCTAAAAACAAAGTCATTTATGTGCTTGACTCAAAAGAGTTACCTTGGGAGGGGGGAATGCACATAATGAATTGATGCCTTTAACATGTCACACTGCAAACTATTCAAAAAGAATTTGGTAAAATAATAAGGAACACAATCCTCAGATTAGCACATGGTATAGAGAATAATCATGAAATAATTGTTCATCTTTCTTAAGAAATGCACATCAAAGGATTACTTGAAATTCAGGCACAGTGATTCCGGTCCCTGCCTTTCCTATGATCATCATCGTTGTCAAGCACTGATTCAGCTATTGTGATGTAAAGGCATTATGCCAAGATCCTGCAACTTGTCAAAATTATGCAACATATCTAGATACAGGGAAAATAATCAGCTCTTCTCTCTCTCATTTCATTTTAAGTCACATTTACACTAGAGAACAAGCCCACTGTGGTCAGACTGACCAGAATGACCATAAATAAGTGTTCCAATTTCTTAGCAGTGTGTTGTCAGGAAACAGCCTTGCAGAGTTTCAGCACAGTATTGGTTACATAAGACATGCTCAGTGAAAGTTACTGTTGTTGTCAGAGCTGTTATTATTATGTAACTTTGAAAGTACACAAGCAGTTGAAGAACAACCCTTTCATTTTATGCTGACAAGAGAGTAATTGTCATCTTCAGATACATGAAAGGAGGTTAAAATATTTTTGGCATCTCCAACTTCTAAATGTTCCCAAAATAGAATCCTTATATGTGGGAAAATAAACCTTAAAGAAAATAGCCACCCCAAAGAAGCAAATGCAGATTTCTGAGTCATCACAATCTCATGCAAATGTCCCTGCAATGAAAATTTTAGCTCAGTGGCCTGAGAGAGCACAATTAAAAGAGCAACATTTTCATTGATTAGCATTTAATGCAGTTCTTGGTAAGTTAGAACAAGAATTAAGAAAGACCATGACCTCTACATTTAATTGAACTTCTTCATTGCCATTAAAAATATTTCCATAATCTTTCCACAAATTGTCAGTATGACAGTTGAATTCAATTTATTCTATTCTTTACTTCTTAATATTAGGACCCATATAAATGTTGCTAATCCTCATTTTCTTTTTCCAAACATTATGCAGAAATGGAAGTTTAAACTATCATAATTTATCTTCTGGAAATATTAAGTTGAACTATGCTACTTGAAGTTTATTTATTTTGTCATCTTCCTTTTAAGTTTCAATGAAATAAAAAGAATACTGGCAAATGCTTTCGATTTAATGTGTTTTTTTTTTTTTCTTTTGGTCAGCTTTGGAAGAAGTAGAAACTAGTAAAAGAATACTTTCTCTTTGAAAAAACAGCAAAAGGTAAAAACAGATAATCACTAACAGAAGAAAAATTGCACAGTGGAGTTGAGCTCTTAAAATATAATTGATTCCACCAGAATAAAAATTGAATAGAACTAAGAGATTATAATGAGAATCAATTTGGTACTAAGGAAGACTCTTTTAACAGTGGGCATGCAGTCAGATCCTAGAGTGATTATCATAGGCTCATTTTCCTTGTTCATGTTCCTATGATAAAGGCCTTGGAAGAAGCAATGACATTTTAAATTGCTAAGTATCACTCATAAATTTTTTTCTTTCCTTTTTTGGTAATCTCAGGAAAAATTATTTTCCCATGTTACTAGAAGAATTGCTAGACGAGCAGCACTGTGAATGTATTAAGAAGAAAAGCAAAAGCAGCACTAGAGAATTAGGGCATTGACAAAGAAAGGGAAATCACCTGTGGGCATTTGTTCCATGTTCCCCACTCAGACATGACGCATTCACTAGGACACAGGAGAGAACAGGACTGAGTTTCCGGGGGAGTTTCATCATGGTTGCACAGGGTACTGTCCACAGCTCCACCTTCACTATCAGCTGTATTCACACACCTGTTAGGCAAGACCACAAGATAGCTTGATTGCTTAAAACAGAAGAGCGTCTATTTAAAACACTTATGATGTGTCATAGCTACTGACTGCTCAAAGACACTTAAATTTAAAAACAAAAGATTAACAGAAAAGCTAGGCAAAGAAAAACTTTTTTCTTGCTCAGTCAGCGAGCCTTTATTGAGTAATAACTCAGTACAGAACTCTTTATTTAGCAGAGCAAGAGAGAAAAATGGAAAGATTATGGAAGATGGTTATCCTTGAAGAAATCCAAGTCTCAAGAGATCTAGAATATATTTACTCAGGTCTAGCACTGAGGGAATATGCCTTTTATTGTAATGTATCTTTAAGGCTTTTCTGAGTAAATCCATCACTTTGTAATAACCAGAGCCTTTGTACTTCCTATGGCTTTCCTAGAACTTTCCAAACACATTTGCCAAACCTTCCTAATCTTTGTCCCACACATTTAAGGTAACAGGAAAATAATATAAAAAATAATTGAATATGTTATTCTTTGAGGCATTTTATACATTTCAGTGTGGGATTTTGCTATCACAAAGCAAAGGGTCATGAGCAAGCACTGTCACACAGCTTAGAAGCACTGAGCATAAAAGTGTACATTATGCTTACTTGGCCAATGCTATGTCAGGCTTTGAGGTATGCACAGAAATTGAGAATCATGCTGTGGTTAGGGATAATGAAGATTCAATCAAAACTAAAGAGTTACATCACTATATACACCTATAAATGGCTTAAGTACATGTGGAAAATATCAAGAGTTGGCAAAAATGTGAAGCAACTGTAACTCCTCTTACTCTGCTGGTGGAGTGTAAACTGTTTTGAAAGCTGGCTAGCAATATCTACTCTATGTAAGCCAACATTAACGTAGGAATGCATGGAAATCCATATCAAAACAAAAGCAAAAGCTGATGGGAAAAGTTTACAGCAGTACTAATCATAATCAACCAAACTAGAAACAACTCAATTGTTCATAACAATAAATACATTGTGTTAAATTCATTGGCTTAAGTACCATAAAGTAATTAGAATACATAGACTATTGTTATGTAAAAGAGCATGGGTTATGCTTATAAATGAGTGTTGGATAAAGAAAGCCAGAAAAATATATATATACACACACACACACATGCATACACACAATGATTAATGATTCTCTTTATACAAAAGTAGAAAAAAATAGAGGCAATACTTATCTATCGTGTCAGAAGTTAGAACAGTGATTATGCTGGGGGGAATGATTAATGATTGAGAAGGGCTTAGATGGTCCTGAAGTCCTGGTACTATTTTGTTTCTTGAAATTTGAGCTGGTAACACAGGTGTTTATAGTGAGAATTCATCCAACTAGAGCCCTTCACCCCCATGACAGAGGCATTTCTCTCTGCTTATATCTCATAAGTTTATCTTTTTATTTTTTATTTTATTTTGGTACTGGGGGATTTTTTTTGTACCCAGGGGTGCTTACACACTGAGCCACATCCCAGCCCTTTTTGTATTTTAGTTAGAGACAGGTTCTCACTTAGTTGCTTAGGGCCTCGATGAGTTGCTGAGGCTGGCTTTGAACTCACAATCTTCCTGTTTCAGCCTACCAAGCTGCTGGGATTATAGGCATGTGCCATTGTGCCCAGAATCCTAAGTTTATTTCAAAATTATTTTTTTCAAAAATATTGAATAGAATCCTGCTATGTACAAGTCTCTTTTGCTAGGTGTTGAGATACAGTTATTATTTATTAATAATGATATATTTAGTATATATTTTTGAGGGCATACTACATTTACGTACCAAGCTCTAGCCTAGGGGTTGGGATTCAGAAATGAAAAATAAAAAAATAAAAAAACAGACATGGTACCTATCTTTATGGATGTTTTGTTCTAGTGATAATGATAAAGGTGAAGATAAAAATGACAATGATGATGAGATAAATGTTGCCATTTGCTGATCTGGTAACTTCAGGTATGACAAAGTCATAATAGTGCTGTGCTGGGAAGCTTTGGTGCTCCGCAAATCACGGTATGCTTATGAATTTTATCCTATACCTTAGGAGCTTATCTTACACTCAAATTAGAAATAGAAAAAGAGGACTCAAGGGAAGTACACAGTCACCTATCATAGAGTAAAAAATACAAACAGAAATCTGAGATGCTAAGTGATGAAAATTAGATATTGTATGAAGGAGGTTATTGGAGAGAGGTAGACGTGAGATGTAAGTAACGCCCTCCAATGTAGGGAGGTAGGGTACAGTGTCATCTATGGACTTTGATCTCTCCTGTGGAAGCTATCAGCAGGGGAAGGAGGGTCCATGGGATGGCTTGAATCTGTTCCTGGACAAACTGTAAAATTCAGAAGTTGTTTTCCTTCCTGCCTGCACATACTCAGATTATGTTCTTTTATTATTTCACTGAGAAAGAAGAGGTAAGACTTCTGGGTAATGATATCTTGTGAATGTATGCATTATTTTCTGTTTGCTCCCAATATGCCACAAAAGCAATAATAAAGGAATTTGTTACCAAAGCAACGACAATAATAATAATAGTGGGGGATAGAAAAGCATTACCCTACAAGAATAAAGAACATGGGAGAGGACAACTGCAAAAATGGATGATAGACAAGCTCATGGTAACTGCCTTAACACACTGAGAAAGCTGAATTTTAAGCTTTCAAGGAACAACAACAAAATTACTCCATTCCCATTACAGAACACATGAAAAATTCTGGAACTTTTTAGCTCCAAGTATCTTTAGACATGGGAATGAAGATTAGGCTGGAAAACTGGAGGGTTTATTGAAAGTGTGTTTAAGAAGTACCTCGCTCCTCAGATCCTCTCCCCTAATCCATGCAGTTGAGTGGTTGCCCCTCCCCAACCACTGCAGGTAGCTGAAGGTTTATTATTTGGATAGTGTCTCAAAAGATTTACGGACTAGAGAACACCATAGTGAAAACAGGAGTAAGTAAAAGTTTACATATCAAAAAAATTACTACAATTTGAGGGCTTAAACAATGAAATGCATTTTCTTATAATTCTGTAGCATAGAAATCCAATGTGGGTCTTACTGGATTACATCAAGATGGCAGATGTCATCAGAGCTTTGTTAGCAGGGGTGGACCTGTTTCCTTGACTTTTCCACCACATCCCTTGGCAGCCCTTTTCTCCACCTTTGAAGCCAGCAGTATTGCATCCCTCTGTGCCATGCATTTGTAGTCACATCTTCCTCTTTCTCTTCCCTACTTCTACTCTGAAGAACCCTCATGAGCAAACTATGCCTCTCCCAGACAACCCAGGAAAATCTCCCATTTCAAGCTTTTTACCTTAATCTCATCTGCCAGGTCCCTATAGCCATAGGTAACTATGTACAGATTCCAGGATTATCATGTGGATATCTTTGGGGACCATCATTCTGTTTGCCACACACGACTTCTTCTTTCATTAGGTTTACAAAGTACTGGTTGTTAGAATTATCTATTTATACATGATAGACGTTTTGGGGGATTCTTTCCAGTCCAAGGATAAGACATAATAAAAGACTGAAATTGAGGGTGTTCTCAAATGGAAAAGCAGTTATCCTCTACAGATCCTGAGTCATCACTTTCCTTGCCTATCTTCCCTCAGTCATCACTTTAATTCTACTCAAACTTCAAGGCATTTTCTGTATTTGCTATCAATTCTTCCTGCCCTCTCCATCATTATTACTTCCTAAACTCACTTTAATTGTGCTGTTATTGCCACTGCACATAAGCTTCTTATCAAAATCATCAATAGACTCCCCACTGCAGAACTCAACGGTCAGTTCTTATCTTGGTAAACATCTGAAACAACTGATTATCTTTCTTGGAAAAACTCTCTGGTTTGTCTTCTCATTTTTTTTGTTTTCCTTCAATTGCCCAGAATCTAAGTTTCATTTGTAGAACCTTTCTCTTTGACTCTAATCATGAAAGTTGTAGTTCCCCAGGGCTCAAAATATTTCTCAACATATACTAAATTTATAACTTAACGACACTAAATTGATATCCTCACTATCTCTCTTGAACTGTAGCCTTTAATAGCTCAGCCAGATAAAATCACATCAGATCTAGTGTATACAAAAGCTGACTTTTGCTTTTTTCTCAAATCTGCTTCTAATGTTTCCCAACTCAACAAAATGGCACCATCTTTCCTATTCTTACTCGGGACCTACAAGCTAACAATCATCCTTGATGCTTTTTTTTTTTTAATCAGCAAATTCTGTGTTTTAGATCTTCAAAATGTATTCCAAGTTTGACCTTCTCATCACCTCCACTGCTACTAAAATCCAATCCAACTATCAACTCCTCTCACCAGGAATTCTGCAAGGGCCCAGACCTATATTCTTGCTTCTAGAATACTATACCCCATAGTACCTTCTCCATATCACATTCTGTAAGGTCTTTTTCAAATTTAAATAAGAGAATGTATTCCCTTCTACCCCAAACCTTCCATAGCTTAATGAATTCATGTTGCAGTTAGAATAACACTCTGTCTTTGTTTTAGAATATACAACATGATCTGAGTATTGGCGCTAGCAATATGAGGCATCTTGCTATTCTTCCAATAAGCCAAGAAGGTTCTGGTTTTATATGGTCCTCTCCTCTTAGATTTTCCTTCTACAATCTTCACAGTCATTTAGGTCTCTCAGTTTATTTAGGTCTCTGCTTATAAATCATAAAATAGTATCTTTCTAAAACAGTAACCCCCATCATTCCAACTCAATTTTATTTTTTAATTCTTAACATTTCATAGCAAAGACATCTCATTATATATTAACTTACGTGCTTAATTTTTTCTACTGCTATAAGTTTCTTGAGAAGAGGAACATTGTTTTTTGTTCTTTATGTGCCTAGAGCAGTGTCTAATGTATAGAAAGCAAATGATCCTAAATATGCTCTGAATTTTCAAATGATTGAAAACCATAAAGATATCCATTAGTTATATGGTATAAACCATATAAGATATCCATGTTATGGTTTGGGTGGGAAGTGTCCTCCAAAAGCTCATATGTGAGACAATGAAAGAAGGTTCAGAGAAGTGATTATGTATGAGAACCTTAACCCCATCAGTGAATTGATCCCTTGATAGGATTAACTGAGTGGTGACTGAGGGTGGGTAGAGTATAGCTGGAAGAGGTAAGTCACTGGAGACATGCCTTTGGGGTATATATTTGGTGAGCTGAGCTTAGTCTCTCTCTGCCTCTGATCATCATGTGAGCTGCTTTCCTCTGCCACACTCTTCTGCCATGATGTCCTGCCTCACCTCCAGCCCTGAGGAATGGAGCTGGCTTCTATAGACTGAGACCTCTGAAACTGTGAGTGCTGAAATAAATTTTTCCTCCTCTAAAATTGTTCTTGTCCAGTCTTTTAGTCACAGCAGCAATAAAGCTATCTAAAACAATAGGTAAGCTGTTTCATTAATAGTTTCAATAATATTTGGAACACAAGGTGCCTGGAAGATTGGCTCCACGTATTTAAATGTAACCATGCACATGAAGGATGTTATTCAATGATTACATATTAGTTTGCTAGAACTGCTAAAACCAAATACCATAGACAGGGTGATATCAAGAGCATAAATTCATTTTCTCCCAATTCTGGAGGCTAGAAGTCTGAGTTTAAGGTATTGGCAAGATTGGTTTATTCTGAGGCCTCTCCCCTTGGCTTGCAGATGTCTATCGTCTCTCCTATATCTTTTTTTTTTCTTCTTTTTTTGTACCAAGGATCGAACCCAGAGGCGATTAACCACTAAGCAACACACCCAGCCCTTTTTTATATTTTATTTAAAGACATGGTCTCACTGAATTACTTAAGGTCTTGCTAAGTTGCTGAGGCTGGTTTGAACTCACGATCCTCCTGCCTCAGCCTCCTGAGCCACTGGGATTACAGGTGTGAGCCACTGTACCTGGCTCCTGGGTCTTCATATGGCCTTTCTTTTGTGTGTATCTGTGTCCTAGCCTCCCCTTATAAGGACACCAGTCAGATTGGATTAGGGCCCATACCAAGGACTTCATTACTTTAATTACCTCTTCATCTCCAAATACAGTCAGTCACCTTCTAAGATAAAAGAGGTTGGAGCCCTGACATATGAATTTGGTGGGGGAACAATTAATCCATTTCAGCACTCATACTTGGTTATGTTGTTTTTGTTTTATCAGGCTCCAGAGATTTGAGCTAAGCAGTATGGCTAAAAGACCCTGTTCAAACCATCCTGTTCTATCAATCTGATGCAATCCTGCCAATATCAATTTGTTCTCTTAAAGTATTCTGTCTGTCTTGAGATTTTCCTTTAATATTGCTAAAAGGTGAGAATGGAATAAGAATAAGAGATGCCACACCTCATTTGCATTGTATCAACTGGGTTGGCCAGTCACTCTTCAAAACCACGTAAGAATAAGACATAGGGTGCTGGCTTCAGCAGCACATATACTAAAATTGGAACGATACAGAGAAGATAAGCATGGCCCCTGTGCAAGGATGACACACAAATTTGTGAAGCGTTCCATATTTTTTAAAAGTCAAGGATTTGTGTTTGATTATTTTTGCAGTTCATAGTGAGCCAGTATTGTATTATAGTCCTTAGAAGCATTGTCTTCTTATAAGAAATGGGGTTGAGTTCCCCCTCCTCTTTCTTTAAGCAACTATTAATGAACATTTCAGGAACCTATATTTGTGAAAAACTAATGGAATTTCTTGTACTTTCTGCTTATAATATTTTTATAATAGGTTTAAAATTCATGAAACTCAGTACTTTGTCACTGATGTTTGTATTATTTGTATTTCCCCATGCAAATCTGTAGTCCATGTTCATATATGTTCTAATTATCCTGTGCCACAGTGAGTAATTTGAAATAGCCTTTACCACCTACTTACTAAAAAGGAATAGTAAGATGATTAATAAGAACATATATAAAACATTTTGGATGCAGAAAAGGATTAGTATTTAAAACTGAAAATAATAAACTATAATAGAGAGAGAAGAAAGAAAAAAAGACAAAAGAATAAGACATAGGAGGAGTTTTTGAAGAGAAAGAGGTAAAAGCCCAAAGTTTGTGAAAACCTGAGCACAAGAATTTCTCGGAGAAAGAGCCATGGACACAGGAAAGAAAGGAACCTGGTTTACTAGCTATTCTCTTGGGTTGGTGATAAGAAGCACCTTAATAATTTTGCCTACATGCCTACCAGTGATTTTACAACTTAGAGAAGGTCAAAGGAATATGCTGCTCATGGTGGCACACACGTACACTCCCATCTACTGTGGGGCCCGAGGCAGGAGGATCACAAGGTCAAGGTCCATCCAGGTAACTTAGCAAGACCATTTCTGTTTCAGTCAACTTTTTTGAAGCTGCAATTGAAAGAACCAACCAGAACAATTGTAAAGGAAGAAAAGTTTATTTTTAGGGGTCACGGTTTCAGAGGTCTTAGTTCATAAACGGTTAGCTCGATTCCTTGGGGCTCAAGGTGAGGCAGAGTACTATGGCAAGGCAGCTCACATAAGAATCAGCAAAGAGTCTCCACTTTCCAGATACAAAATAACTACTCCAAAGACACATTCCCCAACACCCACCTCCTCTAGCTACACCCTACCTGCCTTTAGTTATCACTCAGTCAATCCCCATCAGGATATTGATTCACTGACAGGGTTAAGGCTCTCATAACCCAATCATTTCTCTTCTAATCTTTTTTTTTGGTTCCAAGGATTGAACTCAGGAGCACTTGACCACTGAGCCACATCCCCATCCCTATTTTGTGTTTTATTTAGTGACAGGGTCTCACTGAGTTGCTTAGAGCCTCGCTGTTGCTGAGGCTGGTTTTGAACTCATGATCTTCCTGCCTCAGCCTGCCAAGCTGCTGTGCTGGGATTACAGGTGTGCACCTCCTTGCTAGGCTTCCTATAACCTTCTTGCATTGTCTCACACATGAGCTTTTGGGGGACACTTCACATACAAACCATAACACTGTCTCAGAATAGAAATAAAATGATGAGAGTAGGGCTCAGTGGTAGTGCAACCCTGGATTCAATTCCAAGTACCAGACAACAAAAAAAATGTAGTTATATACTGAATTACTGAATAAAGTTTCACTAATGTTGAATAATGATCAATACACTAGTAGGCTCTGCTTTGACAACTCATTTGCATCTAACAACTCAATAACCAGCTGATTTAGGCATTTTCTGTCAATTTAAAATGGAGTTTCATAATTCTGGCAAAAGAAAATACTATTATGTAACTACATAGTTGACTACACTATGTTTTCTTCATTTTACATAATAATTATTGTGTATGAATATTTTAACTTTTGATTATAATGTCTCTATGTTTATTGCCATTACCCTTTTTTGATAAAGCAATGGTTTTTCTTTATTCCAAGTCATTGCTAAACAAATCAACTTGACAAATTCAGATCAAGTGTATCTTTTGGTTACCACTGCTATAGTTACAAAACAAAACCTTTAAACAGGCTCTCTCAGTAAATAACACAGCACTCCCGAATTCCCTTAGAGATGTGCTCTTTTTATATTAAAGGTACAGCTACTACTCATAGGTATCTCATATTTTAGTTTCCAAGGCTAATTGTGGAGTTTTAAATTGGTTTTTTCAACATGTTAGCATCCTAAAGTAGTAAACATCCATCAACTACACTAAAGATACTGTGGAGAAAGAGAGAAGGAAGATGAGGAGACAGTTAAAACATTCCAATCTGTCAGCAGTGTTGGTCAAGCATCAGGGGAGGGATACCAGCTTATTCCATGTGCTGGCTTTACCACCAGCAAGATGCAGGAAACAGTATCGTGAATGCATTGCAGAGGAAATTTCACTAAAGCAGGGCTGGTTAAAATACACATGCTTCCAAGGATGCTTCAAAGATGAGCAAAAGCCAGAATATATGGTGAGAAAAAGCAAACCATACTGGATAGGAACACTGCTGTTTTTATTAAAAAAAAAAAAAAAAGTAAATTCCACTGCTCCCACCTCCCAAATCTGTTTTCACACACCTGATTTTCCTAGATTGTGTTCCTCTTCCACAGCGCGGAGACCTCAGCTCATTATTGATTTTGCATGGAGACCAGTTTTCTACAACCCAGGAATACTGATTGCACTCACTGTAACACGGGACTGCCTCATGCACCTGTCAAGAACAGAAAAGAATAAAAAAAAAATTATATGGAACTATCTAAGTTATAGAAAAATAACTTATCTGTTAGTAATATCTGCTGAACATACCTCAAGAAACTACACTCTGGCCCAGACTGCCAAATTACATTCCAAAAAGGAAGATATAGTTGACTTCTCTGAATTTACTGACTTGCCTAAAGAAGCATAGGAGGGAAATCAACTAAAATACGATGGTATGTCTTCACAAAAGAGAACAAAGGACAGGTATTTCCTAGCACCCTGAATAGAAATTCCATTATCATTTTATTTCCTCAAAGAGCTCACATGGTATCTGTGAGATGGTCCCACTCTCAATTACATGGCACACTGTATTCTCAGATGCACTTTTACATGTCAATTGAGACATATATAAGAAAATTTACTCTTGAATATAACAGTTTCTTAGAACACATAAGAAAAGTGGTATTATTTGCACTGGAAATTTCTTCTTAGGCTCCCAAATGATCAATGCTAACAGGCAATCATTTAGCCTCTTGGGCATTGTGGCTTCAAATGAATGCAGCTATTTGTAGGAAGTTTTCATAGCATGGCTAAAACACACATACACATACCCCACACCTCACAAGACAGTTACTGCCAGACTGATAGTGGTTCTTTGTGATTACTGACTATCAAAATTTATAATTTTATAGTAAAAACAATGAGGTCATTAAGTGAATTCTTAGGTAACTTCCTCTGCATTTGTTTGTGGGGATTTTTTGCCCTGGAATTACATTCAAATGGGTAGCCAGTTCAGTTTGTCAGTCTCTTTGAGGCTGCATTTATCAGTCATGTCTCCTCAATATGGAACTGAACTTCTCCCTAAGTAAGAGAGGTAAGAAAAAGAAGGCTGCCTCATAGCATGATCCCACACAGAAGACTACAAAGATGGCTCTAGTATAGGCGTACTGAAAAAGAGTGGCTCACCTATTACCAATACAGTTAATTAATGCTCTTCCTTTTAAATGAGAATTTAATACCAGTCCTTCCCTCCTTTTGCTTTTCTGATTCCATAAAAGTGTAAATGATGACTAGGCAGTGCTTTCCAAACAGAACACCTGGTTGTTCGTTTCCACTAAATTCAAGGGAGAGCACTCTGTAATGGGATAATCAGAAAACAAGATTGGAGCTCTGTCAGCATGTTAGCTGGAAATCAAATGAGAAAAGGTGATTTGTGAGACTACTTCTTGGGAATCACAAATAACGTCAGAAACTATTTTTAACCACGGGGTTCTATTTGGCTTTCTCTTGCAGAGCTCACAGGGAAAAGAGAAACCACAAAGTAAGGGCAAAATAAAAGGAGATGGGAAAAGAGAAGTGAGGGCAAAATAAAAGAAGATGGGAAAAGAGAAGTGGAAATGGGTGTCAGGAAAGTAAGGAATTAAGTAATAAACGAATTGCATCTCATGCTGCGAATGCTGACAGGAGTGGAATGAAAGGGTCAGGAGCAGTTCCTATATGAATAAGAAGGTGAGAGTTTGTAACTGAGAAAAGTCTGCTCCAAAAACTCATAGGGTAGCAAGGAAGAAAAAAATCTATAAAAATGAAAATGCAAGACTTCCAACTCAACAGATCCTAGGAAACTGAGCTAACAGTGGAAAATGTTAGCTGACCTGACTGCACCGGTACATGATGCTTTCACTGACTTTTTGGGTTCTTTCTATAATCTTTAATAAATATCAATGTATATTAATTTAAACAAAGTATTTTGACTTTCATATAAAATATAAGAAAGTATCTCCACCAAAAGAAAAAAACTAATTTAAAAAGCATTTCCCCCCCACATTTCATACATGAACCTAAGCATAAATGGATGGACTATCCTCTCTGACATGGACCTATTTTTTCTAAAGCTACCAATATCTGACAGAGTATATATGTCCCCTTCTCTTTCATATGAAGCCCCAAGGTCATATTGAAAAAGAAAAATTATCTAGTTGTGTGTACCTTTGGCATAAACATTTGATTGCTTATTCACGTATTAGCTAACTGCTTTTATTCTGTATGCTCCAATGTTTTCCTCCTGTAGCAGAGTAGCTAACCACAAGACAAGCTATTGGAAGATAGGACAGGTCTTTGTGAGACGATATTAAGCCATTTTTCCTGATTAACTGAGAAAACAGTATTTCTTAAAGATTTTCCATTCACATGGAATTACTTGATCTTTTGCCACTTATGTGTCTGAGTTTTATTTTTATATTTTGTTTTTTTGGTACTGGGGATTGAATCCAGGTCCTTGCAAATGCTAGGCAAGTGCTTTACCACTGAGCTATAGTTCCATCCCATCTGCTGCTTAAAAATTCTTCATACTATTCATTCTACCTGACAAATCTTTGCCCTTCTTTCAAAGTCCAAGTAAATCCCTCCATCTCCATAGCTTGTAAGTTATTATTGGCATGCTTTGGGTTGAATCATGCTGCTGGGAGAGCAAACATGTCTGAAAGTCATTACCTTGACTCCTTTTCTGTGTTTCTGTTCCTCTCACTAGTTTGTTCTTTTCCTCACCTTAGTCCTAAATACATGTATGTCCACTTTGGACCTTAAATAATACTGAGAGAATACACTCAGAGAAACATAATTTGTACTCTCTACACCTGTACAGGCTTGTAGTCCTAACTAGATTCAGGCTTAGACTATCATTGTGTGTGTGTGTGTGTGTGTGTGTGTGTGTGTCTGTCTGTCTGTCTGTCTCGGGGTGGGGGGGTACCTAGTAAGTCTTAGGCAAGGAGGGTTTATGTTTTCATGAAGTTTATATTTTCCAAGACATGATGTGATAGGAGGTGTTTAATAAGTATTTATTGAGTTGAAACTACTTTTTGAGGAGTCCCAGGTTGCAAGTAGCCTTCATTTAATTCTCTAGAAAAGACAGGCCCACTCAAAGAGGTGTTTTTCAAAGCACAATAAGAAGGAACACAAATGGAAATGTTGTCTTTCAATAATGGCACTTGGGTAAAGAATAGTTATCACTATGTCACTAACAAGTGCAGCTTCACAATTCTCTGGGAAGGAAAGACCATCCCAGGAGAACTGTGAGAATTCTCTTCATAAAGCTCTGGTCCACCAGGCAAGGAGTCTTACCTGGAGGATCAAAAACACTCACAAAAGGCAAGAATAAAGCAGAGCATCCAAGGATAAAAACTTACTACCCAGGTGCCTGTTTTCTTCTCCTCAGTCTTTAATATTCTAGCTATTGCATATTGCTATTTAGTTGGTGCTTATTATATTATTATAGTTTTATAATGGAAATATGTTACAGCATGGGCTTTATCAGGGAATCATAGCAAAATGTTCTGAAGGAGAGAAATGAGCCATGATAAAATTAAATGAAAATCATTTCACAAATTAGAAAGAAAATAACAGGGTTTAACAGGGCCATAGATGCTGAAAAATATGCCAGGGAAAAAATCTACATTCTCTGAGAAAGGCATGGTTTCACTCTCCTAGAGACAAGATCTATTTATTACTTCTGCATTGAGGACTTGGGTTTTTATAATTTTGCCTTTTCCAGATTCATATCCTAAATGCATTAATTTAATTTTTTAAATATTAAATAAGCCTCCACTCATTGCAATTGATCAGTTTAATTATGTACTGCTTTCTGATATGTAGACTGACTTCCTCGGCATAGACTTGGGACCAGGGTCTCACTGGGAAGGAATTTCATGGCTTTTGATTTTCTAGTGCAATCAACCTCTGCTCCAGTGAAGCTGCCAGTCAAGACTCAGGTAGAAGAATTCAGGCTTGAGGTCTCCTCCATGCTGGCCACTGTGGCTGTACATTAAAACTTGGAAATTGATTCAAAGGCCCATCTGGAACCAGAGACCCTAACAAGTCAGAACCAGGGTCTATTCCATTGGAATGTGAGAGAAAATGGTCCCTAGGAGTAGTGAGTCCCTTCTCTTCCAATTGTTGTGAGCCCTTATTATACAAGATGTACAAATTTGCCTCTGATATAGTTCAGGATTTCAGCCCTTAATTCAAAGAATCTCCCTCCTAGCCTTTCTCTATCTACCCATGCTTTCTCTCCTTCTTTCCCTGTGGCTCATACGTTTCCTCCACAGGGGATCCCTGGGTTACACTCTCTCTCAATTTACAAAATTCTGACCCTTTTTTATTCAGTCAGCAACTAAGTTGTTGTAAGCCTGATGGGTATGGCAGACTGGAAAATATCACATTTATATAAAGAACTTTTGTTTCCATTGTTGTCAATCATGCATTTATAGCTGTTTGCACACAATTCAATATATGCAATGCTGAAATTCAGCCCTAATGCAACTGTATCCACATGCTGTACAACTTTGCCCATTAATAATCTCCCCTCTGTAATGTTACCAAAATAATGCTATATAGAACCTTATATCTTATAAAATATATTCTATATCTTAAATCTTTGTCATCACAATAAAAGTTGGTATGATTCTTATTTACAGAAAATAGCAAACTTTAAAGCTGGTGCTCAAGCTTGAGAATCATATTCTGGAAAGGTCAGTGAGAGGCTCTGACTCTCACCAAACAAAAGAAACTATCTTTTCAATGCTAATACAGTCAGCCTTCTGTAACGACAAGCTCATACAGAGATTTAACCAACTGCAGATCAAAATATTCTAAAACAAAAAGAACTGAATTTGTACTGAACATTTACAAATTTTTTCCTTGTTATTATTCCCTAAGCAATACAGTATAAGAACTATTTATAAATCATTTACATTGTATTATATATTTTAAGTAATCTGTAGATGATTTAAATTATACAGAAAGATATGTATGGTAGCTGGGTGCGGTGGCGCAAGCCTGTAATCCCAGCACTTAGGGAGGCTGAGACAGGAGAATCGCGAATTCAAAGCTAGCCTCAGCAACAGCAATGCACTAAGCAACTCAGTGAGACCCTGTCTCTACATAAAACACAAAATAGGGCTAGGGATGTGGCTCAATGGTTGAGTGCCCCTGAGTTCAATCCCCAGTACCAAAAAAAAAAAAAAAAAGATATGTATGGATCATATGCAAATAGTATACTGTTTTACATAAGAAACATTAGCATCTGCAAATTTTGTATCCATAGAGAGAGTCCTGGAACCAGTTCCCCAAGGATAATAACAGATAAATGTATTTCTAAATTCCTGAAAAAGGAAAGCCACAAATTGATTTTTTTTTAGGGAGGGGGAACTGGGGATTGAACCCAGGGGTGTTCTACCACTGATCTAGAGCCTTACTTCTTTTTATTTTTATTTTGAGACACAGTACTGCTAAGTTGCTCAGGCTATCCTTGAACTTGTGATCTTCCTGCCTCAGCCTCCCAAATTGCTGGGATTATAGGTGTATGCTCTAGGCATGCAAGTTATTTATCAGTTAAATGATGCCAATTCTTTTATACAGAAAAAAATGCATAAGCAATTTATTCTTTTTTTTAAATATTTTTTTAGTTGTGGTTGGACACAATATCTTTATTTATTTATTTTTATGTGGTGCTGAGGATTGAACTCAGTGCCTCATGCATGCGAGGCAAGCGCTCTACCACTGAGCTACAATCCCAGCCCAAGCAATTTATTCTTAATCTTTGGATAGGGAGACTCCTTTGAAAATTTTGAAAAGTCAGAATGACTTTCAGAAAACGAATTTCCAAGTTTGAATCAAGATAGGCCTATGTTTTTAGGGTGAATGGACTTCTTTATATGAAAATGGGAAGATTTAAAAAAAAAAATCCACCAAAGTTTAAAAAGTAGCATCAGCAGAAAAACCACTATGCCTGTCACTTTGTGCTATGGGTCATTCGAAAGTGCGGGATTTAGAGTCAGGTTTTTCTGGAGATGTGAGTCCAGTGATCAATACTCAGAGATGCTGGTAACTGCCATTGTTAGTTCTGATGCTCAAGTGTGAGGCCTTGATGCCCTCTGCTTCCAAGCATTGTCACACACTAGCTTCTGTAGCTCCACAGCAGGTGCCAAGTCGTTCTGTTCTTGGACTCATTTTAAATATGCATTATGTTTTCAATTTTGATGTTAAAAACCTAAAGACGAACCAAATAATTTTGGATGAGCCTTATGTACACAATTTATTAATAAATTATTGAACTTTAAAGCCAATGGGAAGTTTATTAAAACAGTAATTGTAGTGGCTTCATTTCCTGTCTCCTAAGAACAGTTGTTTCCAACCTGCATGTGCAGACTCTAAGGGTGAAGCCTTATTACAAGAGGCCCACAAATGCATTCATATACCAAGCCTAGTCCGTCATTTCAGTGAATAACATAATCTGAGACATGTTGGGATCATCTCTTGTCAAATGAATATGGCACTGTTGTGATTAATAAAATTTTAATTTCATTTGACAGCACTGCTGAATGTGAATTAGCTTTTCTCTCATTAGGTGTTTTCCTAATCTAGTCTGACTGACAGCACAAGATCCTCACATAAAAAAAAAAAATGTAAGAGAGCTTCTGTCTTTTCATATAAATAAGAGAAGAGATTGATTAACAAGAGGCTATAATCTAAAATTGCATTACTGCTTATATTTGATAAAAGACATATATAAAGTCCTCTTTCTAAAAGGGAATATTGAAGAATATTTTTTACTGAGAAGTTTTGTACATCATGCTTTTTAAGATTCATTTTTTAATGGTTTATTCATGAGTTTAAGCCTCTAAGTCTTATGTTGATGGTATTAAGAGTTTAGAAACAGGGGCTGGGGTTATGACGCAGGGGTAGCGTGCTTGCCTAGCATGCATGAGACCTTGGGTTCGATCCTCAGCACTACATAAAAATAAAGATATTAAAAAAAAATTTTAAAAAAAGAGTTTAGAAACAGTCTGACTATGGTGTTTTGAGGTGGGACCTTTGGAATGTGATTAGATTAGCTTAGGTTATTAGGGAGGAGCCCCCATGATTGCATCCTGGTGGCTTTATAAGGAGAAGGAGAGAGAACACACAGAGATACACTTGGGCTCCCACCATGATGTGATGCAGTCTAGGGGGCCCTTGCCAGAGCTGTGCCATGCTGTTTGGACTTCCAGACTTCAAAACTGAGTTTAAAATGACAAAAACAAAAACCTTTCTCTATAAAGTAGGCTGCTTCGGTAACAGTAATGAAAAACTGACTAAAACATGCATCACTCACATGGTCTTATATTCCTCCTCATGGATGGAGATTTAGAGTGAGTAAAAGCATCCCTAAGCTACGGAAATCTTTCCCCCTTTTTTCATGCTTCCTGCCTCCTTCAAGGATGTAATATACAGTACCGTGCCTCCACTATAGTATGTATTTAATAGAGAGAGCCACTAGGCCGTCATCTAAAAGACCATAATTATCTAAATTATATTACAAATAATTTAGATGATTTATCATGGCAAAACAGAAACATTTCAGGTTTTTAGAATTTTAGATAGTCTGAACCTACCTAATCTGAATATTCAGAATGTGAAATGCTTCAAATCTTAAACTTTTGGAGTGACCACATGTTGCACAGTTGAAAAATTCTACATCAGACCTTAAGCAAGAGGTCACAGTCAAAACACAGTTACATTAAAACAGTCAAAACACAGTTACCTTCAGGTGCTGGGCACAGTGGCGCATGCCTATAATGCCAGCACTTTGGGAGGCTGAGTCAGAAGAATCTCAAGTTCTTAGCAACCAGCCTTAGCAATGGCGAGGCGCTAAGCAACTCAGAGATACCATCTCTACATACAACATAAAATAGGGCTGGGGATGTGGCTCAGTGGTCGAGTACCCCTGAGTTCAATCCCCCGGTACCAAAAAAAAAAAAAAAATACCTTCAGGGTATGCATAAAAAGTGCATATGGCCCCATTCCCAAGGTATCTTATGATGCATAGGCAAATATTCCAAAAACAAACAAACAAAACCCCACAAATAAAAAACGATCCTTAATCTGAAATACTTCTATTCCCAAGCACTTCAGTGAAAGGATACTCAACTTATATTTCCACTTACATCAGATTTATATTCTTATTCTGTGTCATTTAAGAGATAAGAAAAAAATCATGGTCTCAAAGTGAACTACACAGTAAAGGGCAGTCAGCAACATAAATGACCATTGTGCAGGTTCTATAAAGTACATGTTGATCTACAGAGAAAGCACTAGCACATGTGTACATACACACATGAGCACTGATCAGACTCCCTCTCTCTGGTACATTTTACAGAATACAGGGTACATATTAATGTAGGCAACTTGGGGCAAGTTGAACTGTGAAGCCCACATTCTGTATCACCATCCTATGCAAAAATCACAACAAATAGCGTGAGAAGAGGAAATTCACTCCAGAATGATTGCTTTCTACAATACCCTGAGAGATACCTCCTACTGCCATGCTGTGTGGTGACAAAAAATTAGATGGGATTTTGGAGGTTGTGCACAGCATGCCACAGCCATGGTGGCCCTTCTGGATTTTAATAGAACAGATTGTGGTTATCTGTCACATTCAAATGAAAAAAAAAAACAAAACAGCATACTAGTTATAATGGATACTTTCAGAAGATACTGGAAGAGCTGAATTCCTAGCATTTCAGAAGAGAATAGAAAAGAGGTCATGGATAAACTTTATAGATATTATACTCAGTGAAATAAACCAATCTCTGAAGAAAATACTGCCAGGTTCTACTTATATGAGGTATCTAAAACAGTCAAATTTATAGAAGAAAGGAATAGGATGGTGGCTGCAAGGTTATTGGGGGCTAGGGAAGTAAGAGCTGCCCATCAATAGGTATAATATTTCAGTTATATGCAATAAATAAGTTATAGAGAATGTGAGATAAATAAGTCATAGAGATCTGCTGTATGACATTGTGTCTATAGATAACAATACTGTACATGTGAAAAGCTCCTCTTAAGAGGGTAGATTGAGTGTTTTTAATCACATAAAAATTTTTTTAAAAATTGAAAAGAACTTAGTATCTTAAAAGGGGTTGGAAATCTGGGATACTCTCTGGAATCTAGGGAAAGGATAGATGGAGAGATGAATGTGTAGAGTGAGTGACTGAGTCTGGATTCCATAATATCACCGCCAGAAATCAAGTGAGGATGGAAAGGATTCTCTCTGCGTTAATAGAGAAGAAAGTTTGAAAAGGAGACAGAATGTCTGTTAACAGATCTTGGTTCTCAGGAATAAATGTCCTAAAGGTAAGTAAATCATAAAGGAATTTGGTGCTATTTGGGGTTAATCAAGAAAGGAGGAAGAATGAGTTTAAGTACTAGGCTTACAACTTTTTGTTAGCTAAGAAATGAAAGTTTTACGGTAAACCTTTCCTTTCCTTATGAGTTTTTTCTGGGAAAGGAGACCTTACAACTCTTTATTTTCAGCAGATAAGCTCTTCGTGCTCTGCCTGCTTTCTAGGATATAAGCAACTATCTTCTAACTCAATATATGTAAGAAACCTATGGAGCATGGCCTGGAAATCAGTATAATTTGGATTATAAAAGTGTATTTCTTATAGAAGCAACATAATCTAAGGTTCACATTCCTTAGTCAGAGAAATCCTATATTTGTGTGGCTGGACTATCAAACACAAATGGATAAGCATGAGTGACCCTAGCTAGGATTAGTCTAATATGAACTGCTTTGGATGGGAGATTTGTCAATCAATCAAGCAGACAAACCACAATCTAAATGCAATTCTCAGAAATGGTACACTAGGGCTATGATGCATACAGAATGAAGTCTGAAGACTGCAGCTAGTGGGGTAGGTAAATGGGAAAATATAATGAGGTAGAATTTTATTTGTCGATAATGGGGGCCACTAAGCTGTCTGATATTTATATCAAGAGATATTCCAAGCAAAGTTTGGGAAAGAATAAGTCATCTTGAATGTGAGAGAGATGCGTGTGTGGCTAACGAAAGAAGAAATTGTTACGCTCTCCAAATGAGGTTATGGCTATGAAATATTGATCATCATAACCACTATTTTTCACTATTGGTTCTCGAGAGATTCCAATACATAACAAGGAGGAAAAGATCTCAAGAGTTGGTAGTAAAAATGAAAAAGAGAACCAAAACACCAGTGCTACTTTTAGGAATCATTTAAGAGTAATATACTCTAGGACCTAAGGACACAAGTTTCCTCTTTTTCACCAATGGCACTGTGAGAAAAAGACAAGGCAACAGCTTCCTATATGCCAAAAAATTCCAGGAATGCTGCTCACGAGTACAGCAACAGAAACTCTTGTGTACTTGCCAAGAAAACTTTTCATAACCTATTTGCCATCTTATTTCATCTTATATTGGCTTACTCGGGATAAATTTGATACCATGTGTGACCTGAAAAGCAATCTGGTCTTTGAAATATCTGTTCAGAACTTACCAATATTTTCAGTACGCAAGACCAAAACTGAGTCTGGTTTGAATTCCTGGACCACGTCCAAAAGGAAAGCTCATAATTGGTAAGAAATGCCATTTCTCGTTTTCTTATGCCATGAGGGCCCAGGGCACAGAGTGTGACAGTCTATTAACCATTGCCACAAACAAACCTTTTTTACTTTGAAATGTGTCATAGCTTTTGCATATAACTTATTCCACAGTCTATCAGGAAACGAAAGAAAATGGAAGAAAAGCAGCAGCCACAAAAGTGGCCTTCCTTTTGTCTAGAAAGACCAATTTTAAAAGAAGGAAAAAGAAATTCTGGTCTGCAAACTCCATTCAAATTTGTCTAATTTGTAATCAATGCTGTTAACATAATAGTGTCATTACATAAGAAAAACTAGACAAATGATTATATCCTTGTACTTTGGAAAAAATAAAAAATAAAAATAATTATAAAATACTTCTAAAAGGACTCTTTGTACAGATGGCATGTGTTACATATCCATATGTGAATGCACGCATGCGCGCGCGCACACACACACACACACACACAGCAATCTTTTTGTTTTTCTGAACGGAAGAATACATGTTTGAGGAAGTGGTCCTCAGCTTGCGTTGTTCTCTAACATGTTAAAATACAAGGCCAGGTGCAGCAGAGAATAGCTTCTTAAAAGATGAACCCTTAGAATGAGTCCTCCTGTAATGAACTTGATCTGTCTAGGACAAAGTTAAAGTGGAACATGAAGTCAGAAGTGGCATTTTATAACCAACAATGGCACAGCCTGACCTTTGCAGAATTAAGAGGCAAGATTGATTAGATAATGGAATCCCTGCCATTCACTTACATAGTGATAAATTGGGATCTTGGCTCTGATTTCCACACTAATTCCATCAGTTGGAGACTCTTATTAAGGACTAATTGAATGTTGCTGTTTTATGGAATAAAGAACATTTTGTTGCAAACAACTCCTCTTCTGAGGGCAGACAGTGAAGAAGAGAGAAAGATTCCTATTTTTTTTTAAATGAAGAACTCTTCAGCTTTTCACAAAATAAAAGCAGAAAATTGCTAAATAAAAATGATAATTGAAGGCCAATCTGTTCTTGGGCTTCATTTTAGTAAAAGAAAGATAGCTGATAATAAGGTAGAAGCAGCTTATAACAAATGCATATGTCACTATACATAACACAAACAATGAAAATTGTATATTATATTATAAAGTAGTCAACCCATTTAAAGAAAGTTTCTACAAACTGGTTTTGATAATAAAAATATAAATATACATGTATATTTGCAACCAACACTGGATACTGATTAAAAATTAAGGACACTGATAAACCACATTTTGTTCAATAAATGAATGAATATCACCTAACCCCTGGCCTAATAAAAAAGACAGGAAGGAAGGGAAGGAAAGAAATTTTACACATTGGTTTATGCTCCATGCTCAATAGATGTTTATAACTATAAACACTAAATAAATGAAAACTAAAATATTCTCTGAAAATGCTTCCTGAAAAGCCTACCTACACCAAACCACCATACTTGTATCACCTGAAGCTAAAACTTCTGCCCCCTTTGTCAGTAATGTATAAGAATTTTAGTCTAATGTATCAGTAATAAATAATTCAAATGTAATTATTTGTAACTACATTCTTGTTCTAGATTTGTATGGTTCTGGAAAATTGATGCTCAAATGAATTCATAGCTTTAGAGTTCTTACATGTATAAGAATTTACAATTCTCTCACGAATTCACTTATGATTTCTCTGAATATATAACTGGATAGTATTACTTCACTTATCTATCCCAATTAGGAATGTCTTAAATTAAATAGGAAGAATATAAGCTTCTAAACGGATTGATTTTTTTTTTTCCAGTAGAGGTAGGTAATATTCAAAGTAGTGAGCAGACCCTGCTAACACATACCAGACAGGCTCACAGTGACAACTTGATCTCTGATCTTGCAGAGAACAGTGATGAGGTCTTGCACATTTCTTATGTAGCATCTAGCATCTGGCATGTTTATGAATTCATGATAGGCTCATGATAAATAAATTCATGTGGACTGAACTCTAAAATGGATAGAGCTTATGGTTCTAGATCTAAGTAGGCTTTTCATTTGGGAGAGGATAATCTGTTAAAATATTCCTTCTTACTAGGAAACACACTACTTTGGATTGACAAAATGACATCTATAGAGCAATTTAGGTGATGGGTAACATCAAGTAGTTTACTTGTATTGGATTCCCATCCTTCATTATTGGATTCTTGAGTTGTATCCTATTAAATTGATAATGTGGGGTGGTTTCATTTCGGCAATTGGTGAAGTGATCTTTTATACTGTGCAAAAGATTATCTGTGGTTTGGTGAGCAGACCAGTCTGAAGGAAGCTGTGGGAAAGGGACTTTGTTTTAGGTTCCTCCATTGATTTTCTGGTAATTCACTTATGGGAGTCTTGGGGTCTAGTTTTTTTTCTTCATTACCTGAAATGAATACTTATCATTTTCAAGAGAAGTACACCAATGAGCTTTAGAAACTTTGAGAGTTCACTGCATTAAGTTACATTTGTTTTGAGTGATATTGAGACATGGAGGTGAAGAAATTTTAGAGCTGGGAATAAACATTGTGATCATCTATTCCAGTTACCTCATTTTCTTCATCAGACATATGCCAGAACTTCCAGGTGATCTAATCTAATAAACTTTGAACACTTGCTAGCTTTGCATCCTCAAAACCTGGAAGAGTTGACTGAAAGAGACAGACACATGACTTAAAGCTTTATGCTTTCTTACCTGCCATAGCACCTGATAAGCTGCTGAGTAGAAGGGGTGCTAAAACAGTAACAGCAAAGCCAGCAAAACCACCTCAGTCTTCCAAAAATAGCACTGTTATTTCTCTCAAAGAGACAATGCAGGGGGGAGGGTTACAATTCCTAGTCATGTCAATTTGTAGCATTTTTCTTGACTACCGAATAATTCTTCCTAAAAGGTCTTTGATTCCACAGCCGTTAGATAAAGTGTCCAATCCTGATTAACTTAATTAAAATCAAGCCACTAACTTACTATATATAGGTAGAGGATAAGTATTGATAAGGAATCAAAAGAAAAGTATATAAATATCATGAATATTACTCTTCATTAAAAGATAAATGTCATCTGGTAACAACAGTTATGGATTATACTTTCAATAGGTGTTAGATCTCTTACACTTATTTAATTACCCATGCATTTATTCAGCAGATAATTATTGATGCTCTACTAAGTAAAAACTCAAATTTCCTTGATGCGAATAAGTAAAGATGACACGAATTTTTTTCTTTTGTGTAGGGGTTGGCAACATGGCCTCTGGGCCCAATTTGGCTTGCCTCCTATTACTTTTTCTATAAAATGAAACATAATTTATGTATCATAAATTCACTATTGCAAGGTATAAAATTCAATGTTTTAAAAATATATTCACAAAGTTGTAAAACCATAGACACTGTCTATAATTCCAGAATTACAGACAGTATTAGTTCATTATCCCCAAAGAAAAACCATAACAATTTGTTCGATTTGTCTCTTTTCTCTTTGACTACTTGAGTTTTAGGTGTTTTCTATGTGATCTCAGATCATGGATATTAACATTTAGTTTTCTTTTAAGTATTTTATAATTTCATCTCTTAAATTTTGGTCTTTGATCAATTTTTAACTAATTATCTTTATAGTATTTGGGGGAGTGGTCCAAATTCATTCATTGCATGTGAACATACAACCATCCAAGCACCACTGCTTGAAAACACATTTTTATTCACTGAATTTCTATGGTGCCTGTGCTAGGCTAAATGATGGCCTCACAAATACCTATACCCTAGTTCCTAGAATCTGCTAATGTTACTTTATAGAGCAAAAGAGATTGCAGATTAAGTTAAGGATCTTGTGTTCAAGAAATTATCCTGAATTCTCTAAGTGGGTGAAATATAATTTAAAAGGTCATTATGAGTGGAACACAGAAAAAGTCAAATACAGAACAAGGTGTCATGAAAATGAAACCAAGGTTAGTGACGTGGCCACAGATACTGGTAGCTTCTAGAGCTGAGAGGAGACAAGAAAGATAACTCCCCTGGATCCTTGGGAAGGAGCCAGTCCTGCCAATACCTTGAATTTAGCCTTGTGAGTCTGATTCCAGACTTTTGACCTCCATAATTACAAAATAATAAATTCACATGGTTTTATGCCACTAAATTTGTGATACTTTATAATAGCAACAGAAAACTAAAATAGCACCCTCATAAAAAATCAATTCATCAAACTCAATTTATTTCTCAAATTATTTTATGAACATGTATAAATATGGCATAATGTATAAGAAATAAATTTAAAAATCCATTTTATTTCCTGGCTGTCATTTCTATTCCTTTCAGCTGTATACCCATCCTTTGTCAGTTCAAAAGTCTTGATCCTATAACTATGTATAAGCTTTGAGATGAGAAAGGATAAGTCCTCTAATTATGTTCTTTTTCAAGGTGATTTTGGCTATTATATTTTCCTTATATTTTATGATTCCAATGCAATAATTTTAAGATCATCAAGACTGTTACATGTCTTAACATATGGTGTGTCCTGGAGAATGTTCCCTATGTACTTGAGAAAAATGTGTATTCTGCTGATGTTGGGCAGAGTGTTTGGTATTATGAAATAACTTCGTTTTACCTTTACTGCTACATTTTCTTTATGTGAATTTTAATTACTTTTAGTGTCTTTTCATTTCAGCCTGAAGGACTTCCTTTAGTATTTAATGTAGAATTGGTCATCTAGCCATTCATTCTCTCAGTTTTATTGCAATTTTTTCTTTTTTAAAAGATATGTCTTTGCTGTACATAGAATTCTTGGTTGACAGTCTTTCTTTCAATACTTTGCAGGTCTTCTTGTAGCCTTCTGGCCTCTGAGGTTTCTAATGAAATTTAGCTGTTAATCCTGATATTGACAATCATCTGTACAAAATGAGTCACTTCTCTTCTACTGCCACAAGGATTCTCCCTCTGTGTTTGGCTTTGGCAGTTTTTATCATGTTGTGTCTAGGTATAGATCTCTCAGTTTATTTTACAAAGAGTTTCTTGAACTTTTGATTGTATAATATTTTTCATCAACTTTAGGAAGTATTTGGTTATTATTTCTTCAAATAATCTTTTTGCCTGTTTTGTCTCTCCTTTTTTTTTTCCCAATTATGTGTATGTTTGAATGCATAGTAGTGTCTTATAGATTTCTGAGTGTCCCATTTTTTTCATTCTTCTTTCTGTTCATTAGACAAGGTAATCTCCACAGTCCTATCTTCCAGTTTACTGAATCTTTTATTCTGCCTGTCCAAATCTGCTTGGTCCAGGCCCTCTAGTGAATTTTCATTTTAATTTTTCCTTTTTTCATTTAGACTATTTATTTGGTTCTTTCTTATCATTTCCAAGTGCTTATTAACATTCTCTTTTTGGTTGGACAACATTCTCATATTTTAGTCCTTTATACATTGTTTCCTTTAGTTCTTTGAACCAACTTAAAATAGTTGATTCAAAGTCTTTGTCTAGTGTCTTCAGGGTAAAAGGTATTCAGACTGTCAGGAGAGCCTCGAGAGTGCAGTATTCCAAGTAGCCTCCAGACAGTTCAGAATGTGTCCATTCTTCAAGAACAGGACTTGGAAGACACTCCAGTGCTGCACTGTTCTCTCTAGTAGCTTCCAGATGGCTGTGTCAATGTTGTTCTTGTTTAACTGCAATTGTGAACAGTTTTGTTCAATCCTACCCTAAAGCTGGGGCTGGGGACATTGAAATGGAACAAGTAAAAATATAAGAAAGCTCTTTGCTCTTATTAAAAATCAGTTGTTTTTCCTGAATAAATGATCCCCAGATTGCTACAAGACTAATTTTCAAAGTTCTAAGAAACTCTTATTTTGACAAGTTTTGCCAATGTTCTTGTTGCTTTTATGCAAGAGAAGATCTTGAAAGATTTTCTCTCTTCTGTTCTTGCTGATATTACCTACTTCTTTAAATCTGGTTTTATGGAGTCACAGCCATGCTCATTCATGCATAATTTGTCCACAGCTGCTTTTTTGCTCAATGAAGACCCAAGTTGTCGTGTTAAGATCATGTTGCCTGTAAAGTCATATTTGCTGATCCCGGCCCTATATTTCACAGTCCTTTTTACATGAGACATAGACTATATTAAACTTTTAGTTTATTTAAACTTGTATAGTTTTTATGCCATGTGACCAGGTTTTGGAGGAAAATTTCAAATGTGATTGTTTATATTATAAAGTTAAAAAAGAGATACTAATCAATAAGATGAAGGATGGATTATTCATAAATAAATTTGTTAAGAATTAGGAGAATGTCCACTAACCATCTTCAACCTACAAAAAGGAATGCTTTTAAGTCAACACAATGAAACATTTTGGGTCAGTTAAAAAAAACATTCCACAACATTACAATATTGCATGTGTCAAGTATCAGGGTATATGCCCGCCTAGCAAAAAGCTGTTAACTCCTATCCATAGAAAATTTTTCTGTAGAACTGTAAGTATCCATCTTAACAAATCATTATAACAGTCTTGGAAGTAAAACAGGAGAATGTGAAATGAGTATTAAATTTTAGCAAACATAATCTGTCTGTATATGCCCAGAATGTGAAATGGTAGCCAATTCTAAGAATATCATGCAATGATTTTATGCATCATCTGTCTAGAAAAAAAGCAACTTCAGCATTTAAATAAAGTTTAGGCAAAACAGAGGGATGACATCATAAAATTCTTGGATCTGAAAATCTGTCACCTAGCCACCAATCAGAAGGCAGTATAGGTCTGAAATGGTACATTTTATATCCTTCCTAGTATGTAGTACTCAAACTACCTTGCTATTTTATTTTCCCTTTTTAGTCCTTATAAAACCCTGTACATGAGAAAACTCTGAATTCTACTGGAGCCAACAAACTCATTTTAGCTATACTTAGCTTTTGGCCCCTAAGACATCATAAACATCACTCCAGTTGACGATACATGTAGTCTCTAAAAGCATTAGTGATGTTTTTATTCATTATATGACCAACAATATTTCAAACAAAATTAGGGGTGGACAGAAATAGCATTTGGATTTATTCAAACTATAAAAGTAAAGAACTTGACATTTATTGAGATATTGATGTAATCTTGAAAGTAGATTAATGTCCATAAAAAAGTGAGAGCGAGAGCAAGATGGAGAGTCAGAGACAGAGACAGACACAGAGACCATCAATTTTCTGAGCGCAATAGCTAAGAATTCAGTAATCCTAGAATTGGTTTCTGGGTATAAATCCATGCACAGAATCCTCAAACACTGTTTGGAACAATACTGACCATGCACAATGCTGTCTAATGCATTCTGAAAATACAGAGTAGTAGATCTGATACCAGAAATCTTTTCAAAGACTGGTATATTCTTCTATTTTTGAAAGCTCTGAACATTGTTTCCTTCCTATCACAAAATAAGCCAAGTATGGAAAATTTAAGCAGATATAAATCATTTTGGGGAGTTTCTAAAATAGTTACTCTGCTGAAGTAAAAGAACTCATTCAACAGCAACATATAAGAGACTGATTCTCCTCTGGGAGAATTTTTTTTTCTTCCATGTGTGAACAATGTTTTGATCAGGATTTACAAAGAGAAAAAAAGCTGATTTGTGAAGGAAAACATCAAAGCTTCTTTTCACTAAATGAAAACAGTAAAGATCAAAACAGATTGCAACACCAACCTGAGCCTTTGTAGAAGTCCATGATAAGCAAAAGGGAAAGAAAATTATATAGGCATTAGTTGAGCTGCTATTATAACAAAAATGAAAAAAAGTAAAAAGTCCTTTTCTCTGATCATTCAAAATTGATGACTACATTTCAGCTAGAATTTGAATGTTTCCCTCCCAATTCTCAAGTAAAATACCCTTCTGAGTGGATATCAAATTATGTAGGAAAAAGAACACATGGATCTCAAAAGACTGAGTAGATTTTTTCTAGTTGTCCTCTTGCTATGAGAGCTGATTTCTAAGATCAAGGGCCTTAATGGAAATGACATACACATCTGAAGCCTAATTCAAAAGCCATAAGGAGTACCACAGTCACAATTGATAAATCATGGCAAACAAAACCCATACATAAGAACTGTTGTTTTTGCAGTTTTAGCACTCATGGACCAGGCTTTTAGAATGTAAATTCCATGATACTCCAACTGGTCCTTTCCCTCTACCATGCATCTTTTTTCTTCCTTAACCTTACCACAACTTTAATTTTGAACTTGAGTGATATGTTAATTACTATCATCTCTAACACTAGACTGTGTGCTCCCTGAGGGCAGATCAGAAGCCATTTTTATTTCCAGAATTCTGTTCTGAATACTAACTAGTACCTGCTATAAAGTACATATTTCAAAAAATTTTATTGTAAGATGAATGAATGAGTAAGTGAACAGAGTCCCAAGGTCACATAAATTATACTTAGATATATCTGAAAAATTATAACCTAAATGCACAATCTATTTTCAGTTTGAATGGCAATAGATCAAAATCTTAATAAACAGAATAATAATTGCAAAAATCCAAGTTAGGTAGGTCAATTAAACATCCATCTATCTGGCATTCTAATTGCCTTTGAATCAAACCATCATCATCATCATCATCTATAAAGAAGAAATTGTCAAATAAATCGTTGAGCCAACAGGGCTTCACAAACTCAGCAGGTGGCTACTTTTACTATCACTATTTTTAAAATAGTATTAAAATAGATCACTTTACAGTTATAATTATATAGGCTAATCAAAAGTAGAATATTATTGGCTTTAGATATGTCCTTAGATAGAAATACAAACCATTAAAAACTGCTTAATGATAAGAAGCTGAAGAAAATTCCTGACATTAGTGAAATGTCTGCTTTATGATAAATGATAGACATAATTAACTCAGAGTTAAGTGATCAATGAACAATGAACAATGCTCATAGGATTATTTTATTGCACATTAGTATCACATCTATGGAGATGAGTTATGTGCTGTCTTAATATTAATACCAAATCTTGGTGACAGCTGCCCAAAGATTGGAATTGAGATCACTGACCATGGAAACTTGAGTATATTATCTAATTCACTCTCCTATTTTTTTCTCTCTATCTCATTTAGTATGGGGATTGAACCCATGTCTTCAAGTGTGCTAGGCAAGCATTCTATCACTGAGCTATCTCCCCAGTCTGCACACTTTTGTTTTTGTGTAGACCACTCATGCGTTTTGGTCATCCAGAATTTAGGAATCCAGCTCCACAGTTAAGGGTTGTTAGAATTATTGAATTTCAGTTCACTGCATTGCTACATGAAATATGTGTTGGGAAAATAATAAATGCAATATTAATATCAAAGGGGAAATTTTCTTGAATAATAATGGGCAATTTCTTTGATATGGATAGTTAAATTTCCATGGGGCAATAAATAAAAGCAATCAAAAGTTCCTATTTGTCATTCCTTAGGATACATACTGAAGAAATTTTCAAAAGCACTAATAATTATATTAGACATAAGAATTTGAATGTGCCATGACAAACTAAGTTGTTTTCCTGATATTGTGTGTATTATTTTCCTTTCTGTCTTGAAAAATAATCTTGGTATTGTAATTACCTAATCTCTGGTTAAATATCTCATTTCTGGATAAGATTAATCCTCTATTATTCTTGCTCAAAAATCTTTCAAATATTTCAACTGCTTTTACCTTTCTACACAGTCTTAATATATGTCCTTGTCTTTGTTCAAACTGCTTTTGGCTATTTCTACTATAAAATGCTGCTACTGTGTTAATATCAATGTGTCAAAATAGAAATTGTTTAATTTTCCCACTGGGCCAACTACATTTTCACATATCAAAATATTACTCTTTCTTTAAAACTCACTTCACATCTTACTCTCTCACTCTGCTTTTTCTCACATCTGTGCTTTTATTGTTCCCTGAATTCCTGAGATGAGACACACAGTACCATAGACATGGCTTTTTATACACATGTTCTATCTCCCTAGATGAAATCTGAGTGTGTTTTCAGACTAGCATCAGTAGTACACACCTCATCAGACAAGCTTAGACCAATTCTCTCTCCTACTCAAAACATTGCAGGGGCTTCTGTCACACATAGAATCATACCCACAATCCTCATGTGAATAGCCTACTGAGCCCTACTGAGCCCTAAATGACCCAATCCTGGTGTATTTCTCTAAAATTATCTCCAACACTCTCCCTGTACCTCATGCACCCCAGCCACACCCTTCGTACTGCTCCTCAGCCAGGACAAGCCTGTCTGTGAGTCTATTCCCTCCGTCTAAGAAATATTCTATTCCTTCATTATAATATAAGCTTCTTTAGAATTTTGACTGCCTTATTCTTAGATATATCTGAGCAAATGGCACTTCGGATGCACTTAATAATTGTTTATTGCATGAATAATTATCTTTTTATATGTTAGGTACCTGGCATATTAGAATAAAGCAAGGACTGTGAGGATTGGGACTTACAGAATATTTGGTGAAAAAGATACTATAAAACGATATACATACATGATTACACTTAAAGGAATAGGGATATGTGCTCAAATTCCATTTTCATATCTGAGTTACTCATTGCATGCAATTAAATATCACTGACAGCTAACATAAATGGTAAATAAGGAACCTCACTAGGAGATATGAACACCATTCCTTCTTTGTTTCATGCATTCCAGCACATACCTCCTCTAAATTTCCACAGGTTATGAATTTTCTTTGAAGTGTGTTATCATGAATAAATAGAAATGGTATAGATCCTCATAAATAATCCTTATCTAGGTGAATATGAATCTAAAATATTGACCATAAGAAAAAATGAACAAATTTGTTATCCAATTTTACATATTAGAAAACTCCATAACATTGTCTTTTTCAAAATTTTTTAAAGCACCAAACACCACAAAGTTGAATAAAAGGCTAAAGCATATTTGAAATATTCCCTCCAAAAAAGATGTAGAAAAGTAAGATTCTTTTTTTCAGTAGCAGAGATTGAACCCAGGGCATCTCTGCATATTATAGACAAGGATGGTATCAGTAAGCTGTATCGCCAGCCTGAAAAATAAGAATTTTGGTGAATATATACTTAAGAAGGATATCAATAGGCAAATCAAATTTCAATTCTATACAAAGTAAATATGTGTATATTCTTCTTGTGAAATTTTATAATTAAATGAAGGCATACCATATATAGCCATTCTAAGTTTTTTAATGTGAGATCACTTGAAAAGATATGATATTATATGGTTTTATATCTGATATGTTCTTAAGAAATATGCTTTTAATTTTCTTATTTTAGAAACAGATGCTAATAATTTATTTATGACTCATAGGTATGTGTACCTATTTTTACATGTCTTAGAATTTGGGGGAAGATAAAAACTGTATTTGTAGCATATATTTAAAATATGACATACAGAAAGTGTTCCCATAATTTAAGTATTTATTTTGTATTTGTGCATGCATGTAAGAATAAATTAGGTATTATGTACATTGTATAATTAAAGAAAAGTTGAATAACAAATTTAACGCAAAACTCTCTTCTTTTTTTAGAGCACTATACTTTGCTGTCTCCTCAGAAACCAAATGAGAAAAAAGAATGCATTGACCAGATATCTCATTGGTGATATTTTTCTTAATGTAACTTCTGGTTGGCCATAAAATGCTATCCTATGCTCACAGCGACATAAGAGGGATTGCTCTACATGACTCAATAACCAGCAAGAACTCTAAAAATAGATGCATTGCTATTAGAACCCTGGTTCTTGTGAATCCTCTTAAATCCTTCATAAATATGTAAGAAGAAAGAAAAAGAGACAACTATTTTTCTTTGATGGAACAGAAACAAAAAATCAAGAAATACAACTGGATCAAAGCAAAAGGGGAAATGGAAGGATTGGGGAAATAATCAGTGCTTCAAACACCGTGGAAAAACAAAGCTGGGACAAAATCAGCTTTTTTCCCAGTACCATCGTGTGTGTGTGTGTGTGTGTGTGTGTGTGTGTGGTATGTGTTTTCACATGTTTGTAAGGGCAGTTACTGTATTTACCTTTAGATATTAGAATAAACAAGAGGGATATTGGAGATATTAACCTTTTAAGGCTGTAGTTGCCATATAAAAGGTTTATTCAGAGTTTTCATTATGCATCCATGTAATAGAGAATCACTCAACAACACTGTCAAAGGCAAAAGCCTGGTTCCAAGAGTTTTTTTCATCAAGCACAACTTGCTGAAATCTTCATAACCTAGGAAGACCAGTCAGTGACAGCCCAACTAAGCACTCATAGGCTAGGACTATATTAACACAAATATAATATCCACTGAGGAAACAATTACTTTGGTCTTTTGAAGAGCACAATTCATATCATATTTATAATGCCCTGCTTTGGACTATACATTGCACTTGGTCACTAAACAAATTCTTCATAAGAATGAAAGATCTAAAACAAACAAGGACAACAACAGTAACAACAATAAACATTCCAAGTGTTCTGCTAACTTCTTGCTAGCTTCAAAACATTTGTATACATAAAAATGGTAATGTATGTGTGGTATCGACATGAAGGAGGAGTAATGACATTATTGGATTTAAAGTTTGAAACTAATAAAATAACATGACAAGTTTTTTATGTGACTGCAGAGAGGAGGTCAATTTAACCAGTGTAGGAAAAACAGATTTTACTCTGTTTTTTTACTAATTTTCTATAGGACAAGATTCTGGATAGATATATGATGGAGAAATGAAACATTCCTAATACCACAGGAATGAGTCAGGAGTAATTTTTTTCTGACAAAATTGAGTAATAGGAACTCATTTACACTCAAAGGCAATTTGGTGATTGAAGTTAAAAGAAATATTGTCTTCTCTAATACTTCTAAGAAACATTGTTAAGAATATTACCTCATTATGTTTATATACATCATTATATATTAGTATTATATATTCTATATACTATCTATGATCTATTATATAGATATATAAAGATATAAATACCTATAAATTTTGTGTGTGTACATATATATCTCCACATATTATTTGTTCATATAAGATATAGATACATGTGCATATATGTGTGTGTGTGTGTGTGTGTGTGTGTGTGTATTTCCTAATGCCTTATTTTATTGGTATAGTCAGTTTATTAGCTAGGCTTATTTTCAATTATAAAAATTATAATATTAATTATTATAAAAACAAGTAGAATAAAAAAACCTCACAGATAATAACAGAGACAAAAGAAGAAAATAAAACAAGTATGTAAGGAAAAAGCCAGTTGTATTCTATACCTTGAGACAAACTCTAAGGGACATAAACAACATATTGTGTCTATTACACAACCAAGTAGTTCAATGGTTTATAGAAAATCATTTAATTTGTTATACTCTCTAATAAGAAAGTCTTATCTGAAAGATGTTAATTTTTCCCCAAGGGCTGTGATCTCATCAAATTAAATTCAAATTAAATGTGCTTTGAGAAATTTAATGTCATAAAGCAGAGAAAAAGACTAATCTAAAATAATTCTTTTTTCACTTAATCTAAAAGTTTTTCCTTTCCTATAATTAGAATATCTCCAGATTCTTTAATGATTAGTGATAGAATAGGTTAAAGAATTTCTCCTTTAGAAACCAAGATAGTAATGGTTTCCTGTATTTAGAAAATTATCCTTTACTGGCATCTTGGATGCTTCTAAGCTGGGTGGTGGCACATACCTGTAATCTCAGGAGGCTGACACAGGACAATCACAAATTCAAAGCCAGCCTCCGCAACTTAGTGAGGACCTAAGCAACTTAGTTAGTGAGGCCCTAACTTAGTTAGTGAGGCCCTAAACAACTAAGTGGGACCCTATCTCAAAATTTTAAAAAAAGCAATCAAAAGAGCTAGGAATGTTGCTCAATGGTTAAGCACCCCTGAGTTCAACTACTGTTACAAAAAAAAAAAAAAAAAAAAAGAATGCTTCTAGTGACATCCCAAGAAGCATTTTCAAAATGACTGGTCTTAAAATAATTGCAAAACTGTTCATTTGCCAAACATTTATGCAACTCCTATTGCCTTCTCAACATTATACTAAGTAATTAACTGGGTAAATCAGAACTCTTCACTTCTTTTTTTTTTATTAGTTTATTAACAGCGTACTCCAAAAATAAAATTACAATGAACTCTCCCTTTAAAGTATACCTTGTGGGGCTGGGATTGTAGCTCAGTGGTAGAGCGCTTGCCTTGCATGCGTGAGGCCCTGGGTTCGATCCTCCCTGGGTTCAATCCTCAGCACCACATACAAAGCATTAAAATAAAGACATTGTGTCCATCTACAACTAAAAAAAATTAAAAAAAAAAGTACACCTTGCTCTATCAAATACATTCTATGTTTATTTTATAGAAGTCTAAGCATTTCTATTTGGCTATGAGCCTTAGATGTGAGCTCATTTCTTCTCCAGGAAAGTACTATTTGATATTCTGAGAGCAGAATATCACAATTTACCTAAAGTCTCTATCCCACTCCAGAAGGCACTTGACTAAGAATTTAAAACCCTGATGATGAGGCATGAGGGTAGTGGTAAAAAGTACCAAACATTATGGGAAATGGCTACATAGGTGTCTGTATTAAGCTCACCTTTAGCCCTTGAAATTAAGTACAGGTGTAAAAAATTACATGCAGAAATAATTGCATCTGAAATTAACTAATGCAGGTGTAACTGGTCAGTTGTATCCTCCCAAGGGAGTCCCTAGTTGATTATGCCAATTAGATAATTACAGGTATAATTATACAAGTTTCCACACAAGTTCATTGCTTTAAAGAACTCTAGTACAGAAAATAAGATATGAACATAAGCTTTCATAAAACTTCATTAAATGACAGTGCGGCTTGCTTACTGGGTTTCAAGCACTTGAGAACTGAATTTCACACTAACAGTTCATAGCCTGGTCCCCAGCCTCTATCCTCAATCGTTGTTTACTTTGTATAACAGGGATGTGGCAAGGACATCGTTGTCAGGATATTGTCTTAAGTTTAGCACTAAGCCTCAATGCCATCATTAATTGTAGAAAATATACTCTGATAAGACTGTTACAGATCTTCAGAACGTAGCAATGTATGTATGGCACAGTTCTCTATTTCAGAGGAAAGTGGGGTGTATACTTTACAAGGTGAGGCCTTACTGCTTTGGAATAGAATTCCTGTATTCCCCCTAGTAGAATAAGCTTGCTCAGTATGATGTTTTATTTTCTGGTTATACAAACAATGGGTTTGCAATTGTTAAAGACACCACTGCATGGTGGGAAGATGAAGGCTAGAAAAATGCTTTGTACTGATAGAAAATGTATTCTAAATATTGCCTGTGTGGATATTTGAAAACTGATAGAGTTCTCTTTATTGTGGCTGGCTATATATTAAAATTCAAGGATCAATGATGCCTGCATTCCTCTGTATCCATATCCTAATTCCAGCAATTCAGCTCTTGCCATTCTCCTTGTGGGATCAAGCAATTCTAATAATAGGGCCTACTCTTGTTCCCTTAAGCGTTAGTCTCATCTATGCTTCACAGAAGCCTATTTTCTCTTTCCAGGTCTTTTGGCACTCTGCTCCTGCATCCTGCTCAATCAGGCCTGTGAATCATTCACCCTGCTACGCCCTGCTATCATTTGAATGGGTCCCCTCCAAATTTCAGCTATTGCCAATGTGATGAAAATGTGCCCATTAGAGGTGATCAAATTGTGAGGACTCCTCCCTAATGAATGAGATCAGGCCAGTATAAGAATGGCTGAAGGAAGCATTTGGTCTCTTATTCTTCTGCCATGGGAAGATTCAGCATCCTTTGGAGGATGCAGCCCTCACCAGACAACTGAACCAGCCTGTAACACCATGCCTTTGAAAGTTTGTCCTGTTGTCCCAGCCCAGTGATAGCATCATGATCCAAGGAAAGGTGATGGCCAAGGAAAGGTGATAGCCAAACTGCCTTAAAGGTCTAGATTGCTGTTATTGTAGAGGTCATTTTATATATCCAGGAAATACCATTCATATTGTGATTTGTATCAGTCACATTATTGTTTAGTCCTATGGCAGTTGTGATCCAGTGATACCATTGTCAGGGGCAATCATATGGATCATGCACCTCATCACTGAAAATCACAGTCTGCCGACGGGTCATTCAGCAATATCCCCATGTAAATCTCAAAATGTTCAATGATTTAAAAAAATGTCAATCAGATTGTAGCATCTTCATTGTCAGAAGAAAAAGATGTAAATCCATAAAATGTTCAATTATGAAAACATCTGTAGGGCTGGGGATTTAGCACATTGGTAGTGTGCTTGCATAACATGTGTAAGGCCCTTGATTTGATCCCCAACACCACAAAAACTCTATAGTCAAATAGTTTTGATATTTTTATAAGATATATATCTATATCTTAGGTACAGATATGGGATTTCCAGAATTAAAGAAATAGTTTTATATTCTTTTAAAAATCATGTTTTTCAACCTTATTTTAGAAGGAAATCCTTCTGGGAGCAGAACATCTGATGATAGCCTCTACACCATCTGTAGAACATTCTCTAGGAAACAATGTTCAAATGTTCCAATTGTAAACATGGCTTTTTCCCATGAGTTTTTCTACCTATTTAGTCCATAATTAACTATTGCAAAGCATTGAGGAGGCAGACACATCTCTGTAGAGGATTGCAAGAGCAATAATAAGCCAATTGTTTTTTAGGTTTGCACAGCTTTTAACTCTAAATTTCCCACATGTAATACAGTACATCTTGTATTACTAATGGTAACTGTTTTTCAATTAACAGCCTATATTTAGAAGGATCAAGAAAAAAAAAAGCTCTTTTCCACTTAATTTTCCCCATACACTACTACTTAAAAAGTATTTTCCCTTTCAATGTAATTTGGATTGTTATCATCTTGTCACTCAATGTTTTCTATGTGTCTGGTGAGGGGGCTCAAACCTAGGGCTTCACTCATGCTAGATAAGGGTGCCACTACAAGCTACACCCACATCTCTCAAATTTCAAATATGTGGATATGTGGTAAGATCTTCCTCTAAATGCTGCCATGTAGATAGATGGTCATATGTCTCTAATGCCTTAACAACAGCAGACAAAACAGGTGTGATTAATCTAAAGAACAGTTTAATTTACCTGATCCTCCCCCCATATTGCTTTGGAAGAACCAGCTTTCAATTTGACATTCTATTTTATGAAGTTTCCTATGATCTCTTAAAACACAGGTGCACTGTGAATGTCCTGCTTCTTTTTTAATCTCTTCGGAAGATTGTGAACTCCTTAAAATATCCAGATTCTTTGAACGTTCTCTAATAGCCTCTTTCTAATGCTTGTTTATTCCTTTCCTTTAAGGCTGAACTACTTTCTTTATGAGGCCTGCACTATGAAGTTAGTCAGAATTTATCTTTGGGACAATCATTAGTCCCTTAGCACAGGAAAGTTTTGCTTTTAAATAAAATTGTGGTGAATGAACTAATACCCAGTTAATTGAATATTTCTACTTTGCCTAAAATTGTTGCATTCCCAGGGCCTTTCACTCCCTTTCATTCTTTCTCTTATTCACTAGACATCTAGAGTGCCTCATTAAAAATAGTGATCATATCAGAATTTCTTATAGTCAAGTGAAGTGGAGGAGGTGTGGCAAGTGAAAGTCATGTTAAACAACTAATTCATAAAATGAAAAGTGCCTTAGAAGAATTTCTATGAACAATGTGAGAATCCTGGAAGACTGAATTGAACTGCTTTCACTAGTGATAAGTAGTTTGCTAAAAGGTGAAAAGAAACAAAATTCAAACGATATGCTGAAGGAATACATGTGTACTCCTGGAATGCCCATAACTTTTGGTGTGGCTGGACAGTAGAAAGGGAAGAGTAGAAAGATCAGGCTGGAAAGTGCTTCATGCATCCCATCAATTAGTGTGGTCTTTATCCTCTGCCCCAGCAGGTCTAGAATTTCGGTATGTACTTTAGAAGCTCTCAAGAATGCTAATGTTGGAGGTCTACAGTGGAGTCTGAGAATTTGTATTTTTAACATCTCTGGTGATTCCAATACAAGTTTTCCTCAGATAAAACTGTGATAGATACCATCTGGATGTGATGGAAAACTTAAGGGGGTTATTCAATAGATGTGTGGAGATGGATTACACTGAGGGGAGTGGCTAGTCCACTGTGCAGGGATTTTGACAACTAATCAGGCAAACAGGTTGATTATAATAATGATATCTACAAACTATTTTGCTTATTTAGTTACTTGCTACTATTCTTGCAAGATGGTACCTGAGTGGATCCATAAGTAAAGACATTGAAATCATGTTTGCTTCACAATATTCCAGCAATCATCATTCTTCTTCTCTTGTTACACAACATATTGTCTTAGGTAAGCCTCACAAAAATCCTATGAGGTAGTTCATTACTATCTCTGCTTAACAGATGCAAAAACAAGGATTCAGAGAGTTGAAATGACAGGCTTAGTGTTACATAGTGCATACATAGAGCAGTGTGGAATAAAATCTGCCTGACACTTTTTTCTTTACCATACTGCTTTCCAAATAACTGAAGTAACATTGCAGTACACAATGAAATACAACAGACATCAATTTTGTATATAATTAGTTGAACATGAATTTGATATTATTGAAGTTAAAATCACAGGCATTCAGTTAGTGTATGCCAAGATTGTTCCTACTGCAAATGACAAAAAATCATGCCCAATTGGTTTAAAGAAAATGTATATTTATTGATTCTCTTGGCTAGAAAGTCCATAGTAGAATCTAGGAAACTTAAAAATGACTTTAGAAATCATTTTCTCCCTCTCTATATCTTGATTGCTTTCTCTTTCTTGTTTCCATGTTCTTTTCCATTGGTCCTGGTAAGATGGCTTCCTCCAGAGAGCTGGCTTCATATCCTCTGAAGTTCAAGTCCAACAGAAAAGAGAACTTTTCTTTTTTCCAAAAATTTCTGTCAAAGGCTTGGTTCAGTTCTAACTGGGTCCAGGGTGCATCCTGAGTCAATACCTGTAGCCAGGCTAACTCAATGCTCTAATTGTCATTATGGGTGTAATGTTTACCTTTAGAGTCAACACTATTCAAATGTCACAGATTATGAGTGGAAGACAGGTGGTTCTTTAGAATCACATTTGGTTGATGTAAACAAAAAGGAAGTTTCAACTTAGAGAAAATAACACTAACAAAAATCCACAATGCTTAGCAAAAATAAGAGCAAAGAACTGTCCTTGGCTTTTTATTGCTATTACAGACTCAACTAAACTCATTGATGAATTAGATGATACTTTTCTAAATTTCTTTATTTCCTTAGGACAAACCACTGCATGGATGGAAATTTATTTTAACAGGAAATTTAATTTTAGATAGTTTACACACACACACAAATTTCTATAAGACTGCTTTCTAGATATGGATCAAATCCATTCAAATAAGATTATTCTCTAAATAACTGGCTGAATTCTATTACTTTGTTTGCAAAACAACCTCCTGTTCAATCAAATGTAAGCATTGTTTTTTAAGCTTTAAACTAATTTGTATACATATAGTCATAGTTATTCTTCAGCCAAAGTGCACTGGGGCCTTTAATACTTTAATCAATACTTCCTTTGGGCAATTCATATTTTTTTCTCTCCTTTTCAAAAATCATTTCTCCAAGGAAAGTAGAGGGTTTTACTGACTCATGTCTTTGGTGGTTATGAATTGGATATGCAGTTCACAATTCTTGAGAATGTACCTCTTTGGTGATATTTTATGTTCACATCAGTGTATGTACTAATTTTCAACCTCCTAATTCTTTAACGCACAGTTCAAGCTTCTAAGACATTTGTCCCCTCTCTATCAAGAAACCTTATTCAAAAATATTTATCAGTGTACCACAATTAATTAATTACTAATCCCACAATAATCAAATTAGCTAATTATACAGAGTCATAGTAATTGAAGTTTTGGGGGGTACTGAGGATTAAACCCAGGGGTGTTTTACCAATAAGCTGCATCTATAGTCCTATTTTTATTTTGAAACAGGATCTCACTATGCTGCTAAGGGTCTTGCTAAGTTGCTGAGGCTAACCTTGAACTAGTGATCTTCCTGCCTCAGCCTCCTGAGTCACTGGGATTACAGGTATATCCCACCATGCCCAACTAAATTCACACTAATTTAATTTTTCAAAAGTTTTGTTTCCTCCTCTATTAACTGAGGGCTCATTGAGGTTGCAGCTCTGCAATCTCAGCCCCTAGCACAGTTTCTCACAGCCAATGAACAGACATGTCATAATCACTCATGTGGTAATGGAATAATTTTCTTTTTCAAAAAGCTGATTTTGTTCAATCCTCCTGGGTAAAAAGGTTAGGAAAGGAACACACTCAGTATAATCCGGTCTCCTATTTATTTATTTTTTTTAAATATTTTTTAGTTATACATGGACAAAATATCTTTATTTATTTATTTTTATGTGGTGCTGAGGATCGAACCCAGTGCCTCACATGTGCTAGGCAAGCACTCTGCCACTGAGCTATCACCTCAGCCCCGGTTTCCTATTTAAAGCTGCAAGGCAGGGTGTGGTCAGGGACACAGTCTTCTCTCTTTCTCTTTCTTCAGGCAAGAAGAGTATGAAAACAGGAGAAGAGAGGAGTGAGTCGGAGAAACAGGTTGAATGGCTGACCAGGACAAGAAATGAGGCACTTACAGACTAGAAGGGAAGGGGGCTGGCTGGTATACCAACTGTGACAGGAGCTGGGTGAAGCTGGCTTTTACCTGCCTCCTAACTGGGGAGGTATGACTGACTATATTAAGAGTGGGAACAGAGGGAATAATTTGGTTACATAGACACTTACTTATCTTATCGACCCTGACTCATTAAATACTTACAAATGTGTGAATTCACCAGAAGCTCTTTGCTCTCCAGCTTTCTTCCCATTAGGTATTATACTTTCTGACTATAATATTTTCACTTCTAAGCACGGCACATTATGAAATACCACATTAATGATATTTAAACAAATTAAATTGCACTATTATGTTTGCAAAGTGTGGGCCACATCGATCAACATGACAAATTACAAATGCAAAACACTCCTTAAGCTGCATAATGACAGCATATTTTAAAATGTATCCCTGAGTGGCAGTTAGGAATTCCACAAGAAGAGAGAATTGAATTATACATGGCTGGGAAATGGATAAATCAAAATAAGTAACTAGCTCTTGGGAAAGAATTTGCCTAATCAAACGCATGCCCCGAAGATAGGCTAATAAACTGTCAAAGTGAAGAGATTTTGCATGCTATCCAGGAGCTCGCAGCTCCTATCTCAGCTAGACTCAGGAGCAATGGTTTGCCCCTGGAATGTTAAGAGTTAAAGAAATTGGTGTTTGACTTTTATTTTCTCTGCAACATTCCATGTTCAGATGTTATTTATTCTGAGTATACTGTTCATATGAATATAATGATCATGTGTGGTCCAGTATTTTGGGTAGTTTGAATCTCCTAACCAAATAACAAATAGTCATCTCATATTAAGGACCAAGAAGCATGCCAAGTATGTGGAAAAGTAAATCAAATGCAGAACAATAAACAAACAAAAAGCAAACTATATAACACCACCACCACCACCACCACAAAGCATGAAGAATAGACTCATTTTCTCCAATCTAGTTGCCGACATACATGAAAAAGTGTGAAAAGCAACATGCCTAAAGCATGCAAGTTCTAGAGCAGTAATGCTATTCAAAATATTTAGCAATCTATCTGACTAGCATTGACCAATCAGAAAAGTCACCCATCAGAAGGAGGGCCAGCTAGCAAGCCAGACCAGTACACATCCATGGAATATCAGTCCAAAGAGGATGAGTGGTACAAATGACCTGTTTGGAAGCTCACTTCTGCCACTGCACATCACCTTTCTGATATTGTAAACACATACTTTTTTTCTGCATACTTAATACTTACAAGATAGAACTTAACTCCTTGAGAGTTGGGATGATTACTTATTCAACCTTTAATACACAGCACTTGACTCTTTAAGGCTGTTTTGGCAAGCATAATCAAGGACACAGCAGTCCCCTATTAAAATTTCAGATGTTTCTGTTCTAGACTGTGTGGGGAGGTGACGAGATACCTTGTTACTCCAAAATAGCTTTGACCCCCAAATAGTAGTAAACAAGAAAGAATGAGAAATGAGCAGTGAGCTCTAACAGAGAGCCCCACGCTCTGCCAGTCAACCAGCAATCTCCAGTGGCCCATGGCAAGGATGGCAAGGAGGCAGTTCCACATGAGGAACTTTTTCATGAGTTGGAAAATGTCTCTTAAGCTAACTGCAAAGCCTCCCCAAGCTGGCCTGGGATTTTCTAGTGGTTTCTTGAATATCCTATTAATACCTCAAGGCATTCTTTTAAAATGAGGTTTTGATGCCAAATCTTTTGACATTTTGACAGACTACTAAACTCAAAGCAGAACTTTCCATTGCAAGTTTAGTGCAGGTATTAATGCAGCAAACACATGCAATTTCACTTAGTACACTATAAATAGAGTTGGTTAAAACCCAGAAATTAATTAGTAGTTGATTTTAATAGGAAAAATACATTAAAAACTACCTTTACATAAAATTAAATCCCCTTTATGCATTTTTAACATAGAGTCATGTGTTGAAAACTTATTTGTTCAAAATATGCTATAGTTGTGGTCTTCAACTATGGATTCATATTCAGAATTATATAATAATCTTTTAAAGAATGATGATTCCCAAGATCTTCCCCAGAACTTAAGACTGTGCCCTAGAGAACTCTAAGTAGGAACTGCAAGAAGTAGGTCATAGGCTGTATGAAACAGCATAATGCAATAACCAGAGTGGCTCAGTGGCACCTTGATTGTCCCAGTGGTGCTGGGCCCATACCTGACTGAGTACATGTGGGTTCCAAGAGCATGGAAAAGGGAATAGAAAGAATGGCTACTGGGCAGGCAACCATGGAGTAGGCAGCCAACTGTGTCTGCCAAATACTATTAAGTATTTTAAATTGTTCTTGAGAAATCAGTGAGATGGGAAACTTGCCAGAGCAAAGTTTCAGTATGATAATATTTATCATATTAGTTCCTCCAGTACCTTTTCTGTTCTGTGTGAATACTTACCAATAACAAAATGTTTCAGGAAACTGTGGGATCAGTTCCAATAATTTTTAAGCTCTCCTACTTATAAAAATCCATGATGTAAGACCTAGTAGGAAATTTCAATTGTGAGATGAAACAGAAGCTTCTGGCCTTGAAAATGTGATCATCTTATGAAGACATATTGTGGACACATGGAAAGCCGCTAAAGAGTATATAAGAAAAAAATGATATTGCAAAGATTAAATCTCGAATTAATAATAGAAGAGCTTATTAACAATAAAACCAACTATGGCTTACAATTAGAACACTGAATACATACATAGACCATTTCTATATCTGTGAATCTGAAATTATATTCATATCCTTGAACAGGTTTAAGAAAAGCACTTGAGTCTAATTCTCCAGCATATTCATTTAAAACACTTAAGTCTGCTTAGTAGCTACTATGTGGACAGTCCTCTGCTATGCATTAGGAATATTTAAAGACGAATGAGATTTAATCCTTTCTTTCAGACAAACAACTAGTTTGAATGCAATCACCCAGCACAAATGGTGGTAATTGACAGAGTCTTAAATGCAGAAATGATCTATATCGAGTAAAAGTATATTGTGTCACAACATGTAATTCCTAAGTGCTCTGTTCTGCTCCGCTGAGAGATTTCTAATCAAAATCTTCCTTGTTCTCATTTAAGTTGCAGGTAGGTCTGCTACAAATCTTTGCCTTTATGAAGCTAAATTTATAACAATGTCAGTGAAATAATGCAACGGAGTAATAAGTCCAGAGCCCAAAGAGCAGTAGCTAAAGTTTCTAACTGCTAAGGAGTTCCACAGATGCTTTATCTTATTGTTTCCTCTCTATTCCTAAAGGGGGAAAAGAAAAAAAAAGAAAAACAGAAAAGTCATATGGAATTGTTTTCTTTCTCTCACCAACAACTTATTCACAATCATCTATCAAGACTTTTTTGTTGTAAGGAATATATTAAACACAGAGAAAAAAGATATACATACAAGGCAGTCAAAACTCTGGGATATTGGGTTATTATTATAATTTTTAGATAAACAAATTGAGACACATTCACTGACTTGTTCTTGTTTCAGAAGAAATATGAACAAAGTGCAAGAAATTAAGTCTTTTACACTCTAATCCTGTTTACATGTTATCATCCTGCAGAGCACATGTAGTCTACAACAGACTTTGGCAGGATTCTTAGAACTACACACAAGGAAGAATCTGCATGGTTCACATGGAGCACCCATGGGGTGTTGTTGGTATTGCACCAAGAAGAGTTTATCTGAGTTGGTCCAAATCTCATTTAGAAAATGGCCCAATCTACATGGTCATCATTCTGAGTTCAGATAAAAGGGAAGTGGATCTCTGTTTAGGAGATTTTCCATGTTTATAAAGTATAGATCCAATCAGGACTTGTAGAATTTCCAAGACACCCCCAGAGGGATAGATTAGAGCATTCTATGTCTTAGGCTCTAAAATAATAAAACTATGGAGTGAGGCTATCCAACAGCTTGGGGACGTGTCAGAAGAGTCTGCCCCACTGTGTGGACATCTTATGACTGACAGGCCTTCTGATGCTCTGTCTTGTGACACAGTGACCATATACTAGGAAGTATTCCTGCTGTATGGGGAGCCAGATTGTCAGAAGAGTCTCAAAAGTCAGGCAGATGCCAGCATCCCTTCTACTGTCCCTGATCAAACAGAAATGGTCTTGCCAGCTGGCATCTCACCTCTTCCTACCATGCCCTGATCACAGAAAACAAACAGGTCAAGAAACTAACAAATCTATCCCCCAAGATCAGCACAGCCCTGCCAGTGAGAGAGGGATTAATGAGCCATGGATTCCAAAGTGAAGACAGAGGGATGGGGAAGGGGTGATTTTTCTTTTCTCTGCTTTTTTTCTCCTTAGACAATTGTGTGCTGTACACTGCATGACCTATTATAATTCAGAATCTCTCTACCTATGCAGTCAAGTTTCTTGAGGATTGTCACAGCCCCTATCTAGCACTATGGCTGGCATGGAGTGAGAGCTCATAAAAGATCTGTTCTTTACTTTTAACAAAACAAGTTCTATGATGATGTATGGAGATATAGTACCAGTTAAGTAAGGACTTCAGAATTCCTGTCCTATGGAACCTGAGATCCCTGAAGAGGCTCCTTCTCACCCAGAAATGGATAAAAACAACACATCACCCCATGATCAATGGCTAAATGGCTCTTTGGCTTCTATAGCAATTTTATCCCTCTGCCAGCAATATTACCAGGCAGCAAAAACAACCTCAACCTCCATCCCATGCCAGAAAAATGTCTAGAAATGTTGACAAGACTAATAGTTTACTTCTGTCTGAATGCAGAGTTCACCCACAACAGTTCATTAAACACAAATTTTAAGCAACTTGAATAGTGTGTTAAAAATCTAAGTGCTGATGATTTTTAAATATTCATCATGATTCATCCAGCATATTAAATTATGAAATGTAATTTGTGGAAATTTCATCACCCTCTAGCATTATTAAAGTATTAATATATAACAGCACTTATAATATAAAACGTTGCCATGTTTATTGGTTTCCCGGTGCGTACACTGTGTTACAAGGATGCTGAGGATAAAAGGACCTTATACGAAAGAACAGCATGTGAATGGATTGATAAAAAGAAATTGAGCAATAAATGAGGTTACCATCCTTGCATGAGCTCCTGCTGTAACACTGTCTGCTTGAGAATCTCTGGACATAAAATGTATTCATATTTATGGGAATCTTTCTGTTATATATTTACTTGATTTCAATGGAAAATTGAGAAAGATTTTCAGTTCTGCATTCAGCTATCCTCACGTATACAGAGGAATAGTCCTAATTTTCTCCTGGGTTAAATAGAAGTGCTTTGAACACATTAGCAATGAATTGTTATTATTGTGTGTATAGTGTGCTTACTCTAGTTCCTGGTATATGGTTAACGTGCGATAAAAATGTATTTTATTAGTTACAGAAGTAATCATTGTCATCATCATCATCATCTTCATCACCTTGTTGCAACAACAACAAAGTTGGATAAGACCTAAATAAGACTGACTAATCCAAAGTATTACCAATGTCACCCAACTAATCACTGAGAAAAAAAAATGAAAACAGGATTGCATCCTAAATGTCAGTCTAGTGATTTTTCATTCAACTATTAAGTAACATAAAATGTTTTCAGGTTATTAAGGGCATCGGACAATATCAGGAAATGGAGAGTCTCTACCTATTAGCATCTCTCTCACAGTGGTCTTGTGACAATGCACAACACACCCCAGCATTCTATATCTTCAACTGTTTAGCTGTCTTTAAATGCCAGAAAGAAAAGGGCAATAGGCATGAAAAACTTTTTATTTGCCTTTGCTGAGATTCATGCATTCTCTGAGAAATGTTTTAAAGTACTAGTGCCCAAGTAAAGTTGTGGATCTTACATGTTAAGTATTTATTAAACTGATTCCAAGAAAGATTTGAAAAAAATTGTAAGAAGGCCTAAAAGTAATAAAATAGAACCAAGAGAGCCTCTACTTTATGAAAGATGCTTTCATGTTTTGCTTCTTCTTAATTTGTTAGGCATTTACCCATTAAGACTCAGGTCCAAACTTGTTCTCTATTCACTTTCAAATGGATGGGGCTAGAAACCTGAAAACTACAATTTGTAGGCTTCTTTGCTAGCACATTTCTGGTTATATTCTGTCAATTGGAAGTACCCATGCCAAAATGGAAATCATTAAGCAGCTAGACATTTGCTTCTGGCAGACTATTCTGTAGCCACAGTAACAGCAACAGCAGCAACAAGAGCCCATGTTCTGTTAATTAAGCATTTTAGAACCAGCAGCTAATTCCATCAAATGAACACACAGCAGCTCCTTCTCATACCACCTCCCATGACATCAGTGGTATTGAAAATAACTGTTCTAACAATGTTAGTGGCAAGAATGCTTTTATGGGCATTAGCTCCCTTCCCCCTTTCTTTTTCCAGCTCATCTAACACCTTTGAGACCTTCTATAATCAGTTCTACTTTGACTGAGACACTTGCTATTGGTGTTGATTTCTTAACTGGACAATGACTGACTTGTAGATACAACTCACCTTCACAATTGTACTTCAAACAGGTATTGTTATCTGTGCTTTATAGTTGAGGAAGATAGTTATTAAAATAGTGAAGTGATCTGACCTATATATCCTAACAAATAGAAGAGCAAGAATCAAAACTATAGTACTATTGGACTCAGATACTCTTATTGTTCAATGTTAAGAACTGTCTATTTAAACATGTTATGAAAACATTAAATGGATTTTATTCTAATTTTGAAATAATATATAGAAAATATATGAAATTTGAAAAAAAATACAGGAAACAATCATTTTGTTTTACGTCTTCAAATGAATCAAGCAGTCCCCCAATGATTTCCCGTAGGCTTTTATTGCTGTGATATGTGATAAAGTATATGTCACATATACTCTCATATATATCAGCAGTACTAGAGGGTACAAGGTCAATTTTAAGTCATCCATCAATTTTCAATTGATGTCTCAATTGAAAATACTATCAATGATGAAATAAGAGAGTCACAGAAAGGATGAGAAAAAGAAATAGTGAGGCACAGAGATAGAGAGCAGCTATATTACTACTTTGAGACATAAAATTACATTTTACAAAAGTAAATGGAAAGATATAATCAAAGCATATGTGTCTGACACAATTCATGTCCGGTTTCAGATCCTCTAGATATAGTCTATCTTCTAGTACTCAGTTTTTCTCATAGAGATTCCAAACTTCACTGCTGCCTCATCTGTAAACTCTGCTGGCTATCTGGGCAACCTCTGATTAAGTATCAGTTTCAAAACAGCCCTCACCATGTTGGCTCTATCTTTGCTTCAGGATCTGATTTCTAGTATAATCTGAGTAAGACAGGAAGGAAACTCATTCTTAATGAAATGTTTGCATATTTTTGCAAAATTATTTTCAGTGAAATTCATACCATAAGGTTTTTATTACATTCAATACATGACTATATACTTTATAATTATTTGACAGCTTTCAATTATCAATGCATATAATATATTTATTACTGGTTTATAATGTTTGGATCACAATTTTCCTATCATAAATTATTAGAGTATTTTAACTTTATTTTTATGCTCCACTGATGAAGCCTAGACTTTCATGTGATGCTGAATCTTACACTCTCCAAATCCTCCACTTCCAATTAAAACATCTACCTATAGCAATGTTATCAATTTTTTACCTATTCACTTTATCATGCCCTTTTAGGTATGTGTTGCTGCAAAAGTTCCTATCCCTTTATCTCAAAAAATACATGCAGAATCTCAATGTAACTCACTGCTTATTATTATTCACTGGCTTACTTCCTAAGTATTAGGGATTAATTAGAGACATAAACAGCACTGTTAAAGTATCTGACAAATAAGCCCCAATGGTTTAAGAACTCAAGGTTCTTTAATGTGATAAAACTTGAAAAAGACGTGGGAAATATTAGGGGTCTACAATGTATATTTTTAATAGGTTTTTAATAGTGTTAATTGGATATTTTATTTTCTTCCTTTTTTAAAAAGTGTAATTCAGCCAATTTCAGAAGATGATTAATAGTCCTTGAGAATTTTGCATATAGGTTTCCCTCTCTAATACTATGAAAATAAGAGAACATATATAATGGTAACTATCTTATAATGCCCAAATTTGAAGCCTAGCCCTTTCATTTAGTAGACAAGTGGCCTTGGGTAAGTCACTTAATTCTGTTTCTGCTGTTTTCTTGTCAAAAATGAAGACAAAAAATATTGCCTTGGTGGGGTGAAGATTAAATGAATTATTATGTGTAAGGGACATAGAATCATGCCTAAGTTAACTTTAAAGTATATGATATCTTTTATTATAAGCTTTTTAAGTCCCTAGCAATCAATAAAAACAAATAAAATTCAAATATAAAACTGACTTCATAAGTGACTTATAAAAGCATTTACAACAAAATGAAAGAATTTAGCTTTTAATAATGACTCAATGAGAAAGGTGGGTAATTATACTCTGGCAAACAAATTTAAAGTTGTTCATAATTATCAAAAATAATCATTTAAGGTTGTTTAAAATGGACCAATATAAGCAATGATTTAAGAATTATTTATTCAAGAAACACTGTTAATTCCTGCAGTTCAGGTAGAAAAATTTCTTAGCTTTTAGTTGATGTTTGCAGACTCAGTTAAGAGAAGATGACAAGCAATGAGAAACATGGGAAATATTGGAAGTGAGGGAGATGAAGAAAGGCTGAAATAATAAACTCCACACATTCCTCATTTACTCTTAAACCCCTGAAGGTAAAACACAGCACGGTCAAGGTAGAAATTGAAAGTCTAAGGAAGAACTGAGGATTTCCCATGTCTTTGGGGCCATCTGTCAACCAACACATTCAGGTGACAAAGGATAAAAGCCTTACTGCATTGCAGTGTATAACTGTAATTTTACATATGTCATTAGCTGTCCATGAAACTGCAGGGGAACCAGGCTACCAAACACTGAATGGATACATTTGGTATTACACACTGCATAGCAGAAATATTTTCCAGCGTAGGTCCAAAAGTATTAATTTTCTATAAAACACAATTACAAAAACCCTCAGAGAAAGAATAAAAAAGAAATTGATTAAAGTAACTGCAACAAATCATCTTCATTGTTCAGTTTCTCACAAAATGAATTATTATCCTGCAAAGAAATAAGAATAATGCACAAGAAAAAAAAGTAATAGTCTACAAAAATTGACTAGGAGTGGACATAAGCTTGACAAAGATTTCAAGTGCTATTTTTGATATTTCTGAATTTAAGAATAATAAATTCGAGGAATTAGAAGAAAATATATTCAAAGATTTAGAAAAATATAGAATAAGTAAAACAAATCAATGAGGACAGAATGATGTCCAATTCAAAGAACAAAAAGGAAAACAAATATTTTAAACATTTGAAAACAGATCTGTGACAATATCAAGCAGTCCAACAATCATATAAATAGAATCCTAGAGCAAGATAAGGAAGGGAAAGGGGAAGAAACAGATTTTACAAATTATACTCAAAGTTCCTAAACATGTGAAAATACATACAAGAAGCTCAACAAATCCTAGATAGTATAAACACACAGGATATTGTCCCAGACACACAATGCTCTAACTCCTGACAGCCAAAAATAAATAGAAAATCTTGAAAGCAGCAAGAGAGAAATGACAAATCACCTACAAGGGAGAAACTACATGGGTAGTGGCAGAATTCTTCCACAAACAATGGAAGCTAGAGCAGATATTGGAATTACATTCATTGACAGAATAATCAAAAAAACCAATAAGAACTTTATATCCAGAAAAATCATTATTCAAACCTGAAGGTGAAATGAAATGTTTTCCAAGTAAAGAAAAACAAAAGTGGGGCTGGGGTTATGGCGCAGTGGTAGCGTGCTCGCCTAGCACGCGGGAGGCACTGGGTTCGATCCTCAGCACCACATAAAAATAAAATAAAAAGCTATTCTGTTTGTCTACAACTAAAAAATAAATATTTAAAAAAAAAAAAAAAGAAAAACAAAAGTAATCTGTTTCCAAGAGAATTCTACTACATGATGTACTAAAAAGTCCAATTAGCTAAAAGAAAATAATACAAAATGACAACTTATTTATAATGGAAAAAATGAAGAGAACCAGAAATGGTAGCCATATATAAAACACATGTATACATATCCATTTCTTTTAACTTGTTTAAGGCTTAGATTTGTGAAAAGAAAAATTGCACTGTATTCTGGAGCTTCAATGTACACAGATATAATATATATGATGATACCAAGAGGACAGGGGAAAATGGAGCTATTCTTGTGCAAAGTTCCTGTATTTTATTTGAGGTCAATGTTATTTATATTAGATTATAATAAATTAGTGATGGGTATATTATAATCCCTAGAGTAATTACTTTTTTAAAAGCATAGGAATTTGTCTAAAAAGAGAGAGAGGGTTATTGAAATACATAGAAGAAACTAGAAAGAAAGAAAAGGTTAAAAAATAAAGGAGATACATAGAAAACAGGTAGTCAAATTCCATATCTAAATCTATCAATTATTATATTAAATATGAATTCACAAAACATACCAAATCACAGGTTTTCAAAATGCATAAAGAACAAATCATAACTATAAAATATATACAGGAGATACAATTACAATTAAAAGACACCGATTGAAAATATAGGGATGGGAAAGTTAAACCAACCAAATGATAAGCAGAAGACAGCTAGTGGGACTCTGTGAATTCTAGACAAATTAGACTTCAAGAGAAGAAATATTCCCAGAGAAAGTGATTTCATATTTAATGATCAAAGGAACAAAAATTGCAAACATGGAACAATTATAAAAGTCTAAGCATCTAACCACCAGAGTAATTACAAAGGGGCACACTTGGCAAATGTTTTGTATAATGGAAGTGTTCTATGGTAGTAGCTGAAACTCCTCTGACTACAGATTTAAGTGTCTGAATTTTACTGTATTTAAAAAATCTATATTCAAATTAAATAAAAGGAATGAAGAAATGAGGGGGAATAAAAAGAAAGGCAACTCTTAATCACACAGGGCTGTTGTTTGGTGTGTGGGGAACTGGACAAATGTTTTTGGTGTGGCCCTGGTATATACTAAATAGGCAATCTGAGTCCTCCACAATTAGTATGAGAGTACTCTTCTGGCATGATTTCATATGATCACGAAAAGAAATATTGCTTTGGCCAGTGAAAATGATTCACTTGCCAGGTTGTACCTTAAGAATCAGATCTGCCTACAGGGCTCTAGGGTGACCTCACTATGGCAAGTCTTGGAATGCCTTAAAGTGCAGGTTAATATAACATGGAATAGAGGGATGAAGAGAGCCCTGTCCTGCTCCAGGTCCAGGTCTAGCCAGGGCTCAGGACCCTGCCCTTACTATATTACTAAACTTGGATGATTCTAGGTACAAGATAGTTTCTATCAAAAAGGGTAGTCCAAAACATAATGTCTCTTGAGAAAAGATATAGGGTTTTGCTTGCCCAGATCTATGTGCACTACTGAGACCAGCCTTAGGCATAAAAATTCTATTTGACTAAGTTTACAAATGGCTTTTTTAAACAACTAAAATGTAAGCTCAATTCATCTCAGTTTACTGTTTTTCAAATAACACTTTAGAGTGTCTCATTTGCCAAATAATGCAATTACTGTATACTAGACACCATTTTGTTTTGGAAAAGTTAATTTATTTCATTATTATAACAATCTTTTAAAAATTTTTTTCTTTTTAGTTATACATGACGTTAGAATTTATTTTGATGTATCATACATACATGCAGTATAACTTTCCATTTCTGGTTGTACATTATGTGGAGTTATACTGGTTGTGTATTCACATATGAACATAGGAAAGTTATGTCTGATTCTACTGTCTTTCCCATTCCCATCTCCTCTCCTTTCCCCCCTTTTCCCTGTCAAATCCAGTGAACTTCACAGCCCTACCAATTGTGAGTCAGCATCTGTATATTAGAGAGAACACTGGGTTTTGGTCTTTTGGGATTGGCTTATTTCACTTAGTGTGATATTCTCCAGTTCTGTTCATTTACTTGCAAATGCCATAATTTCATTCTTCTTTATGCCTGAGTAATATCCCATTGTATATATGTACCACATTTTCTTTATCCACTCATCTGTTGAAGGGCACCTAGGTTGGTTCCTTAGCTTTGCTATTTTAAATTGAGCTTCTATAAAAATTCATGTGGCAGCATTACTATAGCATGCTGACTTTAAGTCCTCTGGGTGTAAATCAAGGAGTGGGATAACTAAGCCAAAAGGTGGTTCCATTCCAAGTTTTCTGAAGAATCTCCATACTGCTTTCCAGAGTGGTTGCACCAATATGCAGTCCCACCAGCAATGTATGAGTGAACCATTTCCCCCATACCCTTGCCAACATTTATTGTTACTTGTATTCTTGATAATTGCCATTCTGACTGGAGTGAGATGAAATCTCAATGTAGTTTCAATTTGCATTTCTCTAATTGCTAGTGATGTTGAAAATTTTTTCATATACTTGTTGACCAATTATATTTTTTCTTCTGTAAAGTGTCCTTTAATTTTCTTTGCCCATTTATTGATTGGATTATTTGATTTTTGGTGTTAAGTTTTTTGAGTTCATAATATATCCTGGACATTAATGCTCTGAGGTGCAGGTGGTAGATCTTCTACTATTCTGTAGGCTTTCTTCACATTCTTGATTATTTCCTTTGCTGTGAAGAAGTTTGTTTAGTTTGATACTGTCTCATTTATTGATTCTTGATTTTACTTATTGTGCTTTAGGAGTCTTGTTGAGCAATTCAGTTCCTAACCTAACATGATGTAGATGTGGGCCTATTTTTTTCTTCTAGTAGGTGCAGGGACTCTGGTCTAATGCCTAGGTACTTGATCCACTTTAAGTTGAGTTTTGTGCAGTCTAATTTCATTTTGTTACAAATGGATTTCCAGTTTTCCCAGTACCATTTCTTGAAGAGGCTATCTTTTCTCCAATGTGTGCTTATGGTGCCTTTGTCTAGGATGAGATAACTATTTATGTGGGTTTGTTTCTGTGTCTTCTATTCTGTACCATTGGTCTTCATGTGTGTTTTAGTGCTAATATATTATAACAATATTGTGAGGTAAATACTGTTACCTTTTTCAGATTTTAAAATTGAGGAGAAATGCACAGAGAGGCTAAGTAACTATCCGTATTTATAGTCACTTAGTGGAGACAGGATTCAATCCCAAGGAGCCAGGCTCTATATGACTCTGAGTGCTATGCTATGTAAATTAAAGCCTATATCTGCATAAAATTAATTGATTTGGGTCATTATTCTACCTCATCTTTCAAAAAAAAAAATCCACTCCAGCCAACATAAATCAAAACAAAAAAGGAAGTAAGGAAGGATACAAGGCTATGAGAAAGGAAAGATAGATGCCAGAAGGCATGCACATGGATTTAAACAGCAAGAAGGAAATCAGATCTGGAAATTAATCTCCTATTTGAAGGGTAAGCATAACTTTACAAAGAGCTTTATTGCCATTTGCTGCCTAATGCAGGTCCTTATTAAAGTCACAATGGAGGAAATGGGATTTATCACTTCATGTAGTTTAGCTACCTGCCTCAAATGGCAAAGCTAGGTAGTAACACAGCAGTTCTGAATCTGAGCCCAACTGAGTTTACTCTATCAAACCTCACTCAAGAATTTTTAAATCATGGAATTCCAAACTTAGGGGAGTTTGTTTTCATAGGAGAAAGACAGTGGGCTTTCTGGTATGATTTATATTCTGAACATCCCTGAACCATGATGGGTGACTGAGGTTTGACCTTCCCGGCAGCTGACAATTTTTTGACTTTGTATGGAGGTGGCTCTAATTTCAGTGGCTGGAGGAGAAGACAGAAGATAGGATCACTACTTTCTGACATGGGAGTGAGCCCCATTTATAATTTCCCTCCCATTTGCTTGTTGTCATTATAGAATGATGGTGGACAAACAGACCAGATTCTCTATGAATGAGACTAGTCCATTACTGGAGTAGTTATCTAGTTTCCATTCAAGGACATAATTATGTACTGTGCTTCTTTCCTAAGTCTCTTTAAGAACTGGGAGTCTGCCAGCTGAGCTTATGTTGTTATGCCAAAGTGCATGCTGTTTTCTTCAGAAAACACCAATTATATGATTGTTTTCTCGCAAGCCTCTGGAGATGAGTGCTCTGCTGAGTTTAAGGTTGCTAATTCACCTTTCTGGAAATTTACTGTGTGGGACTCTATTCAGGTTCAGATATTTTTACTAATAGCAGACTATTGAGCCCCAGACTTACAGTAGCTTCCAGAATATTCCCAGACAGCAAGAACTTAAAATCCATTAGCACTGAATCAGGTTTTCATCCCAAAACTTGAAAGGATGCTGTGAAAAAGACAGGGCTGGAGAGAAACATGTCTATTCTCTGCAACATTTTCTGTGGTAAATGCTAATGGCTAAGTCTGTTTTGTGGGCTTTTTTTGAACCTCCCTCCTGAGTACTTATCTAAACATTTCCATGCTCCCTCTTGCTTTACACAAAGCAATGGTTGAGAGACAAAGCTATGGAGAGGGGAGGCAGGTACAGTTAATTTACTTAGAGAAATATCATGGTTATTTTAAGTGAACAGAAACAAGGATTTGAATAAGTATTTATTGAAAAAATTAAAGAAGCCAAGAAGATGGAAAAAAATCCGTACTCTGACTAGAAAATGGTTTTCCCCAGGACATAAAACATCTCCAGACACAATCCCTCAGGTGTTATGACAACGCTTATGATGAAGAGCCACTGAAGGGCCTTTTTATGTGCACAACTCATTTCTGAAACAAAGCCGAGGGCTGCATTAACCATGTTCTAGCAACTGTCAATTTGGCACTTTAACCTCTGCCCTGTGAGCTTACTTCAGGCATGGCTTGTTCTGGACGACCTGATAAAATGCCAGAATCACTTTTCTTTGCTTCCAGCCTCCCTGAAAACACCCCTAGCCTTTCTAGGAGGAACTCTCTTCCTCAAGGTGCACTTTTCAGACACAAACCAGACAATCCAGAGCCCATTCCTCACATCCTTTATTGTGCTATCTCATTCAGCATCTCCACCCACCTACTCTAATCATCAGAGGCGGAGGACCCTCCACACTCTAAAGAGAAAACTATTATGCTAATTATTCAAACCAGCCAATTTTAAGTCCACTTATCTTACTTTACTCATCCCTTCCTGGGAAACCACAGTAAAAGCTTTCACCACTCTTTGCTTCCTGCCAATGCAGGTGCTTTCTTTCATAAGCCTCATAGTGTGGCAATCCCTTCTCTTGGGACCTGTACATATACAAACTGTTATTTCAATGGTGGATCTGTTTGTGATATGATTTCTCCAATTTCCTATTACTATAATGAATTTTGAAACAATGGCTATTTATTATACAAGGCTACCACACTTTATGCAACATTATCTCATAAAGCTAGTCACAAATTATTGATCCAGGGAAGCTCATGTGACACAAAATGGTCATCTTTAGACTGGACAGTGATCTACGAGTTGGGAAGGTAAAAAAGTTCTGTGGAACCAGGCTTCCTTGACTGCAACTGAGTGGAAAGGCAATGGACCCACCAACAGCTATGTGTATCTATTACCACAACTCAACTTGTGGTCCTCAAACCAGTAGCATCAGCAGTTTGTAGGAGCTTGATGGAGATGGAGAATCTCAGATCTTTTCCCATAGCTTCTAAATCAGAATTTGAATTTTAATGAAAATTCCCATGTGATCTTTATGCTCCTTAAGTTTGAAAAAGATTACTTGTGGTCATGAGGATAAGCCTCTCAGCACCCCAAACACTTGAGTTTGAAACATCTTTCATTGCATTTGCATTTGTTACATCAATTAGGCGGCCATGGTTTCCACTGGCTGCTCCCACCTAACTTCAGCAGAGTGATGATAAAAGACCTATTCTTGGGAAATGTGCAGAAGGCAAATTCAGCTCAAGAACTCTCCAATGGCCTTGCTGAATTTCCCTTTGAATTGTATTCTAAGATGTTTGCACCAACCTTCCTTCCACCCTCCTCCTTCACTTGAACTCAGACCAGCATCAGAATTCAGTGGTCTTCCCAGGACCATCACATTTTTCTCTCATGTATATTTTCCACAAAACATTGATTATGCCTTTAATCTTGTTTTAGAGTCTGCCTATTGAACAGTATACACTAACACTATTCTACCTTGTTTTTTAAAAAAAAATTTTTATCTTTTTTGTTCTAATTTGTTATACATGAGAGTAGAATGCATTTTGACACATCATATATAAATGGAGTATAACTTCTCATTCTTCTGGTTGTACATGATGTAGAGTTACACCTGTCATGTTCTCATATATGCATATAGGGTAATAACATATGATTTATTCTAATATCATCCTACCCCCATACCATCTCCCCTCCTTTAACTCCCCTCTGTCTAATCCAAAGTACTTCTATTCTTTCCTAGCACCTCCCCATTGTGAATTTGCATCCATGTATCAGAGAAAATATTCATGTTTGGTTCTTTGGGATTGGCTTATTTCACTTTGCATGATATTCTCCAACTCCATCCATTTATTGGTAAACACCATCATTTCATTCTTCCTTATTCCTAAGTAATATTCTGTTGTGTATATATACCACATTTTCTTTATCATCTGTTGTTGGTTCCATAGCTTAGCTATTGTGAATTGAGCTGCTATAAACATCGATGTGGACGCATCACTGTAGTATGCTGATTTTAAGTCCTTTGGGTATAAACCAAAGAGTGGGATAGCTGGGCCAAATGGTGGTCCCATTCCAAGTTTTCTGAGGAATCTCCATACTGCTTTCAGAATGGTTGCAACAATTTGCAGTCCCACTAGCAATGTATGAATGAACATTTTTCCCACAACCTCATCAACACTTGTTGTTTGTATTCTTGATAACTGTCATTCTGACTAGAGTGAGATGAAATCTCAGTGTAGCTTTGATTTTCATTTCTCTAATTGCTAGAGATTCTACTCTAGTTTGAATAGCAACTTTCCAGTTCTGCGGAGACTACAAAACTGACCTCAAAAAGAAATTGATTGAAGGTGTCATTAAAAGGTCAGGGATACAGAAATGTGTTATTATGGATCTAGAGTGTTTCCCAAAGACTCATATGTTGTAGGATTGGCCCCAAAGCAACAGTGTTCAAAGGTGGATCTCTTGGGGAAGTGATTAGATCATGAGGGCGCTGATATTATTTGATTAATCTATTGACGGGTTCAAGAGTGAATAAATTAGGGGAGGTGGTAGAAAATGGCAAAAGCACAAGTCTAAGTGGAAGAATTAGGCCACTGGGGACATATCCTAAAAGTATAGATCCCATCTCTGGCCCCTTCCTTGGTCTCTTTCAGCTTCTGGGCTGTAATGACATAAGCAATTTCCTCTACCACATCCTTCTGCCATGATATTTTCCCTTGCCTTAGGCCTAAAGCAATGGAGTCAGCTGACCATGGACTGAAATCTTTGAAACTAAGTCAACATAAATCTTTCTTCATTTGTTTTTCTGAGGTATCTTGTCACAGCAATGGAAAGCTAATAGATGTGTCTTATCTCATCAGTGAAACAGCAGTCTCCATATCCCTTTCTGTAGTTATGACTCAAATCTAAATGTCAAGGATATGTTGGACCCAAGAAGACTACAGTGAAAAGAAAAAGTGTACAGTCTACCAGATCTTCAGTGGGCATCTAAACATATTTGAGAAAAGAAAAAGTGTGCAGTCTACCAGATCTTCAGTGGGCATCTAAACATATTTGTATTATATCAATAGTGATTTTAGATGAGGATAATAATGTCTTCTTTTTTAAAAGACAGGTATTACACAGATCCTTTCAGCAGCACATGGGCAGGTGAGGGAGAATTGGTAGGTCTTAGAATAGATGGCTGCAATGATGATAAGCACTATCTCAAAAATACTAGGGAAAACACTTTTTTCCTATTACATTGTGTTCCATGTATGAATATATATATATTTTCAGGAATTTCTGAAGTATTCTAATAATGTTATAAATTCAGTTCATCATCTTAGAAGTAAACATTACACACCATGATCCATGGAGTCAGAGATGGGATGCACAGCTGAGACTGACCAGAAGTGGTCTTTAAAGTAAGAGTAATTTGAAGGAAGGGTATACACAGTATTATGAAGGTGAGAATCTCTGCACTGGGTGAATGATCCATTGGATCTCATTTTTTCTCTTCTATACTATGTAAGTAGATGTCAATTACATTTAACACAGGAGGAAACCAGTACTCACAGACATTATGTTACTTGACATGACCATTATACAGTAAAAAGTAAATAATCTGGAACTTGAAAGCAGATCTGATTTTTATCAAGCCTGGTGTTACTTCTGTTATTTTCCAGCTACATTGCTTAGTATTCTTATCATGAGAAAAACATAAATATGAAATCACTTAACTATAGTGTCTACATGTATAGCAACATAGAATTTTCAAAACAGTTTTTGTGTCTCTGACCCCGAGTACATACCCAGTTTATTTGTCTGAGACAAGCTCAAACAAACCCTATTTATCTGTACAGAGTGTGAGACATCAGGGAATATCTGATTTTGAACCATGTCCCAGAGATGGAAGCACCAGGGGTGCTAACTGAAGAAGAATGGGAGAAAGTATTTCTGGGGAGGAAATGTGTCACATACTGACTGGATTGGTAGGAAAGTTCAGTGTTTTGACTAGAGTGGTAGTTACAGGTGTATACATTTGTCACTACTCATTAAATAGTACTGTAATGTATAACTACAATTTGTTAGTAGAAATTAAATCTCAGTATCAGGATTATAACATTAATGTGCTTTCTTAGAGATTATTATATATACTGCATTTGGATACATGATACAATGCACATAGCAATGATAGAACGAAGATTTTGCTTTAAAATATGTGTTTTTACCCTGCTGCCTCTTTGGAAATATTTCCTTCTATTGACAACCTGTTATTATATAATTTAGGTAATATGCAATAATGATAGGCATCTTCTAAAAATTACACAGGGAAAAGATTTTTTCCCAACTACATTATATTCTATACAGGAAAATATATACTTTGTATGATTTTATGCAATGCTTTAAGAATATTTTAAATTCATCAACAAAAAAGTAAACACAAGCTATGAATATGAAGTTAGAGAAACTGTATAAGGGCTGAGATTGAACACAAGTGGTCGTTATAATAAGGGGAATTTGAGGACATATTTGGCACTGAATTAATCAAGTTCCCAATGGTCTCAAGGGTTAAAAATTCATTTAAATTGGCAGAGCTAATATTTCTGTTGCCATGATGAACTTTTCAACTCCCAGAGTCACTGATTTCATCACATTTTACTCTTAATCATTAAGAAAGGTAGCTTGATTCTGAAGCATTGCCTTAGTACAAAGGTCAAGTTTGGCAAGAAGCTAGGTTGTATTCATTTTGCCCTTGAGGTTTCCTTAATGGAATCGATGTACTCTATTTCAAATGTCAGAGTTGTTTCTTACCTTTCTGGCTCTTTCTCTCTTTTCCGTTTGTCCCTGTGTCTGCTTCTCTTTCTATATATGTATATGCAAACACATATAAACATGTACATACATATCTATGATAGCTAAATAGATACGTATATATGTATGTGTATGTATGAATGTATCTTTCTACCATAAGGATTCATGTTGCATAGTGAACTGCTAATCTGATTTATAATCTGAGTAAGACAATTGTTGAAATTCAAAATCATTGATGATGAGAGAACAAGGTTGGTAGAATGATAAATCAAAGGATTCTATCCTCAATGTAGAGTAAATGACTTCATCATCACTGGTTATATCTAATGCATGTTCAGACTATACTAAAGTGTTTCACTACACATCATTTACTGGTTTATGAGTTTCTTGTATTTAAGACAAGCACTGACAGCAGACAAATCAACACTTTTAGCTTGTACATTGATCATCAGTGCTCATTTAGTGCTTTCCTGTTTAAATTACTCAATTCATTAGCCAAACCACAGCCACCAAAGCACTTCCAGTTGCAGTCAGGGGAAACTCATATCCTTGATTAGAAAAAGCCCTGCTCAGATTTCTGTAACTAGCATCACAATTAACCACTGAATTGAACTTACCTCTGGCTCTTTGGTGCTTCAGAGATGTTAATTTCCTTACTAAACCACGATTAGAAGAGAAACTCATAGGCAATTTTCTTGAAGAAATCTTGAATTAAGTGCAAATTACTTGAGTGAGTTTTCTAAGTACAATTATATTGGTACTGTATCAATGATCTCTTTAGGGGTAGGGGCTGTGACTCCGACTTTCAACCTTAAGGCAAATTTTCCATGTCTGAAATAATCAAAAGGGCTATCAACTAATATAAGTAAAACCAAAATAAATGGAAAGATGGACCATTTTCATGTCATAGAATAAAACCCAATGAAAAACTTTTTCAAGATTACATATTTTGGCCTTTTTAATAAAGTAGCTTTTTATGTTTATCTTTTTCTAAGGTAGATACAAAGCACCTTGATGTAATATTGAAATGATTTTAATACTAGTAATGAATTCATTCATCATTCTATACTTCCTAGGCTTGCATTCTATCATTGGTACTTCATGAGAAGAGATCCACCATATTCTATTGAGAAAGATAATGCTGTTCAGTGTTGACAAAGGACACCTTTTCATATATCGATAGTACCTAATGCCAAAAGAAGTGGATGTAGTAAATCCTTAATTTTATGATTTTGTGAAAGTCTGCTTTTTAATGTAAATGTCACAATTCATGGTGATTCTAAATGTTAACCGTTCCCGCCATGCAATTGATTTTATCCCTGAATGAGCTATTGGGATTTTTAATCTTAAAAATAAAAATAAAAAATTGAACAATTTTGATTCTTTGCTTTTCCTTTTTAATACAAAATGTCTCATGAAACCTGAATGGTACAAACTCTAAAGTCACAATGCACATTTTCAATAATCCTTTCTTGTGCAATTACCGATTTCTAGGATTCAGATGAGATGATAAGGAGGCACTGAAGGGTGGACTTGGTGTCGTACAATAGCAATTTATCAGTGTGCTAAACTGCTTGGAAGTGCCCTTGATGCTTTACTGACAGTAATAACAAAATTAAATATATTAATGGGTGTTTAACAAGTGTCACATTCTATACTTAATACTGCACCCATTCTCATTTTAATTCTCACAGAAACTCTAAGAAGTATATATTACGATGCCCACTTTGTATATTTGAAAACTAGCTCCACAGCGAGTATTATATGATTCTCAGCATTGCACAGGGCTTAAGTGACAGAGCTAGAAAACAACTAAAGTGTGCCTGACTTACAAGAACTCCAATTTATCTCATTTGCTTTGTTGGTGTGCCACCCTTTGGACTCTGGAAACGCTAAAGAACAAACTGTGATACCCATTAAACTGAGATGAAAGCCTGGCTCCCAGCCTGAAGACATTTATTTGAAATGTCTAGATCTTTGCTACTGAGTCAAAAATAACATATGTTAGAGTTACCCAAATAACTACTCTAATTCGTATTTCCTCTCAAAGATGTACACTTGGACTCAAAATTCACTTAGCTTATGTTTTGACCTTATTATATTTTATACACCTAGATAGGTTCATTACTCAACATTTAATTTTTTTATTCTTAGATTTCAAAAGGTAATTTAATTAGGTCAGGGTTTCACTACTAATGGTTTTTCAAGGAAACGGAAGCCTTTGACTGGAATTGAGGGTTTCTGTCTAAACTCCGTGCTTAAATAGTGGGTATCTTGAAACATCTGGTTTTGTTAACCACATCCTGTATTATCAGGAATTAGACACTAACAGTTCCTTACCATCCTATATTTTTTCATAAGCTGTATTTCTTTTGACTTAGAATATCTACCTTTTCCTTCAGTTTTTATATAGTTTCAATATCCTCCTACTTCATTCTGGGTCATACTGTATTGCTATTCTCAAGCAATTTGTTCCATCCCTTAGGATTTCTGCCAGCTTTCAAGTGCATGTGTGGCAGGGTGAAGTGGGTGGCCTTCGTCTGTACACATGCATTTGCCTTTGAGCTACAGTTACTACATGGTATCTTCCGTTCTGTCCTTTTCTGCTCCAGCTTATGTGCCCCATTGTTGATGTGATCTGTCTGTGAAGACACTTGAAGGAGCCTTAATACTCTCATGATTTTCATCTACTGATGAGCACTGGTGAGAACTTACCAATTCGATGCTTCTTGGAAGTAAACAACACTTGGATCTTTTGAAAATCCTTCAGTGTTGATAGGCTAGTACTATCAGCCACAATGTATTGAAAGATCATAAGTAAAAAATTAACTGGGGGCTGGCTTAGTGTGACAGAGCATGTGCCTAGCATACACAGGGCCCTGGGTTTGCTCCTCAATGTCCCTCTACTCAGGTACACTAGAAGGTGAGAATGATTCTCCACTGCAAACTTGCAAGTAATTACAAAATTAAAGGAATGAGTGGAGAGATGATAATGAAATGTTGAAATGAGAAAATCATTTTTGTTGTTGCTTATGTAAGAATTGACTACAATGTACTCAGCTAATATTTTAGCCAGGCTGAAAATATATCCTTTTTTTTCCTGCAAATACCAAGATATAGTCAAACATTTCTCAAAATTCTACAGATAGGACAAGTCTCTGTAATCAGTACATTATCTTGCACTTACAATGAACCATTGAGACTAAAATGGGAATTGGACACTAATAGAATAGATACAAGAAGCAAATGCCATCCTCTGAATTCACCATTATACACATGTAATTGGTCTCATCACATGAATAATTAAAATTTCCTAATCTTGCCTCCTTTGCTTACACCTAACCTCCGCATTTACCCCGTTCTGCAAGAGGCACCCAGCCTACTCCAGTACGTCCTTGCCCTCGTCCTGTGGGAGCCCCAATATTGTTTTTGCTGGTGGGCTTGGTGACAACGCCTATACCCATGTTTCATATGCAGCCTGAGTCTGATCCCTCAGAGGTAAGAAAAACATGGGATTCCTGAGAGAAATGGGAAGTTATTCAGTTCTTCAACATGATGGAGTTTACTTTCATTTAGGCCCTAATATACTTCTCTTGTCCCAAGTTTCACAAAGGCTAAGGTGAAAGTAATTGCTTCAAGATATAATATTTGTCTCTCTTCCTTCTCATGACTGGTAAAAGTAACCACTTTCTCCTTCTTCCTCTTTTCTCTCTGTGTCTGGCTGAATGAAAGATTACTACCAGTGACTTAAGATGAGCAACAATTAAGAGCCCCTACCCCCACTGTCCTGTACTCTCTTTGACCCCACTCTCCCCAAAAAAATCAACAAAAAAAATCCCTCCTTTTCAGTAGAAGGGCTATAGGCCAAGAAATTCTGAAGCTCATTGTGGGCTGGTGGTTCAGCTTGTTCTAGATTATTTGATTTGAGAAGATACATGGGATTCCAAGGACAAGAGATGGAGACCTAAGAGGCATGGCCAATATCTCACAGTATTTCTTATGAAATAAATTCAAATTGTCCAAAATCATGATAGTATACTTTCTACATTTAAAAAAGGCTTTACTTTTTCTTTTAGATATATGTCTCAAAACAAGACATAGGAAATTTGGCTAAAATTATTGTGGTTAATAAAATGAATTTCAGGGGAGATCTACACAGTTTACCAAGTTGAAAAAGAATAAATCAAAGTGAAATGTATTAGAACCTAAGATTTTTTTGCTAGAATGTAGTTGAAGGAAAATTATTTAAAAGTATAATGTTCATTACATATATACATTATAGTGTACCATTGATGTTAATCAACAGAATTTTTATCTTTTTTAAAAAGCAAGAAGAGCCTAATGTGTGTGTGTGTGTATGTGTGTGTAGAGTTTGACTCACAAGCCGCCTAAAAAAGTAATAAGCAATGTTTCTGTAAGTATTAATCTGTATTACAGTATAGGGAGGGAGAGTCTGAATTAGTTGTATTTATGAATCTTGCTTTGGATTATGATCCCCTGGGTAACCTAAATAAAAATTATGACTACTGTCTGAAGAAAAAAAAAGAATGGAAATACAATAATATAATCTTTTGCCAACCATTTAAGATGAGCCATTCTCCTCAGCAGAACATAGGGACTAGGTGAGTGGAACCACTCAATAACTAAGGTCTGGGTAACTAAAGTAACTAAACAGTAAAGCCTCAGTAATTAAAACAGTAATACCCAGGGATATTTTTGTATCCCTGAGTCCAGGCACTTTATAGGCATCTTAAAAATGTGGCAGAATTAAAGATTATCTTTATGAACAAAATTTAATGAGAAGTTACAACTCCATGTAAAGAAATTAAAATCAGCTGTGCGCAGTGATGCACGCCTGTAATCCCTGCACTTTGGTAGGCTGAGACAGGAGAATCGCGAGTTCAAAGCCAGCCTCAGCAAAAGTGAGGCGCCAAGCAACTCAGTGAGACCCTGTCTCTACATAAAACATAAAAAGTAGGGCTGGGGATGTGGCTCAGTGGTTCAGTACCCCTGAGTTCAATCCCCAGTACCAAAAAAAAAAAAAAGAAAAGAAATTAAAACCATTTTGTAAACTGTCCCTACTCACTTGGTATTTATAATATAATGATCACTTTTAAATCCTTCCAATTATATGAGTTTATCTTATAAATAAATGTATCAGAGATTTATGCTGTCAAAAGAGATCAAACACTAGCTATGTTTTTTAAACAGTGCAGTTGAAGGAGAGAAATTATTCATGTAATGGTAATTATAGCTGGTAATAACCTAAAGGAGCTGGCCATATGAGAGAAATCTGCATGCAATAAAAGCTGATCATATATTGAGAAGGATACAAAAGAAAAAACACAAACACAAAACAAAGAGAACTCAAGAGATAGAAAATAGGCCTCTTGGTGTCAGGGGAGAAAATGCTGGCTGGAAGCCCTGATTAACATGTCTAGATTTAAATTTATCTTTATAATGTAAGAAGGCTGGATCAGCTACTATGAAAAGTGCATTAATTTGGTTGTCAGAAGACCAGTTTTAGTCCAAATCTGTTACTCTTTGGCTACAGGAGATCTTAGAAAAGTCATCCAGGAGCCCTGGGTCTGGAATCTTTCCATCACTTGCAAAATGAGAGAACTCATTAGCTGAGCTTGGATGTTTTTGGTATCTTTAAAAATTTTGTCATTCTTTGATACTTCTCTACTTGAAGAATTTTAAAAGATGGCTCAAAGTACAGTTCACAAATACCAAATTTTTCTCTTACATTTTGTGACACTTATTTGGGGCACAAAATATTTTGAAAACATAAGAGTAAAAATGATAAAAAAGCAAATAATTGAATCCAAATTGAAATGTGCTTCTTTCAAAGGAAAATTATTTTTACTTTTTAATGTGGAAAATAAAGTTTCAAAGTTATTTGTGACAAATTTGCAAATGAACGTAGCAAAATTACAAGGAGGTAGAACTAAAATATTGTTTGTTATTTTTGTCAGAGTATACCATTTAAAAGTTGAGAGGCATTATTTTATTTTAGTGCAGTTATCAAAGATATATTGGAACAGAATGTCTTTGTTCTGAAAAGAACCAGGTATACAGTCCTTATAGCTGTACAGCTACTCATGATTCAGTCATATGAGGTAAAAGGCTATTTGGGGAAGTGAGTAGATGGCTAGACGCTAGGCAACTGTAGACAAGTTCTTGCACAATCATTGGTTGGTTAATGAGAGATGAGGTTTGAGTTCTCTAAATTACTAATGCACTCACTCTAGCGTTGCTCTCAATATCCTTGAGGTGATGGAAAGTTGACCCTCAGAAGCAGCTACTGTGTAGAGAAGCACTCTTTAGAGAAGTATAAACCACCCTAGATTTAAAAATTATTGTGAATAAGGGCCTGAAAGAGGTAAGTTCTAACTTCCTGCCAAAACCAAGAGGGGAGAAGTGTTTAGGCAGTAAAGTGGCCATATAACAACTGGGTTTCAGGAAACAATGGCGCTTAAGGAAAAGAAGGAAAGACTCTAGTAAATATCCAACCTATTTTTTTTCTGAGTATTGATTAATTAAATTCACTTAAGTTACTTCACATTTCCCCCTTATTAAACAGGAAAAACACACTCCAAATTGGTGGACATAACATGATCCTATAGTACTCGGCACTGTGCAGATTATTCAATCTATTATGTAGAAGGACGAAGAAGTAAAAACAATTCCACTATGGTAAGTGATAAGAGCTGGAAGCTCTCCCAGTGCTGTACCAAAATGCAAAGGAGGACTCAGAGAGTTTGGGATGGATGAGGTAATTAGATCAGCATTATTGGAAGTGACACAAAATTTGAGTCACCTCAAATTACAGTCCACAGCAGGTACATAATGGAAAGTGGATTAGGTAGGCAAGATGGGAATTTAAAAAAAGTACACTGTTTATGGGGATGAAAGTTAGATGACTGGAGAATGGATGTCTATAGAGGCACAGTACCAAATCATAGAAGGTCGTGGTTACAAAGTTAAGGAGGATAAATCTTTTCTTGATATAAGTGGGAGCTAAAAAAAATTATTATGTAAGTAACATATAGCTTAAGAACTAAAATAGGTGTAAGATAAAACATTCTTAAGGGTAGGAGAGTGGTAGAAATGGATGGTGAGATAAAGCTTAATAAAGGCTTATTGAGACAAAAGGGATTGCCACTTTGTTTCCACTTGCTATAGAGATCCTGAAAAAGGCAGAGGATAGTCTGTAATCCCTCTTCATACATTACATGATCAAAGGTAGATTTCTCACTAATTTATAGGACCTCACTAAATACTGTTCTCATTTTATTTCTTTTGTATTTGACTCACAGAAATAAGGACATTTGAAGAAAAACTGGTCATAAATACAAATTTATTTTTTGAAGGAGTAAATTCTAAAGAATAAGTTGTAGTTGTTATAGTCCATTCTCCTATACCTTATGAATCTTAATACAGTATACTTTCAGGTACAAAAATGATGATAAAGAAACATAAGAGGTCCAATTATTGGAGACCATTCTATCTATTTCATTTAGCATATCATGCTCTATTTAATAAGGCTGTGATGTAGACTAATACATGTTAAACTGTTTTTAACAGAAAATATTAAATTATTAACTTTCTGTTAACCACAAATTTAAAATTTAATAATGAGTGCTGTCTCTTCATGACTTCTGGTTAATCAAGAGTCAGAAAGATTGATTTCTCTTGGGAAAATGATGTGCTATTGTTCAATTTATTTACTAGTAGAATTTTATATTAAAAACTCCATGCATCAAATTAAATTACTAAGCAGATGATTCCATATAAAAATGGGTAAAGTGCTATGAAGTGTGAAGATTTAAGCTGAGATATATTAACAGAATCATTTTCCAAATGAGGCAGAGGGTAAATACCCAATGATAGGTAGATTTCTCCTGAGCATTGGTATCACTTTTCTTAAACTACATTTTGATCAGAATTAAAGAATGGAAAGTTTAAATAAAGAAAGTAGGAGTAGAAGATAGCCCATTTCCATTGTGTTACTATTCTCTCATCTGCTTTTAATAAAATTTCAGACTTTGAAGGCTGTCAGCATCTTGACTCACATCTATCTGGCTTTGTTTTTCTCCAATCCATAAACCAAAGGTAAAATTGAACCCATGAGCTGACCTTTACCACCAGCCATTCTTTTATTTGAGGATGATAATGGATTTTCCTCATGATGGAAGCTGTGAGTCATGAGTGTCCTCAGTTATCTTGCTGTTCCAGTGTGTGAAGTGGCGATAGCAGGCAGGGAGATGGGAAAGGAGCTCTTAGGACAACAGAAGACAGACATAGCCACATCACGGTTTATTAACCTCAGAATGTTCTCTGATTACATATAATAAAGTTAATCTCTTGCTGACATTTAACTTGCATCTTTGTAGCCAAAATAAGAAGACTTATTCTACAAGCAGTTAGAGGAAGCAATTGTTAAAACTGAAGGAAAGGCTTCAGTAGATTTGGCACCTGACTTCCTATAAAGCTTTTCTCAGAATAGTAAGATTCAAGCACTAATATGGATGAAATATAAAAAAACAATCAAGAACTGCTGTCCAAAATACCTTCCTCAGCTTATTGTCATAGTACTTTTTCTTTTCTTTTTTTTTTGATACTGGAGATTGAACTCAGGGACACACGACCACTGAGCCACATCCCCAGCCCTATTTTGGGTTTTATGTAGAGACAGGGTCTCACTGAGTTGCTTAGCGCCTCACCGTTGCTGAGGCTGGCTTTAAATTGTACCTTTAAGTATTGATTTCTTGCATTATTTCTTAACTGCTAATTAACTCCTATTTGTGGAGCTTTGAATATAGCATGTGATTTAATCCTTGTAAGATTCCTGAAAAAATAACCATTGTTTTGCCATTTAACAGAGGGAAACACTGAGAAGGAATAATTGGGGCCCAGCATGACTATCCAAGTCTTCTTGTTTCCAAAGTTCAAGTTCTTTCATTAAGCCCACCTTCTTCCACTTTACTAACCTGGAATTGGGAATTTTTCTTTTGGAATTAGGAATGTTTATCCTGAGAAGATAAGAATACTATGACTACCAGCTACTTATACCACAGTGTAACTTGTGTCAATCCAGAGATGAGTTAGAGCTGGTTAAAGTGACATAAGAGCAGTAGCAGGGAGGCTGACAAGCCTAAAAGGAGAGGGACAGTGAGAGCCTCCTAGGAAGCCGGGAGTCATAAGTAGGGGTGGTGAATGCTGAAAAACAGATATAATATGTATAAGATGAGGGGAGAAAAAAAGCATTCCAAAACCTAAATGTCGTCCTTTTGTTGTTAGTTAGCCTTACTTAACTGGGGTTGGACACCATTTTGAAATAAACACTGAGGGCAAATGAAGTCTCATTTTCCTTGCTTTGCAGTACTAGGTAGGTGCATGTATCCTAAAGGAGTGGAAAAGAAGTTCAGAAGTAAATGTCAAACTATAAATGATGGATATGGCTAAAAATAGAGCTAATCAAAAACTGCCATTGTCTTTCTACTTGAGATGCAAAGATCAGTTCAAACCAGGACCCAGAACCAGATTAGAAGTAGTATGCCTTGAAGGAAAAAAAAAAAAAAAAAAAGCTGGGCATGGTTGCACATGCCTGTAATTGCAGAGGCTCCAGAGGCTGAGGCAGAAGGATTGAGAGTTCAAAGCTGGCCTCTGCAACTTAGAAAGACCCTAAGCAACTTAGCAAGACTCTGTCTCAAAATAAAAAAAACATATATATATATATGGCTGGGGATGTACCTCAGTGGTTCGTTCAGTACCCCTGGGTTCAATCTCTGGAAGGAAAGAAAAGAAGAAAGGGAGGGAGGGAGGGAGGGATGGGAAAGAAAGAGAAAGAAAAGAAGGAAAAAAAGGAAGGAAAAAAAGATTAGATTTTGTAAATATCACACCCATTACCTATTGCTCAATAAAATCAAATGATAGCCATGGCCTGTAGAATAATAGAAACTGATAGAGTAGTACTCAACTTAATTCACTTTCTTCAATGAATTTTTCCCAAACTTGACTCTTAAATGGCTTTTATTTCAATTGACACTACAAGAAGGAAGGCAAAAATCTTTTGAAAAGGAGCTTCAATATAATTTTAATCAGTGTAGTAGCATAAAACTGGTCTTAGCTCCAAGTTGTCTAAAAAGAAAACTGGTTTCCAGCAGCCTCAGAGGAAGAAGCTTGTCAATAGCTGAGTCTTTGACCAACACTGCACCTGATCTTTACAATGGGAAAATGATAGTCTATATATTAGAAATATATTATTCTGGTTCCTGTTACATATGGGAACCAGATAAATGGGAAAAGTCTGAAATAGTAATAATTTTCTAAAAAAGTAAGCTATGTCTTTAATTCCTGACATTTTTTCCATGGTTAATTTAGAAAAAAAGAAATGTTTTTCCCTTTCTCCCTATTCTTCTTTTTCCTTCTCTTATTTTAAATCTGATTGTTGGGATGGTGGGGATACAATTTTTTTCACGTGTATATACATGAAAGGTTATGTTATGTGTGTGTGTGTTGTGTGTGTGTGTGCATGTGTTCCTTCAGGGTCAACTGTAACTCTGTTTTGTTAAGAAGTTCTATATTATGAACATATAATGTACTCAAATTTCAAATGCTTATGTGCTAGAGAATAGTAGAGATTCTGTAAATAGAATAGGGACTCTATTCTACTGTATAGTATTATATATAATGCATTATATAAACGCATATGGAGTACAGATTAAGTGTGAGAATGTAGGTCAATGTATCTCAAACTTTAAAAAAATATAATTATCTAAATAATTTCATAAATTTCCACTAGTCTGTGAATCTAGTGGAATTCACATTTTAAAGATTCAGATTTTAAAGTGAACTTCTCAAGTAATTACTTGTTAGGCATGTGATCAGAGATACAAATGGAAATTAAAAGTTCAGAAAAAACTCTGTTGTGATGTAAAATGTTTATTTCTATAATCCAGAATATTCTTGAACCTATTCTTTTTACGAGAATTATATTTCAATTAAAACACAATCATAAATACATGTGTGTGTAATTCTTTTAGATAACTCATGGGCTTCCTAGGTTACATTCATCATCCTCAGATCCATGTACAATACTTCCAATATATAGGATTAGCACATTTACTACTTTCTCCAACAATGCTTCTTTTACTATCTTTGAGTGAGGAAAAAAATAAATAAATAATGCAATTTAAAATAGAGTGACCCCTGATGTAAACTGTGAGCTCTGCATGATAATAATGTGAGAATATATTTAAGTCAACTGTAATGAATGTAGCCCTGTGTGGAGAAATGTTGCTAATGGGGCAGGGAACATATGGGGAATCTTTTGATATTTTGCTTGATTTTGCTGTGAATCTACATTTACTCTACAAAAGAAATTCTATTTAAAAGGCAAATAAAATATTAAAATGTTGATCAGTACTCACGTGGAAAAAAGCAGAAAACTTTCAAATAAACAACCTATCACTACATCTCAAGAAACTACAAAAAAAAGAGAACAAACTAAACTCCAAATTATTAGAAGTAAAGAAATAATAAAACATCAGAACACAAATAATAAAAAATAAGACACTAAAAATATTCAAAAGATCAATTAAATAAAAAACTGGTCCTTCAAAAGATAAAATTTGCCAACTCTTAGCTAAACTAAAAAGACAAAGAGAAGACTCAAAATCAGATATGAAAAAGGAGACATAATAATTGGCACCACAGAAATACAAAGAATCTTTAGAGATTATTGTTAATAATTATATGCCAATGAATGTGATAACCTAGAAATGGACAAATTCCTAGAAACATATGCATTACTAAGATTAAATCATGAAGAAACAGAAAATCTGAACAGAGTAATAATAAGGAAAAGACTGAATTGTTAATAAAAATATTCCTACCTAAGAAAAGCCCAGGACCAGATTGCTTCATTGCTGAATTCTACCAAATATTTAAATATCACTTCTTGTTATTTTGCAAAACTCTGAAGAGAAGGTAGTTTTTCAAAACAAACCTATCTGGCAAACATTACTCTGATACAAAAACAACACAAGAACAAACCCATACACACAAAGAAGGAAAAAAGGAAATTGCAGGCCAATATTCTTAATGCAAAAATCCTTAACGAAATATTAACAAACTGAATCAAATAGCACATTAAAAAATTATTCACCATATCCAGTAGAATTTATCTTTGAGATGCAAGGATGGTTCAACATATGTAAATCCATAAACATGCCATACTACTTCAAAAAATGAAGGGTTAAAAAATACGATCATTTCAATAAATGCAAAAAAACCCTTTTTGATAAAATTTGACATCCGTCATGATTAAAAAGCACTGAGCAAATTAGGTATAGAAGGAATGTACCTCAACATAGTAAGGGCCATTTATAGTGTTATAATGAGCCAAAAGCTAACAGAATACATGATGGAGAAAAGTTGAAAGCCTTCTGTCAAGATCTGGAAGAAGATAAGGATGCCTACTTTCACCACTTTCATTCATTATAGTATATTGGAAGTCCTAACCAGAATATTCAGGAAAGAAAGAAAGATATGTGCATTGAAAAAGAGGAGTGTTGCTGATGACATGATCTTACAACTAGAAAATTGCAAAGATACAACCAAAAATCTAATAGAACATCAGCAAAGTTGCAGGATACAAAATCAATATGCAAATAATCAAGAACTTTTTATATAGTAACAGCAAATTATCTAAAATAGAAATCAAGAAAGCAATCCCTTTTATAATAACTACAAACAAAAATGCCCAGAAATAAGTTTATCAAAAAAGGTAAAAGACTGCTACAGAGAAAACTAGTACATAGATAAAGGAAACTGAAGAGAGCACTAAAAAGTGTAAAGAAATCTTGTTTTCATAGATTGGAAGCATCAATATTTTTAAAAATGTCCATCCTCCCCAAAGTGATATTCAGATTTGATATATTCCCTATTTAGAATACCAATGATAATCTTCACAGAACCAGAAAAAAAATTCTAAAATTGTATGGAACAACAAAAACAACAACAATAACCCATGCTATCCTGAGGGGGAAAAAAAAATGGAGGCACTTCACTCACTACCTAACTTCAAAATACACTACAGAGCTTTAATAATCAAAACAGCAAAAAGACTAGCATAAAAACAGACACAGATTAGTGAAACAGAATAGAGAGCCATACATCTCCAGTCAACTGAATTTTGACAAAGCTGCTAAGAACACACATTGGAGGGACAACAGTCTTTTTAATAAATGGTTTTGGGAGATTTGGATATCTGCACGCAGAAGAATGATATCAGACCTCTGTCTTTCACTAGTTACAAAAATTCAACTCAAAATGGATTAAAGATGCACATGTAAGACAAGACATGAAACTACTGGATGCAAATGTAGGGGAAATAAGGTAGGACATTGCAATGGGCAAGGAATATTTGAGTAAGAGCACCAAATCACAGGAAACTAAAGAAAAAATAGGTCAATGAGATTACATCAAACTAAAAAGCTTCTGTATGGCAAAGGAAACATCACTGAAAAGACAACCTATAGAAATGGGAGAAAATATTTGCAAACTATATGTCCAAAAAATGGGCTAATATCCAGAATATTTAAGAACACAAGTCAATGGCAAAAAAAAAAAAAAAAAAAATACTCACATTTAAAAATGGACAACAAAATGAATGTGTTATATGTACAAAAGAATAGAATCATGTCATTTGCAAGAAAATGGATATAACCAGAGACTATCATCTTAAGCTAAATAACTCAGAAAGAAAAGTATCCCATATTTTCTCTCACATGTGGAGTCTAGAAAAAAACATGAAAAAAGGAAGACTGTTAAATTAGATGAAGAGGAGGATGGGGAGTGTATGAGGAGATTATGAGGGGTAGAAAGGATCCAATTATATTATACACATGTACAAATATGCCACCATAAAACCCACAATTTCATACAATTAACATACATGAATAAAAAAAGGACAAAAGACCTATATAGACATTTCTCAAAAGAAGACATATAAATGGCCAGCAGGCATATAAAAAATGCTCAAAATTACTAATCATTAGGGAAATGCAAATCAAAACCACAATAGGATATCACTTCACTCCAGTAAGAAGACTATTGTCAATAAAACAACTGATAACAAATGCTGCCAAAGATGTGGAGAAAAGGGAACCCTTGATTGCTGTTTGTGGAAATATAAATTAGAGCAGTCGTTGTAGAAAATAGCATGGAGGTTTTGCAGAAAATTAAAAATAGCACTACCATATGATCCAACAATGCCACTACTGGGCATCTATCCAGAGGAAATTCAATCAACATGTCAAAGAGATATCTGTACTCCCATATTCATTATCCAATAGCCAAGAGATGAAAACAATCTAATTGTCCATCAGTTGATGAATTGATAAAAAATAAATGTGTTACATATACACCATACTATTCACCCATTAAAAAACGGAAAATCTGTCATTTCTGACAACAAGAATGAAACTGGAGATCATTGAGTGGAATCATTTACACATAGATAAATACTGCATGACCTCACACATATGCAGAATCTACAATCATTGATTTCATAGAAGTTTAGAGCAGAATAGTGGTCGCCAGAGCCTGGAGAGAGGTGCAGGAAAGGGCTGAAGAAGCAGAAAGTACAATCAATGGGTACTGAGTTATATTTAGATAGAAGTAAGAAGTTCTGGAGTGCTAGCACACAGAATGGAGACTATAGAGAGTAATCATATATTATATAAAGAGCTGGGAGAAATGATTTTCTATGTTTTCACCATAAAAATGGTAAATATTTAAGGAGAATACGTACAGAGACATCATATGGTACCCATTTGTACATGTCATTTAAAAATAAAAAAGATTAAAAAAATTTTAAAAATTATATATTGCATATTTCAAAAGGAACAAAAGATTTTGAATGTTTTCACTATAAGGAAATAATGTTTGAGGAGCTAGATCTATTTAACCTATTTATGTACTGTATATATGTATAAAAACATCACATGGTACATCTTAGTATGTTCATTTTTTGTTTTTTTATGTATTAACTAAAAGGTAATTTTAATTACTAAAAAAGAAAGTATTTAAATAGATGATAAAAAAAAAAGAAACTCTTCAGAAGCCTATTAAAAATTTGAATTTGCAACACTTTCTAACATCATTAGGAACAGCTTTTTAAAAATATGATCTTTGTGTAAACAAGAAAGTGACATAAATATAACATATAATTAAAGTGTATATTTTTAATTCTACACCATATACCAAAAAGAAAGTTTGAAGATGTCATTGTATTGATTGTTATAACCCAAAGTAGCTTGGTATTTGAAGGGTATACTTTGAATGTTGTGGCCGACTACTAATGTCCAGAAAAGACACAGGCTTTAGCTGCACTCACTCTATACTATATATAATGTCATCATCTCTGCCAGCTTTGGGATTACTCTGATCATATTTGCCTTTTCTTTAGTGAAACTCAGATTACCACTGATTTCTTGGATGCATTTTTCTTAACTGTTGTTCTTGACTTGCTCAGGTATTTTCTCTACATGACACCACAGAAGAAAAAACAACAAAAAAGAATGTTGTTCTGGGACGTTCACAATCAGTGGTGTTCATGTGGCAATGCAGAAGGAGACAGCAAAGGATTGTATGGTTTTCTCCTCAAACGATGAATCGTTTAAGAGGGCTAGTAATTTAGGGGTGGCCAAATGTGAAGTATTCCATACTGAGAATATATTCAGGATGTATGTGTCTGTGTGAGTGCATAAGTGCACATCAGAAATAAGGCTGGGATCAAACACAGGATTTTTTGCTTTTAATCAAATGATGATTAATCAGGAACATACCATCTACAAAGTGACTTGATAGTGATTTTAACAGCTCCCTTAAAGAATTTTCCACTATTCATTTGGTTCTAATTTAATAAATACCATTCTTAAAACTAAAACTCAAACCCAAACAATTTATGATCACTAAGACTAAACTGGAAAACACCAAAGAAAGAAAATTAAAATTAACTCTATATGTCATGAGATTGGGAGGGCTAATATTTTCTTAAGAGGAGATGCTGGGCCAAATTGTCACTTGCTATGTCCTATTTGATAGCAGGAAACCTAGAAAAAAATACATAAAGTTCATACTTTGGCCACGTATAAAAAAGTTTGTTAGCATGGATACCTGAAATCAGAGGCTGAGGCAGCCAAAATGAGGACTGCCTTGGGAATCCTGGAGACTTCACGCTAGTCCTGGATTTGCCCATGATGCTAGGAAAGTCATAAAACATCCCTGTGGCTCATTCTGCAGAAAAAGATGGAACTACACAATAGGCAAAGTTCTTCCTCCTCCAACACTGGGTAATTTCAAATTTAGTCTGAGTTTGGTTTGTAAGTTTTCTCTCAGGTTAGGCACAAGTGAATTTCTTGTTCCTCAAAAATGTGATATAAGATACTTAAACTTCTTAAAAGACTAGTGATATTAACTTTGTGTATGTGCATGTATGAAAGGGAAAAACATGGAGAAGAAAACTGAAAACTTTCCTGTGAGTACTAGCACCTCTACTTCCAATTTCATTACAATTCCATTGAAAACATATATTATATGGTAAACAGTTGGTAAAATTATAGGCACATCCAATCTTAAAGATTTGCTTCTATAGTAATTGTTTGAAACTTAAAGTATTTTAAGTATTCACATATTCTTCTATGAGAAGATAGCTTTCTCATAGAATATATAATACATATATTTTGGCATGTACATATAATATGTATATGGTATGTTTCAAATATGTGTACCCTAAGTGAATAGTAACTAGTTATTAGATAGTATTCATTTCATAATATAATTGTGAAAAATAAGTTACTTATACTTAAAAAGCTAATATTAGTTGAAATATTTCATGTTCTTAGTTCTACCTCAATCTCTTCTCTACTGAGCACTCTGTTTTACTTCAGATCTAAATACTCTACTATTGATTAGAAATATGCAGCTAAATACCTTAAGGAACCTCAAACTAGCATGTCTGGAACTAATCACATCATGTCTAGCCCTCAAGGCGTTCTTTGTCCACTAATGGTGTTGGCATCCCACAAGCCATTCAAGCTTGAAAAATGACTCTCCCTTAGCCCTCCCTGAAGTTACAATATATTAACATGTCCTGTAAATTCTGTCTATGAAATGATAGACTATAGCTGCTTATACTTGACAACATGCTGCTGCCTGCCTTCACTAGGGGTTTGTGTGTCTTTGTGTGTTCCCTTGCTCAGAAAGTATTTCTTGCATTCTCTATTTGATACAAAGAGTATCAGCTCATTTGTTACTTCTATGACACTTTCTCTAATTTCATTTACTGGAATTAATTGTCCCCATCTCAGTTTCTGAAAACCCATCTACTAAATAAATAAATACATGTGTAAATAAATAAACAGATGCTAGATAACTAGTGGGGTAGGTGTTGCATAAGTGCCTCAAGGTGAGAGTTAGATCATATTTACTTTTGAATATACTGTTTCTGGCCCAGTGCCCAGCATATTTGATGATTAAGAAATATTTCAAGGGGGATTAGAAGGTTCCTTCCCTTGTGCACTGGATCAATAGGGAAAAATATTAGCTAAAAATCTGGAGACAAATTCCATTGCACTGTGGTCCTAGATCCAGGACTTTCTAGGTATGTAACTTTTGTCAATTACTAAACTTCCCTGAAAATCACTCCTCACATATAAAGGAAGGAAGGAGTGAGGGAGGGAGGAAAATAGGCACGGGAATGGGTATGTATCTCACTTACAGAGCACACACAAGGCCCTGGGTTCAATTTCCAGTATTGCAGGGAAGCAGGGGGAAAGGCATATATGATAGTAGATCCTTCCAATGAAAGAACTAAAACAGATAATGCAGGTAAAGCACTCTGCTCATTAATTTGAACTCTTAATACTATTAATCCTTCAGTAGTAGAGTAAAAAATGGTGGTTTAGGGCAGCTGAATGTCAATGGATGAGGAACTGCATGTTCCAAGGCATCCAATTGGGACAAATGTCAGTCCCAAATGGGACGACATATACTCTCACAGTGTTTCTGCATGACTTCTTTTGGTTACAAATGTCCTGTCATTTGCTCTTCATCACACTGTTTGCCAGAAACCAGAGAACCTTGCAATGTTTTTATATCCCAGGAGACTGAAGTACAATCATCTATATTTCAGAGAACCTAGGCTGCATTGGGCATAGAGATCCATAACTTTCTGCCTTCCTTCCATCCTATCTGTTCTTTTCTCTGCTCTCAAAGTGAAAAGTTGGAACACACTGGGGTAGAAAAGGAGTGTAAGCTGAGAGGGAAAAGCAATAATGATACTGAACTCTAAACAGTGGTTGAGGAAAAAGAATAGTTCCCATTGAGTGGTTAATGCACTGAATGGTTAATGAGCCTTTCAGCTGGGAAACCTGTTTCCAGATGGCGAGGCATTTCAAGAATGCTGTCAGGCAACCCAAGCTCAGGAGTGCATTTGTCAATCTATGTTCCATGTACCATCTATGGTTACTCACTAGGGATTCTATGATCAAGTAAGTTTAGGAAATATAAGATACCATGTCTACACAGTACCTTGGGTGTGTATTATTAACACTGCATATTAGTATATTAAAAGTTTTTAAAAGTCCAGCCAAGTGAATAAGTAAGTTTATCTTCATTCAATCCCTTGTTTCTAAAAATTATCTAGGTGTGAAAATAAAAGCAATTGCCCTTATATTTAGAAAATTAATTAGCTTCTTGGTGAACATGCAAAATATAGATGAAAAGCTGGCCTAAATAGTTAAGGTAGTCAACAGTTTATATTTACTTGAAGTTAACTAATGGCTAAGTTCTCATAGAAGGCTATTTTCACTAGCCCAAAGAAACCACTCCATCCATATTTATAAGCATTGTTCCTGAGATTCTGGATATGTAAAAGTGCTAGAAGGATCTCCTATTTTATTTACGTGATATATGATTTTTAATATCTTCCCAAAATGCAGATATTTTAAGAAACAATTTATTAGAAGGAGTACAATTTGGGGAGTGCAAAATCCTCAGATCAAATTCAGTCCATTGTTTTGTAAATAAATTGTTATTGAAACACAACCTTAATGTTGACTTATAGTTCATGGTTGCTTTTGCAATACAGCAACAGAGCTAAGCAGTCATGACAACGACCATGGGGCAAAACCTAAAATATTTCCAATCTTGTCCTTTATAGAAGCAGCTTGCTTACCCCATTTCTAGGGTTTCTTTTTATTTAAAAATCAGATGACAGCTTTCTAAAAGTAATCTGAGAGAAGATGTTATCCACAATAATCAGTGTGGAAAATGTCAAGTTAATAACCTTATCTAATGCCAGGATAGACCTTAAAACTGTCATAGATATAAAACTAAAACATCAAAAACTGACAATTCACTATAAGCTGTAAAAGGCATGGCATGAAGAAAGTCTCAGTGTTCTGACAGTGACTAAGAGTTGTAAGCACAGGTATTAGTTAGCGCTACTACAATAAAATATCTGAGACTGGGTAATTTATAAACAATAGAACGTATTTGTTACAGTTCTGGAGACTGGGAAGTCTAAGATCAAGGCACCAAAATGTCCGATATCTGGTGAGTGTTGCTCTTTGCTTCCAGAAGATGCCCTGAAGGCTACTACCCCTAGAAGGAACAAATGCTGTGTCCTCACAGGGCATAAGAGACAAGTGGTTGAGCTGCCACTCAAATCTTTTTTGTAAGGTCCTAATCTGAACCACCAAGACTTCACCCTCATGGCCTAACCAGTTTTTAAAAGATCCCACCTCCTAATACTGTTGCCCTGGGGGCTAAGTTTCTACATGAATTTTAGAGAAGACACACATTCAAACCATAGTACACAGTACTTTTGGGGAGAAATTACTTTGAAATTCTGGTTTGATTTCCAAAGCATTACAAAGTTGTCTTTAAAAAAAAAAATCTAGAGACTTCCCATGGCCCCTCACATAGTTAAAATTTTAATCTTGCTAATTTATTAATGCACTTAAATTTAGCCTCTTCTGAACACTAATGAAAAATCTCTACTTGAGTTATAATTAATTGGGAGGTTCTTGAAACATGCAATTTAGCTTAATCAAAAGTGAAAATTCTCATCTTTTTTCAATGAAGATAGAACTTCAATGTAATTACTCAAAATGTAGAACACTCTACATGTAAATTTAATAAAATAATTGAATACTTACAACTAATTTTTTATTGAATTGCAGAATTTGATGAGACCTACATGGATGCCTCGATAAATGTTGATATTTTAAATTAGCATACTGTACTACTGTAAATCAAAATAAGTTTCCCACAACTCTGTTAGAGAACACTGCCATGGACTTTTTGTCAATATTGAAATGATAGCCCTGATTTAAAATGCTGATGGAAGAATATGTTCCATATATTCTTTGAAGAACTGATAATGGTGGCCTAATACATATTGTGTTATTATCCTAAATGCTAAGGGATGTTGCAAAGCTACTTTCAAAGTGGTAAGTCCAAAGACATCGACATTGAACATCTATCTAAGTACATATGAACAAAACCTCTAAGATGATTGTTTGTTTGAAATATACCAGGAGAGTAAATGACATCAGTCAAGCACATTGAGGGCACTGGCCTTTCTGAAGAAAGCTTATTTTCTTTCTGTAGTTTCAGTAAAAGAATATCTTGTCCTAAAGAAACTTATACTTGAACAGAATTACAAAGAGCTAAGAGAAGTAGTGAGTAGAAATGGGATGAAAGTCCATGTAGAACAATTTATTAAAACTATAATAATGGTTATCATTTATTGAGGTTTATTATATGCTATTGACTGTTAGATGTGTTTTTATGTATTAATATTTCACATCATGTTGATACTATTATAACCATTATGATAGATTTCTAGAATTCTGAGAATTTAATCTTGCTGAGTATTTGAACTATTAGTAAATGAATAAGAATTTTAAGACACAATTACTGGAGTCCAAGACTAGGCCCTGGTAACTATGCCCTGGGAGCATGGTAGAGAAACTTTCTGATTAGAGCTGAGAAAATATGTACCAAAGAAAGCAAAAAAAAGAAAATACTATTTAAAAAGCTTGGCTATCATCTGAGGTGTACATGTTCAGAGGTTTGAACTAAGGCAAAGCATATAGGGGAAAATGAACACTTCTTGTATAATAACTTGCATTCCCATATTTCCTGGCCAAGTCTAGTTGACTGTGTGGTCTCTCAGTTGGGAAGCTGGAGACAAAAAGTATCATGGATAAAGGTGAAAAAAAAAGTGGAGGAAAGGCAGATCCAAATGATTAGGTTTTCACAAATAAAACCTGAAACAATTCAATTTGTTCTTCTAGGTCTGATGACTCCAATGCAAATAAGAACACACAGAAAAGAAATCAGGGGAAAAGACTGATTAATAGCACATAAGTAAGTTTTTGGAAAAGTTTAAGGAAACCAAAAAATGGAAGACTGAGGAACAATTTTTGAGCAGTACTTAAAGAAATTATAGGTGGCATAATAAACATTTAACTTAAACTTCAGTAGGAAGAATTTTGATAATGAATGAAAAATAGCTTTCTGAAAGAGAGGAACATAAGAATTGTAGTCTTGGCAAAAGGCAAGCAGGCATCTTTTAAAAAATTCTAGTTTTTTAAAATAATGGATTTACTATGACTGTGGGAAATCTAGGAGGAAAGTACAGTTTCATTTTCTCTACTGTTCTTACAACCTCTCCTTTTCAGGATGTTCTGTTTTTAAGATATTACTTTTCAAAGTATAGATTGTGGACATCTGGGGAGCCCCTGAGACTCTTTCAGAGGGTCTAAGTTATTTGTTTGTTTTTTTTTTCATTCATGACATTTTTAATGATAATGCAAAAGCACTACATGCTCATTAACATGTACAATTAATACGTGTTTACTAAAAAAGAAATACAGGATAAATTGCTGGTACCTAATATGAATCAAAGAGTAGGAGAAAACTATACTAGTAGGATTCACTGAGGTCTTCACTACTGCACACTCAATTACTCATCCTTATAACATTCTATATGAATAATTTTGAAGTGAGCATAAAGCAATTCTGCTGCATACTGAAGTCTGACGGTTCTCTTGAGAAAAGGCATGAGTGCTATTGAATTCCAAGCTGAAGCAGCTTCTTTGTGGAACAGCACTTTGACTAAAAAGAATGTTTTGCAGACAAGCTGTGGCTACGTAGACCTGCATATGTAACAGATGATTTCTCAGAATGAATGAAGTCAGTCTGTCACTATAAGGAAAACAACTAATAGTACACGTATGCAATGACACAATTCAAGCTTTCAAACAAAATTTAGAATTTCGAAAACTTGTATCTGTCACCAAGAGACTGGGAGCTTCCCATTGCTTAGATTCCTGATAATATCAATGAGAATATGAAAGAATATGAATTTTTGACATTGTGTAGCAACATATATCAACATTTTGGCATAACTCAGTGGAAAAATATTTTCTAAAGGACCAATGCATGATGTTAAAAACTACATGGACTTAAGACTTATTCATAGTGCCAAATAGACCAATGGACTTTAAGGTAACAGAGTATGTAAAGTACATTGTAATGATAAGTACATCGTAATGATTTCAGATTCTAGATGGTAAATAAAGGTGCCATATTTTAAGATTTTTTTTTTTTTTGGAATACACAGTTATTTTTCACAGAAGTATTTTAATGTCAGCATGTAGAATGGTTAATTTTAATTATTTTAAGTAAATAAATATATGCTTTCAAATTCTCTCTTAAAATTTTGATTACAGTAAACATGGATATAATTTGTACAAACGCACTTTTGGATATTTAGTGATTTTTTTTTTTTTTGATTTTAAAGGATCCTGAAAGCAGAAAGTATGAGAGTCTCTGTTTCAAGGGCAATTTTCTAAAAGGTGAAGCCTTCCTAATCGCTGTCATATTTCCATCAGAATAGTGCAGTAGGTATTTCACACTTCTCATATGCAGGCATAAAGACAAGATACTGATATGCAAAAACTAAGTTCCATAAGCAGTTCCATAAGTTCTACTTGCATATGAGGAAGATGACTAAACTAAAGACTTTGAATTCAAATGCCTGCAGGTTCTAGGTGCAGGACATAAGTGAATAAAATAACCTCATCTAAAAACAAAGCCCTTTTCATTTTCTTGAAACTCTCCCCATTACTTTTCTATCTTTCATGTTAAAATTTTAAATAGACACTTACATTTCAAGAATGGTGCTTTGTGGTCTGCTTCCCAGGTCCTTTTTCCACTTTGAGTTGAGTTTTGTGCATGGTGAGGGGTTTAGTTTCATTTTGCTATGTATGGATTTCCAGTTTTCCCAGCACCATTTGTTGAAGAGGCTATCTTTTCTCCAGTGTACATGTTTGGCTCCTTTGTCTAGTATCAGATAACTGTATGTAAGTGGGTTCGTCTCTGTGTCTTCTATTCTATACCATTGGTCTACATGTCTATTTTGGTGCCAGTACCATGCTGTTTGTGTTACTGTAGCTTTGTAGTATAATTTAAGGTCTGGTATTGTGATGCCTCCTGCTTCACTCTTCTTGCTAAGGATTGCTTTGGCTGTTCTGGGTCTCTTATTCTTCCAAATGAATTTCATGAATGCCTTTTCTATTTCTATCAGGAATTATGTTGGGATTTTAATTGGAATCACATTGAATCCATATAGCACTTTAGGTAGTATGGCCATTTTGACAATATTGATTCTGCCTATCCAGGAGCATGGGAGATTTTTTCATCTCCTAACATCTCCAATTTCTTTCTTCAGTGTCTTGTAGTTTGCATTGTAGAAGTCTTTCACCTCTTTTGTTAAATTGATTCCAAAGTATTTTATTTTTTTGAGGCTATTGTGAATGGGATAGTTTTCCTAATTTCTCTTTCAGAGGGTTTATCACTGATGTATAGAAATACAATTGATTTATGGGTGTTGATTTTATATCCTGCTACTTTGCTGAAATCATTTAATTCTAGAAGTTTGAGATTGTGGGAGAAAAGGCACACTCATACATTGCTGGTGGGACTGCAAATTGGTATAAGCAATCTGGAAGGCAGTATGGATATTCCTTAGAAAACTTGGGATGGAACAACCATTTGACCCAGCTATCCCACTCCTTGGTCTATACCCAGAAGATTTTAAAACAGCATACTACAGTGACACAGACACTTCAATGTTTATAGCAGCTCAATTCACAATAGCTAAATTGTGGAACCCACCTAGATGCCCTTTGACAGATGAATGGATAAAGAAACTGTGCTGTATATACACAATGGAATATTACTCAGCAATAAAAGAGAATAAAATTATGGCACTTGCAGGTAAATGGATGGAGTTGGAGAATATCATGCTAAGTGAAGTAAGCCAATCGCAGAAAACCAAATGCTGAATGTGGATGCTGATGCATCATGTGGGGGAGGACATGGGAAGAATGGAGGAACTCTGTTCACAGGGGTGGGAGGGGGGAGTGGGCAGGGGAACAGTAAAGGTGGTGGAATATGATGAACATCATAGCTCCAGCTTTATGTATGACTGCATGTATGTTGTGATTCTACATCATATACAATCAGAGAAATGAAAAGAAAAAAGAAAAAAAAAGAATGGTGCTTTCTTTTTAAAGGTACTATAAGAAAATAATAGTACAAATCTTCTTATCAGTGGTCACTGAAAGTACTGCCTTCTGGCTTTTTGCCTAAGCACAGAGAACCCTCTTAGTTTTTGCCTCCTTATGCTTCTCCTGTGGGGGAAGAACCCACAGTCAAGGGGGTGTGCCCCTGGAAACCTGCTTCCTGACTCCCTCTAGAGTTTATTAGTTGACACTATTAGACTCCAGAATTTGTTGCCAAATGGGTTTGAGCTGATGATTTGTGTGAATCTCTTCCCTAGACTTTTCCTCCTGAGGGTGAGTACTGCACTCCCTTGTGTGAGTGCCCTTATGCTTGAGGAGGCAGCATGGGGAGTGTGTTTGCAATCAACAGAGAATGGTGCAAAGAGACGGAGGTGGGCCAGAGTAGGGACTGGAAAAGGAGTACAGAGCACAGACTGAATCTCAGCTCTCCCCAACTGGATCCAGAACTTTAAGAATCCCTAGATTTGAAATTAGCCTTCTGGGTTGTTATAAAGGCATATTAATCAAGATAGGAAGATAGCACATTTTATTTATCAATTTCCTTAGTTTACAACTTAATTATTAAAATATTTGAAATGTGAGTATGGATTTGGATCACAGATTGTCAGGGATGAGCCTGGCTATTGATGCTTGTCATGGGTCTAAGGAGGACTGCAGAGAGGGAAGGAAGATGGCTATTAATACTGGTATTGCTTATCTAAAGAGAAAAGGCTGAAGTTTGCCAGACATTCTAATTTTTAAAGGAATAGTAAAAAATTCATTTAGTGAAAAAACTCCTAATTTTAAAAGTTTGACCGCAAATATATAAAATTCACATTTGAAAGCAAACATTGAACAGTCTAACTAATGCACTCTGTAGCAGACATCTAGCCAGAAGTCCACTAGATTACAATATCTTGGTATGAAGGAAGTTTATACGATTATAGGGATTCCCAAAGCTCTTGTCCTAACCCCCTCATCAGCATGGTGATTAATAATAATGTTAATATAGTATAACAACAGTTCTAAGAGGAGAGGTTATAGCACTAAGTTTATATATTTATAAAAAAGATATTAAATAAATAATCTAACATTACAATTAAAGGCCCTAGAAGAACAATAACAAACTAACAACAAAATCTCTAGAAGACAGGAAATTATTAAAATCAGAGCCAAAATCAATAAAATTCAGAATAAAAAATACAAAGAATTAATACAAAGAATATAGAGAATTGTTTTTTTAAAGGGTAAACAAGACTGATAACCCCTGAGCCAACTAACAAAAAGAAAGAGAAGACCCAAATTAACAAAATGACAGGTGAAAAATGAAATAACATCACAGACACTACTGAAATCCAGAGGATCATTAGAAACTATTTTGAAAATTAATACTCCAATAAGTTAGGAAATCTTAAATATATTGACAAATTCCTAGAGATATATGGCATACCCAAAATGAACCATGAGGATATATAAAACATAAACAGATCAATATCAAATAAAAAAAACTGGACAGCCATCAAAAACTTTCCAACAAAGAAAGCTCCAGGACCAGAATGGATTTTCAGTCAAGTTCCACCAGATGTTTAAAAAATTAATGCCTATCTTCTTCAAATTATTCTATGAACTAGAAAAGAAAAGAACAATGCTAAATTCATTCTATGAAGTCAGTATCCCCTGATACCAACACCAGATGAACACATCAAAGAAAGAAAACATCAGGCTAGTAACCTTGATGAACAGAGATGCAAAAATTCTTAATAAAATATTGGCAAACTACATTTAAACATACATTAAGATAATGCACCATGATCAAGTTGGTTTCATCTCATGGATGCAAGGTTGGTTCAATATATAGAAATCAATAAATATAATTCACTACACAAATAGAGTTAAGGACAGGAATCACATGATTTTTTCAATAGATGCAGAAAAAGCATTTGGCAAAGTATAGCATCTGTTCATGTTTAAAGTACAAGATAAAATAGGGATAGAAGGAACTTATTTCAACATTGTAAAGGCTATCTATGACAAATCCAAGGTCTACATCATACTGAATGAAAAAAAAAAAATTGAAAGCATTTCTTCTAAAATCAGGAACAAGATAATGATGCCCATTCTACTGTTCCCAATCAACGTAGTCCTTAAAACTCTAGCCAGGCCAATTAGACAAGAGAAGGAAATAAAAGGATACAAATAGGCAAAGAGTAACTCAAATTATCTGTTTGCTAATGATATTATATTAGAAGACCCAAAAAACTCCACCACACAACATCTAGAGCTGGCAAAAAAATTTAGTAAAGTAAATCCATTGTTTTCTTATACTCTTATAATGAATCTGCTGAAAATTAAATTATCATTTCATTATGAAAATTATCCCATTCACATTAATCTATTTAAAAACCTTGGGAATCAATCTAACAGAGGTGGTAAAGGAAACTTACAATTAAAGCTAATGAACACTTAAGAAAGAAATTGAAGACGACCCTAGATGATAGAAAGAACTTCCATGTTCTTGGATAGGCAGAATCAATATTGTAAAAATGGCCACACTATCAAAAGTATTATACAGATTTGATGAAACACCCATCAATATACCAATGACATTCTTCAAAGAACTAGGAAAAGCAATCCTGAAATTCATTTGAAAAAATAATAGATCCATAATAGCCAAAGCAATCCTGAACTAAAAGAACAATACTGGAATCATAACAATATCAGACCTCAAATTATACTACAGAGCTGTGACAAAAACAGAATGGCAGTGACTACAACAGACAGGAAGACCCACAGAACAGCAGACAGAGACAGACCCACACAGATACAGTGATTTCACACGAGACAAATGTTCCAATAATGTACACTGGAGAAAAGATAGCCTTTTAAACAAATAGTCCTGGGAAAATTGGTTATCCATCCGTGGAACAATAAAACTTGATCATTATCTCTCATCCTACCCAAAAGTCAACTCTAAATGGATCAAAAACCAAGGAAGTAGACCAAATACTTTGTAACAAAAGAAAATGTAGGCCAAATGTAGTACCCCAACATATTTGCATAGGCATTGACTTTCTTAACAAGATACCAAAAACACAAGACATATAACCAAAAATCACTATGTAGAAAGACATCAAATTGTAAAGCTTCTGCACAGCAAAGGAAACAACTAAGAGTGAATAGAAAGCCTATAGAATGGGAGAAAAGTTTTGTCAGTTGCTCTTCAGATAGGGCATTAATGTCCAGAATATATAAGGAACTCTAAAAGCTTACCACCAGAAAACAACCCAATTAATAGGCAAAAAATTAATTAATTAATTAACAGACACTTCTCAAAAGAAAAAAGTACAGATGGCCAATAAATATGAAAAGATGTTCAACATCATTAGTGATCAGGGAAATGCAAATCAAAACCATATTGAGATTTCATCTCGCTACAATCAGAATGGCAATTATCAAGACTGCAAACAGTAGTAAGTACTGATGAGAATGTGGGAAGAAATGTATACTCATACATTGTTGATGGGACTGCAAATTAGCGCAACCACCACTACAGATTTCTCAAAAAAACTAGGAATGGAACTACCACAGGACTGAGCTAAGATAACAAAAGTTCTCAAATCAGCAGACTATAGGAATACGACCACGATAATGTTTATAACATCACAGTTCATTAACAGCCAAGCTATGGAGCCAAACTAGGTCCTCATCAATAGATGAATGGATAAAAACAATGTGATTTATATATACACAATGGATCATTACTCAACCATAAAGAAGAATGACATTATGAAGTTTACCAGTAGATGGATGGAACTGGAGACCATTATGCTAAGTGAAAGAAGCCAGATCCTGAAAGCTGAAGGTCAAATGTATTTTCTGATATGCAGAAGCTAGTCCAAAATAAGGAAGAAAAAGATGGCAAAAAAAGAAAAAGAGGATAATCCCATCAAAATAGAAGATAGATTGGTGGAATAGATGAAGGGGATTGAGGAGAGAGGAGGGACACAAAAAGGGAAGAACAGTGAAATGAATCTGATCTAAATTTCCTATGTACATATAGGAATATATCACAGTGAATCTCACCATAATGTATATCCACAGGGTACTAAGAATAATGTCAATAATAATATGTACCTATAATAAAACACCAGGCATTATATTAGGACTACTGAACACATTATCTCAAAAACATTTTCAAATGTTTTCACACATAAGGGAAAGCTTTGGAGCTCAATCACTTGCAATTTGCCGATCTCCTTTCTAATTCATATATATACATATATATATATATATATATATATATGTGTGTGTGTATACACATACATATATACACATACATATAAATGTGCACACATTTTTCTTGCTGAAACTGTGGGTTTAATGAACCCAGGAGAACTCTGCCTCTGAGCTATAACCCCAGATCTTTTTTCTGTATTTTGAGACAGAGTCTCAGTAAAATGCCTAGGTGAGACTCTAAGTGGAAATCCTCTTGGCTCAGCCTGCTGACAAGTTGGGATTACAGGTGTGTGCCACTGCACCTGAATTTTTTATATTAATTCTTATCAAGAAAACTTTTTTTTTTTTTTTGCTCAGCAACTGAATAAAGTATAGAGAATGTAGCATAGATTAGAAAAATTTACCCGGTCTGTGGAGGGATTAAACCTTGGCATGAGTGTGCTAATCTGATTCTCATGTTTTGATTCCAGGTCTGTAATTCAATGATAGGTTCTGGGCAAGTGGAACTTGAATGCTTCTGAACAATATGTGCATTAGGCATGAAACTCTTTTGCTTCTAAGCCAAGGAAGTGTCATCTTTTGATTACGATTTCTTTTATAGCCTTTCCATAACTCCTTCAAATGGCCTTCTAGATGGGCCATAAAGTAGTTAATCAAAACAAATTAAAATTTGTACTTAGTGCTAAAATGTAAATTAATTGTATGTTTTCTCCCAAATCTAGTCATCTGAAACATCTGGTACATATATTTTAGTGCTTCATTCACTCTAATGGTGATAATTTTTTCAAGTTGTTAAAACCACTTCTTACTTCCCTATTGTAGTTGTCCAAAAGATGCAGCTATTGGCTCAGCATCAAAGTATCTCTTACAAACTCATTAGAGAAACAACTGATCCCCTTTGGTTCTTCATAAAGTAAAATAGAGCAGAACATTATTGTCTGCCCACTGCCAACCAGACAATGAAACCACTGGCCTTGCTGTGAAAAAAGTTGAAAATTTTCAAAAATTAAGGGCATTAAGTACAGAAAATTAATCTTTTCACTGCCAAGTTTTATACTTTTGAATATCAATTTTCCCCAGCTGTGATAGTTTCTTTTGTAACATGTGCTGGAGAGGAGAAAGGATGCATGGCAAGTGTACTTCAGTATAGCAATACTTTTTTGATGACTAGGGCCAACAGAATTATGGGAAATTTGTGACTTATAAAAGATATAAATTATATAAAGATTGAAAATGATCATAACTTACTTTCAATTAAGTAATAAGCTAGAATAGATTTTTCAGTAGTTCTGAATACTGTGCATTTCAAATGACAGGTAATAATTCATGCAAAGAAGATCATATATTGAGTTCAAAATGTTCATATTTCACTTTTCCATTTTAAAGCTGTTTCTATTCTGTTTTTCTCTTAGTTCTTTATCATCCCTATTTAGCAATAAGTAGCTAACTTGACCAATTTTTTCCACAGAATTACACTAATTTTATTCAATTATCCTTCTGGTTTGTTTTCCTAGACACAGTGAGCTTATATGCCAATGCTTATAATTCCAAGGACAGGGAGAATAGAATCTAGAAAGCTCCAAATTTTCCATTTTCATGGCCTCTGTTCCTGTACTTTATTAACCTTGTCGTTTGCCATGTAGCAACTGTAGACATGGGCTCATTCAACTACATGAAAACAAACATTTCTTTTTACAAACTGTAAAAATACATAATATGCAAGTAAGTGGTCAACAAAAAATATTCAACATCTCTAGCAATCAGAGAAATGTAAATCAAAATTACCCTAAAATTTCATCTCACACCAGTCAGAACGGCAATTATCAAGAATACAAACAATAAGTGTTGCAAGGTTGTGGGGGAAAAGGCACACTCATACATTGCTGGTGGAACTGCAAGTTGGTACAACCAATCTGGAAAGCAGTATGGAGATTCCTTAGAAAACTTGGAATGGAACCACCTTTTGATCCAGCTATCCCACTCCTTGGTCTATACCCAGAAGACTTAAAAACAGCCTACTACAGTGATGCAGCCACTTCAATGTTTATAGCAGCTCAATTCACAATAGCTAAATTGTGGAACCCACCTAGATGCCCTTTGACAGATGAATGGATAAAGAAACTGTGGTATATATACACAATGGAATATTACTCAGCAATAAGAGAGAATAAGATTATGGCATTTGCAGGTAAATGGATGGAGTTGAAGAATATCATGCTAAGTGAAGTAAGCCAATCTCAGAAAAACAAATGCCAAATGTACTCATTGATAAGTGGATGCTGATCCATAATAGGGGGGAGGACACGGGAAGAATGGAGGAACTCTATTCACCAGGTGGAAGTGGGGAGGGAGCTTGAGGACAGTAAAGGTGGTAGAATATGATGGACATCATAGCCCTAGCTTTATGTATGACTGCATGTATTTTGTGATTCTACATCACATACAACCAGAGAAATGAATTGTTATCCTCCATCTGTGTACAATGAATCAAATTGCACTCTGGTATCATGTAAATCTAAATAGAACAAATAAATTAATAAAAATAAATAAGTAAAATTAAAAAAAAACCTCTAATCCCTCTCTCATCCCAAGAGAAGAGTGAGTCACACCAATAAATCACAGTGGTGGAGGCTTGATTCTGGTTGTCTAGTTTCTAGCTTTGACTAATTATTCAGAGGATAATGCAAACACAATAAAGAAGCCATAGGATAGCAAAAGTAAGGCTAAAATTAGAATCTGAATATAAAATATGTAAATACATACGCTAACTATTCTCTAGTGACTCTTAATTTACTCAAAGAACACAATAACTTCATTATATCAGTTACTACCACAATAAAATTGTTTGCCTCTAAAACTTTTATTTTTTTCCTCTTCAATTTCTGTTGTTAGGACACATGAATTCCACTGATACAGTTGAGAGTGCTCAGCCCTTGAATGATTTGTGAGCAATGGAAGATGAGGCACCTGCTTCAGGTAGCCTAGATCAGATGAACCAGAAGAGACACATGGAAATACAAGAACAACGGTGTAGATTAAAGTAAGCTCTAAGTGTGTATTGTCTCACTGCTTTACATTTTCTCAGATTCCACCTTTACTTATTCTAAATGTATTATCCCTCAGGGGTTTTCTACATTTTTTTAAAAAGGTCTATATCTAGATCTAAATATATAAGTCTTATAAATATATAAATATATAAATCTAAATATATAAATGAAAAATTTCACTGGGATTTCCTTTTCATAAATATAAGCTCTTACTTCATTCTCATATAAAATAACATGTAGCTCCATTTATCACTGCCATCTGCTATTGTTACATGAATTACCAAATGGTGTTGCAAATTTTAATGGTCTGTAGAAGATTTAACTTGGATTGAAGTATTCTAGAGGAATCTAAAGAAAATATTAGACGTGGCTTCCTTTATTAGTATTGCTATGAACCCTCACATGTATATGCATAATTTTAATATGCATTTAATTTGTCAGTGAACACCCAAGAAAGGATTGCATGGCTACAGAGGGAAGGGAAACAGGAGAAGCATGAGGTACATGAATATATTGCTTATCTGGTATGCGGTGTGCTTATTATGACTGAAGCATTAGATGACTGTCTATACCAAATAATTTGTAATATGGAATGATGTGCTAGCCAAAAATAATGGAAGAATCTTGGTCAAGGCAATTTTGTATCCTCATAGGGAAAGCATTATGTCATCCTTCCTTAACATAAGAGATCTGATAATTGATTTAAAATATAACTTAATTTTCCTTTCTTAGATAAAGCTCAAAAATGTTACTTAAAATTATACTCCTATAAGTTAAGCATCAAAAAGAGTAAAATTAGGAGTATGTAGGAGAGATACTGGTTTACTTCTCAATGTACATTCCATCCATAGTGATTAATTAGTCTATGAAGGTGTTCCCCAACTGGTACTCATTAGCATCCCAGGGTGTTCACTCCTATGCAAAGCATCTGCAAACCAGCAGCTTTGCCACCCTCTGGGAGCTTGTTTGAATGGGGTCTATCTCTTTTGCCCCAGTTCCATTCAATTAGGGTCTACATTTTGACATGATCCCTCAGGTGATTTACTTACACTTTTAAGTTTGAGCACTGCCCATCCACACTAGCATATCAAAAATGCATTGCAAGTGTGACTGACACTCTGTTGTCACCATGCCACAAAGTGTGGGGGTCTCAGGGCATTCACCAATGCCATAGGCAGTTTTGAACATGTATCCCAGCTTACCATAAATATTGAGTTCCACATGCCATGCAGTTTTAAAAATATAAAGATGGAAAGCATTTGTTTGAGCTAATCAAGTTTTTGCCATTATTTTTTCCAGTAATCTGTTCAGGAATGGACACAAAATCCAACCTCAGCCAATGACATGTGAAGAAAAGTCTTTTGTGTTAGCTTGGGCAGGGGGCTTTGGGAAATTTTTGTTGTTCCTAAGATTCTAAAAAAGAGACGCTTATTCTTTTGTTCACTGCTGCCTCAGGAAGTTAAAAAAAAAAAAAACTGCTGAAAAAGTTAAAAAAAAAATAAACTGCCTCGGAAACTGCTGAGCCATCCTGCTGACAACCTGAAGATTAGGCCAACATTGACTATTACAAGATAGAGACAGAATGAAAGAAACTCTGTCTTAACAACATTGCTGAAAGTCAGAAACAACCACCTGGAGCCAAGGTTTCCACTGGACTTGTTGTTACACCAGGAAATGTGTTGCCTTATTGTTTAAACTAATCTGGGCTAAGGTTTCTGCTGGTTACAAATCATCATAATACTGCAAAGGAAAGACAGTTTTATAAATTGGGTTTAAACTGGCATCATGTGCTTTTGAAAAGGATAGAGCAGTTCTGATGTCACCAATATCCACAGCATTATTATCTATACTTTAAACCTATCTAATTCCCCACTCAAGTTTCCAGGAATGTGAGCTTCCAGTGGAAAGGCCCTGAAAAGTGGAACCAAAATGGGCTTCATCAATATCTCCTCCTGACAGAGTGTCAAAAAATGTGTGTTGAATGACTGAAAAGAGGAATGGATATGGAATTAACATTGCTTTCCAAAATGTTCATTACTTTGCACTCCACTTTGCTACTTCTCTTTTGGAAAGCCACCAGGGCTCATCAACAAATTACTCTTGCTAGGGAGTCCTCATCCATATTACTATAATTGGGATCTTAAATGTTCACCAAAGGTCCATGTATTAAAGGCTTGGTCTCTAGCTTGGTGCTATTTAGAGGAAGCAGAACCATTAAGAGATGGCACCTAGTGGGAGGTCTTGGGGTAGGGATTTAATTCTGCAGTAAATCCCATGTATAGCCATGATTGAGAACTAATAGATTAGATGTTTTTAGGTTCCTTTTCACTTGAACTACTTATAGTATTGCCCTGGAATATTTTAGCTATGTTCAGTCACACACTTGTTTTCAAAAATGGGGAAATCCTACTGAAGGATCTCATATACCACTCCCACCTTACTCTGCTTCTGTTTATGCCCAGTTTTAGATAGCCAAAGTTATACTTGGCAGAAATGACAGAGAAAAGGATTCAATATACAGCATAATCCCTAAAGGAGAATAAGGAGGACATGTGTAGGGTAATCTGAAGCCCTTTGCATATCATTATTTCTGTCTTATGAATGGGAGCATAGTTTGGTCTTTGACCCAGATTTACTGTTCCCTTGCTTTGATCTAACATCCACAAAGAGCATGGAATCTGTTTCAGGAGAGACCACATGAGACCCCCAGCCAGATGCATACATCTGTTTTACTCCAAAGGTAAGCTACTCGAATTCTACATGTAGCCAGCCACTGAGCTATATAAAATGTATTTTTCGTGGAAAAGAAATGCATTTGTGGTTTGGCATGGATAACACAGACAACATGCTACTCCCAGTAAAAAATGCCAATCCAGAAACTTCAGTTTTTCTAAGTACCTTTGGTCATACAGGGATAATACTAGTGGCAATTTTTCACTGTGTTCTGGCCAAATTCCAATGACCAGCATTTGTATTTCTGTGCTTATAGGCTTTATGTGAAAGGGAATATTCATAGTGAAGTCAAATTCCCCTTACTTATTTGCCTATGAGAATAAGCATGATGTTTCTTATTATATTTGAGTTAATTTGGATGAAAGAGATGTTCAGAGAGGGAAGGAATCATAGGTTGAAAGTTAGGACCCCCATTCTAGTTGGTAATGAGATTATCAAATCACTTTGACATTAAATCTTAGCTTAGATTTGTCAATACTTAGCTCAGAGTATATAGAATTAACATTCCTTTGACCAGGGAATCAGGATATTTCTATATGAAAATTCTAGCTCCCTGGTCCTTCAGGTGTAATAAATCTGAGACACGCACTCTTCATTTGCCTACAGTTACCTTCAAGCTTAAGTCTTGATGGCCTGTGGTTCCTGGCTTAATAATACCCCTCTCCCCTACTGGTTTCATCCTTTTTCTGTAACACTACTTATTCACCTCTACAGTAGTGTTCCTTGGGTTTGAGAAGTAAAATTCTTGTTCTTGAATAATGCCTCCGACTCTGCTTCTAGGAGAGCCCAGCCTAAGACAACACTGTGACCAGCTTTAAAGGTGCTCATGAAAATACAGCAGAGTATCTGTTTTGAGGTGTGTGGTGGTGAAGACACACCCAAAAATAAAAAACAGAAGATAATAAATGAGGAAATCACATGGTAGGAAAAGAAAGGGCAAGGCAGGGTAAATGTGCAGAGAGGCAAGACGTGAAGTTTTATTAAATAAGTGGTCAATTAGGACACAATAAGAAGTTGAATTTGAGCTGAGCGCACTGGCGCAAGCCTGTAATCCCAGCACTTAGGGAGGCTGAGACAGGAGAATTGCGAGTTCAAAACCAGCCTCAGCAATGGCGAGGCACTAAGCAACTCAGTGAGACCTTCTCTCTATATAAAACACAAAGTAGGGCTGGGGACGTGGCTCAGTGGTCAAGTGCCCCTGAGTTCAATCTCCAGAACCAAAAAAAAAGTTGAATTTGAACAAATCTTCCCTCTAAAGGAACAAAATGAAAATCATTGACCAACTACCAACTATAATTTCAATAGTTGTATCACCTTGCTTCAAAAAGAGAGAAAAGCAATAGTAGTTTTGCTCTGTGTGTTATGGTGGCCACTCTCATTTATGCCACATAGTCCCCAGTGGTCCCCTAATTGACAAACAGTACCCTGAAGAATCAGGTCGATTCATACTTCTTCCCTAATATTGCTACCCATATTAATTTACCTTCATTTCTAAGGATTGTTATCTACTGGGATGTTGATGGATTTGGACAACCCTCGTGTGTGTGGGAACATTCTTTGGAGGCTTATTTTATAACTGGTACCACACTTGCTTTCAGCATTGGTGATTAGCAGTGTCTCTTACTTGTCATCTAAAAGAAAGAGATTTTGCTTTTGAAAAGAATAACTCCCCTCTTTCTCAAGCAGTCTATACTAAATAACAGTGGAGCAAAATTTTAATGCAAGTAGAATTTGATGAGTAGTTCCCAGAGAAAGGGCAAGAGAGTAACCACAAATATATAATTTCATTAAAGAATGTCTGGTGACTTGTAAAGTAAATTGAAAGATAATTTCTTTTAAAAGACACAGTATTTGACATCAGTCAATTGGTTTATGTGATCAGCCTGAGAATGTGCAACTCTCCCACTTTATAAGATAGTCTAGATGAGGGCTGCTGAGGAGAGTGAAAGACAGAAGAGGTCCCTTTCTTCAACTTCAGCAGCTTCCTCATCCAGAGGGCCCTGCTGTTTGACCATGCCTACCAGCTCAGAGAGATGCAATTGGTGTCAGACCACAAAACTTTGCCTTGCAACCATGTATTATGCAATTTGGACTTTATATGAAAGATGTAAAAAAAAAGATTGAAAGATTTTTAAATATAATCAGGTGAGTGATGTAGAAAATTCTTTAAAGGTTGTTCTGTGTACAATGGAGAGGAGAGAAGGGGAATACAGACAGAGGAAACATTAGGGTTATCTTGGAGAGAGGGAAGCAGATCCAGCAGGGAGGAAGTGCTCATGTACTTTTTCTGTTTGGGGACAGATACATGCCCAGGTGTGGGCAGCAATCACTGACATGCTGTGCTGGAAGAGTGCAGAGATACACATTTAATGCATCTGTATGGCTTTACACTGTTTTCATAGTATCAGACATTTCAAATTTCAAGTCTTTGTCAGAAATTAGACATTTGTATTTAGGAATCTCTGCAACAGTATAGAAGTTAAAATGAAATGCCAATGAGCACTGAAGTTGAATATATCATATTCTATATCTAGAAATTCTACTTTTAGTTTGTACCAAAGAAAAATGCACACATGTACACCAGACATGTACACAAATGGTCATAGTGTTATTGGTAATAGTCCAATGCCCACCAACAGGAAAACAGAAAAAATGTGGTATAACAAAATCATGATATACATAATGAAAATAATGATATACATAATAAAACAATGAAAATGTACAAAACATTGTTACACATCATGATATGGATAAATCTCACAATGTTAAGGAGAAAAGAAAGACAAGTGTCTATTACAGAATTTCATTTACAAAAAGTTTGTTTATAAATGACAAATGGTAAAATGAGTGTTTTAAACATGAATTACAGTTATATTTGGTGAGAAAAGGTAGTAGTGAAGGAGTCAACATATCTGTTGTCTCAGATAAAGACAACATCTGAGATGTTAATGATGTTTTATTTCTTCATTACGGTAGTGACCAAGTGGTCAAGTTAGCTTTGTGGAAGTCCATGGAGTTTTGCTCCTAATGTTTTTTTTTACTTTCTGTACATACTCCTTAATAAACTTCTTTACATAAAAAGGACAAAAGAATCACAAATTCATGTGAAATGACCATAACTATATAAAAGTGATATTATTTCCTGTTACTAGAAAAAATGTGAAATGCCAAATAGGATGTTCAGAAATGAAATAAAGCAGATTTCCATTCAGGAAGTGGTGACTGTAGCTTTTAATATGCATCTAAGATGAGTCCTTATTTTATAAGTAAAATATCTGACTACAAACATTCCAATAACTGCAAAATGAAGAGCAATCTTATAACTTAATTCTAAAAGGCAATATAAGTGAAAGTAAACTGAACTGAAAACAAATTACATATAAGAGATTAAGGAAAAATGATCATATTTAACATTTGTCCAATACTTATGTGCCAAGAAATAGGAAACTTATATTCATTTAATCTTATTTAATACACACAATAAGCTGATTAGGCAGTTGTCAGTTATACCCATTTGATAGACTGTGAAATTGAGACTCAGAAAGACTCAATTAACCCCTTATGTGCATCAATTATATAATTAAACCCTTATAATACATCAGTGAGTGATACTGGGTGAGTTATTACACCCCTCTCAACCTTGGTCTCCTGCTCTATAAAATGGAAGAGTTCTTACAGACTCACTTGGAGTACACATCTATCCAAACAAGCAATTCATTGTTTGAATTAGAAAGGGTAGACTAAGTTAACTGCGGAGACATTTTGATTTCAGGGCTGAATTTACCAGAAATGATGGCTTCAGTGGGCAAGAATCTCAATCTCAATTCACAACCCTGCCTGATGAGAAGAAACAGCAGAAACCAACTTTTTTTTTTAAACAAATTCACATTCCTGGATCCACCTCATTGTACTGAACCCCAGTACCCTGAGCAGGTACCTGGGAAAGTATTTTTACAACAACCTCCCTTTAACCCCAAAGTTTTTGATGTATTTATGATCAATAATGGTTATGAAACAGTAAACTCTGGGTCTTAGAAGACTTGATAGGCTTCTCAGAGAGATTATTTTTATCTTGACACTTAAGTCACACAGAAAAAATAAATCATTATTCAACATATACTTTTCTGCAAGGATCTGTGGTAGGATCTAGGTTACTTGCTTTCTGGCAATTTACCTTAATGTTAGGATAAAGCTTTAAAAAGAACTGCAAAATTAGCATGCCACTTAGAATCTTATTCTCAAACAGATCTTAAGCAAATTTTTATTTTTTATTATTTTTAAAAGAAAGTGCTACATTCCCATCAGTTTTGTTTCGTTTTCTAACAAGCATTTTAGTAAAATAAGTTTATACTCACAGTTAAAGTCAGGTCCATATTCTTTCAAAGCCTGAAAGGTAGAGGGGCTTTCCATTTTATATTTAAAGCTTAAATAACAGACACAGTAGTAAAAATATGAAATCAATACCTTTCTAGCAAAGTACCTCAAAATTTTATTTGCAGTACTTGTTTAAGTTTTATAAAATTCAAATTTATAAAATTTCAATAAAATTAAAAAATAGAGATAACATGATTTTCCTGTTTAAATTGATGCCATCTAGCACTTCACAACTTGAGTTAGAGGGCAAGGAGAACATGAGTTGGAGGAGGACAATGAAAGAGTTCCTAAACCAAATTCAAAAAAACTTGCCAACTTCCCAATTGTACAGCCATCTGTACCCAATCTTAAACTCCTGCTTGGAGGCAGCATTGGGGACATTGCTTAGCCCACCATTGAAGGTTTTATAGGTGCACAGTGAACATCTTGAGCAACAACTAAAAGTGAGTTTGGAAACATGCAGAGTAGCAATACCCAGCATTAAAGAACAGCAAAATGCAAGACCGAGTGGACAACAGATATAAGAAAATTGCTTCTCATGAATGATTCTGGCAGCTCTTAAGAATAATGATCAAAGTCTCAAAAGATTTTGACTTCCCTGAAAGGTATTGCTTTGGAATAATTAAGTGTGAACACAAGTGTTGGGGTGGGAATCTGAGAAGAAAAAATAATTTTTTGTGGACATGGCAACAGGGCAAAAGCAAAAAATGTAAAACTACTTCTCCTTTGAGCTCCACTTGGCTCACTTGGTGCACCACCACAACTTGAGAGCATAGAGTTGGGGCTGGCAGACAGGCATGAAGACTACATGTGGAAGAGCACCAGCTCATACTGGCTATTTCATGCTGCCTCTGAGATGGGGAGCTGAGTAACTGCTATGTCAGAGAGAGGGGAGTTTACATCCTCCCAAGTAACACCAAAGACTAAATCAATCTGAAGCACTTCATTCCATGCCACATGATATTTGATTTTTAAAACAAGTTCTTATCAAAGTTATGACAATTGTCACTCCTCATGCAAGAAGAATACACCTGAATGTATTTTAGCATGGGGCAATTTGAGATTCCTTCTATATTAATTCTCATGAATAAGGCTTCTTGTTCCAAATAGTCTGGGGCTCTTGCCAAAGGACCAAGTCCAAAGTGAGTAGCACTCTGCCAGGAGTGATTTGAGTTAGGTCAGAATCTGTGGGAGGCGGCTGATTGAAAAGAAGCAAGAGGTCAATATTCCTTAAGTGAAATTAAACCTTAAGTGTTGTCATATTTTTTTCTGGGTAAACAAACATCCTAAAAGAATAAGTTATCCTATTTCTGCATTGTAATATGATGCTAGTAGTTAATGAAGCAGAATCAAAATGAGCACAAGCTAATTTCACATAGAAACCTTTGCTCATCTCAAAGTCCTCTTCTAAGGAACAAATATTCATGTTGAAATATATTTGTATATCTTGGTGTGTTAGTCATCTTTTTCGCTACTATGACTAAAAGATCTGACCAGAACAATTTTAGGGAAGAAATAGTTTATTAGAGAGCTCACGGTTTCAGAGGTCTTAGTCCATAGAAGGCTAGCTCCGTTCCTCAGGGCTTGAGGTGAGACAGAACATCATGGTGAAAGAGTGTGGCAGAGGGAAGCGGCTCACGTGATGATCAGAAGGCAGAGAGAGAGAGACTCCATGCTCCAGATACAAAATATATACCCCATAGTCACGCCCTCAATGAACCACTTACCCCAGCCACAATCCACCTGTCTCAAGTTACCACTCAATTAATCCATCAGGGATTAATTTACTGACTAGATTAAGGGACACCACATCTAAACCATAACACCTGAGAAAGAAAGCATACTTAAAAACATAATTGCCATAATTTGAAAAATAAAATGCATTCTACTGATTTCCAAATTCAGATAACCTATCTTTGGGGGGAAAAGATACACTTTTAAAATAGCAAATTTTTTCTAGAAAACACACACATTTAATTTATATTTTCTCAATCAGTTGTAAACATAAAAGGTCTTTCAAAATGTATTGAAGTAGAATGTATTTTTAAGAAGTACAGGTAATAAACCTCCATACAAGATTTTTATTCAAATTGTGAATACCAATGCCTTACAACTTATAAACAAACCATAGTTTTTTAAAATTCCCTTGGCTTCAGTTGTAGGATGATCTAATAAAGGAAAATGTAAGCCCAATTTAATCTTTTGATGGCAGCATTTCAAAGCAAAATAAAAAAACAGTACAAGTATACTTAAATCCACTCAACACATTATAGACTGTAAAATTAAAACGCATTATGTATTTTATTTTGCAAGGAAAGTCAAGAGCATCAGCCAGCTGACCTAATAATACAATATCCTATACAGAAGACATTTATGCCTAGATAAGAGCTTTGGACAACTGCATATTCAAACTATTTAGCATCACAAATATGTTTAGCAGAAAGCTACTCAAGGATGGCTGTCACTTAGGTACTTCTAGAGAAAGAGCTATCAGGATGATAGGTTTTGGTTTAAAAGAGAGGCTTTTATGAGAGATCATAAATATTGATTTCACTAACAGATTCAGAACAGTTTATGAGCTTGTGTATATAATACCGACCTTTCCATTTATATCATTGTGTTAGATTTCAATGGGGATCTAAACACTGAATTTTCAAAAAAAATCTTAAAAGACTCTCCTTGGGCAATAATACTTTGGAGGTTTTTATTTCTTTTCCTAGAAGAACTTATGCTTTTAAGAATTCAAATGACAAATCACAGCATAAGATACCAGCAACTTAATGCATTTGTTGATTTCTATGAAGCTAGTCACCCAGTCATCCAAAAAAAGGCTATTTTTCAAATTAGGCATACAATGAATACAAGATGACAACCCATAAGAGAGTGCACTAGGGGATGGAATGAGCTACAAAAACAGAAAAGCTGCTCTTGCCCTCAAAAAGACCTCTTTTTAAAGAGAATCAAAGGATATTCTTAGAATAAGTATATATAGATAGACACACACAAAAGTTCAATATTTTTATAAATAATATGTTAGGCTCAATTTGACACATAATGTATTTTTCTTATGCCCAGGTAATAAAATTATGTTTCTCTCTTACTGTTACAATTTGGTAACTCTTTTAAAACTCTTACATATGTGTGATAGACAATAGGATATTAATCTGATTCCAAAAATAGGAAAATAAATGGAAACTTATAAAGCAATTAGAAATAATCTAAAGTCAATAATACAGTTGAACTTTACAAAAGAGCCTCAGTCAGCATGCCTCTAACTCATCAGATTTCTAGTATAGAGAAACCAACCACAGTCTCTTCTAAAGAAGTGCCATTCATAATAGAAGCTGGGGAGTATTTTCTAAATAATAAAAATCCTGACAGCTCAATTTATTGTCAAATGGAGTAAGAGAATAGCAATTACTTCAGGGGTGGGTAATATAGCTCAGTTGTGGAACATTTTCCTGGCATGCATGAAGCCCTGGGTTTGATCAGCAAAGCACACACATGCATGAAATACTTCAAACAAAATGCTATATATAGTAAAACAAACATATATGCCATGCATAAAAAAGAGTTAACCATATAGAAGGGCAGATACACAACAAAGTCCCCACAAATATTTTTCCACAGACAGGCTCACAGGAAGAAATGTGCTTGCTTTAAAGAAGCCATTGGTTCTAGGAAAATTTCTTTTAATTTTAGGATTTTTCATAATATTATTTTCCCTTGCCATTCACAGACTCATTATGAGAGAGGGCCTATTGCCTATTGTCCTAATATAAAATAATGTGTGAAAAAAAAGGGAATCCTTGTGCATTTTTCATGGGAATATAAAGTACAATAGCTATTATAGAAAACAGTATGAAATGTTCTCAAAAAACTGAAAATAAAATTACCATATGTGCTAATAATCTCAGATCCGGATTATTTACCCAAAAGATCTGAAATTCATATGTTGAAGGACAACTGAACTTTCACGCTCATTGCAGCACTATTTGCAACAGCTAAGCTGGTTAATCAACCTAAGTGTCCACCAAGAGATGAATGAATAAAGAAAATGTAGTACATACACATAGTGGGATACCATATGGCCTTGAAGAAAGATAGAAACATAGTCATTTATTAAAAGAGGGATGGAACTACAGAATATTATGTAAAGGGAAATAAGCCAGGCACAGAAGGACAAACACCACGTTTTCTCATGAGTAGGATCTAATACCTTTGAACTCAGAGGGAGTAGAATGGTGGTTACCAGATGATGGGAGGTGGGATAATAGGGAGATGATAGAAAGCGAGTATGAAGCATCAATTAAACAGCAAGAAATAGTTACTTTAATGAAACATACTGCATGAAATGGCAAATACAGTTACTAAAATGTAGTTTTTACATTTCAAAATTTCTGAAAGTTCTCACCATAAAAAATGATATGCATTTGAGGTGATGAATATGTTGATTATATTGATTTGTTTCTGATTGTATTCATAAGTCATCATTTTGTACACTAAAATATATACAGCTATAATTGTCAATTTACAGTAAAATAAATATTAAAAATATATAAATTATAGAGTAGTATGCCTTTATTATTCAACTTCAATTAGGCCATATACATGCCAGATATCTGAAATCTTTTTATATTAGAATAAATGCCATACTAAATTCTATTTGCGATTATTAAAACCCATTATTCATTTTCAAGTGTAACAATAAAACAAATGTCTTTGGAAGGCTACAGTTGCCTTCTTGAACTTAAAACTTAGAAATATACCTTGCAGACAGGCCTATTTTCACTTAGTGTATTTATCTAACTAATTTTGAATCTGGATTTCATTTCTAGTTTGTACTGCATCTCAAAGGTATAAGTGTTAAGTGTCAATTAAGTGCTTATTTCTTTTAAGTCACAATAGGCATACAAGTACCATTAACTTCTCCATATTCTCAATATTTATAGATGTTTCTATTCAATTGCATTCCAACACTGAGAGAATAAAGTTGGAATGTCTGTGTTCAAGTGAAGTCTTTCATACCTTCAATAATTTTCTCATTTATAAAATTACAATATTAAAATAAGAGTTAAACACTAACATTACAAAAGCTAATACTTCATTGATAGTTGTATGGAAGATATGAAAAGAATTGTCATAAATTATTATATATATATAAATGCTTAGTGTTCTTTTAAATGCCTGGAATGTCCCTAGGAATAGTAAAGTCATCTTCATATAGAGTATTTCTGAAATCCATCTTCCTGACCATAAACCTGTATGTCTCCTTTCTCTGTAAAGGCTTCACTCCACAGAAGGCCTCTGCTCTGATTCACTCTTCCTTTCACCCAACTCCTGTACTTGTGTGGTTTCTGTGCAACCTTTATACTTATTTAAAGAATCTCTGCTCTGCTGTCCTCAAAAGATTTACATCTTTGAGAAAAGAAACTATGATTATTATTTTACCATATAACCTTAAAAAACAGACTAGCATACTAACTATTCCCTGTACTAGACCTTAAAGATTTCTCATTAGAATAACTTTACATTTCAGTGAATTATGTATCTTATACAAAACTTAGAAAAAAATAGCTAGCAGTACTGGTCTTGAAATGACATGTGATATATAAGACCAAACAGTACTACATATGCTATTCGAATTCATCAACAACAGACATATGGCTGGGCATGGTGACACATGCCTGTAATCCCAGTGGCTTGGGAGACTTGCATAGGAGGATCGCTTAGCAAGGACCTAGGCAAATCAGCAAGGTCCTGTCTCAAAATATTAAAAGGGCTGGGGATGTGGCTCAGTGGTTACGTGCCTTTGGGTTCAATCCCTGGTACCAATAAATAAATAAATAAGAACAGACATATGGAATTTTTCTTTAATAAGCATCTGTAGAGCATCTGATCAGAATGAAGTTTAAAGGACAGAAATGAAATATAATAGAAGGAGTGATAGAAGCCTGTGTAGCTATTCTATTAAAAGTTTCTTACTCACAAAGTATTTACATACCTACATGAGACAAACTTCACCTCTCAGAATAAAATAGTTTTAATTAACCTTGACTTGTGTTCCACTTACTCAAATCATTAAAAAATTAAAACAGAAACATCAGTTATAAGCTAATAATCAGTATACACAGGTGAAATATAAGTTCTTACTGTAATTCTTAACTAAATTTTAGACTGTTGTGACACAAATAAAGCAAACTGAAATACTCTAAGAAATTTTGATTGCTTAGGATGGTAACTTTATTAGACATCTATATGGAAAGGCATCCATCAGGGTTTCATTTACGGAAATAGGGATTGCTTTGGGGGAAAAAGGTGAAGAAATAGTCAAAAAAGACTTGGAGAGCTACCAAAGAATAGATAAGATTGAGAATGAAGATAATTAGGATAAAGAGTTAGGTAAGGGAAAAACAACACCATTTCGGAATTGATACATAAGGCCACTAATTATGGTGTATAAAGTAATAGATATTTTTCCAACATTTTATATATACAACCCCACATCATACATACACATGTGTGTATGTGTATTTGTGTGTATATATATAAAACTTAAATTTTTATAGCTTTTTATAACTTTTAACTTTATATATATAAAACTTTTAAATATCAAAGAACATTTCAAGATTTTAAAAAATTGCATTTAAATCTATAAACCTTACTACTGCTAAGGACATCAAGTTGGTCTTGACATTAACTCTGAGCAGGCAAAGCTTCTATTACTGGTTCTATTATCTTAATTTCTGCCCTCCTCATTTTTCGTCCAAGCTCAGAAAACTAAATGTAGTAAGTGGATAACTTCAATTTCAACAGGAAATAGTAATGAGGAGAGTTTTTAGTTTTCTAATTGTTGTTCCGGACACTTTACCTGATTCTTGAGATCCAGTCTGGGACATGGTCGACCTCCATTGTAAGGTTTTTCCTTTAACCATTTGGATCGAATTCTCACTCCAATCCCACAAGACGAGCTGCAAGAACCCCAGCTAGACCAGTCGCTTAACTTGCAATCAAATGGGCAGGGGATGACACATTCTTCTTGAATATAACCTGAAAAAAGAATTAAGACGAGGGAGAAAAGTCTGGTTAAAATGTTCTTATCAAATTCACTTTCTATTTCCTATTAGAGCTCAGATATTTTTTAAAACTATATTGCTACAGTGGCTTCAGTCTTATATTTAGATAAACAGACCAAAGTTTTAAGAGATAAATCAATGTGGCTACATGTGTGTTCAAATATGTGGCATTCTTTTTTACTTCATAGGCAATCCGAGAAGGAAGAGACAAGAAAAAGTGCAGTTAGTTCTGGTTTCTGATAAGGAATTAAACAGTTCATGGGGACATCTTCTGTTATTGGGCCTTGAGTTCTCCATCCTACAATTCCTGAAAGTCACCTTCTGGAACAGGGAGTATAATAGAGTCAATCTTTCTTCTGTCTGTGACCACCAAAGCTTTCACTAATATAGATGTTGATTCTTACTTCCAGGCAGTGTGACTTGAAAGTAGGACAAGAACAGAGAACAGACCACAAATTAAGAAGAGCAGAATATTACTGAAAGAAGAAAGTAGAGGGAAAGTAAAAAATTGTATAATAGAATATTGCACTAGAATTAAGACACATGGGTTGCAGTATAGCTATGGAAGTTCTAGTTTTCCTTGTTCTTGTTCCTGTATTCAGATTACCTCTTAGTACAATCTTTCTCTGGATAATCTTATTGTTTTAATTCTCACCTATACTGATTACTACCAAGTAAATATCTCTAATCCTGATTTCTCTACTGAATTACATACTATCTATGAAGTCACTCTAATTGGATGCCCAATTTGCCCCATGTCTAAAATGGATATCATCAGTTTCCTCCAAAACCATTATAATTCTCTTGCATTCTTCATCTCAATTAACTATTTCCACTACTTGGAATTTACCCAAAATAACTAAAGTCAGCAAGCATACTACAGAGAAAAACGCACAGCCATGTTTATAGCAGCATTAATTTATAATAGCCAAGTTATAGAAGCAGCCTAGGCATCTATCAATGAATGAATGAAAAAGAAAATGTGTACATATACAATGGAATTTTACTCAGCCATAAAGAATGAAATTATGTAACTTGTAGGAAAACAAATGGAGCAGAATATCGTGTTAAGTGATGTAAGTCAGACTTAGAGAGTAAGGGCTGTACATTTTCTCTCACATGTGGAAGGCAGAAATTTAAAAAAAAAAAAGAAAAAAATGGATCCCATAAAAATATGAGAGACACCAGTAGAGTCCAGCAAGAGGACTAGGATGAGGGAAGAGGGAAGAGAAAAGGGAAGTACTGGGGACTTAAACTGATCAAAATATGTTATGTATATGTATGGATATGCCACAATGAAACATATTGTTCCATGTGTCCATGTAACAATAATTTTTAAGGGAAATATACCAATGTGCCAAATTGATTGATTAGTTTTAGTTAATCAAAAGAGAGAATATACTGGGTGTACTTGAGTTAATCAGGTGAAATATCTTAAAGGAGGGATGGACCTGTTTTGTAGACAGATTCTCTCTCTGGCCCTAAAGATGCAAAAAGCCATGCTATAACATGCCAGTGGAGTGGTAACATGGCATGGAACTCTGAGCAGCCTATAGATCCTGAGAGTAGGCCTTGGATGTCAGCAAAAATAAACAAACAAAACAGTCCTATAGGTGCATGAAGACAAATTTTGCCCAAACCTGAGAGTTTAAAGGGGAGTTATCCCTAATCCAGACTCTGATGAGACCTCAGCCTTTATCCACACCTTGATAAAGGGACTCCCTAAGCTGAAGATCTAGAGAAACCATCCCCAGATTCGTGAAACATGGAAACTGAGATAATAAAAGCTGTTTTGAGCTGCAGAGTCTGGGAAAATTAAAATCTAAAAAATTATCAAAAATAAAAATCTCATATTATCTTGTTTCCATACATCCTGTTTTATAATTCTATAATATATTAATACATGTAATAAAATAAATACTAAAACTCACAAATACATACTCTATAATTCCTTGGTCAGTTCCTCCTTCAAGATCTCATCATTCCTATCCCTGAAGAATGCAATGTTCTCTCCATGAGTCTCCTATTTTCCTAACTGTCTTCTTTTGCTATCTGTCAATAACTAGGAGGAAGCAGGTTTTTTTAAAGTATGTAAAGACTTATACTGCTTCTCTCTGTCTTTGCTGATTCTATTGCCTTGAAGAGTAAATGACAACCTACTTTGCAAAAACAAAACAAAACAAAAACCCAGCTTGCTTATGAAAATGCCTAAGTGATGGTTTTCAACTTTGGCTATAAAATATAACTTTGTTGTCTGAGATGTACTAAGAACCAACTTAGAAAGAAATTTGGAACACAGGCATTGGCAATTTCGAAAGAATCCCGGGGGAGTTTACCTCTAGATCTTCCCTCTCATGTATCTCAAATTCTGTCTACACAGACTACTCTATCATCTCCAAATATAGTTATACCTTTGCTCATGCAAAATAAGTTATTTTCCTAACCAAGTCAATGTCCCTCATCCATTACTTTAACTGCTCTCTTGCCAATATAGTTGACTACTGTTCCAGCATCTTCCTGCCATGCTTAACTGGCAAAATTTCAGATGTCAGTGAGTCCATCCAGTCTTCTTTCTCTGTGCTTAAAGTAGGACAAAGAAAGAAGAAGAAAATGCTAATAACACACTTGTAGTACTTTTTCTTCAACCAACTTCTCTCATTGCGTGGTCATTTTCTAAGTTTTCTTCTCACTATTGTTTTGTACAACAGCTCTCCTAAACCTTCTACCCCTATCTTCGAACTTCTTCTATCCTCACCTCTTCCACATCAGGAAAAAAAAAGAAAAAAGAAAGAAATGAATGAGAACTCCTTCAATTTCAATTTCCTATAAATATATCTGTATGTTTTCCTAGACTTTTTTTTCTTCCTTCTTATTAAAATGGAAAAACCATCCATTTTCATACATAAGACACAGTCTTCATTTTCATCCATTATCTCTTTAGGTCTTTAGGCTTTTTCAAAACGTTTTCTCCTTGGTTGTTCTCTTAAGAGAAAATATACCAAAACTAAGAGTCAGCAGGAAAAGATCTTTGAGAATTGCAAAAGAATAATTTGACACTCCAATTTTGAGTGTTAAAAGATTAATTTATTACTATTTAAGAATTTTAATTCTATAGTCATCTCTAAGGAACCTTGATCACCAATTCAGTATTTAGTACATAGTAAAAGATACATAAAAGAATAAAGAGAGGACACAAGCATTGTATAATTTTATAGAGAAACTGAGTCATATAATGATTTCATTAGTTATCAAATGAAATGAATACCTGTTTTCATCTAGATAATACTTCACGGGAATCATTCTCATAAGTCTAATCTCAATTGCTATGAGAGCGGCAGTGTTTCTACCAACAAGTATTTAATACTACAGGTTATATGAAGAATACATGGCTTGGATCATCATGTTACTTTGTTTAAGGATGCTTTAGTGTTTTATTTTAGGTGGCTGCATACAAGTATTAAGTAGTTATTATAGAATAATCAGTAGAGCATGCACCCAATTTGTAAAACACATATTACATAATAGAATTTCAAAATCTTATTATGGATTAAAATGGAGTGAAAAAGATACATTATAGTATTTATATCTATATTAAAACCAGAAATATTAATTTCATGATATACTAAATGGATTTGAAGCCCAGGAATCTGGAATAGGACACATTTTCAAACTATATTACTAATCCCCAAACACTGACCTCTTTGGACAGCACAATGGACATCAGTTAAACTGTTTCCTGAACACAGTAGTCTCTAATACAACCACTTTCTAGGTTAGTGTTATGGTTTGGATATTTCTATCCAATATATGAGTATAGTATAGCATACTGAATAGTTAGTATCCAATATATGAGGTGCTCCCCAAATGATCTTGTATTAACACAAGAATATTCAGGGGTAAATTTATCAGATTGTGAAAACTGTAACCTGATCAGTCCATCCTAATTTGAATGGACTAACTAGGAAGTAACTGTAGGCAGCTGAGGTGTGGCTGGAGGAGGTGGGCATGCCCTGGAATAGTTCATTTTCCTTGTGGACCCTTCTCCTTTCTCTCTTTCTCTCTCTCCCTTCCTCCTTCTTTTCCTCCTTCGTAGTTTGGAAGAGATCTTTATAAATAAGAAAATAATTATAATCAGTTCAATGACACACATTTGATTATATGTGTATATAATCCAATTATGTACAAATAATATAAACAAAATTCTATAATGACTCTAGGTAACAGGGATGGATTTCAGCTTCAATTTTCTAAAATATTCGTGTAAAAATTATTTATTATAGTAGATACAGGTTTTTGACTAATTGCTCAAACTAGTTCACTTCCTATAACTAAATGTCTCAGTGTCAATTTAAAATAACAATATAAAGAACTGATCTTTTAAATTGAATCATCCAGGCAATTTAATCAGGAGCTGCAGTTGCTCATATAGACAGACTTTCAACATTAATTCCCTTGTGCCAGTTTCCTCCAGGCATAAAAGAAAGATTTTTTCTTTCTTTCTTTTTTTTATTCTGAGAAGATATTGAAGATATTAGGGTAAAACTGACATAGTACAATCAGAACTGTTCAGTTAGGACTACACACAGCCACACAGTTTCTATCACTACTGTAAATAAGCGCTATTAAAATTAAAGTGACTTAATGGTTAGCCACGTAAGTAACCTGGCATTTGCAGCACTACAAAAACACAGATTGTTGACAAGTTGATACTATTTGAGACTTTCTAGAACTGTGGCTTCAAGGACCTATATGAAGTCTTGCCATTACATCTTCCTGCCTTAAGAGAATTGCACCTTAACAGCATTATAGGCTCTGTACTTTATATTTCCTTTAAAACTTCTGAAAGGTATCTCAGAGTACATCTTACATTCATTGAGCTTTTCTTTAAATATTTCAAGTTCAGCTCCCAGATACCCAGTAGAAATTCACTTTCCTCTTCCTTGAAGTTAGTCATGATTGTATAACTTGCTTTAGCAAAAAAATGTAAGCAGAGGTGAAGTGTGTACCTCTGGATGGAAAGTTTAAGATTGTGACCATCATTTGCCATAGTTTTTCTTTCCCTATGCCACAAGGGCCAGCAATGTGTCATATAGGGCTATTGTATTCATCAGCGTCCTGGAGTGATGGTAACAAAGAGCTTCCAGCCAACCTCGGATAGACACAGATGGTGAGTGGCTTTCAGTCACTGAGATTTGAATGTGTCTGTTTCATTTATTACTATAACATCACCTATCACTATTGGCATAGAAAAGTGTATGCTCAGAAGGAATACAGAGCATTGTGGAACAAATATTTAGAGTATTTCAAGAATCTGTATATTGTCCTGAGAAAATAACATTGTTATATCAGAAATTTAAAGTCTGTATAATAGCAGTATCCAATGAGAATATGACTTTGCAAAAGTAAGCCTGTATATATATACACACACACACACACACACACGCATATATATATATATATTTATATATATATATCTATATATCTCAGGAACATTTATAATTTGTTCTTTTTTTAAAAAAATCTTCTAATATAGTAATATGAATGATAAATCAAGGTCTGACCTTATGTGATATGGGACAAAATATTAAACCATAATATTTGTGTTTCTTTGCATTAAAATAAAAATGTAACCATATGTTACATTTTTAACATACTTTAATATAACTTCCTATAATATAACATACTATAACTTTCTATAATATGTAAGGTCGAAAGATATAATAAGTAGAACATTATAGAAAAATTAATATATTATATAAATTACATACTAATATTTTACTACTACTCAAAGCTATATAGCAAAGCAGAAATGTTCTTTATCATGTTTTGGGGACTAGTGATTGATAGAGAACATAATTCTGTTAAGATGCTCTAGCAGAGAAATTACAGGGTAATATTTTTGAAATCTGGATGTCATTTCTCATTCCAAATCATTTCCATGTAAATGAAAGGCTAGGGTAACATTGACAAAATGAGAGATTTTGTATTGGGTCAGTAAATCAGCTGTTGTTTGAGTCCATCCCTGTCTTTCCAAATTTGCTGCCAGCAGCCAAGGCCAGACACTCATTACTCTCAGTTGGACCATTATAATGGTCTCTTAACTGGACTCTAGATCTCAAATTTCTTTCTTATAATCCATTCCATGTCTGATCAGCTGCCATATTTATATCCCTAAACTAAAATCTAAATATATCACTTAAAATAAATAACTTTCATAGCATGGCACAATTTTTATGGCAATCTAGGCAGAGGAGAAACCACACATTAAAGGAAGATAGAAGTTAACCCCTCAACAGAGAAGATTTTTGTACAAGAAACTTAAATTTGAAGGCAAGTATAAAATTTGGCTGGGTTAGTGTGGGACCAGACTGTAAGGTCATCTTGACAGGCTTAGAAAACCGATTAAGAACGCTGGCATTAATTTTGGCATGCCACTAGATGGAAAACAGTATAAGCTCAGAGCACTTGGTTAAGAGATGCCTGGACAATTCAGAAGTGAGAAGACAAAAAGCTTTACAATACCTTCCAGTATATGAAATAAAAAAAGAGGTACAAATATTATTAAGAAACAATACCATGAAAGATGAAGGAATACTCTGTAATTAACGAGCTGTGACATGTACACATGGCTAATATGTTATTTAAATGGAGAAAGGACTATGTTCAAAATGACCAGTGAATCTGCCCCTCAATAGCTTCATTTCCCAAGTTCTAAGTCTAACATAACCAATTCTAACAGTCATAGCCAGTTTATGAGTAGGTAGATAACCCAATGGACTCTATAGGATTCCAAAATACAAAAGCTTAGAAGAGTGTTCTGTTCTTTCTGCTTCATCTCTTTTGTTCTTAAGAAAGCTGTGACCTAAATTCAGCCATTATATTGTGCCAGGACCAAGATTTTGATTATTTTCTATCTGCTTTTTTATTTAGTTGTTAATTTTTACATTACAGTTCCAGAGTTCAAAATTGATTGATTTTACATAAAAGTAACAATTTACAACTTCTCTTGAAAATGTGCATAACCTGAGTTCCCTTTCCAGCATGGTTACCATCCACTGGAACTGAATAACAGGGCTTCTTCAAATAAAATGTGCCTTCACAGGCCCTTGAAGTCCCTAACTTAAGATTCTATACTCAGTAAAAAAAAAAAAGTAAAAGCTTACTTATACAGCCAATATAAAAGCAGATAAATGTGAGTCTAGGAAAAATGGAAGATTCAGAGACCTACCAGTCTCACTCACGATGTTTGTCACTTGGAATCTGAGCTCTGGAAGAAGCCAGACTCTACACTTCCAGCTGCTGTTGGAGCTGGGAGCGTAGGGTCAGAATGTTATATAATGGAGGATTTTTTTTTTTTTAACAAAGATAAAATAAGGAATGCAAATGTAGGGGCAATAATTTGGAACAGGTTCACACAAATACGAGTTCCTGAAGCTTAACCTTCCTGAGGTAAAAGGATTTCTGCCGCCATCAATATCCTGCATACTACCACATCAGCATTTACACACCTGGCAACAAGGGACATGAACACCTGGAATGGCATGAACATCTAGAACGAGGTGGATGGAGGCCTTTTTCATTCACAGCCACGCTCCTCCACATAAGTCTAGAGCACAGAACGAAATTCATAGTGTAATAAGGTATGGACACAACTTCAGAGATGATACTACTTTTTTTTCTTTTTTTTTTTTTTTTTGTTGGACTGCTAGGTCATTCCAACAAAAATTTGTATTCAAGAACAAGGAAACGCATTATTACGAATTTTCAATTATGGATTAGATGCCAAAGAAAATTTACCTCCAAAAGTTTGCTTTTGCCAAAGAACTGCATCTTTCATTGAGATAATGCAGAAATCAATGTACTGGAATGAATTCACAGTACATTAACTCCTTGCAAGTTACTGTAAAAACCTTTGAACCCTAGCCAAGGTGTAAAACTAAATATGACTCCCAGTCTTGATTTATATAGCATGGTCGTACTGGTGAATTTGTTTAACTTACGAATGAATTTGTTTCCTAATGGATTGTGCATTATCTAATCTAGAAATTTATATTTAGGCTTTTTTTGTCTTCAATTGGCAAGCAGATATTTAATGATTTTTAATAATACACCTGCTAAAAGAGTACAAGAAAGTTGAGAAATATATACTTATTTATTTAATTTTATTCTCTAGAAAAATTTAAATTATCAGCAATCTTCTAGCTATACTAATAGAAGCATCAGGGGACTATGGATAATCCCAATTCATACAGAGAGAGGGTCTTTTAAACCAGGAAAAGTATTATGAGCAACCAGCAGTATTTTTCTGAAGATAAAAAGCAACAGAAAAAAAGAGAGTTTATTAGTTTCCTAGGGCTGCCATAACAAGTTAACAGAAACTTGGTAGCATAAGACAGGAAAAATGTATTTTCTAGTTCTGTCATAAAGCCTTTTGAATTCATTCTGATGCATTCCAGAAGTCTGAAATTAAGGTGTTGGCAGGGCTGTGCTCTCTCGGAAGTTTATAGGAGAAAATCCTCCCTGGCCTTTTCTGGTTTCTGGTGCTCCCTGGTTTTCCTTGTTTTGTGGCAGTATACCTCCACTGTCTGCCTGTTTGTCTTCCCTTTGTGTCTCTGTGTCTCAAATCTTTCTCCCTTGTAAGAACACCAGTCACTGGATATAGAACCCACTCTAAACCTCAAATGAACTCAAGTTCTTTAACTTTGTATCTACAAAGACCCTATTTGTACATAAGGTCACATGCACTAATACTGTGGTTTATAACTTAAGCATTTCTTCGGGGGTGCATAATGTAGCCTATTAAAGAGAGGAGTGAAGATAATGTGAACACATGAATGACATAGGCCCATGTCCCACTTCAACCTGAGCTGAGTACATTCTCTAACCTTCAAATTTATCATCTACAATAGGCACTGGCAAACTATAACCTACAGGTCAAATCCAGTGTCTGCCTGCTTTATAAATGCAATTTTATTAGAGCATAGCCAATGATGTTTGTTTAAGCATTGCCTATGTCTACTTTCATACTACAGTAGCCGAGGTAACTGGTTATGACAGAGACCTCGTGGCTCACAAAATTGAATATATTTCCTGTCTCAACCTTTATAGACAATATCTGCACTCTTTCATCTATAAAATGGGGGAAAGTCCCCACTGCATCAGATTATGATGAGGATCAAGTGAGCACTAAATTATGCTGACCTCACAGTGCACACTCCATAAGGGATAACTTCCTATTTCTAATACAGAGGTTCAGTGCCCTGATGGATAGTAAATGGGCCTTAGAAAGGCTTACATCTGAAATCAACCCAAATATATATTACTAGTGGCATTATTTGATGCCTGATAATGAATCTCTCCAGGCCAGGCTTCAATTTTCTCACCTGTAAAATGGAGATAAAGAATTGCTCTCTAGATCAGAGGGTCTGGAAAAAGAGATGCTCTCAGATGTTGCTGGGGCTACTATTGTTCTCCAATAAAATGAGCATAACATCATCTTCAATATATGAGGGAGGCAAGATGACAGGTCCACCTCACAAAATACCATACAGAAGCTGGGCATGGTGACATATGCCTGTAATCCCTAGGAGGCTGAGATAGGAGAATCCCAAGTTCAAACCCAGCCTCAGCAATGGTGAGGTGCTAAGCAACTCAGTGAGACTCTGTTTCTAAATAAAACACAAAATAGGGCTGGGGATGTGGCTCAGTGGTTGAGTACACCTGAGTTCAGTTGAAGGAAGGAAGGAAGGAAGGAAGGAAGGAAGGAAGGAAGGAAGGAAGGAAGGAAGGAAGGAAGGAAGGAAGGAAGAATGGAAGGAAGGAAGGCCGGCCATACAGAAGAAGATCCAACATCTTAAGTCTTCCAAGAATAATATTTACTTCCTCAGGTCAAAACCTCTGTGGCATGCAGGCAAGAGTAGTGTTCCTACATATCTCCATCTATTTGTTGAGCCAACAAATAGAGCATGTCACGATTAACATTTGAATATGGTAATCAATAGTTCCATGCTAATTAAAACAAGATTATATAAAATATTGAACAGAATCTGAAGGCTACTATGGATGGGGATGAAGTCACAAGACCTTAAAGAAAAACACTGAACTCATTATCAAACCCAACTCCTTTCCAATCATGTTCCTCTTCTCATGTTCCCTATTTTGATTCTACATAGAAGTCTAATCTCTTTGCAGTGACTCATAGGGACTTTGTAAATCTTTGCTTTCATATTCTCCATTACTTTAAGGGTACATGCAATTCTATAACTTCACACTGATTAACATGTGGTAATGATTTCACACAGTGGAGATAAAACTCAGAAAGTGTCAAAGATAGTTTCGTTGGTTTGCCTATTGCTCTTTGCAATCATGTTTTATGTGGATCTATTTTCAGTTATCATCTCCTTAAGGATGAATGTTGATCAGTGAGAGCATAGGCAAGACCACCTTCTTGTACCAACTATCTAAGCAGTATATGCCTGCAACAATAAGGTATGGGCAATATGGTTAGTAAGCATTTTCATTTAACCAGCTTTTAAAAAAATGTCAAGTCAGAATTTAGAACATTAAGATTATAGCTATACATATTTTAAGTATAGTTCTGGTACAGAAAATTGAATTATTCTGAGTTTAGAATATACTTTGTACTATTCATTCTAGTATTTCAAGATGAGGATTTCAAAAAAATCAGATAAAAACTGAGGCAAAATTTTCAATTCTTGTCATTCAAGTAAACTGAGCTAATACCACCTATTATATGATAGGGTATGAATTTTTGTTCTGCTGCTGTTGAAAATAATCCAGTGGAACCAATTCATTCATGTACAAAATTCATGAACAAAATACCTAGGTTACAGAGGTAAAAAATTTGTCTCTAGTTTTAATTCCACATGACACTCAAAATCTGAGGGCTTGTCATAGTACAAATCTAAATTTTGGGAAAGAGAAAATGGAAAGCATGAAGAAGAAAGAGTTGGGAGAAAGAAAATGTGCTCTTCATTTGTTTTAGTCAGTTTTTTCACTGCTGTGACCCAAAGACCTGACAAGAACAACACAGAGGAATAAAAATTTATTTGGGGCTCACAATTTTGAAGTTCTCAGTCCACAGATGGCTGACTCCGTTGCTCTGGGCCCAAGATTAAACAGAACATCATGGAAGAAGGGTGTGATGAAGGAAGGCAGCTCAGGACATGACAATCAGGAAGCAGAGAGAGACTAAGTTTGGCTCACAAGCAACAAAATATATACCCCAAAGGTGTTCCCCCAGAGAACCACTTCCTCAAGCCATACCCTACCTGCCTAAAGTTACCACCTAGTTTATCCTTATCAGTAGATTAATGCACCAATTATGTTATAGCTATCATAACCCAATCATTTCATCTCTGACCTTTCTTGCAATGTCTCACAAAAATTTGGGGGGAATATCTCATATCTAAATGTTACGCCAATCAAAGGTCACCAACAATTAACATTTTTATATATTTCTCTTCTTTGATTATTTTGTCTGATTATTTTTATTTGCAAATTATATTTATATCAGCCATCTAGTTATCAGAATGAACACAAAAGCCCTTTGTAGGACTGTTCATAACAGTGCTAGCTTAGTGGCTTATACCTGAATGAAGCCTAAATAATTTATCACTAATAAGAAAGAAATATAAAATGCTGAGTATACTCAGCAGTAACTATGCAGATAACCCCAAAGAACAAACTGATCTATCTTCAGTACCATGAATATAGGAACTTAAATATACTGATCAGGAGATAAGCTCTGAAACCAAATTTTATGGATAAGAAAACAAGTTCAACATGCCCAGATAGCTAATCTTATGCATGTTTCTCAACTTCTCTCTTCCTTGATTTTCTTATATGTATAAAAGTAATACCTACCTGAGGCTCCTAAATGTCAGGCATCAAATTAAAAGGCTTCTGCACAGCAATAGGGAACAATTAACAGTGTGGAGAGATCTTCCAGAGTGGGGACTAATCCTTGCCAGAGTACTTCTCACATAGGATTAATACTGAGACTATATAAAGAACTAAAAAAAACTTCACACTAAAAAACAAATAACCCTATCAATAAATGGGCATATGAACTAAATAGACATTTCTCAAAATAAGAAATTCAAACAACAAACAAAAATATGAAAAAACGTTCCACATCTTTAGCCATCAGGGAAATGCTAATCAAAATTACACTGAAATTCCATTTTACTCCAGTTACAGTGATAATCATCAAGAATACAAGTAATAATAAATACTGGAGAGGATATGGGGAAAATGGAATACTTACACACTGTTGGTGCAATTGCAAATTAGTACAACCCCTATGGAAATCACTATGGAGGTTCCTTTTTAAAAGACTAGAAATGGAAATGCCATATGACCCTGCTAGACCACCCTTCAGGATTCTTTAAAAGTAATTAAAGTCAGCAACACTATAGAGATACATGCATTCCCATGTGTTTATAGCAGCACAATTCACAATGTCCAAGTTATGGAACCAGCCTATGTATGTGTCAATAAAAAAAATGGATAAAGAAAATGTGGCATATAAATACAATGGAGTTTTATTAAGTCACCAAGAAGAATGAAATTATGTAATTTGCAAAAACAAAAAGTGTATGGAACCGGACAGAGTATCATGTTGAGTGAAATAAGGCAGACTAAGAAAGTCAAGGGTTCTGTTTTTTCTCACATGTGGAAGCTAGAGAGAACAATTTTTTTTTTTTTTAAAGAAAGGACCTCATAAGCTGGGCACAGTGGCACATACCTGTAATTCCAGTACTTTAGGAGGCTGAGACAGGAGAATCGCAAGTTCAAAGCCAGCCTGAGCAACAATGAGGCACTAAGCAACTCAGTGAGACCCTGTCTCTAAATTTAAAAAACACAAAATAGGGCTAGGGATGTGTCTCAGTGGTCAAGTACTACTCTGTTCAATCCCTGGTACCAAAAGAAAAAAGGACCTCATGAAGATAGAAAGGAGACCAATCAATAGGAAGGGAGCCAGTGGGACAAAGGAGGAGAAGAAAAGGTGGGGTGCTGGGGAGTGGAATTGAACAAATTATGTTATCTGCATATACAGATATATCACAATAAAGCCCACTATTATGCATAATCCAATACACCAATAAAAATAAATAAATCATATGTATCTGATACTATTGATGTAAATATAGTTAACAAAGAGAGCACTTAAAGATATCATATATTGTTGCTGGGCTTAATGGCTTACATCTATAATTATAGCTGCTTGGGAAGTCAAATCTGGAAAATCCCAAGTTCAAAACCAGCCTCAGCAAATTAGCGAGGCCCTGAGCATGCAGCAAGACCTTTCCTTAAATTAAAAAAATAAAAAAATGGGCTGGGGATATGGCTCAGTAGTTAAGAGTCCCGGGGTTCAATTCCCAGCGCAAAAACAGTAACAACAACAACAAAAAGATATCACACATTATAAATGCTCAATGAATGTTAGCTAAAATCATTTATCAGAAAAAAACTAAAATGAATGTATATTGTAGTTGTAGATTAAACCACATGTAATTGCATGTACATAAATTTATTTAGATGTATATATTAGGTATACCATTTACATAAACAGATGAAGATTGAACTAGAAGGTTATCAACTAAACATGAGGGCAACTAATAGGATTGGGAATACAAAGTAAAAGGGGAAATTATGAAACTGAATTGCAACTAAAAGGAAGTTACATACATACTGAAGTAGACAGCATGCAATAACTGAGATCCTCTCTCAAGACTCTAAGGTGAGACACTGAGAAGATGATGGAGATAAGAGAGGAAGAGGAAGGCAAAGCTACTAAGTAATATTCAGAAAAACCAAAGATACAGAGACACATGAACAGTAACTGTCAGTGCTTAAGCCCAGGCTGAGCCAGGAGCTATTATGTATTTCCTTTTGAAACAGGGGGGTTTTCTTTGCTTTCTGAGCTCCCTGAGTGTCCAGCAATGGGCACCAAGACCTGAGGTTACTTCAGTGAGTGTTCTGGTTTGAAATTAAAAATAGCCTTATAATTCATCAGTTTGATTAGGTACTCCACAGAGAACATTGCCCAGGGATGTGATAAAGCACATTTGTTCAACTTGAGACACAAAACATAAAGACACAGAAAGCTATTATAATGACCTTGAAGATAATTGTTGTGATTTTTCTTTTTCTCAGAATCCTGCAGGGGATATCAGGAGGGGCCACAATGGAGAAAACAGTGCAGTAGACCCTCCATATCTGCAGGTTCCACACCCAGAGACTCAACCAACAGCTGATTGAAAATAATTGGGGGAAATAAATCCCACCTGTTCTGAACATGTTCAAACTTTTTTTTTCTGTCATTAACCTCTAAACAATACAATAGTTATTTACATAGCATTCATATTTCATTAGATAGTATAAGTAATCTAGAGTTATTTAAAGTATACAGGAGGATGTGTGTAGGTTATATTCAAGTATCACCCCATTTTATATAAAAGACTTGAGCATCCTTGGAATTTTGTATTGGTAGGGGTCTTGGAACCAACTCTACATGGATATTGTGAGAGGGCTCTATTTTAAACATCTCTGTGCATGAAGATCCATCATTCCACTACTTTATATTACATCAAGAATATGACAAATGGATTTTTTGCAATGTGGCACCATAGCAAAGCTGGGCTCTATGGAGCCTGAGGTCTATTTCTGGTAAACAGATATTATGAAATAACATAAGCAACCCAGGCAGAGTATCTAACACACTGCATATACTAAAAAACAAAACAACAACAACAACAACAACAACAAAAACAACAACAAAACTAATATCATTCCTCTTACCTTCCTCCAGCAATGCTCCAATAACCAAGAGAAGGCCATCAAACTTATCAAATTAATAATCTGCTACTTCTATTAAATGATGTAAATGAGAAAGAATATAACTGATGAAACATCTGAAATGTAGCTCCCAGACCATATAGTCTTAGATATGGGGACAAAAGAAATAGAGGTGATATTAACATTTATTTTTCTTAGAAAAAAGCTTTGAGAAAGAAAAGGAAGAGGAGCATGGAAAGCAATGTTTTCAGTGTAGACAGTACTGAAGGTTATAGTTTAGTGTTTTAGGCAATAATAATACAATGGGCCTCCTGGCAAATGATTAAGAGCATCTTAAAGGGAGATAAAATGTGTTTTGCATTTGATGTGAATTGTAGGGCATTAAATCAAACCTGGAAAAGAAGAGGACAAATGGACAGATAAAAGTATCAAACTGAGAACAAGATTTGAATAAAGAGTAAAGAAGGTTCAAATCATCATAAGAGAAAACCAAGTAGAAAATGCAGAACAAAACTAGTCACCATTATCCACATACCAACACATAGAACATGGAAAATAAACGAAGTGAAGCAAAGATTGAGATCAAATATGTAGAAAATATATTCTGCAATTTCATCCCCACATTATAAAGTTTGCCTACTGAATAGCATCAGTACCTGAAAGGAATTATGAGCTGGCAAAAGACCCATTCCCCTTGGAAGTTATATAACTTGGCCTCAGTTTCAAATCATTTAGACATTACCTTTGCCAAGAAAATCTTGGCCTAGCCAGATGCATAGTGTTACAGGGGCTTAACACAAACCTATTGCAGTACCAGATTCTGAAAAATTATACAGAACTTGTGAGTGTTTTGACAAAGAAGTATCAAATGTCAAAATAGGCTCAGTTAGGTCAAGTTAGAGAAAGTCATATCATTTCTTTTTACTGGGTTAATACATTGGTAGAGAAGAAGGAAAAGAAGGTTACAGGCAGGAAGAAATCAGACAGAAATTCTCCTGATACTCTCACAAACAAATGTACGGAGCTAGATGGATTTTTGTAGCTCCCCAAAACATGTTGATTAATGGATCAAAGCCATCCTGAGAGATGTCTCTGTGAAACTGAATGCTGATGGGAAATACTTGGTCCTATTTTGTTCAACATTTTGATTAACAACTTGGATAAAGACACAGATGGCATGCTTATCAAATTCTGGGATGATATAAAGCTGAGAGTTACAGCTAATATGTTGAATGTCAGAATCAAGATTTAGAGCTCTTAACAAGCTGGAATAACAAGCTGAAACTAATATGAAAAGGAAGACAAGTAAAAGCACAGTACTCCATAATGGTACCCAAAAGGCATCTGAACACTCAGAATGGAGAATACAAAACTTTATAGCAGTTCCTTAAAAAGAGAATGCAGGATTTTTTCCAACTGCAAACACATCTATAATCACTATACCAATTAAATTATTCATTTTATAATTAATTTTAATGTAAATATCATTTATCAAGAAGTATTTGAGATGGTTTACAAAACAAAACATGAGCAAAAGGAGTACTAAAATGGCCCAAAGTATGAAAAGACAGTGCAATGTTGCAAATATTGTGCTCCTATTTATTCACAAGATGTTACTTGAGTATCTAGTCAGGCAGGAAGCATTCTTTACCTATTCTCTGAAATTTTTTTTCACATCAAATTTTCTTTCATAGAGTGGTCTTCTCTGTTTCCCAACTTAAATGCTGTCCCCCATCCTCTGTTATTCTCTCAGATAACCCCAATCATTTTTGGCAAGGCATTTAGAGCAGTTTCAAATTATGAATTCTGTGTATATATTTTCTTGGTATCTCAACTACTAGACTTCACAGAAGTAACATTTTTTAAAAAAATTATTGGTACATTATAATTACACCTTATAGTCACATTTTTGTCTAACACTAGGTAACCAAACTATAGTTCTTGGCACACAGTAGGTATTCAACAAATATGCCCTACATTAACAAGTAAAAGAGCCAAGATTTAAAGACTAAAAATCTGGAAGAAGATAATAATATGCAAAGAGATAAAGCCTAATATAAATCACATTTCATATGAAGGTACTACTAAATTTCTGTGAGAGGGTAGACACCATCTGGTGAAGCTGAGAAAAAACACTTTCTGAAACAAATGACTTGGGTTGGGACTCAAAATATGAGTAACAGATGACCTTAAAAAAAACAAGACACCAACCTGAGGAAAGAACATAGACAAAGGAACAGAGTCAGGGAAGGACAGACGGTGTGTGGGGGATGATGGGAGGAAGTCCAGTGTGACTGGAGCATATGGTACAGGAAACATGCTCTGAAACAACATGGGGACACTGTGTTCCCTCTACTATCACTTAAGTGCTTGTTGCCAAATGGAAACATATTGAAGAAAACTGAACACAGTGACAAAAGGGGCTAGAAACTGTCATATGAATCAGAGCATAGAAAACTCAGGGCATTTAAACTTATTAAAACATTTATAAGCAGAGGAGGTGTTACACATATTTCCAGATTTTTGAAATGTTCTTATATAGACTGTGTTTTAAATATAATTGAATAAAGTTAACTGGAAACCAATGGGTAGATGGAGCTATGTTTAGATATAACAAATAAATAGTCTTCCAATTTTAAACTGATCAGTTCAATTTCATAGAAGTAGCTCCTACTGAAGTTTAAGCAGACTTTCCCAACACCATCTCAAATCAAACTACTTCTTGAGAGTTCTGAGGTCATCTCTTCCCACCATCTACATAATTCTTATCACCTACCTTGCCTCCTGTAATTATTCTGAAACCTATATCTCAAATCTATAATCAGAGAAATAGCAAGAGAAATTTCTTTCTCCTGACTTCAAATATTTTCAGTCTTTTTTCTCATCTCTAGTCATTTTTCTGCTCAGCATTCAAATCATCCAAAATTTTTCTTCATTTTCTCCTCATAAACTGGACCTTCAACCTTGTTAGATGTCACCATCCATTTGTAACTCAGTTTTCAAATTATTCCTGGTCCTATCCTGTTTCTGCACCTCCAGTCACTGTCATCCTCTTGACTCTCTGAAACCATCTTCCTCCCCATCCCCACAGTCTCTGCCTTTTTTCACTTTCATGGGGACACTCTCACCAGTCCCCAGATCCCCTTCCCACCCTGGCTGGTTTCTATAACTCTAATTTTAATCTTATCTAATCCAACCTCAACCCTGAAGCCAGAATAATCTTTATCAAATAAACAGAATCCAATCACAGCCCCAGTTAATGTCTCTAGTATATTATAAGGCAGTACTTTTGAAGCAGCTTAAATTTTAAAGAATCAGTAAGAGAGAGCAAGATGCACAGGGCAAGGGCTCCTGAGTGTCTTGAGTGTAGCTAGTGGGCAGACCTTAGGTTGTCTTCTAGATAAAGGTTACTGGCTAAGTATGTCACTAGATTAAAAAATGCTGAGAATTACTGGCCTAAAATAGAGTTATGTTGGCATCAGTAGCTATTCTCAGAGGAAAGTCAATTTTAAATTTTATAATTTAAAATTTTGTGTATCTTTCAGCTTACTTAGCTTATGTCATATATTCATGAGGAGGCTATGCTTAGTTTTATGTTGATATATACCGAAAGAAATTCTATCATAAACTTGATTTGTAGTTAACAGTAAAGATCTGTTAGAAACTAGTCCCTTAAAAAATCAGTTCAAATATTACTCAAGTAGAGAAAAATAAAACTGCCTTGAATAATAAAGTCTGTTCAACATATGAGCTTCCCAGTTAATTCACACTTAAATTAATTTAATCCATTAACAAATCTATTTTTATCATAAGGCATTTCCCAGAAAATACTTTGAGTCCAAATCTCTAGTGCCAGTAATCTAGATATGTGTGAACATGTGTGTGTGCATGTGTGTGTCCGTGTGTGTGTGTATTCCTGCCCTCATCACTTGCTTTTGGTGTCATATCAAAAAAAAAATCAATGATAAGACAAATGCCATAGAGATTTTTTTCGTTTTCTTTCAGAAGTTTTAAGGTTTCAGGTCAATGTTTAAATCCTTAATCTGTGATGAGTTTAGTTCTGTGTATGATATAAGGATCCACTCTTGTTCTGCATGTGAATATCCAGTTTACCCAATTCTATTTACTGAAGAGACCATTTTTGTCTACTGTATATTCTTTTTTTTTTTTTTTTTTGTTACTGGGGATTGAACTCAGGGGCACTCGACCACTGAGCCACATCCCCAGCCCTATTTTCTGTTTTATTTAGAGACAGGGTCTCACTGAGTTGCTTAGCACACCACCGTTGCTGAGGCTGGCTTTGAACTCGCAATCCTCCTGTCTCAGCCTCCCTAAGTGCTGGGATTACAGGCTTGCGCCACCACGCCCGGCTTACTGTATATTCTTGACACCTTTGTGGAAGATTAGAACAGTATATATGTGTAAGTTTATTTCTGAGCTTTCCATTTGGGTACAAAGGTTGATATATCTGCTTTTAGGCTAGTACACTACTGGTTTGATTACTTTTATTATAATTTAATGTAATATATTTTGAATATATTATATATTTATATTTAGTATATTTAACTTTTAATATGATTTCAAAACAGGAAGTGTGATGCCTTCATCTTTGTTCTTGCTCGTGATTATTTTTTCTGTATGTGTGAAAAATATTACTGGAATTCCGATAGTAGTTGCATGAAATCCATAAACCATTTTGGGTAGTATGGACCCCTTACAATGTTAGTTCTTCCAATCCTTGAACACAGGATATCCTTTCATTTACTGTGTTATCTTCAATTTCTTTCATTAATGTTTTATAGATTCCAGTGTAAAGATATTTTACTTAATTTTAAAATTACTAATTATCTTATTCATTTGAATGCTATTATAAACAGGTTGTTTTCTTAATTCTTTATCAGACAGTTTTTTAGCATATAAATAACTGATTTTTTTTTTTTTTTTTTTGGTACAGGGATTGAACCCAGAGGTCTTTAACCACTGAGGCATATCCCCAGCCATTTTTTTATATTTTATTTAGACACAGAGTCTCATTGATTTGCTTAGGGCCTCACTAAATTGCTGAGGCTGGCTTTGAACTCGAGATCCTTCTGCCTCAGCCTCCCAAGCCACTGGGATTACAGGTGTGTGCCACCATGCCTGGCAACAACTGATTATTGTGTGTTGATTTTTCACCATTGAATATCATGATAGCTTCAGGTTTGTATAATGCCTTTTATTGTGTTGAGTTCATTCCTTCCGTAGTTAATCTTTTTAGAGTTTGTGTCATGAAGGATGTTGGGTTTTGTCAAATGCTTCTTCTATCTGTTGAGATCATCATGATTTTTGTCCTTCATTCTGTTGATCTGGTGTCTCACAGTGGTAATTTGTGTATGTTGAACCATCCTTGTATCACAGGGATACATCCCACTGGATCATGGTATATGATCATTTTGATGTGCTATTAAATTTGGTCTGATAGTATTTTATTGAAGATTTATAAATCTATCTTCATCAGAGATATGGGCCTATAATTTTCTTTTTCAATAGTGTCTTTTTCTGGTTTGGTATCAGGGTAATGTTGACCTGTCCCCATCCAGTCTTCATGGAGTCCTTTGGAACACATAACTTTTTAATTTTGATGATGTCTAACTTATTTTTTCATTTTTTGCTAATGTTCCTGGTGTAGTATCAAAACACTCTGCCTAGCCTAAATCAAGAAGCTTGTGTTGACAGGCATGGTGGTGAACACTTGTACTTGAGAGAGCAAACCAGGGGGATTGCAAATTCAAGGCCGGCTAGGGCAATTTAGTGAGACTTTGTCTCAAGAATAAAAGAAGATGTGTTACAGATGTACCTTAGTGGTAGAGCCCTCGCCTGCCTAACATATTCAAGGCTTTGGGCTCAACTCTAGTACAATTAAAAAAGAAAAGAAAAAGCTAGTGCTTAGCTACAGCTGACACTTTGCCTGTTTGAAATGCTAGTGGTGAATAGTCACAAATTCTCCCTCTAGAGTACACAGTCCTCTGTGGCAAAAAGAACTATCAATTTGTCAATAAGGCTGGTAAGAAAGGGAAGCTCTGGGATTAGCGATCTGCATTTTGTGGAGGTCCAAAAAGCAGATATGCCTAGCTCTTAGAAGATTTTAGTGGTTGGGGAAAAGCTGCCTGGTAATACCACCTATGGTTTTTCAGACAGGGTCACTGACATTACTAATAGAAATCCAGAAAGGATATTAGGAATCCAGTAGAAATTAGGTTGGTGGGGGCAGTGATTAAATTCATAGTATAAGGAAAATGAATGTTATGTATTGAGATTTACAACTGGAGACTGCTGGAGTTCAATGTGCATAGATGAGAGGTGAGGCTTCAGGGGTTACAAAGGGTAATGCCTTGCTAAAGGGTCTAGGTAATGAGTTGCCAGTGTTGTTACTGAGAATTTAAAATCTATGAGTGTGATAAACATATTTGCTTTTTGGAAAGTTTCCTCTCACTGGAATGAGAGAAAAGGTAGCAGGAGGAAATGCCGATGAGGACAGTGGGTGTGTTTTCAGTTAGCTTTTTGTTGTGACCAAAATGCATAACAAGAACAACAGAAGGAAAACTTTATTTGAGGCTCATGGTTTCAGAGGTCTCAGTCCATAGATGTCTGATTCCATTGCTCTGGGACCAAGATCAGACAGCACATCATGGGGGAAGGGCCCAGGGGAAAGCTGTCCCCCTCGTGGTAGGGTTAGGAAGTAGAGGGTGGGAGGAAGAGCCCACAGGGAAGGTCAACCCTTCCAGGTCACCCCAGTGACCTACTCCTCCAGCCCCATCCCACCTACCCACAGTCAAACTAGGATGGATTGATTAGGTTGCAGTTCTCACAATTCAATCACTGCACCTCTGAATATTGCAGCACGTGCAGGAGCTTTGTGAGCCACCGCCCATCAGAACATAGCAGGCAAGCACTGCAGAAAATCTACAGGAAGGTAAGAGCAACAGTCGACTGCTCCTCGGGAATTGCCCTTGGCAGGGGTGCTTTCATTTCCTCTCCCTTTGCCCTTCTACAAGATTCCCCCTTCCAATCTTTGTGTTTGGATTATGTCCCTTTCCTTTTGTATGGCATTCTAAATTCTAAAAAGAAGCTCCTCCAAAATACTATTACCTAATATGATGTCTTATTATTACCTAATGTTAGGAATTAGGTAAAAATAATACCTAACATGATTTAGGATGTTATCTGCTAAATAATCTTTGATTAGATTTATAGAACGGAGCCTAGTCGGTGACTTTTGGATAACAGTAAAATGTGTAATGCCCTTCCTTATTCTTTTTTTCCTGTGTATCGACTAAGGCAAAGCAGGTAAATTGCTATGAGATTTAACTTAAAAAAAATTATATATCCATCCAAAAAGAAATACAAGAACTATTTTGAGGAAGTTAAGATCCTTTGGAGTGTTCTGGGGAAATAAATGGAGGCAGTGCCCTGGACATTGAAGGCTCTGCTCAGCCTGTAGCCTTCCTGCCCTGCTCCTCCTTCCCCTCTTGTGAAGACATTTTGTGCCACTGAGTCCTACAAGCTTGAGGTTTGAGGAAAACAGTACCTTCCCTCTTCCAAGGTTCCATCCTTTGAATAAACCTGATTTTTCCTACCAACTCTCATCTCCCCATATATTGCCTTTGGAGCAATGGGCAGCCTGAACTTTAGTTCAGTAAAAAAGAACAGCCTGAAGGCAGAGCAATGGGAGTGGAGGAAAATGGAAGAGAAAAACACCCCTAAAATATTATACAAATTTTTATTTAAAAATCATTAAAACCAAAAAGAAACAAAAACAAAAATCAACCCATAAAAGATAAAATATCAATGTGAAGAATATTCTTCATCTTTTCAAATTTATATTTTCTTGATCCAGGCATGATTATTTCTACTTGGATGGTTATTTGAAGAGATTTTCAGCATCTTAGAAAATATAAAAGTATATAAGATTTAGTAAACAGGTCATTAAGCAAAGTCGTTGATGACTGAAACGTTTCTTCTTCTGCAAGAGAAGGTAGATTCTATTCATCTGGTCACTGCTGTGTGATTGGTTTATGAGGAGATCTCACAATAGTTTCAAAAGTTTGTCTCTTCTTTGGTGTCCATGGATCTTTGCCGGAGCACTTTATAAAATGATCTCTTAATAAACTAGCTTAATAAAGATGTAATTTTCAGTCCCTGAACATGTTCTCCCTGTTCAGCCCAAATAAACTTGTTCATATATAGCTAGCTACAGCTGAAATATTTCAATTATTTCAATTATATAAAATTCAACACACATCCAGATGATACAGACTTTCTAAATGTATTAATATTAATTTCCCATTTCCTAAGGATTGCAACATATAACCTATATTGTTCTTTACATCACAAAGAGATTTTCCCCTGATTCTTGTTTGTTTTCCAATACTGGTGATTGAACTCAGGGCCTCATACGTACTATACAAACACTTTCCACTATCCCCGAATAAGAGATTCTTTGATGACGATGATGATTTTGTTTTGTCTGCTATCCATACCACCTTATGTCTGACATCTAATTAATTAATTCATAATAAAGTTAAATTGCAAATGGCAAGTTATTTCTGGTTGAAATATTAATGAATATAATTAATTACCTATCAAAACCAATCATAATTTATCTAGAATTTGATATAACACAGATTACATTTTCATTTTACTGTCTGATGAATTAAAGTTTATTCACATAGTTAACACTGGGTTTTTGGAGTATTGTTTTTTTCTGTATTTATCCATTTGAAAAAATATTGCTTATCCACTTGTAGTAATGTAATTGATTTCCTCTAATCCCACAGTGTATACTAAGGGCAAAACAGAGCCAGATTTTCTGTACTGTTTGTCTGACCATGTATTGCATGACTGACTTCTCTATAGATGTTTCCCTTATATGCAGGTGTTCTACCAAAAAATGATTTTAAAATACACAACTGCACACATATACACACTTCAAAACTTTTATATAGGCTTATGTGTTGAGGAATCACCATGTCTAAAGTAGTCCTTTTATTCATTCAGCCAACACCTGCTGAGAGCCTTTGAGGAACTAGATCTTGTGTTAGGTGTTGGGGATGGAGAAATAACCATGGTTTTGTCCTGAACTTCATTGAGCTCCAAATTTAGTAAGAGAAGTGGACATCTACATGGAGAATATGTAAAAATTAAAGCTAATTATAGTTCTAATGAGAAGCACAAGATAAAGAGGAGGAACGTGTCCTGAAATAGAAAGCACCTGATCTTACCTGCAGTATGAGGGTCTTGGGAAATAAGAAGTGGTTTATCAGCTAAACTATGTACCCTTGGGAGCTCTTAAAGTCCTACAAAGGAGCAGTTATGAAAAAGGGAGACAGATAAAGACTGCAAGAGATCAGTGACATGGTCCCCCATGTGCAGTTTAGTGGGATGATTGTTGGCTGTTGGCATGATAGATATTAGGTGACTAAGTTAAGACAGAATAATATATCATTTACTACCAGTAGATAGCAATATGTAGCAAGAGAATAGAAAAAGTTTGAGAGATGGTTAGAAGGTCAAAATATTAAGAACTGATGATTCAATCCTGCATTTAATATCATGCATTATCATTATTTATTACTGATAATAAATACTTAAAAAAATAAGCACATAACATGTCAGTGAACAATTAAGTACCATGAAGTAGAATAAAGACAAGTAAGGGAAAAACAAAGTGATGAAGTGGATTGTTTTATTAGAGAAGTTAGATAAACTTGACATGAGCAGATACTGAGTAGAAACATGAATGAAGGGAGGGATAAAGGAAGAGAGAAGAATGCAGTGAATTGAGGCATGTGGTGCTTATGTATTTCATTCTTTGACAAAACACTGGAGTTAAGAGACATACTTGAAAGTAACTCACCTCAAGTACCTTAGTGTAAGCACGCGCTATCTGCTGCCAAAACGAGGTAGTCCTGCCCCCAACAAAAAGGTGGGATGTAGGAGCACCTTCAACCCCTCGCTTCCCTCTTTCCCCATTGTAAGCTGATGGACTTCACACCTGACACAGAGCAGCATCCCATTGGTTGTAACCTCGGGGCCATAATTGGTCCAAGGACCGTACATAAGCTGTTGTACTTTCTGGAATAAACAGATTCTGCATCTGGCTCTGGCAGAACCGTCTTACCAGCCCCCAGAGTTTGAGTGAAGTGACTCTGCAGACCAACCACCCCATACCCTCGTCCCGCAGGACCCTATTCCGTCATTCCTAGGGACCCCTCCGTACCCTCGTCCCACGGGACTCCCAACTTGTCAGCAAACCCACACAAGGCATGACAGAAAACAACATTTTGGCGCCCACATGCTCTAGGGCTTGCTTGACCCCTTGGTAAGTGAATTCATGGCAGTCCCCCATCTTCCTTGTCTTGCTGGTGAAGGTAACACCAGCCTTTTTGTAATTGTACTGTGTCTGTCTGTCTTTATGTGTGATGAAGTTAGGTCAGGAAACAGACTTCCACTTCCTGGTTCATCAGGCAGTCAGTCACGCAAGGGTCTGATCAACCTGGTGACTGGAACTGCCATAACCATGATCCTAAACATTTCTGTGCTTTTATCTCTCCTGAGACCCAAACTCTCATTCTCCTTCCTCTTCTCACAATCCTCATAGTTTTTTCTGTCCTCTTTGCTTTCGATTTCTTTTCGCTAGCATTTCCTCCTACATTCGGGAAACTTCCCCTGGTGGTGGCTCTTCCGAGCCCGTTGGTCCCGCTCCCGGCCCCCCCCATCCCCTTTTCCCCGGAGGCTGGCATCCGCGTGAGCCCTTTATCTCTCAGATCGGCACTAACCAACGGCACCCATGCAGGCCCCTCAGGGTGGGGCCCACCCCTTGGGAGAAGACATGCGTGGCCACACCCCGGGGACGCCTGCCCCTGCGGCAAGCCGCCTGCCCATCAATGTCCCACTAGCTTTGGTGCAGAGAAGGAAACAAAAGTGCTGCTGTGAGGGACGAAGTCCCACCCGCGGTGGCGTGGAGAAGTGAGCAAAACCGCTGTCGTAAAGTATCCTGGGATGATTTTTTGTGCCTGGAGGAGGAAAGGACAGGGTGCCAGGTGCACTGCACCCGCACCTCCTCTGGCCACGGCCACACACCCCCTGCCTCCGGTGAGCTGCCTCACGCCACCAGTGGCCCAGGGTCGCAGCTGCCTGCCCATCCGTGGCAGTCCCTACACAGACACAAAGAGACAGCTGGACGGGTTTTTGCAGAGAGCTCATATGCCACTCCATGTCTGGTAGCCATTCAACTGTTACTGTTCACTTTCACTTTAATGTCTCCCGTCCCCACTCCTTCAACATGGAAAATCCACTCTCCTTGGTCCTCTCCTCCCTCTTGGAGGAGGATTACCTCAATGAGGCAGCCCTCACAGCACCCCCCAAAAACCAATCGCATAGTCCTGATAGTTTGTCCTCAATTTCCTATGAACACCCTCTTCCTGGAGATTCCCCTCCCTCCAACCCCCCTCCTATTTGCCCCGCCCTGCCTTCAGCGCCCCCTGCAGTCACTCCTCCTCCTCCCTGCTTTGCTTCCTCTGCCTGCGACCCCGCTCACTCATCTCTCTCCTTCCAACCCTTTTTGCCCAACTCCACTCACCGCCCATGCTTACATGGTTAATCTCCAGGCCAACGTCAAGGTCCGCCCTAGATCCCCACTCCAGTCTCCAAGCTTACTCAGCTACGCAAGGCCTGTCAAGACGCTGGCCCTTCTCCCTTTTTTCTTCAACTTCTGGAATCCTGGTCCTCCTCTCTCCAAACTCCCTTTGATTGGTTTTCCCTTCTCAAGGCAGTCCTCTCCACTTTCCAATACCTTCAATGGAAGGCTTCTTATCTAGAATCTATAGAATGGGCTCGTCACAATGTAACACAAGGTCTTAATTTTTCCATGGATATGCTATCGGGCAGGGGTGACTTTACTTCCCCCCACTCTCAGGCACTTGTCAACAATCTTATTTACTTTGAGTAAGTCGAGGACAGTGCCCTTAGAGCCCTTCATAATTTGAGCCCTCCCACTCCTCAGGAACTTTTCAAAAATCTTATTCAATGTCCTGAAGAATGATTTCCTGATTTCTTGGCTTGTGTCGTCCAGGTTGTTGAAAAGAAAGTAAATTTTGGCCCAGGCCAAGACGCCCTCATTCAGCAACTCACCTGGGAAGGTGCCAATTCCACTTCCAGAGTGGCAGTCACCCAGTCAGACATGAGGACCTCAATAAATGGGTTTCTGTCACTAAGGAAGTTTCCACCCCTGACTCTAGGCAGCTCTCAAGTCCTGCTTGACTTCCAACACTCCCTCAGCCTTCATGGGCCACTCTCAAGCCCCTATCTATTGGGGATGCAACAAATCTGGGCATGTAGTCCGCAACTGTCCCTCTAATCAGTCATCTGAGTTACCGAGAAGCCCCGCACCCCTTGTCCTTGTTGCAAAAAAGAGTATCAGGGGCTCGAGACTGTCGCTCCAATCCTTTAAACTCCAACAAGGGCAACACTCAGCCCCATTAAAGAAGATGGCCCCTATCCTTAAGGTCAATTGGACAGTACCTTTGCTCCCCACAAAACCTAGCATGACCATCTATCTCGATGGGAAATCCATTAAAGGTCTCATTGACACTGGAGATGACATTACTATTATTGACACCGAGACTGCCTCCTTGTTCCCCGCCTGGAAATCCACCAACGGACCTAATATCCTTGGTGTTGGTGGTTCTACCTCTTCTTGTAATGTAATCTCACAGGTGTTATGAAAGAATCCCGATGGCAACTCTGGGTGCATACACCCTCTAATAGCTGAGGTTCCCAACACACTTTGGGGATGAGATTTACTTTCAAAAGTGGATGTAGTTCTTACCACAGATGACAAGTCTCCTCATGACGAGTTGATAGTTCATGACAAGATAGGCCACTCTGGGAGGAACCCCCAATTCTAATGGCCACTGCCCCACTGTCAGATCTGATCCGCCTTAGCTGGGTGGACACCTCACCCTGCTGAGTGGAGCAGTGGCCTATCCTTGAGCCTAAGTTTTAAGCATTAAAGAAACTTGTCCACGAGCAACTCGCTTTAGGTCATATTGAGCCTTTAACCAGCCCTCATAATTCTCCCATTTTTGTCATTCAAAAAGAATCAGGCAAATGGAGATTATTACAGAACTGTAGACATATCAACAAGAAAATGGAAAAAATGGGCACATGTCAAAGTGGCCTTCCTTTCCCCTCAGCCATTCCTATAGATCACTATATAGCTAGCACAGACATTAGAGATGTTTTTTTTTCCCATCCCTCTTCATGAGGCAGACAGGCCTTACTTTGCCTTTTCGGTCTGGGAACCTAATCATGCCAACCCTTGTGAATGATATCAAAGGAAAGTCTTGCCACAAGGAATGAAAAACAGCCCTACCATTTGCCAAATGTTTGTGGCTAAAGCCATCGCCCCTTAATGAGCAACGGCTACATTATTCATTACATGGATGATATCTTAGTGGCTTGCAAAGACCAAGCATCATTTTAAGCACTTCTGACTTCTTTCCTAAAAATTAAGAGGACCTTAATCTTCATGTGGCCAAGGAGAAGATTCAAACACACCCTCTCTTCTCCTTCTTAGGGTTTCATTTTTCTCGGGTGATATGGCCTGTTAAACCCTCTCTTGACATCCCCAATGACATTTCCTTGACAGAATTACAAAAATTATGTGATAATATTAACTGGATTAGGCCATTCTTGCTGTTACCTCCAAAAGTACTTGAGCCCCTCTATAATCTGCTCAAAGGCAGCAAACATCCTTCTAGAAAGTTTAAGATTACTCCAGAAGCTAGAGGTACCCTGGCAGAAAATAATCAATTGTTCACATCTGCCCAGCTTCAAAGATTTGACCCTGTGGTTCCTCTGTCAGCCATAGTACTTTCCACCTTGAAGTTACCCTTAGCTGTCTTTTGGCAATGTGATGGACCTTTATTATGGTGGCACCTTCCCTGAAGCTCCTGCCAAAAAATCACCAGTCTCACCTCACAAATTATAGCCTTAGTGGTGAGGCTCAGAGAAAAAGCTACATCCATCTTTAATAAGGAACCTAACATCACAGTTGTACCCTTTCATCAGGAACAAATCACCTTTCTCTTACAAACTTCTTTAGACTTCCAGATAATGATGGAGGGATTTCCTGGGTTACTGTCTTCCCATCTTCCTCCTTCTAAACTACTGCAGACCCTACAAGATCTTCCATTGATGGTGACCACTCATGCCTTTCCCTCAGGCAAACCCATTCCTATAGCCCCTTGTGTGTTTACAGATGCCAACATTCATCATCTTGGCTACATTATAATGGGATCTAACATAACAAATAATTTGTCCAAAGGCATTCTGATTCTGTCCAAGTAGCTGAATTGACTGCACTTATCCTGGTGCTGGAAAGATATCAGATCATTTCCCTTAACATAATCTCTGATAGCATATATACTGTTAAGTCTGCTCTTCCATTGCTTATTCCACATTTAGGCCTGGAAACTGTCCTGTCAATCAGTCTATGGCTACCCTGAAGGTTGTACTAGAAGTAAGACAACAACGATGGTATATTATGCACATCTGCTCCCATTCCGGGTTGCCTGGCTTCCTATCGGAAGGCAATGCCTCTATAGACAAACTTGTAAGTCAGCCTAAAGTCATGATGTCCACTCTAGAACAAGCTAGAGCCTTACACCAGAGGTTTCTCCTCTTGGCAGATAGTCTTCATCGCCTATTGCCTGAAATTCCAATCCAAAAATGCAAACATCTGATTCATACATGCTCCTCTTGCAGCCCATTGTTACCACTGGGCCCACTCCAACCACAGGAAATCAACCCTTATGGGCTGACACTCAACTCCCTCTGGCAGATGGATGTCACCTATATCCCTACCTTTGGAAAACTTAAATTTGCACATGTGGTAATTGACATCTATTCCTCCCCGTGTATGCTACTACTCTCACAGGGGAAAAAGTAGCCCATGTAATTAAGGCTCTGAAGCAAGCAATACTATTTATGGGTGTCCCGTGGTCAATCAAAACAGACAATGGCCCGGCCTATGTCTCTCTCAGATTGAATAAATTTTTAACTTCTTGAGGAATTTCCCGTACCAAAGGGATTCTCTATAACCCCCAGGGACAAGCAGTCATTAAAAGAACCAATCACACTGTAAAGGAGATGCTTCAGAAATTTGATTCTACCAAAAAGGACCCTTCTTTGAGATTGTTGGATCCACCATTTACCCTTAACTATCTTACTTTTGACAAATAAGGCCTCGATGCAGCAAGCCAATAATGGGGTCCATTTATCTTCCCTATCCCCCTTCCCTTGGTATGATGGAAGGACCCCTTGACCCTTCAATGGAAGGGCCCAGACCCCCTGATCACACAAGGGTGAGGCTATGCTTATGTCTCTCCCCCCACACAGGGTCTAAGCCCCTTTGAATCCAAGATAGGAATATTTGTCTAAGCCTCTCTCGAAAAGACAACATAACTCTCAACCTGAAGCGAGAAGCCCCTTCCGTGAGTACCTAAACCAAAGCTAATATTGTCTTTGACCCTTTTATTCTTCAAACGTGTGAAGTAAATTATCAGCTCTGTTAGATCCATCTAATTGGATAATCATTGGGCTTGGGGTTCTAAGCCTTCTTCTAGTCCTTCTCTTTGTCAAACTAAACAAGCTCTCTTAGTTCATATCATTAAAGAATCACAGGAACACAAGAAAATTGCCACTGTATGGATCGCAGCTCTCAAGAACATGTAAAAAGCTGGCCCACTCCATCTTCGCTGAAAACACAAGGCTTCATAGCTTCAGCTGACACTAACCCCAAACCTCCTTTACCTTCCAATTCCACCCAACCCTATTACCCCTTCTCTTAGGAGAGAACTCATCTTGGGGCACATTCACACGGGCTGGTTAGCCAATGACGGGTAACATACTCTGAAAGATGAGCACAACCTAAGACAGGCACAGCCTCATTTGCACCCCCCCCCTCATATGGAACATGTAGGAGTCTGGAAATCCAGTGAAATGATTCTATCCCATGAGGAGATTATCACAGATCCCTCCAACATGCTTGCTTATGGGCCATACAGGCCCCGCTGACCTTTCAAATAAAAGTAAAATGGGGGATATATAGGAGCACTCCCCATATCTTCAACCCCTCCCCTCCCTCTTTCCCCATTCTATGTTGATGGACTGCACACCTGACACAGAGCAGCACCTCATTGGTTGTAACCTCAGGGCCATGATTGGTCTGAGGACCGCACATAAGCTGTTGTACTTTCTGGAATAAATGGGTTCTGCATCTTGCTCTGGCAGGGCAGTCTTACCAGCCCCCAGAGTCTGGGTGAAGTCACTCCGCGGACCGACCACCCCATACCTTCTCCTGCGGGACCCCTTTTCATCCTTTTTAGGGACCTCTCGGTACCCTCATCCCACAGGACCCCTAACTCATAGGCAAACCCACTCAAGGTATGACATAAAACAACAGTGGGAAATAAACCATGCACTTTGTCATTAGGCAGTGATGTGGTTCATTAGCTACCCATGGTCGATGATGGAAATAGACACAAACTTCATTTTTAAGTTTTTTCTAAATAAAGTACAATTTTGATATTTGCCCCCACAGTGATTTTCTTAAAGACAAACAGACTTGGTTGTGATTACCTGGGTTTCAATTATCTGTGAAATCTATTAAAATAGATAATTCAGAATTTATGAGGTTGTCTTCCCACAGCTATGTGTACCAGATGGAACTTGTAAGACACTGAGCATGAGGAATAATCATTCTCCTGAGGAAGTTGGCCTGATTTCATTCTGGGAATCCCACTGATGTCATCCAAATGCAAATAGAAGACAAAGTCCATATAATCACTTTAAAAGGCAAAACATGTACCATTCAACTGAAAGAATCAGACTAGGGTCTTTATTCTGTGCCTCAGTTTGTGTAAGATGAAAATATAATTCTTAATATATAATATTTAATTCATACCAAAATACTATGTTTTTATTAGTGACAATTAAAATATTCTTTCCTTGATCAAGAGGAATGTGTCATATCCCCACAGGTGATAAATCCATGGTTTTATTCACTCCCTTAGAAAATCTTTTTTGAAAATATATGTTATAAAAGTATCTTGATAAAATCCATAAAAGTTATGACTCTAAAGTAAATTTTGATTAAGGAACTGTTGTCATTTGCTGAAAATCTTTTACAATTCCCTAATAGCTTTTGCTGTTGTACTACAAATTGATTGAATTATAAATGCCTCCTCTCCCCTCAAGATATTTTCATTTCTAACCTGAAATTATTTTCCAAATTAAAACACACACATTCAAATCCATGAAAAATTAGAAATAAATGAAAGATAACATATGAAAACATGATTTACATTTGGAATAATCTTGTCAATTCTATCTTTAAACTATACCTTCAAGCCACTTCTCTAATTTTTCCTTGCCACCTTGGTAGTCTAAACTACTACCACATCTCATCCTAACTGCAGGAGTCTCCCAATGACTCCATTGTCATTCTGCAGACTAGTTGAAAGTGATCTCTTAAAAACATAAATGGGATCCTATTACCCACTCCACTTCCCAGCTGAGGACTGCACTTAAATTGATCCAAACTCCTTGGCTTGTTTCATAGATTCTCTCTAGATCTTAAACCTCACTTCACACAACTCTCCATTCATTATCTACAATCACAGGATTCCGTTGTTGTTTTTTTTTTTAACCAGAACATCCTTCTTGCCTTTTGTGTAGTGGACATTCCACTAACTGAAATGACCTTACTACGTATTTTCCCCATGGCTGCTTCCTCCTTACCCTGCACATCTCAGATTTATGTCATTTAAGTGAGGATTTCTCTAAAGTCAATCTAAAGATTTTTCATTCAGTATCCTCACTTCTTGTAAAACCTTAAAATTCTTTTTATACATTTGTTTAATTTCAACCCCTCACTATTCAATAAGCTCCATGGGTTCCTGATTTATAATTCTAAGACTGTAAAACACAAATTACACAAGATCAGTGCATAGCAGGTATTTGGAATATAAATTCTGATCAAATGAATGAATACATATATCAATATACACATAAAAGCTAAAAAACAGAGGAAAGTCACCAGCTGTGACTTCTTTAATATGGGTGTGTTACTTGTTTATGAGGTGTTCAATGTTTCTGAAAGTCAAATAACTTACAAAAATTCTGTAGACTAACTGGGGAAGCAGAAATAGGGTAACAATGACACTAATTTATAGAATCACTAAACCTTACATTGCATTCACATAACGATCTGGGTATATCTTTCTTATACATATTTTATTGGTGCATAGTTGTACATAATGGTGAGATTTGTGGTCTCATTCTTGTACATGCACACAATATAACAATATAATTTGACCAATACACTATGATATGGGTATGTCTCAAACAAAGATGAACTAGAACACCGGCTATAAAGAAGAACTACCATTTATCTGACTGGGACATCAGAACTGAACTCAAAAGTTTTCCATTTCTAGTACTACTAAGAAAGCATTTTAGGACTAAGACCTTGATAGCTAAGACCAAAGTTATATATTTGTCTACATGATTTCCCACTAAAATACAAATTATCTGTTTCCTCTATAGCATTCCTAACTTGTTTAGTCTTAAAGATAAAAGATAGTATAAAAAGAAAAATAGAGCAGAACATCCATCAGCTACATGTTAGTGATGAGTCTCAGCTTCCTCTACCACTTTAACCCCTGCCCTACTTAACTTTTATTCCCTCTCCATTTATAGATATCTTTCAAATTCTCTTGAGCAATGTTGATGAAGAGGCAGTTTTCTCACTGATTTATAGCTCAAATTCTCCCAGATTGCCTCGTTTCATTTCCATCATTTTGTACTATTCACTTGGGTCTATTTATATCTTGTATTGTAAATAGTTACAATAAACTTGTTCACATTGATATCCTATCAACTGCATCAGAAGAAATCCAAGGTCTGATGCCTTCCATGTATCAGGTCAAAGTCCCCAACCCCAAATACCATAAAATATATTAATTTGTCCTGAGTTTTGGTTTTCTGGGTTAGGTAGAACAACTGTGCTTACCCCCAGTGAACAAGTGGCCAAGAAACCAAGGTGAAGCACAGAGTGAAGAGTCAAATGTCCCAAATCATCGTAGTACAGTCATTAAGATATGGATGCATGCATTTCATATGTCTATATTTTATGAGTGGAAGTGTGCTATTGACAAAGAAGAATGAAAAACAATGAAATGACAGAGCTACAAATTCTAGACCTTGGACAAACCTCCTGAGCTGTGTGCCAATGTTCTCATCTGTTACTCCTCATCCATCTCCTTACCAGAGCTGCTGCAGTAGGAGGGGTCAACAGGTCTTCCATTTTTATCAGAGCAGGCTATTGCTCGAAAGCGCATGCCTTCTCCACATTCTTTGCTGTCTCCATGTACCCGCAATCCTCGCTGAGGCTCCCTTTTATCTTCTGGAAGAATGCAATCTGACCAGTTTCCATAAGGTTCTGATATATATACATCACAAGGACAGACCTCTGCTTCCACGAGAGGGTACAGATGAGCATCTTGGCATTTCTCTTTCTTTCTGCTTTTCCCTGTTCCAACAAGAGACATTGATGTATTAATTTCATATATGTTGTTTTGTTAGGAGTCACTCATGGTTTTGAATTTACAAGTCTGAGAATATTAAACCTCAATCCAAAAAGATTTTCTTTTTTCACTCTTTTTTTTTTTTTTTTTTTTTTTTGCCCTGAAAGCCAATTCTAGGACAATGGAAACAACTCTAAGGGCAATTGAAAAATTCAAGTTAATTTGAAAATAAAAATAATGTCTTGTGGGAGTACAGTCCAAAATACTTAGATATTTTATACAGTGATTCAAGAGCTAGAAAAATTTCTTATTAATTTATTTAATATCATATCTCTATATTCTATTTATAACAACGAATTGATTACTCTTATGTGCATTCTCCTTGAAAGTAATAGTTGCCATGAAACAAACAAGAGTCTAAGTAGTAAATCTCTTTTTTTCTTTTCTTACAAGTAAGTTTTAAAAAATAGACCTTAAAATGAGGGTAAAGATCATTTCAGATGTGATGGACAAAAGCTCATTGTGGTTCCTGTTATACTGCTCAATGTTGACACAAATAATAAATTGAAATAAATTATCAAAACATGTTGAATAATCTAAGTAAAAGCTATAACTTCTATCCTGAGATACCCATTAAATTAAGTATTCTAGAATATGACTTTCTCTTATCAATTGACTTTGATGGACCTTTGAGATATCACCTGGACTTTGAATAATGACAATACAGTATTATTTTTCTCATCTATGAATACTTGATAATCATGTTAAATGGATTCTAATTCAAGCTGTAACTTGATTCAACTTTGTTTCCAGCACACTTCTTCTAGATTACTAAGATTCTCCATAATTCTATCTTTTGTTTTCTCACTAATAAGCTATTAGCTAGAGCCATCCTGGGTTATAAAAAAATGTAGGCAGCTTTATTGGCCCATTTCCAATCCCTATATGTTTTATAAATGCCTGCTACAAGTTGATGCCTGAGCTATTTCCTGTCAGATGATTTGCATCACATGCAATTCTGCAGTTGTTGACTGCATGATGGACTCTATGGTCTGCCATGATGCTTATGTCCATAAAAAAATAAGAATTCCTGTCAGACCTTAATTTCATCAGATAATAGCTTTATTCATCCCTCTTCTCCTTTGAGATGATGTATCCATTTGTCTCTACTATTAGGAACACTTAGAATAAGCTTGATAAGTACAGCACAGCCATGAGAAATTACTGCTTGAGAGAAATATGATTTGTTCCTTGCTATTAGCAAGCAGCATGCCCAAGTCTATACTCTTCACAAACTTCCAAACAGAACTGCTCTGAAACTTCTAGTCTCCATCTCTTAAATTTCCACTATCTTCTTCCACTTAACCTTATATTCTGAATCTGCCCATGCATTAAAACCACTTTTTCCAAAGGGATGAACAAAAATGCCATGAGAAAGAAATTCCTTTTCTTTCAGACTTGATCAATGATAATTCAGTGTTGACTTTACTATACTATTAAAATACCCTTCCAGTTTCATCATATGTTTTTAGCCTTACCCCATGTCTTCACCATCCCTCTGGCCACATTTCTTATTTATTTATTTATCTATTTATTTATTTATTTTTATCTGATAATATTTCTCTCTCTGTACCTCTCTTAACTGATGAAGTTCCTCATGGGACTAGCTAGGGTCTGTTCTCTTCTGACCCTACAGCTTTATGCAGATGAAGAGTTTAAATTAGCATCTATATTTCTTAAGTTCCAAATTAATATCTTCCTCCCAGATATCTTACTCAAGCTTCCAAGCCCTAGACTAGAAATTTTCACATAAAGGACCAATTGAATGTAATATGACAAAATCTACTACTCTTCATCTTCATACCACAGTCTTTTTTTCTCCTCCTGCATTTCCCTGCATGACTAAGTAGAAACAGAAATGTCATACTATTATTCTGTTGAAATACTTACATATAATTGATGATAAAAATACTGTTTCAAGTGATTAAGGATCTCTTAAATTGGTTCATTGGTTTATAGCAACCAATACCACCCATATTTAGTCCTGTTCAAATCTCTAACTGAAATCACTATAGCAACTTTCTCCAAGAACCTGTTGCCACTATACCTGGCTCTCTTCCATCTGCTCATCATACCACACTCAGAGCCAGCTTTCAATGATACATATCAGCTCACTTCACTTGTCTACTAAAATCTCTTCAGTACCTTCCTATAGTTAAAGAATGAAGTCCAGACTCCTCACCATGGTTATCAAGGACCTAGCTGACCTAGGCCATTAGTATCTCCCTCCCATAAGCTGTATATGACTCTGTCTCTGGCACAGTACAATGTGGCAATATTGACGATCTTTCAGTTCCTAGAAATTGCTCTTTTGGCTTCTGGCATTTACATGTTTTATTCCAGAAATTTCCACAGTTTCTACCCTCCCTCTTTAGCCTACTTGTCCTTCAGATCCCAACAAATAAATTACTCCTTCCAGAAAACCATCACTGCTGGACATGGTGGTTCCTGCTTGTAATCTCAGCAATTTGGGAGGCTGAGGCAGAAGAATCACAAGTTTAAGGCCAGCCTGGGCAATTTAGCAAGACCCAGTCTCAACAAATGTAATAGTAATGGCTAGGGATGGAGCTCAGTGATAGAGTCCCCCTGGGTTCCATCCCCAGTCCTCCCACCCAATCAACCAGAAAGTCATCCTTGAATGTGCTCCATATATCAGGATTGAAAGAACTGCTTTTCTTTATACTAATATACTTTATACTAATATATTTTCATAGTTTGTGGTAGGCAGAATAATGGCTCTCCAAGGATGTCCACACCCTAATCCCTGTAACCTTGAATACATAAAATCATACTTTGACAATGTGACTAAGATTACAGACCATGAAATGACAGATTATCCTGGATTATTTGGGTAAATTCAATCTAATCCATGAGTTCTTGAAATCAGAGACTCGTCCTGGCTGAGGAGATGGTCACAGGGAATATGACTGTGGAAGAGTGATCAGAGATCCAAAGTGACTGGCTTTGAAGATGGAAGAATGGGACCATGAGCCAAGGAATGTGTCTTTCTCTATACCTAGAAAGGAAAAGAAATATACTCTCTCCTGGAACCTCCAGGAAGGAACAGCTCCCAGCCACAATCTTTTTTTAGTCTATTTCATACTTCAAACTATTTAAGTATAAAATAATAAATCTATAAATCTGTGTTGTTTTAGGCTTGCAATTCTGCAGTAATTGGTTATAGCAATGATAGAAGATGAATACAGTTCCCAATACAACAGCTACCATAGCAGATACTACACTGCTATAATTACCTATAGTAAAAAGCTTGCCATATCTCCAAGTAGACTATATGCTCTGTCAAGTTGAGTTCTTGCCTCTCTATTCCCTCATTGTATTACCTAAGCCTAGCATGCATGAATGGTCAACAGAAAATATTCATTGATTAATTGAGAATAAAAGAAGTTGTAGGGGGAAGAAAGAGAAAGTGGAGGAGGAAGAGAAAATAGAGTGAGAAAGAGAGAAAGAAAAAGATTTTAAAAAGGAGGATGAGAAGGGAGTACAAAAATAAAATGTTCATGTACAAGGCAAATGGAAGTTATCAGCAGAACAAATATTCAGTACAAATGGATGTTGTCTCTATATCTGTAATATAATAAAAACCAAATTATCAGCCATCCTTTGATTACATTAAATCAAAATCAGCATTGACATTTGCATTCAGAACCAACTAGTACTAAATGATTGATCCCTAGTACAAATCTAAAGACTTTTTTCCCCTTAAGTTAGAGTGTGTATTAGTTATCTAGATGTTTGAATATCTACTCATTTGCTAAAAATTGTTTTCAGGTGTGTTTTTGTGTGTGCCTGTGTGTGTTATATATACACACATATGTGTATATTTTTATAATACACAAGTGTATTATATGTGTATATAATATTATATGTGTATATTATATGTGTATATATCATAATATTATATGTGTATATGTGTGTATTTTTATAATACACAAGTATATGTATTTGTATATGAACACACATGAGCACTTACACACACATGCCTGGATAATTTTTTTTTATCTAATGAACTATTTCAGCATTGTATAAACTGCTTTACTTACCAGTCCAAAATGTGTGGAAATCCAGTTTGAATACAACACAGAAAATAACCAGATAATGAATTAAGGTCTCATATTAAAAACGTAAACAAGAAAATAGAGATGCTAGATGATCCCATATTCATGGGTGTGGCCTGTATTTGGGTACATATATTTCTTTATATGTGGCTGTGTTAAACAGAGAAAAGTGTTATGTGGTATTTGAGTCTGAGTCCCTGGCTTCTACTGTCATTCATGGAAGAGTCTAGTTTATTGAGTTTACTGCCATTACCTAGAGACCAAAATGGAAGCATTAACTTCACAACAATGAAAATGTCCTGTAATCCATAAAATTCTTAATTCACCATTGGGTTTTTATATTTTTTCAATATTAACACTAAACAATTCATTTGACTAATTTTTGAATGACTAAAGCATTTCATGAAACTAATGAGTTGTTTTGTTGTCACCTAGACAGGAAAACACACAAATATCAATTAGCCACCTAAAGGAATAGCAGTTAAATGTTTAGAAAAGAAATTCTAAACAGTCTTTGAGTACTCCTTAGGTTAGAGTTTTCAGAAAAGTGTATAACAGTTCTTCAATATTTACTTTTATAAAAAGTCTATTTTAGCTGGGCACAGTGGCACATGCCTGTAATTCCAGCACTTTGGGAGGCTGAGACAGGAGAATCGCAAGTTCAAAGCCAGCTTCAGCAAAGGCAAGGGGCTAAACAACTCAGTGAGACCCTGTCTCTACATAAAACACAAAATAGGGCTGGGGATGTGGCTCAGTGGTCAAGTATCCCTGAGTTCAATCCCTGGTACCAAAAAAAAAAAAAGTCTATTTTAAATAAAAATCAAAATCATTAAAATTTTAACAATTCAGGAGTGGAGTTCTGAGTTAAAGCAAAATAAAACAAATGGTCATTTTAAGCCCTATTTAAAAATAAAACAGAAAAAATGTTAAAAAAAATTTTAACAATTCATAACACAAAGTGTGCTTGTTGTAAAATGAAGAAATATTCAAGGATTTTTAGCATTTTTCATTCCCATTTTCATTCTCTGGTGCCAAATATCATTAGCAAACCTTCAAGAGAAAGAAAAAACCCAACCACTAATTAAAAACTTTGTTCCCTTTATAGGACATTTTCTCTCATCTCAGAGATACAAATTTGTTAGAAAAATGGCTTCTGAAGAATTATATGTATACATGCAAACTAAGTGTCAGGAAGTTAGCCCCTGAACTTCAGATTATTTCCCCCACTCACATACTGTCCTACTTTATTGTTTTTGCATAAGAGATTTATTTTATCTTAGTAATACAGACAACATTGCATAAAGTTACATGTGCACACTTTTGTGGAAGAGAGAGCACAAAGTACAGTGTATCTTATTTGATGTTTCTATCACAATTATACATTTCACCTTCATTTAAGAATGCACACACACGGGGCTGGGATTGTAGCTCAGCGGTAGAGCGCTTGCCTCACATGCGTGAGGCCCTGAGTTCGATCCTCAGCACCACATACAAAGCAATAAAATAAAGACATTGTGTCCATCAACAACTAAAAAAAATATTTAAAAAAAAAAAAGAATGCACACACACTTAGTTTGTGTGCATAGATCCTGTGAAAGGCTCTAATCGATTAAGTAAATTCATTACAATGAATTAAATTATATATGTGATCAGGTAAGCAATGCATTCAAACAAAGAGGTCTTGAAACCAAGAGAATTAGCACTGCTCATGAGGACAAATAATCACCCTATGCTTAATACTTCAATGTCAACACTAAGATTACTCTCTCAATGATCATTCCCATGTTTTTCTTTTGGTTCTCCAATCCCTGAGTTAAGTTTTCTGCATATACAAATACAATGCAGTTAAAAGAAGTTCTAGCATATGATCCATGTAACTAGTAAAACACTACTGCATCCATTATTTGTATACTGCAGACAAAAATGGACTTCAAATCAAGTACTACTTGCTCTGATTTTTATTAAACTTTTGTAGATGTGCACAGAACTGAAAAATAATGATATATCACAAAAACAGAATCTAGAAGTGTAATTTGTTTTTTACCTTACAGTACTAAAATTTTAAAGGGTCAATTTGTTTGCAAGGTAATGGCAAAAGGAAATAATGTAGGTTACATCTGCCTTTGATGTTCTTTCCAAATCAGTGACTGCTTTTAAGATCATTGAGAACATGGCATGATGAAGCACCAGAAACTTTGCCATTAGTTACTCAAAAGAAGTTAGTAAAGTGCCCTTACAGACTACAAAGACTATGAAACTACATAGAAAAGAAATTTATTGTCCTACAACGGCTCACACCTTTCATTCATTTCACAAATGCCCATTGGGTCCATGTTATATGTTAGTTATTGATCTAGGTTTTGAGGGTATATACTGGGAGGTGAGGGAATAGAGGGATACCAGACACAAATTTATTCTACATGGGAGATTCAGAGAAGCACAGTGGTCTGAAGTTGAGGAGTGAGTTATGCCCTACCCGTGAGCTGTCGCCGTCTGCTTTGGGTAGCTTCACAATTCCTAGAGCAGGGTGTGAACTTGGACCAGGTGGTAAAGGTGCAGTCCTCTCGACATGGGATGGTACATTCTTGCACAAGGGGAGGCATGCCATTTGTCTGCTTGAGGCATTCCATCATTTCTTCAGACTGGTTATCATTAGAGATGCATGAGACAGCTAAAATAGAAAAGAAAAGCATGAACTCTTTTGTTATTATTTTGATTTTTCAGTCAACTTCTGGTTCTCTAACAAAACAGAATTCTCCAATGTTTGAAAATTTTCTCTTTTCTATGATTGCACATAGTATTCAACATAGCTAACCTTATTGCTCTGTAGAAATTAAATTTTTATTGTTGCTATTGGAGTTGTCTGAGGATTTAATCGGTTTTATTATTAATCCAAACTCTGCATTGACAACAAACCAAAATAACTTGGAAGTAATTTATTATACTTCCTGCTCATGAGCATCTGATCTTTAGAAATGATATAAGCCCAGAAGAAAGAATCTGGAAGGGAGATGAGATGAGGACAAAAAAGGACAAAACTATTTTTAAAAGATCATGTGAAATTTCCTAGACTTGACTTTTGTTGTTTATTTGTTTAGATGGCACTTAGGAAAGTTGCATTATTTTCATGTCACAATCAGTATTTTAAAAAATTACTGTCTATAAATAAACTTTTTTCTCATTAATATTTAAAGATCACTTAAAATTTTAAATCACTTTATTCAAGTACAGCCATAAACTATCCAGATATTTTCATTAATTGCAGGTAACTTGTCAAAGTTTCTCTCACATACCTTTTCAACTATTATGTCTCTAGTAATAAAACAACAAAAACAATAAAAAAACCCTAATAACCTTAAGTAGAATTATAAAATTTCACTTAAATTTTTGATTATTTGGAACAGTGCCATTTATTTATTTGATTATGAGTGCATGATTCTTGGGTACATCTTTTATTTATGCTGATTAGTTAGATGTCTCTTTATATTCTTTAGATCAGCATTTCTTAACCTTGGCCTTATTAAATTTTAGATGATTGCCCATTTGGGGGGAGTACCTGATCCAGTCTTGTATTTGGTAAGACATGTAGCAGCATCCTTACATCTACCCATTAGATATCAGAAGCACACATGCCCTGTAAGTTATGACAACTAAAATGTCTTCAGACACGGACAAATGTCACTGGAGATGTGAGGAAGGTGGAGGGAGGATCAATCTAGTTTAGAAAATTACTATTCTAAACTATTTCCTAACGTGGCTGTATTTTGAATACACAGGTTCCACAGCATCACTTCATCTCTCTATCAGCATTTCTGGGTAAGAAGTTTGGGAATATCTTTGTGTTTAAGTGTCCTTTGTGATTTCAAATCTAGGCAGTACGATTACCCACATTTGGCATAGTGCCTGTTAATGGTTTAGATCTAGAAATGTTCCCTGGAAAGCTCATATGTTAGGCTATAAAGCCATATTTAGAGGTAAAAAGACTGAATTATGAGAGTTGTGACCTCATTAGTGGATTAAACCATTCGATAGATTAATAATTTGAATGCACTACTGGATGGTAACTATAGGCAGGCAGGACATGACTGGAGGAAGTAGGTCACTGTGGGCCTGGCTTTGGGGACTACAACATGTTGCTGGCTTCTGCCCCTCTCTGCTTCCCAGCTGCTATGAGCTGAGCAGCTTTGCTCAGCCATGGCCTTCTGCCTAACCTGAGGCCCTGAGCAATGGAGTCAGCTGACCATGGAATGAGATCTCGGAAACTATGATCCCCAAATAAACTTTTCCTCCTCTAAGTTGTTCTTGTCAAGTAATTTGCTCACAGCAATGAAAAACTGACACTGACTGAAACAGTGCCATTAGACATAGTGTGTCATCATCCTAAAGAAATCATAGTTTAGTATTATTTTTATTACAGCTCTTTAAAATCTAACATGTGATAAGGAATAAAGAGACCTCAGCATGTAAATACATCCAATAAAGAACAAGTGTACATAGCACCACTTTCAGTTGTCCATTCTTCTTATATTCTGAATTTCTTTCTCTATTCTCAGCACAAGTCTATCTGAATTCCACAAATCTTTTTTTAGAACTGGTGAAAGCCAAAGCTATCTAATGCTTCAGGGCCAAGGAATTAGCTAAGATGACAATGGATGCACACACAATACTTCCCAGCCTGTGCATCTGTTCTGTGGCAGGTGGAGCTATTCATTCATTTTGATTATTTTTTGTATTTGTTTTTATCCACATCCTAGGAACAAAATCCATTGCACATCAAGCCAACATCACCTGCATTTTCTTTGTTGGGAATATTGCAGCTATTAATGACGAATGCAGCAAAATACATTTATCTTAAGTAGGGTACAAGCAAATGTTATTTGAATCACATGTTTACATAACCAATTTGGAGTCAATTTAGAGAACTTGTATCTTGCCAAGGTAATTTTTTTCCAAGATGACAATGCACATGATGAAGAATTTTAAATACTTTTAAGAAGTATTACTTTCTGAAATATAAACCTCTAATATACATAAATGAGGAATTTTTCCAATGCAAATAATTTTAAAATATTTTATTCATTTTCTGTAATTTCTTTTGAATAACTTCAGATTTTGAAAGCTCTCATAAATGAAAACTTAATGATATTTTGAAATTCGACTTAATGATATTTTGAAGTCCTACAAACTTTAGAAATTAGAATATACTGCATTTATGAAGGTCTAAATTGAACTTCTCCGAATTAATGAAGGAAAGACTAAAAAATTAAGAAACGATAGCTACAGCATATTGAGGATTTTGCAGATATTGTAGTCAAATGGCAATGAGTACAAATTCCAACTGTAAACACTGAGCTAGGAGAACTAAGATAGTTATTTAAATGCTTTGCTTAGTCTCCTTGTCTTTAAACTGAGTATAATAAGATCATATATAACCAATGGTGGTGAAAATTCTCTACAATGTCTTATACATACTATAGGATAAATAAGTGCTACTAATTATTATATCCTTTACATTTCTTTTTTTACTGTAGCAGGATGATAATTCTTCAAGCAAGTACACACATACACACACACACACACACACACTCTCTCTCTCTCTCTCTCTCTCTCTCTCTCTATCTCTCTCCTCCCCAAGTCTCATTCTTTTCCTTGTCCATTCTCTCAGTATACTGACATGGCTGTTCAGAGCAGCTAAGATCTGTTAGTCTTGTACAAGCTGGTGTAGTAGAGCAGCCTAGTGCAGACACTCAAGATTCCTATGGGCCACAGAATGTATACGAAGTTGGCAAGTAAAGTTTGATAACACCCACATTAGTCTGAGGACCATGTCTCTACTAATGACAACCTAAGGGTTTGTGACAAATAAAAAACCACAGGCCATGTAAACATGAGTTTAGACCAGGAACTATGGTTTTCAGGTTTCAGTTTGAGAGTCTAATTTCCTCTCCAGTGTGAAAAGAATCACAAGTACTGAAAGAATGAGCAAAAATGAAAATAATTTCCTTCTTAGGAATGTAATAATATAAAAGAAATCATTTAATTAACAAAGATTTATTAGGTAACTGTATTGAACTATACTGGAGAATAGAAAATACCAAATAAAATATAGAAAGAAGGCTACAGGACTGGAAAATCAGCACAGAAAACAAAACAACTATGCAAAGAAAATGAGGAGACATTGAAAATAAATAGAGATGACTAATACCAGAGGTACTGCACAATTCATAGGACCCTTTCATTGTACACATCATAGGCAAAAGAATTGTTAAAATATATGAATTATATTAATACAGTTCTTTAACCAACATTTAAAGTATATAGTCTCCTTAAGTCTTTTGTAGAGTAAATCAGAAGTAGCATAGTACGCTGAAAAAAAAAAACGCAAGTTTTGGTGACAAAAAGAATTGAGTGACTGTTTTTCAATGTTACTTAGAGCAAATTATGAATCTCTCTTTAGACTCAACTCTTCCAAGAAATGAGAATGATCATAATGTCCATGTTATAAATTGACACAGATGAAGTGCCTATCACAAAACCAAGTACATTACACATTAGTACATGATCCATAAGGGCCATGTATTATGAAAAAAGCTATCAGAAATAAATTGTGAGGACGAGCAGGAAAGACTTTGCTTAGTCTCCTTGTCTTTAAACTGAGTATAATAAGATCATATATAACTATCATCACCTTTCTTGGTTCTTGGCTCAGGAAGAGTTTTCAAATCCTGCCTAACTCTCTTGAACCCTAAGAAGTGTGATTGGAACCTCTTTTGAATCATAGTGTTGAGGAGAGCAGCCTCTTCCCAAGACTATATGACCCTACCAAGGATATTTTCTGTCTACTTTCCAAGTGCTAAATTATGTGTCTTAAAGTATCTATAAAAATTAAGCTATATGCTGTCAAATAAAATCACACCTCCAGGAAACGAAAATCTTAGGCCATTTGAGAATCTTTCTAAAAGCACCAAGATCAAGATGTTTGACAACAGTAAAGAGAGTTGAATGGAGAGTGGACATTTGCACATAAGCGTGCTGTCCATCTTTGTACCTCATTTCCTGAGATGGTCACACAGAGTAGGAACAGGTACCAGATCCCTCCCTGCTAAAAATTGAACGAATGAGGATTTGAATATCTAGGCATGACTTAGAAGCATATGCCAAAGGTTTTCTGAATTGTAATGATGTGGACCTTATTACTAATCACAAGAGGACAGATCACAAGACAAAAAAAAAAAGGATTTTATGTCTTAGGATCAAAAATGAATCTTAAAGTCATTTCATCCATGGCCATTCTCATATAAACATGAAACCTTAAGTATAAACTGGATCATGATTACCTATACCTTCTTCCCTAACAGACCTTACTAAATATGACCCATCCATTTACCTATTCACTCGCTTGGTCACAAAAACCTATGAATGATCACAAAAGTATTATGTGTATACACACATATACATACACATATGCATATATAGCTACACCTATATATGAATAATCTGACATCCAAAAGCCACAGTAATGGCAGTGGCAGGGAACAAGATAGATAGTAGTACAATATTGTAGTTTCCTAATGGTGATAACCCAAGGAAAATTGATGTAAAAGGGAAAAGCAGGTTCTTAAATCTTAAAGGTTATATCATGGGCAGACAGAAAAAAAATGAGTGCTTAGGTAGAATTTATTTGTCAGGTAGCTGCTATTCAGTTGAAATCTGAGTCCTAAGTTCTTCAGATCAAAGAAAGTAACTTATTAGCCATAATCTAGAGAAAAAAGATTTCTCTTTTGTTGCTTTCAAATATTGCACTATACTAGCGGGAAGGGACTTTCCATCAGGAACAGACTTTTTCTTCTGACTCTTTCTATATTTCTACCTGAACAGTTTTGTCTAAGGGGACTTGTAATTAAATCTTAAATTACATTTCATTTGTTAAAGTTGAGAAGCTGGGCGCAGTGGTGCACACCTGTAATCCCAGAATTTTGGGAGGCTGAGACAGGAGAATCACAAGTTCAAAGCTAGCTTCAGCAAAGGCGAGGCACTAATCAACTCAGTGAGACCCTGTCTCTACACAAAACACAAAATAGTGCTGGGTATGTGGCTCAGTGGTCAAGTACCCCTGAGTTCAATCTCTGGTGACAAACAACAACAAATAAAATGGAATAACTGTAGTTATCAAGGAAGGAATACTCTACTCCAGGTAATATTATCCCAAAGAGATCTGAAAAATATTATCATTGGCTATTGTTTGAAATTTAGCTATCCTATGCTCTGGAAATCTCTCCAAGGAGCTGCGAGGAATAGCTAGATTTCTTGTTAAGGAATGACAAGAAAGCAGGTGTCTGAGCCAAGCCACTCGGACAAGAATAGTCTCCCTGGCAAATGGGTGTGGCAGGGTGACCTGAAATCCTCAAAACCTCTCCTTGATGTCTGAGGTCACACTTGTATATTCGTAGTGTCTAGGAAGGTACATGATATATAGCACTGAGTTCAGCTACTTCATTTTTCTCTTCACTGCTACACCAAATGAATCTTGGGATGAAGGCACCAAAAAAGGGAGGGTGGTATCGGGAGCAGAGTGACTGACCAGTTGTTTTCCCCTATTATCTGATTCTCTTCCATACTAGCAGCATGAAGAGGAAGAAATGATCTGACACATAAAGAGAATAATTTGAGAATTTTGAAAAAGAAACAAAGCAAAGACTGCTATACATTCTCAGTGTGTCTTACAGTTAATTTTTTTTAAAAGAACTGCTGTTAATGTGAGAACGTCAGGCCAGCTCTCTTATGTTTAAATGCTGACTAAAACCAGCAGATTATTAGCCATTACTAAATGGCGGGTCTTTCTGCCCCCTATCACCTCTGAATTTCAATAGTCAGACATGCTGTGATAAGTTTTTCTTCTTTTCAATTATAATATGAAGAGGATAGGGGTCATAGCCCTTATCATAATTGATAATGTTCTGCCTGGGAAGACAAAATAAAGATGATGGTGCCTGCTACTGCATGTCTGCCCATGCTCATCATCCTTGCCAAGGACACCCAGATTACTTTCCTGAAGTTGCTTCTGACCAGAGTTCAACTCTAATCACTGACAGAAAAGGATAGAGAGGATTTCTCTCAAGAGGTCATAATTTCCAGGAAATGGGGGTGACATGCTAGAAAATAGGTTTCTCTCCATAAGGGTTACTGTCCTGCAGTAGTAGACTGCTTCAACTCAGGTGCAGAGGTCAATTTATGTGCACATCCAGGAGCTGAAAGGTAGTCAGCAATTACTGAGGTCATACACCATGTCCTGCTTGTCAGGCCCTGCCCTAATGGCTAGGGACACAGATAGAAGAAACATGGAAATCAGATTCACAACACTCAGGGTGCTGCAAGGGGACAGCACTGGAGCCTCAGGTATTGAGCAGTCAGTGGGGTCTTTTTAGAAGGAACAACACATGAATGGTGAGTAGGACCTGTCTAGTGAGAACAGCCTCAGGCGGACCAGGAGCTTGGGACATCATGACTCCTGAGCAGAGAAACAAATGATGTGATGAGGCGGCTTTCTGTTGTTTTTTTTTTTTTTTTTGGTACTGGAGATTGAACTCAGGGATACTCGACCACTGAGCCACATCCCCAGCCCTATTTTGTGTTTTATGTAGAGACAGGATCTCACTGAGTTGCTTAGTGCCTCGCCATTGCTGAGGCTGGCTTTGAACTCGTGATTCTCCTGTCTCAGACTCCCTAAGTGCTGGGATTACAGGCTTGCGCCACCACGCCCGGTGCTTTCTGTTTTTGATACTCATTTCACTAAGACACTTTACTTCCCCTTGATAAGATTCTAAGTACAAGTTCAGTATCTGTGTAGTGAAGCTGTTAATTCAATGACTACACCAGGCTGCCCATACGTGTGAGGACAAGGGTTAGAATATAAGAGGAATTCACAACCACAGATTCAAAGAGATAAAAGCTACATTTGAAGTGTAAAAATGTATAACCAGTTCATTCCATCCTCCTACCTTAACAAAGAGGTCGCCATAATGATCTGGACATTCCAGTGAAGAATTCTGGGAAGACATGGCATTTCAGGCTGGAATGTGGCAGCACAAGATCTCAGGCCTGTCCTCTCCTCTTCTTACCCACAGCTGGATTCTAGCCCCAAAGGGACTTTCTTGTACATGTGATTAGCCACTGAGGTCAATTCCCATTCCCAACCTCAATTCACAAGTTGGCTACCCTGGTCCGTGCCTTAGGTTGAGGTGCACACATAGGAATGCAAGCTTTCTGCTAGGGGAAGGCAAGAAGTCCACTGCATAATTAGGGCCTGATGAAACTTCCTTAAGAACTCTCTCACTTTTAGGTACTGAGGGAAGATAAAAATGCTAATTAGCACTATCTTAGTTCTCATGATTTTGTTTCCTTCCTGGTTCTTTGCAGGAAAATGGGGAGTCTCTGTCAGCCACTTGCAGTTCTCCTCCCAAGCCAGCATCCAAGCGTTCCACACAGGCAGTATGGGTTAGGGTCTGTGTAAAGGTCCTTCAGAAGCTTTCTAGGTCTTTGCCAGCAACTGCAATGAGATGGGTCCTTGTGTGCCCAGTGGCTGCTTGCCCTGGTGACATCCACCAGGCTGAAGACGCAGGCTGAAGATCTCAGGGCGGATTTCTTCAGGAGCACTGTCCTCCCATACACTTGATGAGATCTTACCTGGCTAGTGCCTGCTGTGTGGTGCAGTCTGCTGAGGCCAAGTGATATGTTGCCTGGAAAGTCAAGATGGGCTCATGTGTAATCTACTGGCCAATGCACCAGTTGCTACCCCCTCCTCAGGCAAGGCAGAGGGAAACTTCTGGAGAGTCTCTGGTCAGGAAAGCTCAGGAGCACCTGTGATACATTAAGGCCCTCTGTCTGCCTAGTGAGCCCAGGGCACGGCTACCCTCTGAGGGGCTGCCATGTTGGAGTGGGGTCCCTGTAGGCCATCACTTCCCAGAGTTCCAAACAGGACAAGGATCAGAATCCCTTGCTCTCTTCTTTTTCCTTAGTCAAATTCCACGCCTAAAGCATCAGTTCTAAGTCAAGGGAACTTGTGACCCACATTCCTTCTACTCTGCTTCCCTGTTCTGGTTCCCTCTTTCCTTTTTTCACTCTTCTCTTTCTTTCTTTCTTTTTTTCTTGAGCAGAAAAGAGTAAGATTTATTCCAGTGAGGAGACTCAATAGGAGTTGCCCCAGTTTCCTTCCTTTTCCTTCCCATCACTCATCTGGTGAAAAAATAAACAGAAACAAAATTTCCTCTTTACTGTCCAAAGGAGATTCCACTCACATTACATCTGCCTCCTTCCTTATCTCTTCCCCTGGAAATGGAGCCTTAGGTATTGTGCAGTCAGTAGAGTCTTTCTGCCTAATAGCTAACTAAGCAACCACTCCACATACTCTAATTGACTCAGAAAATGTCCCAGAAATTCCTTTTCACTGGCAATTGTCAGTTGTAGAGAAGACACTTTTACTTGCTATTATTCAGATAAATCCATTTGGAAGTTAAAGCTGGTTCGGGGCAAACCCTGGGGACTGTAGTTTTCTCCTAGTATTTGGTCTTTCTCTTTACAGTGCCTAATGTGTGGGTAGAATATTCGAAGGCTCCATTCTTCAAAACTAGTATTTGAAGTAAGTGTGTGCTTACGACTTCATGCTGACTAACGTCTATGCAACTTTTGAGTGGGAACAGCATGAGTTGTGGAAATTGAATTAAACAATAAACCTGTAATTGCTTGTTAGGGTACTTTAATTGACTCATAAGTACCATATGTGAAGCTGCGTGGCTGCAGGAGCCCAATTATAAGCTTGCTTATGGAAAGATACAACTCATTTTGCATGTTGGAAACATATTCCCCAATTATTGCTGCCCTCTCAGAAAAGATGACTTTTCAAATAAATACAAAATACTTAGTAAGCTAATAACATATACTTAGTCCCTAGGTAACCTGGAATCATTTTATTTAGGTTCTAATACAAGATTGGGAACAGTGCCATTGAAAAATGTTGCTTCTCTTTTTATAAGGCATTTGTTGAGCCCTGGAGCCCTCTGTGTTCCCAGCCAACCAAAGAAATGTGTGCAGCTAGGGCTCTTGGCTTTAAGTTACTTGGCCCCTCATTGAAAATCACCAACAAAAATAAACATTACAGGGAAAAAAACAAAATTGCAAACAATTCATAAATAATAGCTAATATCTGTGAAGAAAGAGGAAGATCTTAAAATTCTGGCTGCTGATGTGGCATGGTCAATGCCAGAAGAAAACATCAGAAATCAGTTAAAGTTACCAACTTATGCTAGAAGGAAAGTTATTAGGATCACTTGTGGGATATGGGAATATTGGCAGGCATGGGGACCACAGGTGATGTAAGTTAATTTCTAGCCAGGTAAGGAACTCAGCACTTTCCAGATGAATAGACTGAAGAACTTCAAGAACTAGAATGAAGGTGGAGTAACTGTTGAGAAGCCTATCAAGGAAGAAGAAAACTAAATTGTCCTTCTATAGGACAATGGATAGCCTGAGGATGATGTTTACATGGCAATAAGTAGTCTTGAGTCCTAACAATCTTCATCAGCCACAGTGAAACCAACAACATAAATACATAAGTACAAAAAGCAGCTTGTTTATTAATAAGGTTGCAAGGCAAGTCTCTTAACTCCCTTCCCACTAAACTAGACCAAATAAATATTCAATTTGAAAAGAAACAAAAAATGTGCTGTGAAAATTGCCTTAAAAGAATTTCCTTAGCCACTCCTTCCATTTAGATTGCCTGAGTCCTCCCTCCAATTGAGAACTATATAGCCTATATGGAAGAAAACCATTATGAATGCATGTAAGTCATCACATTCAGTGTGTATTTGAAAGCAATCATTCTGAATTAAGACATGGCAGTGAATGTGAAGGAGGGACAACTGCAACCAATCTTATTTTCTTTCTTTTCTTAGCAGATCAGTGATTCTCTCTCCCTGTTTTTACAACACCTCAGGGTAGCTCCATTTATCTCAGCTGACTTTCTTCCATTAAAAATAATTCGATGGGGAATGACTGTTAATGACCATGCTGTTTCTTTTGGGGGTGATGAAAATGTTCTAGAATTAGGTATTAGGTATTAGTAATGGTTGCACAACTCTGTAAACATACTAAAACCTACCGAACTCAACACTTTAAAATGTAAATTTTATCTCATTGAAGCTGCTATAAAAATTAACAATCTAAATATTCTGAATCTTAATAGATGTAATTTCAGAAAAAGAGGGCAGATATAATGTCTATGGATCATGTCAGTTGATGCTGCATTTGTAGAAATCATGAGAATCACAAGCATTTACCAGTTAGCAAAGAAATTATTCTCCCAAAAGTTATGCTCAAAATCATTTATATTAAATTTTATAAATAGGAGTGTTCTCATAAGGAAGGCATTATATTTTATGATTAATTTTTTTCAAATGATCTGTAAAGTTTCATTTTTAAATTTTGTTCTCCGTTAATAAGAAAATAATCAACAACAACAACAACAGTAGCTACCTCGATTGCAACATCGTTTACCATGTTAGAATTCTGCAGAACGCTATTTGGAGAATGCAGTCAGTTGCATGATGAAACATAACAGCAATGGAGATAAAATGTCTGCCCTAAAAAGGCTCATAATCTACATAGAATACTCAATTTCTATCCTGTATGGAAAAATCAATAAATGTATAGATACCTACAAATCAACTGCATTTGAATATATTTGGAAGATTTAAACATTAGTTGCTGATTATAATTACTGTGTTATAAACTAGCAGGTAAGAAATTTCTAACTCCTCTTATAAATGTAGCTCCTTTTCTTTCCTTCTTTCTAAATCGCACCTTTATTAGAGGAGTAAACAATGATGAGAGAATCACTGGTATTTCCAAGTCACTTTTGTCACTCACATCCACTAAAAGATATCAGATTCCTTCAGAAATACCTCCTGCCTCTAAATTCCATGACTTCTGCTGAATGAGGTCCTCAATTCAAACTATATAAAAGTTTTTGACATTTCTTTTATATTGTGAAAAAAACTATGCACACTTCATTCTTCAGAGTATAGCCTATAACTGCAATATACTAGAAGCTTTATGCTCCTCAACCCCCTATTTTATGTACATGTACAAGGGAAATGCATATTTGGCAGGTATGAAAGAATAAATATGCTAATTCACACTACATGTGGAAGGTGATTTATTCCATTTTTGAAGGAATATGGCAGTATTTACATAAGTTTCACCTGTATCTCTGCAAACAGCTGTTGTGCAACTAACTTTCAAATCAGAAGAAAAAAATGCGCTGGGTAGTTTCTAACAGGTGCTGTGGTTTTGACAGATGGATGTACTTTAGTCACCTGCTATACTTCACATAAAGGCACAGAAAGAGTTGGGCCAAATCACTCCAGCAAATAATTATAGATTTTTTTAAAGAAGTACTAACTCTTGGAGTCTAAGAGGTAAGACTCCTTAAAAGCTTGTGTAGAACTAAAATTCTAACTGTATCTGTCATGAAATAAGTTATCTGGATAATGAATGCTGCATCATTTATCAGGAAGCTGAACTTCACATCATATAATCATTCAAGTAACAGTAACTAAGTAACAAATGAGATGTGAAATTCAAATTTAGAAATAATTTGGCGTTCTCTATTGAAAAACAACTTCAGGGATCCAAGACATTAATTATCACATTGATACAGAAAAACAATAAATTAATCCAATATACACATTTATTTTCCCCACTCACCAGACTATGCTACATTTTCTTGTAGATCTGGCTATTTAAAACATCTTCTAAGAACTTGTCATGTCCTTTTTAAATCTATTTATATTTTAAATGACACCTAGTAATTGTACATCTTCCTGGGGTACAGTGTGACATTTCAGAACAGGTAAACAATGTGTAATGATCAGATCAGTGTAACTGGCATATCTACCACCTCAGACATATATCATTTCTTTGTTGAGGACATTCAAAATCCTCTCTTCTGTCTTTTTTGAAATAAGCAATTTACTGTTGTCAACCACAGTTATCCCACTGCACATTAAACCATTAGAAGTTATTCTGCCCATTGGATAAGAATGTTCCTTATTTTACAAATGATTTCTTTGCAGATCAGAGTACTCATGCTTTACATGTAATCATTATCACCATCATTATAATATATTGTCTGTATGTACAAAGCTGATGCCATATCAGGAAGGCATTTGTTTTCATTTTCTTTAGTCTCCGCCTGCAAAGACCCTGCCAAAATGCTGCTGAAATTATGTTTATTCATCTTCATATCCTCTATGGTCCCTCTAGAGACCATGCATTTGCTACATCCTTTGTGAAAAACAAATGTGTTAATACTTCAATTCTGTTCTAGAATTTCAAACTTAATAAAATTGTATAATAAAAGCCTAAATAATGGTGGATTCAGAGGATGATACTGTAGTCCTTCTTTAATTTACATATACACCAGTCATACAACTTAGTGTCTCACACAAGACTTTTTAGTGAAGAACAACACCATCATATACTATACAGATAAATTCCTGAAAAGTTGTGAAGAAAAACATAAAGGAAATTAATCTATTTTAATGCAATAGGGAAACCTGCTATCAAAGGGAATTGCATCCAAGAAAATGGTATTTAATCTCAATACCATTCTTGAGTGTAAACAACCACTCTTGTACTATTGTAAAGTAAAATTGGATTCATTTTTTTTTCATATTTAATTTATTTATTTGTTCTATTTAGGCTTACATGACAACAGAGTGCAATTTGATTCATTGTACATAGATAGAGGATAACATATCAATTCTCTAGTTGTAAGTTGTATAGAATCACAACATATATGCAGTCATACATAAAGTTAGGGCTATGATGCCCATCATATTCCACCACCTTTACTGTCCCCATGCCCACTCCCCCTTACACCCCTGTGAACAGAGTTCCACCATTGTTCCCATGACCTTCCCCACATTATGGATCAGCATCCACTTATCAATGAGTACATTTGGCATTTGGTTTTCTGAGATTGGCTTACTTCACTTAACATGATATTCTCCAACTCCATCCATTTACCTGCAAATGCCATAATTTTATTCTCTTTTATTGCTGAGTAATATTCCATTGTGTATATATACCACAGTTTCTTTATCCAGTCATCTACTGAAGGGCATCTAGGTTGGTTCCACAGTTTAGCTATTGTGAATTGAGCTGCTATAAACATTGAAGTTTATAGCAGCACTGTAGTTTGCTCTTTTTAAGTCTTCTGGGTATAGACCTAGGAGTGGGATAGCAGGCTCAAGTGGTGGTTTCATTCCAAGTTTTCTAAGGAATCTCCATACTGCTTTCCAGATTGGTTGTACCAATTTGCAGTTCCACCAGCAATGTATGAGCATGCCTTTTTCCCCACAACCTCGCCAACACTTATTGTTGTTTGTTTTCTTAATAATTGCCATTCTGACTGTTGTGAGATGAAATCTTAGGGTAGTTTTGATTTGCATTTCTCTGATTGCTAGAGATGTTGAACATTTTTCATATGTCTGTTGGTGGATTCGTTTAAAATGATATATGTTTCAAACTTTTAAAAAAAACTTTGATTCTATGATTCTTTATGTAATTTTTACCTGCTAAAATCAGTTAAGAGTAAAACTTCCTTCCAATACCCCACTAATTATAAGTTCTTTAAGTCAAGACCTTGACTTATTTTTACCTTTAAGCACTGAAAATAATTCAACTTAATGTGACTAACTATCTGTAGTTCATATATCTGACTACTTTGAAGTAGTAGTGGCCACTTGTGTGATTCAGATCACCAAGGCTAATCATGCCTATAACCAGATCTTTTCATAATACATTGTTATAAATGTTGTACATGTTTGCTTCAAATCTTCCTCCCACCCAAGTGAAACTTGTTTTCTGACCACAGAGTTTCATGCCCTGACCAAGATGCTAGTGCCAAAGGCAACGTGGTCTAGGAATGAGTCTAGCTTAGGCTTTGCCTGTGATAGCTGCATGACCCACGGAGCTAGGTTCACAGAGACACAAATGCATTTATATCCAAAATGAAGAAGTTAGACCAGGAGGATCTAGGTCCCTTCTAGATCAGATACTCCATGAATACATTATGGTCACAGGCATGTACAGAAAATTCTCATGTCGTATTGCAATCAACAGCTATTGAAAACTTGCAATATAAGCAGAATCAGCTGGTACTAAAGCAAGCATTTATATATAATTATTTTATATTTATTTCACTTAGTGACATGTTGTTAAGTATACAGAACATAGTAACATACAATGGAAAATATTCTACTGTCCCAGTTAAAAAAATCTATGTCTTAATTAGGAGGGCGATTCACACAACAATTTAAATTAGTTGACCTTCCAGGTAAAGATGGCAGAGTAGAAACTTGCACATATTTCTACTACCTTCTGAGTCCCTGCTAAAACTTTGTGAGTCCTTAATACATTAAGAACAAAGAGAATGAAAAAGAAAAAAACAGATTGGTATTATAATTTTGGAAGGTGTAAACAATGGACAGAAAGTAAAGAATTAAGAAAATATTCTAAGAGACCTAAGAAAATATTCAACAAAGATAGAAACAGTGAAAGTCAAAGATTGATCTGATTCATATCACAGAATCTCTGGAAGTGGTGTTGAATGAAGTCATGGGATGAAACACCTCATAGTGTGTTTATAAAGTATCTAGACCCTCTAGCTCACTCTCTTGTTTTCTCTCTTTCCTGTCACAGAGCTATGATATTGACCTCCTCTTTCTTGTTACAAGACTGGAGATTAAAAAGACATGGTAGAGAATTGCTAGACTGGAGTTCACAGGCATACCCGAGAGGATTATTAGACCAGGGTCATGTGATTGCTGAGACTTCCTCACCTTGTTCGCTAACTCAGCTCCCAGCATCCTGACAATCAGGGGTCTCCCCACTCAGGTCAGCAATTTAAAAGTCTTTTTTAGAACATTCAAGCAGTACAGAAGAAAGACCCAGTCACATTAACATGAAAAGTTTCCAAGCTGAGTAGACCAGCCAGATCACCCTACTGAAGCTAGCAGGGGCAGCCAAACTCATGTAACTCCACCTTTTCACCTCACTCCTAAAGGGAAGCAGACATGTGGAGACAATGTTTGACAGAAAAATGATCTGGAATGAATGAAAATATTTTCAGTGTGAGAATCACTGAAACCATTATTGATTTTTAAGAAAGAAAAACCCCTAGAGAATGATCAGAAAAAAATTAGCAAATAATAATCTTTTAGAAATTAAAACAAAATAAAAATTAAAAAAGGAACTCAATAGTTTGCAAGGTTAGGTCAAGGAAATATTTCAAAAGTGGAGTAAAAAGGCAAATTGATGAAAACCAGCAAAACATAAAAAGTAGAAAATCCACCTAAGGCATCTGATATCTGGATTACAAGAGTTCTTGTTCTAGAGAACAAAAACATTCAGGAGAACAAATTATTAAAATATAACTTAAGAATATTTCAAGAACACATATTTCTAAATGAAAATGGATCATGAAGTTCCAAGTCAATACAGATCTACATGAAGGTACAACTTAATAAGATTTCAGAACAAATGAGACAAAGATATCACAGTTTGATTTCTTACCTCTGATGACATCTAGAAGAAAAATATCTGAAAAATTATGAAGAAAAATTGTGTCCAACTTAGAATTTTATACCTCACCAAGCCATCATTCAAGTGTGAGAACAGCATGAAGACATTTTCAGACCTTCATGTTTACAGAACATTTTACGTCCACATCCTTTCTCAGCAACTACCAGGAGAAGGAATTTCACTGACTGAAAAAAGAAAATAAACCAAGAAAGAGCAGAGGATGGGAGGAGAAGAGGGGATGATGTGGAAGGGAGGTCCTGTGATGAGAAATATGAACTAGGTATAGAGAATTAGTCCAGATTGGTAGATCAGAGCAAGCCATGGCAGCTTTTCAGAAACATGGAAATGATAGATCTGATCATGCTTCATCATCCTCAGAAAATATTTACTGAAGCAGTGCAGAGTTTGGATTTCTTTTTTCTTCTTCTTCTTCTTTTTAGTTTTAAAAAGATAAAAAACATGTCAAAGTAAAAAAAAATCCAGAATATTAATAATTTCAGGGATAATAACACATTATGTGGAAAAGGAGATTAACAACATTACCAACTTATAGATGGCAATACTTTCAAAAAATTTATATAGTCATACCAATCCAATACTGAATATCTTGACCTAGGGAAGTGACATTATAATTATTGGGAAAGATGAAGTGTTCATGCATAGTTAAGGCAAGATGAGAAAGGAGGGAAAATCATTATTTACAGTGTGGAGCAAGACGTACTGCTTAAATCTAAAACTATATGAGTCACAAAACAATTTTTTTTGAGATACCATTTAAAAAACAATATAATCAACTAAAATAAATAAAAGTAGTTGATACTGAAGAAGGACAATGGGTAAAATCATAGAATTATGTCCATTTTTCTTTCTTGTATAGAACTATTTGACCCTTCAAATTATGTGCATTTTGTCAAAATAGTAACAAAAGTCAAAATGAATGAGTGAGTGAATAAGAGATTAAATCTAACATCTTTAAAATACAATTACATAAAATAGTATATCAAATCAAATATATAATACACTAGATTATATATTCTAAATGTATTCTTTATAGACAAAATCTTTCCAAGTTGCTTCATTTTTGCAATAAAATATAATGGAGCATAAATACATATTTCAGTTCTTTGGCTAACTCTGCCTATTTGTTTCTTACCTTAAAAAAAAGTGGTGGATCTTTTTTCTTTTGACTTTGTAAAATAACAGGGACAGCTATTCACTCATTTCATTTATTAATGGCTCACTATGTGCCAGGTGCTCTATTAAACATTACAAAGCAAAAAAGAAATAAAAAACACAAAAGAATCCCAGTACTTGACTTCTGACAGCTTAGGCAGTTGAGTGAGAAGATGGTTGGTTGGCTGGGTGAAGTCATTCATATTTAACCTCTAGAAGGAGAAATCAGAAGAGGTCACATAGAAAACTGTTAATAACAGAGGTCAAAATGATGAGAATGAATGCAATGGTGATTTGCTTGTGATTAGGGGTAAACTAGCCAGAAAAATGAGGGCCTGCAAAGGAGTTGTTGAGGCTGAGCTGTGTGGAAAGACAAACACTGGGTCACTTAGCCATTCTCAGTTCACTTTTCTTATTTAGAATTATTGAACCCCTTTCAGGGCACTCAATACCCAAAGATTACTGATTTTAGAAGTCATGTCACTTCAAATTTCATTCTCATGTCCCCTTTTCTCCATTCTAGGAGAATAGCATTAATTTCTGCATTCCTTGAAGTCAAAGTGCAAAGAAACAATCCAGTGCAATTTAAAGCAGGAGACTCAATTGGGCATCTCTAGTCCTCCAAGCTACTGCCAGCTAAAGCAAATAATGCCAGAAAGCAATAGGAAAGACTGCTGACAGCAATGGACATACTCATGCCAAAATAATCTCATTTTAGTCTCAGCCAAGATAAACTCATTAGTGACTATGAGGTATCTGCTTCCTTCCAAAACTGTGTAACCTTGTAGGGAAAAGGAATGCATATGCACATTATTGTCTAAGGTTATTTAATAACAAAAACAAAAACAAAAACCAGGAAGGATAGTGGCAAGTTCATATCAAAACAACTGTGTAGGTAGTTGGTTGCCTAGGTGTAAAAATGGTAAAAGTATTCTTTGCTTGAACACCTTGTAGAAATTGTTAACATTCAAATGTCCTACTAGTCTGTTGACTTGGAAAAGGTGTACTACTATAAAAGAAACCAAGGCAACTTATCAAAACAAGTATCAAAACAAGACCTATGCCCAAGAAATTCCAAGCAGAATTCTAAGACTGTCTTACTTAAATATGATTGAGGATTCTGAAGAGTGTACGAAGGCAATCTTTTTGTGGTCAGGATTTCAAATGCAAGTAAAATAATGAGCACACTTTCATATTCACAATGTCATTATTCATAATCGGGAATTAATGAATCATAATAAAACTAAAACTCAACATACAGTCTCATTTCTACCTCATGGGTCAAGATGAAAATTAATTTCCTCTTAAAGTCATTTTCCAAATTGTGGAAGCTTAGACCACATCTGTTTTTTAACAGGCAAATTCTTATGGTTCTATGATTTTTGTTTCTGATTCTCTAAACAAGTAGAAAAATAAGTCTAGAAAGTAATTCAGTATTTGAACATGAAATCACTGTGATGACTTTGTATTAAAATAAACTGAGTTGACATGTGATTTTTACAACAAATTCTTTGTAAGCAATCTGAAAATAAAGCAGAATTAACTAATACTGTCTTTATTGTGTTTTACTGGGCTAGGATAAATCAAAAGGTTTGAATAAATGCCTGAATTCCTGATTCCTACTTTATTTTTAAAAGGGAAGGTAGAGGCAAAAGGAAAGAGAAAGAAAGGTACTTTGATCTTTTGATAAGAAATCACAGATCAAAATTCTATAACTCTTCTTTTAATCTGGAGATTTGGGTTAATTTAGAGATATTTTTTCTTTTATATACCCTAAGTTCATTGTCCCTTAATTTTAAAAGGTTGTTACTTTTCCCCCCAAATAACACAATAATGCCAGGCCCATATTCTCTGCATACTATTTACCATCCACAAAACCCATAGGTTATGCTGTGGTCTAAATGTTTGTGTCCTGAAATCCAGCTGTTGAAGCCCAACTCGCTAATGTGATCGTAATTTGGAGATGAGGCCTTTAGGAGGTAATTGAGGATAGATTACACTGTGATGATGGAGCACTCATGATGGAACTGGTGGCCTTATAAGATGGAGAAGACCACTCTCTCCCCTCTCATTCACTGAAGAAAAGTCATGTGAGGACCTTATAGCAAGACGTCACTCTACAAATCAGAAAGAAGGTCCTCATCAGAACCTGACTGTGCCAGCATGCTGGCCTCAGATTTCCAGGCTCCAGAACAATTAGAAAAGTAATGTCTGCTGTTTAAGCCACCAGTCTATGGCATTTTGGTATCACAGCTTGAGCAGACTGATGTAGGTTATAAATATTACAGAATTTTAAACTTGATGGGAACTTAGAGATGACTCCTTCCAAGGGTTAAAAACTGGTTAGCCTCCAGACATGCTTTGTTTTGTGTGCATATAATTAAAAATGCTTTGAAAACCATTTTGGATTAGGGTGATAACTCTGCAATTTTACACACTCATCACTGTCAATTGCATTACTTCCACCCTAATAACACATTTGCATAACTACTTCAAGCCTGTGACTCTGATTTCTGCTGACTTCTCCTTTTGTACACGAAGAAACTGCAGTTCAGAAATGTAAGTTGACTTGCCCAAGCTGGGGCAAGAAATTAAAAGAGACACGAATCTAGAATCCAGATTTCTAGCTATCCTATCTGCCTTCTCTCTTGCACAGGCTCTCTAGGGGTTGAACTAGTTATTTACAGCACCTCAGAGTAGTAGATCATTTGGCCACCCAAAGTATAGGAGAAAAGTTCAGGCCAGAATAAAAAAAAAGGCTATTTGTTTTTCATTTTACTTATCTACTCAGATTAATTCTAAAATAAGTATCTTGTAACTTTGAAGCTGAAATATAATTAGTTAGAAAGTAAAGGAAGTTAAAAAAGCCGCAAAATATACTTCTTGAAGTCTTTCTCTTAATTTTAAATTCTGAAAGAGTTTAAAGTGTTTAGAAGAAAACTATAATAGAGATTATAACATAGGAAAAAACAGAAACAGGAAAATTGTATAAATACTATATTTAAATCTAATCATATTATACAAGTCCCTAAGAAATATTAAAGAATTATTTCAGTCCTTATCCCCAAAGTTTCCCTTTCCACTTCCTCTTTTCTGGTACATTTGCTACTGATATTTCTTCTTCTCAAAGTATATTATTGACATACAATTAGTGAAATAAAAAATAATATTAGACCACTGATATTCCTTCCTTGAAAATCTTCCAAAGATCTGAAAGAGGTAAGTAATAAGGGATTATTACCTAAAAGACAGCTCCTTGAACATGAAATACACATAGATATTATTATATTTTATTCCTCCCAAGACTTTGAAAATTCCCTCCATTGCAGAGAAGAGGAAACTGGGCTCAGAAATATTAAATCTCTTGCCAAAGAACTCAAGTTTTCTGTAGCCATTCCATCCTGTATTTCACACTTGTGAAACAATATGTCTAAAGATATTGTTGCACTCATTTAAAAAGCTCATAGGCTTTAATATGATCTGATTAGCAAAGATAATTAATTAGCTTTAGTGTTGACTTAGTATTGATTGCCTAAGCTTAAAAAATGAAATAGTTGTCTACTTAATGTGGCCATGCTAGGTATACTTTAAGTGCACTTTTGCCCATACTATGGGATTTCACATTGATCCCTATAAGTGAATTATTTATTCATTGATTCATTCATTAATTCAGTAATACCAAGTGTTTTGGGAGCATGTATGTGTTTGTGAATGCAGGATACAAAGATTGCAGGAAGGATAGAAAGGTGAACACAGCACAAAACTATGTAAATGGGACCATGCAGGACAACAGGAAAAACAGGACATAAGTACATCTAGCAGGTGTACCTGGCAGGTGAAGTGTAATCCTGGAAATTCATGGTGCTCAGGAGAGAGCAAATTCTGACAGTTAAAATTGCTCACAGATTATCATTCCCCTTTAAAATGCAGGTCAGGAACAAATCTAGACCAGACAAAAAGCCAGGCAACTGTGTGTAGCATCTGGCCATCTCTATCTTGCCACCTTCCTTCACTCATAGGCTGCCCCCAAACCACTCCATCCCCACCCCTGGGGAGCAGGAGGGCTCTTCTTTGCTAAGGGATACAATTTAACTAGATCATAAAGGCTTTAACTTTTACCCTCTGCCCTGATGCTTGACTCTGATGCTCCTCTGTTTTAGTTTTCTTCTCGTGCCACTTTAAGATAAAGCTGCCCTTTCTGTGTCCTGGCTCTAAGGCCCACCACAGCTTCTATTGAAATACAACCCTGTGAAGTTCTGGTTCACTTCCCCTCTGCAGCTCACCCCATATCTAAGCAGAGCAGGGGCTGAGATGCTCCTGGTGGTCACTCTTTCCCAGAGTGACCATCCTAGGGATGATGGATACAATTTTGCCTAACAACAGGAGGAAGGAGGGAGAGAGAATGCATGGCCAATTAGTCCTCCTTGGACTAAATCTAAACTTTCAGTGGGAAATAAGACTATAAAAGAAAGCACACTGTAGAAGGCCCCAGTACCCTAGGCTTTGGTCCTTGGAGGTAAGAGAAATCTGTGGCATTTAGTTTTGGAAGAGAAACATGTTTTAGGATATATGTGAAAACCTTCATTGAAAACAGCTATAGGGAAGAAGAGTGGCCATAAGTATGTAATTCACAACCAAGGGTAGTAGAGAAACCACTTATGAAAGTCAACCATCAGGGCTGGCTAGAAAAGTAAGGCTACCAAACCCACAGCAAACTAGTTCCTCAGTGAGTATGTTTTCTAAGCATCCTCTCAACAGGAGATACTGTGTTAGGCACTGAAGGAGGTCCAAAGTATAAGATATGGCATCTGACTCCAAATGCTCTCCAGCTGGCTTCCCTCAGACATCCACATGGTGAGAGGTGACACCAAACAGAATTCAGAAGTCACCGACACTGCCAATAGGGCTGCTTAACTGAGAGCTGTTCTCCAGAATGGATTCTCCATGTTTTCTGTGATGCCATTTTTCATAATTCAGTAACAGGCTTGGTTTTAAGATATTTTTTCAAATCAATTTGGCATACTCACATTCATCCTTTAATAAACATTTTCCTTGTACTCTGAGTAGTTGTAATAAGTTTACATCTAAATCATCTACTGTCTTCAAATTAAATCACCCCTTAGTTATAACCCAAAATGCTCTCACAGATGCCATTACATGAGATTGAAAGGTCAGCTCTATTTTGAATCTATTTATAAAACAAGAGAAAGAGAAACAAGTTTCTCATTAGAGCTTTGACTAGCAATTTTTTAAAAACTGCATATTTTCAGATAATATGTCCATGAGGAAATTTGAGTGGAAATCTTAGATATTCTCTTAGGAAAAAAAAATCTGACAGATGGGACTTCCATCCTACAAAAGGAGCTTATCTTACTTGTTTTTAGGTGTTTGAAAGAAGCAGCATTTCAGGATTGCTGCCTAAGGGCACAAATGCTCACTTAAGCAAAAAAAGAAAAAAATATGAAGAAAAAGAAAGAAAATCACCATAAAAAAAGAAAAGTGTCAGGCAAGGCATATGAGAATAAATGGAGAAATGTTTTGCTCTGAAATGTGAACAAGTGGCAAGAATGCACACTTAGAAGAGAATGATTTGAAACACAGAATAAAGCCTTTCTATCCATTTGAGATCTTCTATTTGGTATGAATAAGAGACAGTTGAATAGTAAGTGACCTATCCTTGCTGTTCTCCCCATAGTTATTATAATTAGGCCATTGAAATTTCATCATTACTATTATGTGTCTCATATCACTGTTGATCAATGTCTTGATATTTGAGGATGGAAGATTAGAGAGAAGGGTGGGAAATACTGGTCACATCAATCTTCAGAAGAGAAAGACAGATTACCCATTTTCTCCAAATTCCTTTTCTCAAACAGCAACTCTTTCCAATGATTTTATCTAAAGTATATCCATATGGCTTAAAAACTGGCAAAGTGGTAATGGCTAGAAGAGTGTTGAACATACTCAACAACAATGAAGACATCCAGTTCCTACTATTCTGGCATATGCCTTATGAGATCATGGTCTAATACTTAGAACAACTTTATGAGGGAGATAATATAGTCTTTGGTTTACAAATGAAGAGAATAATGCTCAGAAACGTCTTTTATTTTTCCCCAAATCAAAAAATTAGTAAATGGAGATGGAAAAATTTAAACCTCAGGTCATCAAACTTCATAGCATGTGGTCGCTGTGATATACTTATGAACTTTCAGAAAGAAAAAGATAATCTTGAAGCATAAGAACATTTAAAGATATTAATGCTTTTTTTTCTTTTCACATATTTTCTTTAAGTTTGACTTTTCTTAATACTCAGCAAAATATCTGCTTTGTAATTATGGAATATGTGATGTAGTGAATCATACCCATCTAATGCCAATAATATATTTTGACACATGATTAGAAAATATATTTTCTATGAACACCTAATTTAAAGCCAACTTTAGCAACATTTGCTCCCGAAGAGTCAAAGTGTGCATGTGTGTGTGTGTGTGTATGTGTGTGTAATGTTTCTTCCCTTTAGAGAAAGAGAAAGAGGTGTTTGAAAGTAGTTTGGCATGAAAAACTAGACACTGGCACTATGTTATAGTTTGGATCTTAACTGTCCTCCAAAATCTCATGTATTGAGTGAAGTCTTGGTCCCCAGTGGAGCAGCTTTCAGAAGTGTGACATTTGGAGAGCAATTGGCTCATGTGGGCTCTGACTTCATGAACAGACTAATCCATTTGTGGACTCATAGCTTACTGGGTTTTGAGGGAAGAACTTTGTCATAAAAGCAAGCTCTTTTCTGCTTCCCAGCCACCATGAGATAAGAAAAATTTCTCTACCATGTGCTTTCTGCCAAGATGTCTGGCTTCACCTCAGGCCCAAAGTGATGAGGTCAAATGACTACTGACTTAAGACATCGCAACCCTGAGTCAAAATACACTTTTCCTCCTTTAAGTTCATTTGTCTCAAGCATTGTCACAGCAAGAGAAAGCTTACTAACACATACTGTACCAGTTACATAGTATTGTATATAAGCTACCCCAAAATAAAGACTTAAACAAATGTAGATTGCCTGGGAAGTTCTTCTGGTTTTGCCTGGATTCATTTGTAGGAATGCATTTAATTAAGCTAGCTGCTAAGGCTAGGCTGAATTGTCACAATGTGGCATCTGGGTTTGTTTTCCAATTGAATTGCACATTGAAGAAATCTATACAGGGCTTCCTTGCCTGAGGGTGGCAGCTACCCAAGAAGGCAAGCTTCCATCAAATCTATGCTTGTGTCATGACGACTAATGTCCTATTAGCCAAAGCAAGTCACCTAGGCAAGCACAGATTTGATGCTGGAGAAGATAAACCCAAGAACATGGTACCAGGATCTGAGATTCATTAGGACTTACTAAAGTAACAATCTACCACAGACAGACTTAAAGATAGTTTTCCTTAGAAATATGGTATAATATTGCCTGGGGCTTTAGCTCAGTGGTAGAGTGCTTGCCTGGCACATGTGAGGCACTGGATTTGATCCTCAGCACCACATAAAAAAATGAATAAATAAAATAAAGGCATTCTTACTCATCTACAACTACAAAAAATATTTGAAAAAAAGAAATATGGTAGAATAGTCTCATCCAGTCTTCAAAAGGAGCTTCTTGTTTGAGGATATATGGGGAAAAGGTATCTAATTTTTAAGGTAGATTCCTAAAGACAATAGGGAAGCAGAAATTCTGGTCCATGAGTTGGTGGATCATGGAATCAGCCCTGAACGGGCAGAGTAAAAGTCTTGAAATGTGATTAGGTATGAGAAAGAAAATACTGAACATGAAGATATGCAATTTGGTTACCCTCCATGGTGTACTCTTAGCCAAAACTCATACACATGGTGGTGGAAGTGTCTTCACACTAAGGACACTGGTGGCAGAGTGACACTGAATAACAATACTGCAGGACCATCACAGTTCAGTAGCCTTCAATAGAAATGACCTGCATCAAAGAGAAGCCACAGCTACAGTGCACTTCATTGATGCTCACCTTCTCCCTGATTGAATGTATGTAAGAGACTACTGTGGCTGTGATCCTCACAGAATATCAAAAGGCAGATGGGCAAAAAATCATAGGGCTAGCTAACTTTTACAGAGTGTTAGTTACTGTTCTACACACTCTACAGTTGGGTTCTATGATCACTCGTATTTTATAGAGAAAGAAACAGGAGTACAAAAAGATTAATTACCTTTCTAAATACAAGCAGCCATTACACAACAAAGCTAGGACTCAAAACGAGGCAGCCTGGCTCCAGAGTCTGGGCTCTGAACCTTAGTCATACTGTCTTCCTAGGAATCGATGAATTAGAAAAATAAATGGCGTGTCTAATTTGCAACTCTTCTAAAAGTACCCGCTGATTTTTAAAACACTTATAAATTGAGAATTGCATAGTAGTGCATTTTAATCTTAACCACACTTTGGTCCTCTCCTACAATTGTAAAATATATAGTTTATTTATTTTTGTACACAGTGAGATGACATTTCTTATACTTTATCATATACTAAGATACTATTTAAGAATATGTAGCTGTTATGATGCCATCTTCACAAAAGAAATTCTTTATTCTTATTGAAATGTTCCTGTTTATGACTGTATCACTTATTTCTTTATAAAATAAATATCAGTCATATAATCTTACTTATCTTGCAACACAGCTTCCATGGACCATTCTGTACTTTTGGCTTTGCAGTATTTAAATGGCCATCCACATTTTAATGTTAGACTTGATGGCAACTGGTTTATTTTTATTGTTCTGACCTCAGCAAAAATAAAACCCAACAGAGAAGACTATGAAGCTCTTAAAAAGCTTTGAAGTTTGTGGCTCTTCTTAAAAAAGCATCAATATTTGAGATCTGAAATTCATTCATGATTACTCCTTTCACAAACCATCAAAAACCTGAATCATTCCATGTAAAGCTGTTAAAGATACAGTGAATGCCTACTAAATTTTGTTTTTATTTGGTTGTTTACTTTGCTATTTCCTTGCTAGACTTTGGAGGTCTCTTGCTGTTTCTTTTTTTAAATTAACAGTTATTTCCAATTTTTCATAACATCTGCTTAAAGCCTGTTAATTTCAGGCAAAATGATAATGCATTCAGAGTATTCCCTTTTGATTAGATAATCAGGATTAGAAAATAATGGCTGTTCAGATACCCTGAGAGACTTGAAATCCAAATTTCAGTAGAAACATGATGAGTTTATAGGCTATTTTTTGAATAAAAGTAGTTCTACATTAATTCTAAATTTTATAACTTCAAAACAATATGTAAAACTGCTACATATTCCATAATATAATATGTAACCATAAAGGTAATTGCTGAATGACTCGGTCAAAAATGATCAGTGATCAAATTTATATTCAAAACTGTTAATTTGAGACTATTTACTATCTGCTAGATATACCTTATAGTTAAAGTATACCCTGCAGGAAAAAGTATCAAATTCAGTACATGGACAACCAATAAATTAAAGAAGATAAATATAACATTGTATTACTCTAAAATTGTTTAGGTAAGGATTTGAATAGATCATTAAAGAAAAATGTATTCAATTGCCCTACCTATGAATATGATTATAAGTTATTGCAGAGGTGAGAGAAATACAAGCTTTGCCTTGAGGGGCAACCATGTAGTTATAAACAGGATTAATCTAAGACAGAGAATAAGCAGATATCAGATCCATCTAGGAGAAAAGAATAATGGACAGTATGGATTTGAGTTTGCCTCTCTCCGGTAAAAAGGGACACTGAGATTGACACAAATGCATACTCTTCTTCCTTCCAATAGCCCCTCACTCCTCCACTTCCTTCTCTTTGTCCCCTTTCCCTTCTCCAGCTGTAATGATAGCTTCTCATTCTTCCAAAGCCTGCTCCCTTTCTTCATCAATCACATTTGGAATCTCCTCACATAAGATGAGGATAGCACCATATTCTGAAAGGTTAGAAAGAAAGTCTTTGTATGGTTGAAACTGATAGATATTTTTGTGCAGGGTAAGAGATAGGGGTTCAGTTTCATTCTGCTACATATAGATTTCCAGTTTTCCGAACACCATTTGTTGAAGAGGCTATTTTTTCTCCAATGTATGTTTATGGTCCTTTTGTCTAGTATGAGATAAATGCATTTATGTAGGTTTGTCTCTATGTCTTCTATTCTACTCCATACCATGCTGCTTTTGTTACTATAGCTCTATAGTATAATTTAAAGTCTGGTATTGTGATGCTTCCTGCTTCACTTTTCTCACTAAGGATTGCTTTGGCTATTCTGGGTCTCTTGTTTTTCCAAGTGAATCTCATGGCTGCTTTTCCTATTTCTATAATAAATGTCATTGGAATTGTAATAGGAATTGTATTAAATCTGTACAACACTTTTGGTAGTATGGCCATTTTGACAATATTAATTCTGCCTATCCAAGAACAAGGAAAATCGAATTTCCATCTTCTAAGGTCTTCTTCAATTTCATTTTTTAGTGTTCTATAGTTTTCATTGTAGAGGACTTTCACAACTCTTGTTAGATTGATTCCCAAGGTTTTTGCTGTTGTTGTTGTTGTTGTTGAGGCAATTCTGAATGGCATAGTTTCCCTAATTTCTCTTTCAGCTGATGTATCATTGGTGTATAGGAATGCAATTGATTTATGGGAGTTAATTTTATAACATTCTACTATGCTGAATTCATTTGTGAGTTCTAGAAGTTTTCTGGTGGAGTTTTTTTAGGTCTTCTAAATACAGAAAAGTGTCATTGGCAAATAGGGATGATTTGAGCTCTTCTTTTTCTATTAATATCACTTTAATTACTTTCTTTTGCCTAATTGCTCTGGTTATTAGAGTTTTAGGATTATGTTGAATAGAAGTGGTGAAAGAGAGCATCCTTGTCTTGTTCCAGGTTTTAGAGGGAATGCTTTCAGTTTTTCTCCATTTGGACCAGAGACTATCTGATCTACTAGAAGAAAATATAGACCCAACTTCCCATCATGCTGGCTTAGCAACCAACTTCCTCAACAAGACTCCTAAAGTGCAAGAAGTAAAATTAAGAATCAATAAATGGGGCAGTATCAAAGTGAAAAGCTTCTTCATTACAAAGTCAAAAGCTAAAGCCTCCAGAATGGGAGAAATTCTTTGCCACTTGCACCTCAGAGCATTAATCTCCAGGATATATGAATAACTCAAAAACTTTAACACCAAAAATCAAATAACCTAGTCAATAAATGGGCAAAGGAAATGAACATGAGTTGATAGAAGAAGAAATACAAATGGGCAACAAACACATGAAAAAATGTTCAACACCTCTAGCAATTAGGGGAATGAAAATTAAAACTGCACTGAGATTTCATCTCACTCCAGATATAATGGCAATTATCAAGAATTTAAGTGACAATAAATGTTGGCAAGGATATGGGGAAAAAGGTACATTTATACATTGCTGGTGAGACTGTAAATTGGTGCAACCACTCTGAAAGCAGTATGGAGATTACTCAGAAAACTTAGAATGGGACCACCATTTGACCCAGTTTTCCCATTCATGAGTATACACCAAACAGCTTAAAATCAGCATTCTACAATGACACCCACATCAATATTTATAGCAGCTTGCTTCATAATAGCTAAGTTATGGAACCCACCTAGATGCTCTTCAGCAGATGAATGGATAAAGAAAATGTGGTATATACACACAATGGAATATTACTCAGCCATAAAAATAATGACTTAATAATTTTTGCCAGTAAATGGATGGATCTGGAAACTATCATACTATGTTAAACAAGCCAATCCCCCCAAACCAAAGACCAAATGTTCTCTCAGATATGTGGATGCTAACATACAATAAGGCAGGGAGAGAAAAAGAGAAGTTCCATGGGTTAGACTAAGGGGAATGAAGGGAAGTGTCAGGGGGTGGTGGGAAGAAGAAAGACAGTGGAATGAATCAAACATGACTTTCCTATGTTCATATATGAATATAATACCAGTGAAACTGTACATCATATACATCCACAGAATGGTATCCTGATTAGAAACCGTTGTACTCCATATATGTATAATATGTCAAAATATACTCTATTGTCATATATATCTAAAAAGAACAAGAAAAAAGGAGACTCTAGACCTAACATTTCATTATTTCAGAAAACTAAAAAGCTAAGCTATCTTAAAAAATACAAAAGAAACTAGTAGATTAGGTATAACATCCTTCTATTCCTAAGCATTTATCCACAAGACTTCATCTGAATAAAGGGAAAGGATGAATCCAAGTGAATTCTTATTGTCAAAGGGATGAAGAGAATGCCAGGCATGACAGTGAATAACCCAGTTTCACCAGGAGCTCTAGAAGTTCTGGAAGAATAATCTCTCATTTTTTTTTACTCTATTTTATTTCCAGAGAAATCCATGCCACCCTAGAACACAGAGTCTCCTGCTTTAGGGACTCTTCAGGTGGCAAGGAAAAGAAGTGGGGTCAGTTAGGTCAGTGAAAAATGCAGAGGAAACTGGGACATAGAGACCACAGTCTACGAGAAAACTAGGGCAAATGTTAGCCGTCACTGAGAGCCTAACAGCAACAGAGATGTTTTGAAAGTATCTCTGGTAACTGACACATCTTGCTAAACTCTCAGTTGAGTTTCTCTGTCCACATGGCGGGATTCCACCCTACTCATTACCCATTTTCTTTCTGACTTGGCTTATTAAGCTCATCTCCACTTACTCTTAATTTTTTCCAGCATAATTTCTGTCTTCCAGAAAGGAAAATCCAACTGGATCAATAGTGACTGCCCAATACAGAACTGGAATCAATTGAATAGAAATCAAGAACTAGGCCAATCAATAAGTATCTAGTCTCCTTTTTAAGTTAACTGAACATTTCTAGTATATTCCAGGTAATATGCATTCTAGGAAACATTGGCCATATATAATCTAGAGAAAATGCAAACCAAATATGGTATAAGCACATAATATAAATTTATGTTTTAAGGCTCTAAAATTTTCAAGCTAAAAGAACACCTGTTTAACTCCATATAATAAAGGAAATTATTTTAAATTTAAGACTTAATTTTTTTCTAAGTAATTTTTCTCCCTCTAAATCTTTTAAGACATTTACAAACAGAGCTTAACTACATTTTTATTTTGTTTTTAAGCACTACTCCAGTTGGTTTCAACAGGACCACCCACCTCTAGTCCATGATTTGTGGATAGTGTCAGAAACAGACCCATGCTGCAGTGCTCAGCAAGTTACATGTCAGGAGTCGCAGTGGACATTTGCCTAAAACAAGAACTGTATTCATAGCATAAAATGTGACTCCTATAACCACTCCAGGTGAACACCGTAAACCATGGAGCAATAAATTAAAAAAATAAGACTGATTAAGGAGTATCTAAGGCTAGGTGGATTAAGTTGCTTAAGCCACAAGACAGCTCAGATATCTGAAGGCCTGACAGAGATGGAAATGATCAAGCTATTTTTTGAGAGGGAAGGGAAACAAGTTTTTAATTCCTCCTTTAAAAGAGACATCACTGGGCATGTAGACTTTAAGAAGAATCTCAGTGCATCCCTTCTTGCTCTCTGTCCATTAACTTCCATTTGGATCATGCAGGCAGATAAGAAAAAGGATGGAGAACAGGATCTCGATTTTTGTCTTGCCCAGTATTTATATTTTTTCCTTTCTTTGTATTTATGTAATTTTCTCTCCTTTCTTTTCCCTTTAATTAGGTACAGTATTGCTTTGGGGATAGATAGAATAAGTCATACAATTATTTAGTGCCTTGAGGTAGACTAAAAGAAAACTACCAATATTGTTAAAAGGCAAACTTTACATAAAATTGCTATTTGACAAAATTTATTCTCAAGTTTTTGCAACTTCTACTTGTTTTAGCTACACCCGAGGCTTCCCTCTACCTCCTATGTACTCAGTGGCCTAATGCTGCAAGCTATGCAGAGTCCTATGTTGGTAATCTTCTATATACTATTCATTTCCTAAACTCTATCAAGCCTGACTCATCCACTCCCTCTTCCATCAGATGGCTTATATTCTATTTAGTTGGAAATGATTGCCAGTAGAAATATCTGCTAAAGTGATAAGCTACTCTGCAGTTGGGTAATCTTTGATTTTACCAACAAACAAACTGAAGTTTTAGAGTAAAACTTATCTGAAGTCAGAAATATTACAGATCCTGCTGAAAATACACAACTTCCTTGATTGTGACAAAAATCTATATCCAGTGTAAGACTTCATTATTCTGTTATGCTAATTATTGACATACAATTTTAAATGACACTTGAGACTCATACCATGTTCTGCCACTGGAACTTTAAATGCTGGAGGTCTTGAGGCATGGTTTTAAGCCTTCATCTCTTTTTATTAGACATTCCCCTTTTTTTTACCTTACACTGGTATTCAATTACCAATAGTGACACCAGTGGTTACCAGGCATACTTTTCCACTTAGCTACAGTTACCTATGTGATATCACCACAAGGCTATTTTTCGGGGCTCTTGAACCCCCATATGTCCAAAGTTCAATTAATGATCTTTGCAGCCTGCTTTATTCCTCTAAATTATTTTGTGGCACTGCTATTGTTGCTCAAGCTAGAAATCTGGGTATTGTCCTAGATTCTTCTTTCTTTTTACTCCTACATCCAGTTTATCTTTGGTACTCTTATTTTTCACACATTTCTTCAGCATATCATTTTTTTCTCCATTTCCACTGACATCCTAATAATCTCCATGATCCTATCTCTGTGGATTATGAAAGTAGACTCTTGCCTAATCTCTCTTAACCCACTCTTCCTTCCCAATCACCTTCAGCTCATTCTCTACATTGATGTCAGTGATCTTTTCAAAACATAAACCTAATCATGCCACTCTTCAACTTAACATTCTGCAATAGTTCTATTGCTTTTATTGTGAAGTATAAATACATTAGTGTGGCTTGCATATTCCTATGTAATCTCCCTGCCCCTCCCCCAAATACTGGCATCCCTTTACTTTGCACTATTCTTTGATTCTATTGCGGGCTCCTTGTTCTCTTTCAAGTATTTCAATTCATGGAGCATATTCGTTACATACAGATTTGCCCACAGTATTTCCTTTGTTAAAAATAAGCTTTCTTCATTCATGATCAAATTTCCTTCATTCATTTTTGGTTTTAATTATATTTCCTCAAGAAAATCTTCAAAGTTTTCATAGCCTTATTAAAGTCACTCATTATACTCTGAACTTATTATTTGTGATGCTTATCAGAACAAAAATCAGTTATTTTTAGAATTACATGTGTGATACAAAACTTCACCATTATGTTAAAAGATCCACATGGGTAGTATTGCATACTTCATTCTCTGTTCTATCCCTAGTATCCTGGGGTACATCAAAGCTTATCAATAGCACTTTTTCTAAAAAATAAATTCATAAGAAATGTCTATGAGGGCTGGGATTGTAGCTCAGTAGTAGAACGCCTGCCTTGCATGCGTGAGGCACTGGGTTCAGTCCTCAGCACCACATAAAAATAAATAAAGTAAAGATATCGTGTCCATCTACAACTAAAAAAAAAATTAAAAAAAAAAGAAATGTCTATGAGTTTAAGGAGACTTTTTGTTTTTTTAGTGACACTTGATTGCACTATCGTTGTTTCTAGTTTCTTAGCTCTGTATTTCACAGTACAGGTATGAGAAACTTAGTCTAGAAAATTGAGATTAACAATTGCCATGCTTTATGTTTTTTGGGGGGGAATTTAGCAGACAAGACAGATACCTTACTAGCATTTTCCCCACTTCATCTCTGGTGGCTCTCTTGATATTATGACTTTAGCATATGATGGTTGTCACTGGTTGATCATTGAGCAAAATTTTATAAAATATGGGATAATTTTTAAAATACAAAAGAAATAAAAAGAGGATAGAAATCCAAAATAACTATCCCAAGTAATTACCTAGGCACTCAAGAGTCAAAGAGAAATGTTCTCAATAAAATTTTGAACACAGCAGCCAATAGTAACGGCCTACTTTGTAACTGTAACTAGAAACAGAGTTTGCAATAACTATAAGTGGGTCAGACAGCTTTGCCCTCCTGGCATAAGTTTTTTAAGGTAATTGAAATGTTCATGAATTAAAGATAGGTATTTCTGAAATATTACAAATCTATTGCTATCATCTGGCACATTATTTAACAAATTGCTAAGGATTTTTATGAGTCTTGCACATGCCATACATGATTCTTACAAACAGGATTGGGGTACTGTTTCCCAGCTGGCTTTAATCAGCTGAAATGGCATGCAATCAGCATCACAAATTAGTAATATTCCTTTTCATGATCATTTTATTCCATAAAGAAGTGACAAATGGGTAAAAATACTGTTAAAAATCACATAATAATGTCTCCATGGGGGACACACAAGTTAGTTCAGTTTGAAGATGCCTGTGATTGCTTATACATGATTTCCCAGAGCAGCAGACTTGAATAGATGCTTCTGAGGCCGTTTTCCATTTTCCTGAAGTCAAATAAAAGGTTTGCCACAGGAAAGATATGTATCACTAACCTTCTCTATCTTTATCCCAGTCTGTGGAAATACTTACACACAGACACAAATATACACCCACACACATGTACATGAACATATATTTATATTCAAGAATTCACCATTTTAGACTGCCAGAAAAATATAATTTCATAATTATTTTGTTATTAATTTTTCAAAATTTTCAAATTTATTTTCTTTAAGAGCTCAAGAAAGTAAAGAACCTATTTTCTCAGTCTTTGATATTCTATCTTTATGCACAAACTGCTACATTTTCAAAATGCTAGAAGAGAGAAATGCACCATTTGGGTTTCACTGCCTTGACCTTGACTTTAACATTAAGTTATACTTTTGTGTCCTCCATATTCACCTTCCTAGTAAAACTGAAAAGAATGAAAAAAAGAGTTCATAGGGATAAGATAGCTAACTATTCTACACAGCTCATGAAATACTACTACTGTTTCAGATAGACACTTTGATTTAATGTGCATTGGCAGACAATTTGAAAATTATGACTTAGCCCTTCTGTGACACACATACCCGCTACAAAGCTTGAATTACTCATTTGTTTATCTCATAAAGCATGGGCTGGTGCAACATAAGGACATTTCTAGCACACTCCATGGAGACATAATCTGTAACTGTTTAAAATGATAAAAGGCTAACAAAATGGAGTGAACACTGCATATCTACAGCATATGATTAACAGCACTCAGAAAATCAAAAACCAGCACAAACACAAAAAAAGCATGAACCTGAACATCTGGCCTTGCAGTTATGGATATTCTCACTAGGAATTTAGAAGCAAACAATTGCTTTCTAGTTATTAAATCATGCTGGGCTTTTGACACCACCTTGAGTAAGCTAGAGAATCTATGGGTAAATCCATGCACTAATCCTATGCTGGGGATTGAACCCAGGACCTTCTCACAATGCCAAGTAAGTGCTTTTTGGTGTTGTTTTAATCATGTCTTCTGTGGAGTGTTTATATCATTTGTATATCCATGAAATTTTTGCATAATATCATAATTCTGCATTATAATATCCTTTACATAAGAGCCTATAAAATGGACCAAATGCCTCCATATAGATTTTTCCGCATTGTTGAATTAACACAAGCAAATGATTGATGGTCCAATAAAATGCAGCAACTGTGAAACCCTGGTGTAAGTTTCTTCAAGAAATGCTGTTTTTAAAAATAAAGACCCAATTTAATTCAGGGTATAGTATAACAGAGTTCTATAATTCCTCCCTGTGATTTGTTTATAATGATTGTGTCTAATTCTAATGCTTTTGAGATCAACAACTAAGCACGGTAATTCTAGTAGAACTATAACATTAAGAAATATTTATGGCTGGGTGTGGTGATGCATACCTATAATCCAAGCTATTTTGGAGGCCAAGGCAGGGAGATTGTAAGTTCAAAGCCAGTCTGTGAAACTTAGCTATACTCTGTTTAAAAATAAAATTGGAAGTGCAGAAATGTAAATGAGTGGTAGAGAACTTGCCTGCTATGTTCAAGGCCTCGGTTTTAATCCCCAGTATTGCTAAAGGTTATATATGCATGTGTGTGTGTGTGTGTGTGTATCTCACATAAATAACTTTTTACTTTATAAACTTACCATCCTACTTATAGCAGTTGATAAAATCCAAATGTTCTACACACCCAAATTTAGTCATAAAAATCATGTTTAAATGTTTTTACAAATGCAGAACCTAAAGGCCATATGCTAAATCTGCCCCAGATCACACAACTATATTGTGACTGAGCAAAGGAGAACCTGAGAGCAGTGCTTCTTTATTATCTAATACATCTCCCCTTGTTATTTTTAAAAACTGATTATCACTGAATACAAGCCCTTCAAATGAAACAAAGTGTAAAGAAGCTACCCTTTGCTCTAGTGCTTTGAACCATCATTGCGTCTCTCCAGAGTCCATACTTTCTATTGCTTCTCTTTTTAAAGCCATATATTCCATAACTATGAATTCCATACTTATACTGCAATTGGTTGATCCATTAATGAAGTGTTACTGACTTCCCAGTATAACATTTAACTTATACCCACTCATAGAAATGTTCTGTCTCTTCAACCACTTTGTAAGGTGAGAGCATTTGTTTTCTGCACTGACCTTCATCTCTCTTTTATCCCTCTATCTCAACTGAGTTCTCTTTAATTTTATGTTGTGAAAGTTAGTAAATATCTACAATCTATAACTAAATATTTTGCTAATCTATCTTAAAGCAGGATTCAGACACCTTTTTAAAATTTCCTGAAAAGATATAGTAAGCATTTTAGGCTTCATGGAAAATGGCAAGTGTTTGCCAGAGCATGGGGAAATTGGTCTGTGCACACTGTTAGTGGGGATGTGAAATGATGTGATATCTATGGAAAACAGTATGGAGATTTCTCAAAAAGTTAAATACAGAACTATCATTTGACCCAGTCATTCCACTTCTAGATATATATCTAACATAATTGAAAATGGGATCTCAAAGAGAAATTTACACACCTAGATTCAATACAACATTATACAGAAGAGCCAAAATGCAGAAGTGAGCCAAGTGTCCTGTAACAGATAAATGAATAAGACATAGTGGATGCATAGGATAGAATATAATTTGGCCTGAAAAAGAAGGAAATCTGGTCACATGTTAAAATGTGGATGAATCTTGAGGATATTATTCTGAGTAAAAGAAGCTAGTCTCTCTCACACACACACACACACACACACACATACACACACACAAATTGGCACAATTCCAGTTAAGTATCTAAAATATCAAACTCGTAGAAACTGAATGTAGAATCAGGGTCACTAGGGACTTGGGGGAGAAGGAAAAGTGGAGTGGCTCAATGAGCAAAAAGTTTCCATTTCGCAGGATCAAAGAGTTCTAGAGATTTGTTGTAACAACAATATGTATATAGTTAACACTATTGTATGTACATTAAAACTTATTAGGATGGTAAATTTTATGCTTTTTATCATGAAGAAAAAGGCCCTAAAAAATATAAAGAAGATAAACAGAAATGCAAAAGGACAAGAAACAGCTAACAGCATCCTTGCCTCTAAAACAAATGAAAAGGCAAGTGCCTCATCTTATGCCCATTCTCCCCACCACACCAAGAAACCTGGATGCATCATCAAGGGAGGGTGCAGGTGTTCATTGAAAGTTATATATATGCATATACACATATATTTATACAACCAATTATTATTCCTATCTATTATTCCTGTACTATTAAATCGACTCCTATTCTAATCTATTTTTATTACCTATACTATCTATTATTCATCTGTCCTATTTTGTTTTGCATCTCTGAATTGCTCACATCCTAAAGTTGTTTCCTAACTCACATCTTATCTCAGCCATGTCCTCCCTTCCTTTGGTTCTAATCTAGATTAGATTCTTTAGATCAGATGCTTAGCTATGTTTATCCTTAATTGCTTTTCTGAGTCATAGTCACTATTTCTTGGACCCATATTCTTTCTCATTCTGACTGAGCATATCCTCAAGAAGCATTGGCTCTGACATTCCATTATTTTCTTAAATATTTTTTCTGCTTTCTGAAGCACATTTTTCAACTCTTTCAGGAGCTCTAGATCTAGAAAGCACTACTCATTCCATATGCCTATTTTTAAGTTTTCTTATTTTTTTCTCACATATTGGCAGGATAGTGAGAATTTGCCTTAAAATTCTAGGTTATAAGTAATTCCTTTTGTTTTCTGAGGGTGCTGCTGTACCATTATCTTTGTGTAACCAGAATGGCTAATCAGAAAAACAATGCTAGATCTGTTTTATATTTAGTGTAAAAGTTACTTAATTAACCCCTTTTCTTGGGAGTAGTTTCTTCCATTTGTTGAGTTCCCTGCTATGGAGATATCCACTTCCCTTAAATATGTGATAGCTAAAAATTATTTACATCTGTTTATAATTAAGATTTGCTATTAGACTATTTGATGTACCAATCTGTACAATATATCTTAAAGTGGGGGCCATGCAGGCCAGAAGAAACTTTCGTAGCTTGTGTTCCAGCCCATTTCCAAAACAAGGGTGTTGGGTAGCTGCTTATGTAGCCAAAAAATGATTTCAGGGTCACACTTTGGATAGGAGATTCCCTATTCCTCTTGGGAACCACAACTTGTCTTTTCCATATAAGCCACAAATATCAGGCTTTCTCTGATAACATACCCCCAACAGTGTGAATTGACTCAGGTTGGAACAAAGAGGATATGAAGAAGTTGGCCTATTTATTTCTGTTCTGATAACTACCCACCCTGATTTGCTCATAGACCATCATCATGTTTTTCTGCTCCTTATATCCACTCCATCAGAAGGCGTACTTTGTCTTCATTTCTATATCAAAATGCGAGAAAACTTGCGATATGTCTCCCACAAAAAGGAAGCTCTGCTAGCTGTATCACTGCTGGTCTGTCTCCTCTTCACTTATTGCATTGCTGGAGGGAAGGGAATTATTGGAGAATTTTGAAGAACATAGCCATACATAATGCAACACCTTCCTTTTTGTCTCACACACAAGTGGGTCTGCTGCAGAAATCATGAGTTCTCCCTTGCTCTTCTGTACTGTGGATGTTCCCCAGGCAGGAGCAACATCTCTAAATGTGGGAAGGCCTGTCCCAGTCAATGATGCCATGATTGGGTTGTAAGACTCTTTAATTATCATATAACGAAGCTCAGCTGCCCTCAGATATAAGCCATACTCTTTGATATCAGCTCAACACATGAAATATTTAGCTTTCTGTGTCTTAACCCCTTATCTTTCTTCTCAATTTTGATTCAGAACTCAGAGAAGAAAAAGGGATATTATTTGCAAGGTTACCTCAATGAACCCAAGATACATATTTCAGATATCATCTAATTCTTCATTGTTAGCAAAAAGAATTTTTGCTCCATCGAGATTAATGTATTGTAAAAGAATTGTGAAACAAGTAAGTTACACGTTAAATTTTCTTTTCCATCATTTCTAAGGACAAATGTATGGGAATTGCATGTGCTCAGCCTAACACCTAGAATATATATCCTCTTCTAAAACAAATAAATAAATATATACCCAAGCCCAGAGATTCTCAGCTTGGGATAAGGGTGCTTCTCTAGGTAGAGTTTTAAAATGAGAAGCGGGGGATCAGGTGTAGTTAAGAAGTAGATAACTTGCCTAGCATACATGAAACCCTAGGTTCAATCCCCAATACCTCAAAGAGAAAGAGGGAGAAGTAGGTTTTGGTTGTCGCAGGATTGGCGGCTCTTATGTTAGTAACTAACTGGGGGCAAAGAGTGTAAAAATTTGCATGGGCACAGGCAGTCATGCACAGTCATCCTGACCAAAATAGCAACAAGGACCATGTTGAGAACCCTGCTCAGGATGATACTTTAGTTACTTAAAAAGTTCTCCTTTGAATTCCTTCTAAAACTTATACATCTTTGCACATGAGTTTTAAGCTACATTTCATCTGAAATTAGAAATGTCAGCAAAGCTAGATTTTTCCTTAAATTATATAATATATGATTATATCTTAGATTTGTGCCTATTTGATTAAAGAAAAGTACTGGAAGTAAAATATCAGCTCCAGATAAAATTTCTATGAAAAAGGAAATGATTTCAACTTTTATTGACCACAAATCACAATGATATCTTCTATACAATGTACATCTCCAATGTACCCCACCAAACCAGTAAATGTCCGTATCAAATGATGATATGGCATAATTACCAAATCTTTACACTAGAGGAGAGAAATATCAACAGATTAGGCAAATTAGCAGTCTTCCTTTTACTTAATTCTGACTTTTGACACTGTTAGATTAGATAGCAATGAATTCCTAAAGAAAGAGGTACAGGTAGAACAGGGAAAGATACTGCTGCCTGAGAGTTAAAGAGCAGCAACCTTTCCTCATCTGTCTCAAACCTCACCAGACTCACCTAGTAAGTCATATGGTTAGATACCCTAGCCCTTCTAGAGCCACATGGGGAATAGCCAATTAGCTCAAAGACTTACTTTTGTTACTCTCATTGATAATGCAATCTATCAACAATGGCCTTGTAAGTTTCTCAAAAACCTTAAGTGATCGATAAAAATATATATAAAAATATATATATATATATACTGTTCATTGAAAGTGCATATAAAGATGTTTAATATGAAGAACGTAATCTGCTTATAATTTTGTGCAAAGTTAGAAAAATTATGATTGTAACAATTTTTTTCTATTTGCCTCAACAAATGTTTTCAGTGAATAGTGTGTACAGCTTCTGATAATTTGTTTT